>OY740797.1:3544802-4144802 GCA_963514005.1 Raja brachyura | reverse complement strand
TGGGTCCTTGATGATGCTGCCAGCCTTTTTGAGGCAGCGACTGTGATAAATCCCCTCGATGGAAGGAAGGTCAGAGCCGATGATGGACTGGGCAGTGTTTACTACTTTTTGCAGTCTTTTCCTCTCCAGGGCACTCAAATTGCCGAACCAAGCCACGATGCAACCGGTCAGCAAGCTCTCTACTGTGCACCTGTAGAAGTTAGAGAGAGTCCTCCTTGACAGACCGACTCTCCGTAATGTCCGATCAAATCAGATAACACTATACATGTTGAACATGTGTATACATCCTACACATTCAACACACATTCTCACCCGTATCCACCTGTCACAAGCCGGACTTGGTCCCATCCCCACCTCTTTTCCAGCTTTCTCTCCCCATCTATACTGAAGAAGGGTCCCGATCCGAAACATCGCCTATCCATGTTCTCCAGAGACGCTGCCTGACCCGATGAGTTAATCCAGCACTTTATGTTGTTCTCAAGATTCCAGTGTCTTCAGTTCCTTGCATCTACACAAGCACAGATAAGTCAAACTCAAGTACAATAGGGAGAGCAAAGGGGGAAATACAGAGTGCAGAATATAGTTCTCAGCAGTGTAGCATAATAGTTCCAGAGAAATGGCCCAATGTCCGCAATCAGGTATGTTGGTGGATCAGACAGGGTTGGATTCGATAAATCACCGGATTCAGACAACAGTGTGAATGACAAGGTATTTTACTTTGGAGTCACGTGAGTGACTACGTGAAGACCCCGCCAGCACGCATGCGCGACTTATCGTCGAACGCATTGCGGAAGCGACAGTCGGGAGGAGCGCCGCTCCTCCAGCGTAAGTTTTTGAAAAACCTACCGAAGCTAAGTCTTACCATTTCTGGTGAGCGTGGCGACTCGGTGTTCTTGTGTTCCAGAGATGAAACAAGCACCATGGAGTCGAGAAAATACAGGAGAGCGGCGGCAAAATTCGCTGCTGTGGAAAGGAGCCAGCAGCGTGCCGTCTCTCCGGAGCTGCAGGTGCTACCAGCAGCTCCCGACTTCTCGCCACAACAGACCGCAGGTGCGTCGCAGTCCGCCGGCAAAACCACCCGGAAGTTGGACAGGTCCGTTGCCTCGGCTTCGGGACCTGAGGACACCCCGTTCGCGGTTAGCGACGGTGGGCGTCTTTCCCGCATGGAGCGGATGGTGGAGCAGTTGCACCAGCGTGACCTGCTTATGCAGGGGCAATGTCACAGTGGGTCTCTTCGCAGACCCACGGCAGCATCCTATCAAGGACTGCCAAATGTCTCACCCTCTTCGCAGGGGAGCATTAGGGGTCAGAGCTGGGCTGACCCTGAAGAAGGGGCAATGGCTGAAGAGTAACTGTGTCAGGGGTGCCAAAAGAGTTGTGGGCATGGTTAATAAACATGCTGTACCAACCCAGAGAACTGCATTTCTCTAAATGTGCCTGCAGTCAACAACCCCATCTGGGGCAACATGAGCCCAACTACAAGGAGCCAGGAGGTGAAACTCCAGAAAATCCTTAAACTGCTGACTGCTGGTATCACAGCAGTGGCCAGAACAGCGATGGGGTTGAGATGCCTGAAGAGCTACTAGACGCTCTAGCACTCCTGTGCAATACTCAATTCAGATTAACAGCTACAGGAAGAGCATCATCAAGCCTGCACTCAATCCAAAATTGCGGGATTATGCAGGACTAGCAGCACACAGCCGCCAAATTGCTGTTTGGGGACAACCTCCTGAAACAGGTAAAAGACCTGGATGAGGAGGCCAAGGCTATAGGCCTGATCAAGGTACCAAACACCACCAAAACCCATTATCAGCAGCGGCAGCACCCCTACACATCCACCAGACATCGTTATAATGAGAGACCATCTGGTGGTGAAAGCTCGAAGGCCGGCCCACCTGCACAACGGTCTTTTTTA
The DNA here is from genome assembly GCA_963514005.1 of Raja brachyura. Next base: position 4,142,887 of record OY740797.1, on the reverse strand, counting down.
GACCATGGCCCAGCCCGGCCTTCTTGGAAAATGCGCCAACCCCACAACGCAGCAACACAATACACGAAGAAACAAGGACAGAGACAACCCACACAACACCGGTAACCTTGGAGGTAGGTGGGTCTGGTTGTCTCAAAAACATTGCATGCCTAGATTCATCAAGGTTTGGTGGACGGTTGCACTTGTTTCATCATGTGTGGAGCACTTTTACCTCTGATCCTTACATACTCGGAAGTATTCAGGGTACTAATTGAATTTGTATACGAACTCCCCATCCCAGTTCAGCATACGCCCAGCCGAATGTTCATATTTTCACAAAAAGAGAGAACAGCAGGCCATGCTGAACTGTTAAGACTAACGAAAAAAGGGTAATTGAGAAGACAATCAGAATCTCAAGAGTTCGTATCAAATATTTTTACAAAAAACAAAAAAGAACTAAATACTTCCATTCAGTATGCCTATTTCAAAATGGACACGTTCGTCACAGCCAAATAGCTAATTTCTGATAGGTACTTCATGGCTTGCATCGATTTGAAGGATGCATACTATTCAGTGCCAATACACAAGGATCATCGGAAATATTTAAAATTTGTCTGGATGGCACAGCCTTGGCAGTATAAAGCCTTACCCATTGGGTTGTCATTGGCACCCAGGCTGCTTACAAAATTGTTAAAACCAGCTTTAGCATAATTAAGGAAACATAACCATATTGCCATGGTTTACCTTGATGATATTCTCATTGTAGGTGAGAATTTGGAGATGGCTACATTGGCAGTATCAGCCACAAAACATATTTTCAAAAGCTGGGATTAACATACATCCAGATAAATCAAAAATGAAACCCTCCACTACCATGGATTATCTGGGGTTCACTATCAATTCTGTTCAAATGTCTATCACCTTGCCACCAAACAAAGGGACAGACTTGACGGTAGCATGTAAAACCCTCACTGGCATCAGGGAACCATCCATTCTGCAAGTAGCCAGAGTGATTGAGAAACTAGTGGCTGCATTCCAGCAGCACAATTTGGGCCACTCCATTAACAAAACCTGCAAAGAGCAAAAATTCTAGCTCTTAAAAATCATGCGGGCCATTTTGATAGGCCTATGAAACTACCAGAGAAGCTAAATTACAATTATATGGTGGATAGAAAATGCTCAGCATTGTTCTAACCCCATCACTATCATGAATCCCTTGGTTACATTACAGACTGATGCCAGTGCTAAAGGTTGGGGAGCAGCTAATACCACCACAAGTTATGGTGGCAGATGGAGTGCACAAGAATTAACCCTGTTGGGAGCACTAGGGATTAATTATCTAGAAATGCTGGGAGCATTTCATGGACTCCGGGCCTACTGCTCAGATATGCACCAGTTCCATGTACGGTTACAAATTGATAATACCACAGTGGTGGCCTATATTAATCATATGGGTGGAATAAAATCGATATCATGTGATGAATTGGCTAATTATATCTGGCACTGGTGTCTGGATAGAGAGATTTGGATCTCAGCCACTTACCTTCCAGGTAAACTAAATACGGTGGCGGACACCAGGTCACGCAAATTCAATGACAACATTGAATGGATGTTGGATCGGGACCCGGGGCCAGCAGCGATGGATGCTTCTCGCTGCATTGGGGGGGGGAGTTGTTTTGCTATACATTTCCCCCCTTCTGCCTCATCAGTCGGATCTTACAAAAAATTAAACAAGACTCCGCAACGGGTATTTCGGTTGTTCCCGACTGGCCTACCCAACCATGGTCCCAGCAGTACTAAGATGGCCGCAGAACACTGCATTCGGATCCTCAAACGGCCAAGCCTGTTGGTACACCCTGTGACGGGTAAGTCATTCGTGCCATGTTCGAATGAACCTATTGATGCAGATTCTGAACGGCCATTTCTGGACTACGGACTCTCCGACAGGACGATCAATCTCATCACAGCGTCGTGCAGGGAGTCCACCAGAGACAGAACTGACATATGTCAGAAGATGGGAAGTGTTCTGCATCAGAACAAACACTTCATATGACTCGGCCACCATCACTGAAGTGCTGGAGTTCTGGCCACCCTTCATTCCATGAAAGATTGAGCTACAGTGCCATTAATTGTGCAAGGAGTGCCCTACCTACTAACCTGGACCGAGGGAGTGATCACCTGCCTATAGGATCACACCCACTGGTATCTAAACTGATGAGGGGTATTAATTCTAATTCCCCCAGGGCCAGATACACCCATACATGGGACATAGGCATAGAATTAACTATGCTTCGAGGATGGACACCAATATCGGGGCTCACTCTGGATAACTTACATATAATATGGTTATGTTTATGGCACTTGTAACAGCACAACGGATCCAGTCCTTACAAAAGCTAAATATGGATGCCATGTGTATAACCAATGGCAAGATAACCTTTCTGAACAGGGGTTACTCAAACTATATCGACCCAGTTCCTCTGGCCAAAAATTATAATTTCTGGCCTATCCTGCAGATAGTCGGCTCTGCATTGTGACATATATTTTACGATATAGAAGTAACCAAGAATCTAAGGGGCACGGAGAGGGCTTTACCCATAAGCCACAAACGCCCTCATGATAAGGTCACAGTGCAAGCCATTTCCAGTTGGTTAAGGGAGGTATTGGGTGCAGCGGGGGTGGACACTAATGTTTTTAAATCTCACTCCACCAGGGCTGCAACCACATCGGCGGCTAGGATGATGTGAGTTCTTATGGACCACATCCTTGCTACAGCAGGTTGGAGCAATGAACGGACTTTTCAGCACTTCTATAATAAACCCATGGCCGCTCCTGAGACGTTTGCAGGGGAAAATGTTAAGTTCTGTTACATGATTTACCCAATGTGGGGATATCATTTTAGGTATGATAAATACCTTCTTTGTTTTTCAGCACAGTGTCATGTCTGAAATACGTTCATCCTCCATCCCTAGCATGGCAGTGTGTGAGCATGGACTCGTTCCAGGGCATGAAATCACAGAGCTTTGAAATCTTCACGTAGTCACTCATGTGACTCCGAAGTAAAATAGTAAGATTAAATGAGAACTTACCAGTTTGAAGTTTGATCTTTATTTTATGAGGAGTTACGATGAGGTATTACGTGCCCTCCGCTCCCAAACCCTCTATTATAAAGTTCAACTGGTATATAAAGTTCTCTCTTATCTTACTATGTTAGTCTACTCTGGTATCTGTGATTTCACACCACTGCTTTGAAGAATGTCGCGCATGCGTGCTGGCGGGGTCTTCACGTAATCCCTCATCGTAACTCCTCATAAAATGGACTAGTCGGAGAACTAGGGTGGGGGAGGAATGGAGAGAAAGAGAAAGGGTTATTTGAAGCTAGAGCCCCCCCAACCCCCGTCTGCGGTGTTTCTGCACTACTTGCGGTAGGGGGCGCAGGTGGTCCATCCAACCTGTTATTACTCAGCACAGAACAAGATGTTCCCAACCGGCGCAAAAACAGATCCCACTTGTATTGGGATCATCTTGCTTTCGATGGTTTGGGATGCTGTGCTGCTAATTTGGCCAATAACTCGATCTTAGCTGAAAATAGACAATAGACAATAGACAATAGGTGCAGGAGTAGGCCATTCAGCCCTTCGAGCCAGTACCGCCATTCTATGTGATCATGGCTGATCATCCCCAATCAGTACCCCGTTCCTGCCTTCTCTCCATATCCCCTGACTCTGCTATTTTTAAGAGCCCTATCTAGCTCTCTCTCGAAAGCATCCAGAGAACCGGCCTCCGCCACCCTCTGAGGCAGAGAATTCCACAGACTCACAACTCTCTGTGAGAAAAAGTGTTTCCTCATCTCCGTTCTAAATGGCTTACTCCTTATTCTTAAACTGTGGCCCCTGGTTCTGGATCCCCAAACATCGGAAACATGTTTCCTGCCTCTAGCGTGTCCAAACCCTTAACAATCTTATATGTTTCAATGACATATCCTCTCATCCTTCTAAACTCCAGAGTATACAAGCCCAGCTGCTCCATTCTCTAGTCCCGCCATCCCGGGAATTAACCTTGTTGCCTGTTTAACCCTTATAATACTAGCTTATGGAAGGATGGTTCAGAAGCCTGATAACAGAGGGGAAGAAGCCTGGGTCTCTGACGTGGGAGAATTGTACTTCCAAGTTACATTTGAGCCTACACTTTATTAGTTTTTCTTCTTATAGTCTGTGAACAAATATAAGCTGGTACAGTTGCTGCCTCACAGCGCCAGAGACCCAGATTCGATCCTGACCACAGGTACCATCTGTGTGGAGTTTACACGTTCTCCCTGTGACCGTGTGGGTTTGCTCTCGGTGCTCCGGTTTCCTCCCACACTCCAAAGACACGCAGGTTTGTAGGTTAATTGGCTTTGGTAAATTGTCCCTAATGGATGCGAAGTTGGGATAACATAGGACTAGTGTGAGCTGGTGATGGATGGTTGGCGTGGACTCGGTGGGCCGAAGGGCCTATTTCCATGCTGTATCTTTCAATCAATCAATAAAAGGACTTTCTTCCATTGTTGGCATTTAATGTTTGACCGGCATGGGCCAGTTGGGCTGAAGGGCCTGTTCCCGTGCTGTATGATTCTATGATTCTATGACTATCTGTGGGCCAACACGGAAAACACCTAGATTCTGGAATTGTCTTCAGCCTGTTAACTCCCCCTCCCATTCCCACACTGCCCTTTCTGTCCTGGGCCTCCTCCATTGTCAGAGTGAGGCCCAGCGCACATTGGAGGAACAGCACCTCATATTTCACTTGGGCAGCTTACACCCCAGTGGTATGAACATTGACTTCTCTAACTTCAAGTAACCCTTGCTTTCCCTCTCTCTCCTTCCCGTCCTCCACCCTAGTTATCCAACTAAGTTTCACTCTCCTCCTGATTACATTTTACTGAATGTAGGCCTCGTTGTCACCTTCCCCTCACCCAACAATAAACCATTCTACAGTTTCCTTGATGAAAGTCCCCTTTGATCTGTCCTTTTCACACCTTACCCTTTCATATCACTTTGTCTCCTTTCCCCCCGAGTGTGAAGAAGGGTCACCCATTCCTTCTCTCCAGAGATGCTGCCTGTCCCGTTGAGTTACTCCAGCACTGTGTCTATTGTCTTAACTTGCCCTCCCTGCCCTGGTCGGTGCTAACATGGACCACAAAGCATGTCTGATCTGTTGGACAATGCGGAGTGCAGATCACAAGAGGGCAGACTTGTTTAACGAATACTAAAATGTGGATGCTGGAAATCCAAAATCTAAACTTCGAGCCTTCTTTAGCTTTGTTCACAGGTACCTTCAGTACTATTAAGCAATTTAGCTATTAAGTAATTTTCTGTTTTAAATTTCTGGCTATGCATGACTTGACTTTGATTAGTCAAATACAACAGGTGGAGCAAAGGGGAAGATGCAGGGTGTAGAATTCTCAGCATTGTAGCGCACCAGTTCCACAGACAAAATCCAATGTCTATAATGGGGTTGAGGTGAATCGGACATCATCCTAGCTTTTGGAAGGACAATACAAAGTTCAGATGCAATACATTGGTCAGGAAATATTGCAGTACACACACATTCAAATGTAAGATTATGAATTTTGGGCCCTAAGCAAATAAAAATGGGAAATAAAGGAACTGAAACTAAAATCCAGTTTAGTTTAGAGGCACATCAGGAAACAGGCCCTTTGGCCCATTGTGTAGGAAGGAACTGCAGATGCTGAAGGTAGAGAAATCACTAGTCATACTGTTGGGTTGTAAGCTGCCCAAGCGAAATATGAGGTGCTGTGCAGTTGTACAGGGCCCTGGTGAGACAACACCTGGAGTATTGTGCGCAGTTTTGGTCTCCTAACTTGAGGAAGGACATTATTGCTGTCGAGGAATTGCAGCGGAGGTTCGCCAGGTTAATTCCCGGGATGGCTGGAACTAATATATGATGAAAGAATGGGTCGACTGGGCTTGTATTCACTGGAATTTAGAAGGTTGAGAGGAGATCTTAAAGAAACATATAACATTCATAAAGGACTGGACAGGCTAGATGCAGGAAAAAAATTCCCGATGTTGGGGGTGTCCAGAACCAGGGGTCACAGTTTAAGAATATTTTAAGTTCATTTAGGACTGAGATGAGGATAAACGTTTTCACTCAGAGAGTTGTGAATCTGTGGAATTCTCTGGCACAGAAGGCAGTGGAGGCCAATTCACTGGATGTTTTCAAGAGGGAGTTAGATTTAGCTCTGAGGGCTAATGGAATCAAGGGATATGGGGAAAAAGCAGGAATGGGGTACTGATTTTAGATGATCAGCCATGATCATATTGAATGGCAGTCCTGGCTCAAAGTGCTGAATGGCCTACTCCGGCAACTATTTTTCTATGTTTCAATGTTTCATCATTATTCATTCGTTCTGCACCTTGATCACTTTGTTGGGTTCAATGATTCAGACAGTCTCGTGACACCCAGTTCTGTGAGGTTGTCTCATTGCCAGTTGAGAACGATGTCTTGCCTTGCAGTGTTAACGCTTCATTGCAGCATCTTAACCTCTGCAAGGCATTCTGCAGGAGTTATTGCAATATTCATTGCATTCTCAATGCTCAATGTTATATGTTTGCACAGGATGTTGCACCTTTTAGCCTCAATCTTTATCTGTGCACTGTGGATATTGAATGGTGGCGCTGGCTCGAAGGGCCGAATGGCCTACTCCTGCACCTATTTTCTATGTTTCGACAGTGCATTTTCTATGTTGCTCCAATTTGCGTTTGGCCTCACTCTGACACTCCTCCTTTGGCCCTCGGTCCACATTGATCATCCATCGCCAGACGCTAGTCCTATCTGGGACACATGACAATAAACTCTCGTGAATCTTGAATCTTGTTATCCCACTTTTACATCCTACACCGTTAAATTTGCTTTTACAATGCAGCAATGTGAAGCTTGTGGATTTGAAGTTATTACACCTCAGTGTGAGCAAATCTGTTCCATTGTTCACAAGAGCCTGCAAGAACGAAATGATTAAGAAAGAACTGCAGATGCTGGAAAAATCGAAGGTAGACAAAAATGCTGGAGAAACTCAGCGGGTGAAGCAGCATCGATGGAGCGAAGGAATAGGCGACGTTTCGGGTCGAGACCCTTCTTCAGACTGATGTGGGGGGGGGGCGGTTGTGGGAAAAAGAAAGGAAGAGGTGGAGACAGTGGGCTGTGGGAGAGCTGGGAAGGGGAGAGGAAGGAGGGAGAAAGCAAGGACTACCTGAAATTGGAGAAGTCAATGTTCATACCGCTGGGGTGTAAACTACCCAAGCGAAATATGAGGTGCTGCTCTTCCAATTTGCGGTGGGACTCACTCGGGCTGGAGGAGACCCAGGCCAGAAAGGTTAGATTTGGAATGGGAGGGGGAATTGAAGTGCTGAGCCACCGGGAGATCAGGTTGGTTATTGCGAACCGAGCGGAGGTGTTCGGCGAAGCGATCGCCAAGCCTACGCTTGGTCTCACCGATGTAGAGCAGTTGACACCTAGAGCAGTGGATGCAATAGATGAGGTTGGAGGAGATGCAGGTGAACCTCTGCCTCATCTGGAAAGACTGCTTGGGTCCTTGGATGGAGACGAGGGGGGAGGTAAAGCAACAAGTGATGGAGTCGAGGGTGTAGGTAAAGCGACAAGCGATTGATTTTACCAGCATCTGCAGTTCTTTCTCACTACAGTTGGATCACAGGGCCTGTTTCTGTGATGTATGATTCCATGACATTAATATTCAGCTATCTTTGAGTTTCTTGGCATCAGACGGGTTCTAGTCCATAATCGAGAGACTGGAAACATGTAGATCAAAGCCACAGTATCTGTACAACTGTTACCTGGAAAAGTATAAATATTTTAACCTAGCTTAGTCTTTGATGAACGATGGAAGGTTGGAGTGAAAAACCTGGGGAGTCCATAGGGGAGATGATGGACAATGCATAGATATTTGATCCAGTGTCTGTCTCCAGTGCACACGTCTGTATTGGTATTGGTTTATATTGTCATGTCTACCAAGCTACAGTGAAAAGCTGCTGCTTGCATGACAATAGACAATAGACAATAGACAATAGACAATAGGTGCAGGAGTAGGCCATTCGGCCCTTCGAGCCAGCACTGCCATTCAATGTGAACATGGCTGATCATCCCCAATCAGTACCCCGTTCCTGCCTTCGCCCCGTATCCCCTGACTCCACTATCTTTAAGAGCCCTATCTAGCTCTCTCTTGAAAGCATCCAGAGAACCGGCCTCCACCGCCCTCTGAGGCAGAGAATTCCACAGACTCACCACTCTCTGTGAGAAAATGTGTTCCCTCGTCTGTGTACTAAATGGCTTACCCTTTATTCTTAAACTGTGTATCCTGGTTCTGGACTCCCCCAACATCGGGAACATGTTTCCTGCCTCTAGCGTGTCCAAACCCTTAATAATCTTATGTGTTTCATGCTATTCAATTAAATCAGATCGTGCTGTACATGCGGACAATCAAGCCTTAGAAGGCAGAACATAGTTTCACAGCATTTTAATGTTAAAGTTTCAGAGAAAATGTCCAATGTCCACAATGAGGTTGGCTGGAAGATCGGGACTGTACTCTCGCTTAAGGAAGGGCCGTCCAGTGGTTTAGTTTCAGTTTAGAGATACAGTGCGGAAACAGGCCCTTCGGCCCACCAGGTCCATGCCAACCAGCGATCTCCGCTCAACTATACTATCCTGTGCACACTGGGACAATTTACAATTATGCAAAGCCAATTAACCTACAAACCTGTACGTCTTTGGAGTGTGGGAGGAAACAGGAGCACCCGGAGAAAACACATGCAAGTCATGGGGAGAACGTACAAACTCCGTACAGACAGCACCCGTAGACAGGATCGAACTCAGTTCTTTTCAGTTTTGAGATACAGTGCGGAAACAGGCCCATCGGCCCACTGGGTCCGTGCCAACCAGCGATCCCCGCATATTAACACTATTCTACACCCACTAGGGACAATTTTTACATTTACCAAGCCAATTAACCTTCAAACCTGTACGTCTTTGAAGTGTGGGAGAAAACTGAAGATCTCGGAGAAAACCCACGCAGGTCACGGGGAGAACGTACAAACTCCGTACAGACAGCGCCCGTTTCAGGATCGAACACAGTTCTCTGGCGCTGCGAGGCAACAACTCTACCGCTGTGCCACCGTGCCGCATGCCATACCGATAGGTGGTAGTAGTAGTCTGATAACAATGGGGAAGAAGCTATTTCTGGGTCTGGTGGTGCGTTCTATCTGCCCGATGGGGGAGCAGAGGTCCTTGATTATGTTGGCTGCATCCCTGCGGCAGCGTGAAGTGTAAATGGAGGTGGTGGTCTCTGACAGGGACTGAGCCACCTCCACAACTCTCCGCAGTTTCAACCCACTCCCTGGGGAAAAAAAGCCGCCATTACTGTCCCTGGAAAATCTTACGAACTCACGGAGAGGAGATGTGAGCCGCCGTCAATGTCCTCCTTCACGGCCTCCAGAGATGCTACCTGATCCGCTCACTTACTCCAGAAATAAGTGTCTTTTTTCTTGCAAGGAATAGGTGACGTTTCTTGTTTCCTTGTTTCTTCTCTTGATCTATTTTCTCAATCAGAATCAGAATCATACTTTATTAGCCAAGTATGTTTTGCAGGAAAAATGTTCCCAATGAGCAGGAAAAATTATCCCAATGTTTGGCGAGTCCAGAACCAGGGGCCACAGTCTCAGAATAAAGGGGAGGTCATTTAAGACTGAGGTGAGAAAACACTTTTTCACCCAGAGAGTTGTGAATTTGTGGAATTCCCTGCCACAGAGGGCAGTGGAGGCCAAGTCACTGGATGGATTTAAGAGAGAGTTAGATAGAGCTCTAGGGGCTGGTGGAGTCGAGGGATACGGGGAGAAGGCAGGCACGGGTTATTGATTGGGGACGATCAGCCATGATCACAATGAATGGCGGTGCTGGCTCGAAGGGCCAAACGGCCTCCTCTTGCACCTATTTCTATGTTTCTATGTTTCTATGAATTTGATTTGCCATACAGTCATACTAATAAAATGCAACGGAACACACAAAATACATTTAACATAAACATCCACCACAGTGACTCCTCCACATTCCTCACTGTGATGGAAGGTGAAAAAAAGTTCAATCTCTCCCTTCTTTGTCCTCCAGCGGTCGGGGACCTCTAACCTTCCGTTGCCGGGACGATCTTACTCCCGTAGCCGGTGGCGTGCCTCCTCGTCGGGGTGATCAAGCAGCTGCATCGTCAGGGGAATCCCAGCTCCCCCGCGCCGGGCCATCTGACCCCGGGTCCGGGCTAGTCGAACGTCACAATTAACCACACATTGAAGATGGTGGACCATTGCCATCGGGAAGAATATTCAGGAGCCTGAAAACTGCAACGTCCAGGTTCAGGGGCAGCTTCTTCCCCACAACCATCAGGCTATTAAACACTACAACCTCCAAATAGGCTCGGACCTATACAGACTTGGGGACATCATTTTACCGTCTATTTATTTATTGGTCTGTTTGTTATTTTTCTTATATATACTGAACTTGTTTTTGTTTCTTATGGGTTTACAGAGTACTAAATATATTGATCTGTTGTGCTGCTGTAAGTAAGAATGCAATCTATCTGTTTCGTGACATATGACAGTAAAACATTCCTGACTCCGCAGAGACCGCTCCCACCGTAACTCCCTGGTCAATTTGTCCCTTCCCACCCGCACCACCCCCTCCCCGGGCACTTTCCCTTGCAACCGCAGGAAATGCTACATTTGTCGCTTTACCTCCCCCCTCGACTCCAACCAAACTTGACCTCCTCCAACCTCATCTATTGCATCCGCTGCTCGAGTTGCTCTATATCAGTGAGACCAAGCGTAGGCTTGGCGATCGCTTCACGCAACACCTCCGCTCGGTTCGCATTAACCAATTTGATCTCCCGGTGGCTCAGCACTTCAACTCCCCCTCCCATTCCAAATCCAACCTTTCTGTCCTGGGTCTCCTCCATGGCCAGAGTGAGTCCCACCGCAAATTGGAGGAGCAGCACCTCATATTTCACTTGGGTAGTTTACACCCCAGCGGTATGAACATTGACTTCTCCAATTTCAGGTAGTCCCTGCTTTCTCCCTCCTTCCCCTCCCCTTCCCAGCTCTCCCACAGCCCACTGTCTCCGCCTCTTCCTTTCTTCTTCCCGCCCCTCCCCCACCCCCACATCAGTCTAAAGATGGGTCTCGATCCGAAACGTCGCCTATTTCCTTCGCTCCATAGATGCTGCCTCACCTGCTGAGTTTCTCCAGCATTTTTGTCTGCCTTGACTCTCGACAGTGAATTTCATCACCAATACCTGTCTTTGCTAACAGGGGGCTCCCAAGATCTGGGTTTAAGTGTAGGAAGGAACTGCAGGTGCTGGTTTAAACCGAAGGTAGACACAAAATGCTGGAGTAACTCAGCGGGACAGGCGGCATCTCTGGAGAGAAGGAATGGGTGATGTCTCGGATCAGAAGACGGGGTGTACTCCAGCTTTATGTGTCTATCTGGGTTTATGGTCTTATTAGAAACTTTATGGTGAGAGCAGTAGAGGCTGAATGGTGGAGGACTTTGGTCTTGTAGATGTCGAGTGTGATGTCTTTTCCTTCGCTTGTTTCGACAGATCCTTGGACCTCGAGCTCCAGGGGGTGTGGCCAAACACAAACTGTGTCTATGCAAAGCATTGTCAAGAACGTGGGTGTTTTGGGGAATCTGCAGTAACATTATTCCTTGATGAGGAAGGGACACGGAGGGAGTGAGGAAGAGAAGACTGACTGAAGGTAAGTGCTGTACGTAGGAAAGAACTGCAGATGCTGGTTTACACCGAAGATGGACACAATATGCTGGATTAACTCAGCAGGGCAGGCAGCATCTCTGGATAGAACGAATGGGTGACGTTTCCTGTCGAGACCCTTCTTCAGACTGGATAGCATGAAACAAAAGGAAGATTTTCACTGCCACATCGATACACTGGACAATAAACTAAACTAATCCTAAAACTAAACTAAACTCAACTAAACTAATAAAACAAGCTGAGTAGGAAGGAATTGCAGATGCTGCTTTAATCCGAAGATGGACACACAATGTTGGGAGTAACTCAGCGGGTCAGTCAGCATCTCTGGAGAAAAGGAGTAGGTGGGTCACCAATTCCTTCTCTCCAGACCCACTGAGTTGCTCCAGCTTTTTGTGTCTATCTTCGGTTTAAACCAGCATCTGCAGTTCCTTCATATACAACAATCTGTAAGTAGTAAGTAGTGTTTATTGTGTTTCACTGCTTCTTATCGAGTCCAGATCACAAGATTAGAAATTGTTCAGCCAGAGCTGAACACACTTCTCGGCATCTGCATACAGTTGCGACTTGCGCTTCTTGCGCTTCTCGTGCGTGGCGGTGGAAAGATTGGCGAAAACCGGGCCGCGATCAACGTGAACGCTCTTTCCTTGACCCCTTGTGTTTCACTTTAGAAGAAAGAAATGTAATGTGATTGAATTTATAGGTATGATATATTGTTAATCATTTTTAAATCCTATGCTAAGCGGCACAGTGGCGCAGCGGTAGAGTTGCTGCCTCACAGCGCCAGAGTCCCAGGTTCGATCCTGACTACGGGTGCTGTCTGTACGGAGTTTGTACATTCGCCCTGTGACCTTCGGGTTCCTCCCACACTCCAAAGACATTCAGGTTTGTAGGTTAATTGGCTTGGTATAAATGTAAATTGTCCCTAGTGTGTGTAGGATAGAGTTAGTGTGCGTGGATCGCTGGTCGGCACGGGCTCAGTGGACCGAAGGGCCTGTTTCCGCGCTGTATCTCTAAACTAAACTCACACAGAGTGCTGGAGTAATTCAGCGGGTCAGGCAGCATCTGTGGAGAACATGGATAGGTGATGTTTTGGGAGTCCCAAAACGTCATCCATCCCTTCTTTCCAGAGATGCTGCCCGACCTGCTGAGTTACTCCAGCACTTTGTGTCTATCTTCGGTATAAACCAGCATCTGCTGTTCCTTGTTTCTACCTTATGTAACATAGAAACATAGAAATTAGGTGCAGGAATAGGCCATTCGGCCCTTCGAGCCCGCACTGCCATTCAATATGATCATGGCTGATCATCCAACTCAGTATCCCGTACCTGCCTTCTCTCCATACCCTCTGATCCCCTTAGCCACAAGGGCCACATCTAACTCCCTCTTAAATATATCCAATGAACTGGCCTCAACTACCCTCTGTGGCAGAGAATTCCAGAGACCCACCACTCTCTGTGTGAAAAAATTCCTTCTCATCTCGGTCCTAAAGGATTTCCCCCTTATCCTTAAGCTGTGACCCCTTGTCCTGGACGCCCCCAACATCGGGAACAATCTTCCTGCATCTAGCCTGTCCAACCCCTTAAGAATCTTGTAAGTTTCTATAAGATCCCCTCTCAATCTCCTAAATTCTAGAGAGTATAAACCGAGTCTATGCAGTCTTTGTTCATAAGACAGTCCTGACATCCCAGGAATCAGTCTGGTGAACCTTCGCTGCACTCCCTCTATGGCAATAATGTCCTTCCTCAGATTTGGAGACCAGAACTGTACGCAATACTCCAGGTGTGGCCTCACCAAGACCCTATACAACTGAAGTAGAACCTCCCTGCTCCTATACTCAAATCCTTTTGCTATGAAAGCTAACATACCATTGGCTTTCTTCACTGCCTTCACTTCACTTCACTTCAGATGTACCAAATCTACATCTGGCCTGTCTGTCCATTTGCTCTACTGACATTGCTTGACCTGTTGAGTTCCTCCAGCACTTTGTATTTTACGTAGAACACCCACCTTTTTCCTTTTATTCCTCTCTCTTCCCTGTGTCACACTCGACCCCAGATCACACCCATCTCTCCCTCTATCCCCCACATCTTTCCCCCTCCATCCATCCCCTCCCACTCCCTTTGGTTTTACATTTCACTTCTCTTTCATCCCTCTTCTTCCCATACCCTGGCACCTGTTTATCTCCTTGTCTCCTTTTTACCTTTAGCTTTGGTCCCCACACTTCACCTGTATCCACCTATCACTTACCAGGCTTTGTCCTAGCACCCTTACATCTCCGTTCCAGCTTTCTCCCCCCACTTCAATCCGTCTGACAAAGGGTGCCGATCTGAACCGTCACCTATCCATGTTCTCCACAGATGCTGCCTGACCCGCTGAGTTACTCCAGCACTCTGTGTTTTGCTCAGCTTTCTAGCACCTGCAGTCTGCACATGTATTTTACATCTGCTCAGCCTAGTTCTGTACTATGCAGCTATCGGGCCCTGCTATGTGAATGGATATAGGAGCACAAGCAGGCCATTCAGCCCCTCAAAGAAGCTGAAGGCAAATGCAATGCTAGCATTTATTTCAAGAAGTCTAGAATGCAAAAAAACAGGGATGAAATACTGAGGCTCTATGAGGCGCTGGTCAGGCTGTACTTGGAATATTGTGAGCAATATTCTGAGGAAAGATGTCCTGGCTCTGGAGAGGATCCAGAGGAGGTTTACAAGAATGATCCCAGGAATCAATGGATTAAGATATGATGAGCGTTTGTCGGCACTGGGCCTGTACTCGCTGGAGTTTAGAAGGATGAGGCGGGACCACATTGAAGCGTACAGAATAGTGAAAGGCCTGGATAGAGTGGATGTGGAGAGGATGTTTCCACTAGTGGGAGAGTCTAGGACTGGAGGCCACAGCCTCAGAATTAAAGGACGTTCCTTCAGGAAGGAGATGAGAAATGTATATAGCCAGAGGGTGGTGAATCTGTGGAATTCTTTGCCACAGACGGCTGTGGAGGCCAAGTCAGTGGATATTTTCTAAGGCAGCGATAGATCGATTCTTGATTAGTACTGGTATCAGGGGTTATGGGGAGAAGGCAGGAGAATGGGGTTAGGAGGGAGAGATAGATCAGCCATGATTGAAAGACAGTGTAGGCTTGATGGGCCGAATGGCTTAATTCTAGTCCTATCACGTATGACCTTATGATATTCGATAAGATCATAGCTCCCTAACGACTCTCCTGTTTGATTGCCGTGCTCCGAGATGTATTTAGTGAATAAATCTCCAGGAAAGAAGAAAAATCTGAAAGGTGACGAGGTCATTCTCGCTACTCGCTACAAAGCATCCAGAGCATCAGAGCATTCTCTGGATGCTTTGAAGAGAGAGCTAGATCGGGCTCTTAAAAATAGCGGAGTCAGGGGATATGGGGAGAAGGCAGGAACGGGGTACTGATTGTGGATGATCAGCCATGATCACATTGAATGGCGGTGCTGGCTCGAAGGGCCGAATGGCCTACTCCTGCACCTATTGTCTATTGTCTATTTTAAAATCTGGCAATAGTGTAATGTAAGTGGGTATGTGAGAATAGGGGAATAGTGAGTGGCAATGAAGCTTTTGTCCAAATCGGAGAGATTTAAACTCATTTATACACCCGGCTGCCAGAAATGAAGGAACGTTGTCAGACCAATTGTCTCATCATATTATACGGTGAAAGCTTGCCACTAGAACAAGACATCTGATCTGGGCAATTTAGGATTCAGAATACATTTAGCAGTAGCTAACGATACAGCCCACAGTCACTCCAAGACCGAGAGGACATAGGTTTATGGTGGGGGGGGGGGGGGGGAGGTGCGTGGAGATTTAATAGGAACCTGAGAGGTGACTTTTTCAAACAGAGGACGATGGGTGTATGGAACGAGCTGCCAGAGGAGGTGGTTGAGGCAGGGACTATCACAATGTTTAAAAAACATTTGGACAGACGCAGGGATAGGATAGGTTTTAGAGGGACATGGGCCAAACACAGGCAGGTGGGATTAGTGTAGATGGGGAATGTTGGTCAGCGTGGGCAAGTTGAGCCAAAGGGCCTGTTTCCACGTTGTATCTCCCTGTGACCCGAATGGGCCTGTCCCACTTGGGTGACTTTTTAGGCGACTGCAGGAGACTATGCGGTCGCCACATATTCGCCACATGTTCGCGGGCGGTTGCCGGGGAATTGCCTTCATGGTCATGAGGAGTTCCCGCATTATGGTCGCTGCGAATTTTTCAACATGTTGAAGAATTAGCGGCGACCAGAATGAAGCCGCCATGGAGAGCAGCGAGAATTCTCGTGTCGTAGGTGCAGCGATAGTGAGTTGGCAGGAGGTCAAAGGTTGTCGTAGGTTCTCGTAGGTTGTAGCCGGTGCTGACCGGTGAATTTCATTGACTCATGGGGGGAAACAAAAGGTAAGCAGTAGTTTTCAGAACCAAGGATAACCGACCGGTAATGTTAAATGTCCGCCGAGCTTCACAGCCGTGGATCTCTGGCTTCTTAAAAGTTGTCTTCACTCCTTCTCCTCACCCCTTATCCCCCCTTCTCCGCCCTTCTCTACCCTTCTCCTCCCCTCTTTTAAAGGACTTGCGTGACCCTTCCCGTACACTGCGCTTTCACCGTCTTAATTACAGCGCCAACCTTCCTCTTCATCACGGTGTGTGTCTGTATTAGACAGTCGCCGGCAGTCGCCTGAAAAATCCCCCAAGTGGGACAAGCCCATATGTTTAATCTCGCTGCAAGGTGTTGTGTAATATAAATGCGATCTAATACCACCAACTTTTGGATGGGAACGGCTCGGAGAGATATGGGCCAAATGTGGGCAAATGGGACAATCATAGATAGGGCACTTTGGCCAGCATGGGCGAGTTGGGCCGAAGAGCCTGTTTCTGTGCTCTCTGACCCTATGGCTGGCCTGCAGATGACCAATTAGGCTTCCTGCAATATTCAGATTGCAATCACAGAATGAGAACCTGCTGCCTCAGAGCACCAGAGCCCAGGTTCGATTCTGACCACGGGTGCTGCCCGTGTGGAGTTTGCACGCGCTCCCTGAGACCACGTGTATTTTCTCCGGGTGATACAGTTTCTTATCATCTTCCAAAGACGTGCGGGTTTGTAGGTTAGTTGGTTAATCTGCAAATTGCCCCTAGTGTGTAGGGAGTGGATGAGAAAGTGGGATAACATGGAACTGGTGTGAACGGGTGAGCGATGCTCGATGTGGACTCAGTGAGCCAAAGGTTTAAGAAAGAACTGCAGATGCTGGTAAAATCGAAGGTAGACACAAACTGCTGGAGTAAGTCAGCGGGTGAGGCAGCATCTATGGAGAGATGGAATTGGTGACGGTCTCGACCCGAAAAAGTCTGAAGAAGGATCTCGACCCGAAACGTCGCCAATTCCTTCTCTCCATAGATGCTACCTCACCCGCTGACTTACTCCAGCATTTTGTGTCCACCAGTGAGCCAAAGGGCCTGTTTCCATGCCGCATCTCCAAAGTAAACGGACTCCGGACTGTCAAAGCTGCCACAGCCAGACATAAAAACAGTTTTTATCCACGAGTAGTTGCTCTACTCAACAGCCAAAAATCTGTAGCCTCCCTTTGATCTGGTATTTTGTTGGTTCACGTGCTTGATCAACGGTGTTTTATCATTAATGTTTTATTATTATTAATGTTTAGTGTTTTCTGAGGCATTCGTAACTGTCACTGTCATGTTGTTACTTGTGGGCAGAGCACCAAGGCAAATTCCTTGTATGTGAATACTTGGCCAATAAACTTACTGACTTACTTAAACTAATGTAAACTTCACGCTGTGGTTTCCACATGGCATGATAAACCAGTTTTAATCTTCGGATGATATCAATGTCTAAAGTTCCAAGGTTGTGCATTGATGCAGGCAGGACAACTGATTTGCAATTCATCTCCGCTAACTACATTTTCATACAACATTTATAACCGTTGGCCTAACTGGATTGATCTGTTCCCGATAAATCCATGAAAGTATTTGTTGAGTCACTGTGAAGAGTAGGATTCATTCAGCAGGCCAATAACACTAGACATATGTTTGTTACGAGATGCAAGTTCATGGAACTTAGTCAACTTTGTGCACACTTTGTAGTTAATCATTGACCTGAGATGTGGATGGGCGATTCCCCAAGCACATTTGCAACAGCAAAGTTTATCTATCATCAGTGTATCCATGCTAACTGAAGGCAATTGGGGCAGGACAATAACAGCATTTAAATGATACCTGGATAGGCACATGGATAGGAAAGGTTTAGAGGGATGTGGGCAAATGCTCTATGGCTAAATGACTCTAAATGACTGATCGGATGACTGATTGGAAGATACAGCAGAAAAACAGGCCCTTTGGCCCACTGAGTCATTGCCGACCAGCGATCACCTGTTCACACCAGTTATCCCATTTTCTCATCCCTACACATGGGGGGGGGGGGGCAGTTTACAGAGGGCCTACTTTCACCTACTTTGGGATGTGGAGCACCTGGAGGAAACCCACGCGGTCGCAGGGAGAACGTGCAAACTCCACACACAGACAGCACCCGAAGGGCAGGATCGAACCCGGGTCTCGGACTGCGTGGGGTGCAGCTCCACCCGCTGCTCCAGTGCGCAGCCAAGGTTTATGGAACAGTTTATGTTGTAGAGCTAGTGAAGGCATCTCCCCAGACACCAGGCTCGTCAGTGTTCATTGCAACCCATAGGGTTGAGAAACACTGGCATGTGTGTTTGCCCCGCTGAGTTCTGCTTTGCCGCCTTAAAACCGTGGACATTTCGAAATCTCAAAGACGCACGATCAGTTTCTCTGGAGGCATTGCAGAAGAGATATGTGCAAATATCATCTCTCAGCTGGGGCAATGTCCCATTTATGGAAATGCCCTCAAACATTTGGTTCATCAATATGTGTAGAGGTGGCCAAAGAGCTTTGTGTCAGAGTAAAGGGCCTGTCCCACCAGCATGCAACTCCATGCGATGAACGCGATCAAACTAGAAGCGGGGACCGCGCGGGGGTCGGGTGATCCCCTGTACAGGGCCGTTCCCACCAGCATGCGCCTGCATGCGGCAAGCGCGACCAAACCGGCAGCGAGGGCCGCGCGGAGGTCGGGTGAGTGAGGCGAACTTGGAGCGAAGTCTTAAAGGTAAGTTCGCCAGGACAGAGAGGGCCACACAGAGAGGGGCACAGAGGCACACACACAGAGGGCCACGGAGCCACACACATAGAGGGTCACAGAGGCACCTACAGAGAAGGTCACGGAGGCACGACGTCGAGACGGTGTGTAATGCGTCGAGGCGACTGCGAGCCGACAAGCCGTTCCCGCGCGGAATTTTTGAACATGGTCAGTTTTTCGGAGCCCCACGCGATGTCGGGACGAACTCCGCACAATTCCGCAAGGCTCCGGCGATCAAAGTGGGACCGGCCCCGCGACGCCGGACAGCTCAAGCGACCACGTTAGGTCGCGCTCATCGCATAGTGTTGCATGCTTGTAGGACAGGCCCTTAACCTGCCTTTCAACGTGGGATTAGCATTGCCTTGGTGTCCGTTCACCCACGGGCCAGCCTGTTCTATGGACAGAGCTGGATAGAGGCAGGCATTGACCACCTCATTATCAATGTGCTGCACTGCATACACACTGCTAGTCAGACCTGATGGCTCATCATTTGTATACCATTTGCTGAACATTTGCATCAGGTCTGTTGAAAACCAGATAAGATAACCAGAGAATATTATTGGGCTGTGACTCTGGAATTCTTTGCCTCAGACGGCTGTGGGGGCCAAGTCAGTAGCTATGTTTAAAGCAGAGTTAGATAGATTCTTGATTAGTACGGGTGTCACAGGTTATGGGGAGAAGGCACACAGAGAGTTGTGAGTCTGTGGAATTCTCTGCCTCAGAGGGCGGTGGAGGCCGGTTCTCTGGATGCTTTCAAGAGAGAGCTAGATAGGGCTCTTAAAAATAGCGGAGTCAGGGAATATGGGGAGAAGGCAGGAACGGGGTACTGATTGGGGATGGTCAGCCATGATCACATTGAATGGCGGTGCTGGCTTGAAGGGCTGAATGGCCTACTCCTGCACCTATTGTCTATTGTCTGTTGTCTAAGGCAGGAGAATGGGGTTAGGAGGGAGAGATAGATCAGCCATAATTGAATGGAGGAGTAGCCTTGATGGGCCGAATGGTCTAATTCTTCTCCTATCTCTTATGATCTTATAAAAAAACCGTGTCAAAGTTTCCACTCGGCAAAATAAAAAGAAGATTAAAAGATGAATTTTCCCCGATAAGACTTCCAACTGACGGACAAAGCAGTGACACTAATCACATTATAATCATTTTCACTGCCTCCTTTAAATCGACAGTCCTTGTTTTGTAGCAAACTTCATACCTCTGTACAGAGTAGGTCATTGCTCAAAGTGAACTTTGAAATGAGGAGGTTGAAAACTGGGCAATTCAGGGGGGGACTGGTCCAGCCTACCGTCAGTTTTATCGGCTGCTCTCAGGCAATGAGAGCTCTGATTATTTTGCTGGTGATTTCAATGCAAGAGGATCAGAAGGGTAAAAGAAATAACGGCGCAAGCAGCAAATCAAACTGAAAATGTGAGTCTGATAAACGTGAGTTTAATTATTCATGTTAATGTTCATGTCTGCTGCATGATATCAATAGACAATAGACAATAGGTGCAGGAGGAGGCCATTCGGCCCTTCGAGCCAGTAATTCAATGTGATCACGGCTGATCATCCACAATCAGTACCCCATTCCTGCCTTCTCCCCATATTCCCTGACTCCGCTATTTTTAAGAGCCCTATCCAGCTCTCTCTTGAAAGCATCCAGAGAACCGGCCTCTACTGCCCTCTAAGGCAGATAATTCCACACACTCACCACTCTCTGTGAGAAAAAGTGTTTCCTCGTCTCCGTTCTAAATGGCTTACCCCTTATTCTTAACCCAGATTGTATTCAAAAACAAAGAATGTTACTGTACCTAGGGAAACGGGCCCTTCGGCCCACCCTGTCCGTGCCGACCAGTCACCCCCGCACACTCACACTAACCTACACACACTAGGGACAATTTACAGTTTTACCAAGCCAGTTAGCCCATTAACCTGTACGTCTTTGGAGTGTGGGAGGAAACCAGAGCACCCGGAGAAAACCCACACAGGTCACAGGGAGAACGTACAAACTCCGTACAGACAGCACCCGTAGTCAGGATCGAACCCAGGTCTCTGGTGCACCTCTACCGCTGCGCCACCATGCTTCCCCAAATTGCGTAATTGTTATTTTGACTATTATTGGAAGTTTGTGTCTCAATTCCATGATATTTTGCTGAAACAATGCTGAATTAATTTGAGCAACAAAAATTACATTGAAAAAGCCTTGTACTGTACCTAATGGAGATCTGCCCATAACCTTTAGAAGAATATACAATAACAGATATAGAGTCATACACCAAGGAAACAGGCACTTGGATCAAAGGGGTCAAAGCTGACCAAGATGCCCCATCTAAGCTAGTCCCACCTGCCAGCGTTTGGCCCATATCCCTCCAAATAATTCCTCGCCATGTACCTGTCCAAGTGCCACTTAAACGCTGCTGCCTGCCTCAACTACCTCCTCTGGCAGCTCATTCCATATACTGTGTGAAAAAGTTGCCTTTCAGGTTCGATTAAATCTTTCCCCACTCATCATAAAGGCATGTGCTCTGAAGTCCTCACAAATGACAAAATAAAAGACATTTAAAGTACCTGCAAATTATATAATATTGATTATATATTATATTGTAGAACAAATTCTCACTGCAATATATTTGTTTAAGAAGGAACTGTAGATGCTGGAAAAATCGAAGGTAGACAAAAATGCTGGAGAAACTCAGCGGGTGAGGCAGCATCTATGGAGAGAAGGAATAGGTGACTTTTTGGTTCGAGACCCTTCTTCAGACTGATGTCGGGGGGGGGGGGGGGGAGAAAGGAAGAGGCGGAGACAGTAGGCTGCAATATTGTTCACTGTTATTTATATATACATTAACTTCTTTGATTGTGGTGCTCCAATTGTCGAACCTTATGTGAAACTACGCTTCAATATCATGCTTAAGAAGGAACTGCAGTCTGAAGAAGGGTTTCGGCCCGAAACGTTGCCTATTTCCTTCGCTCCATAGATGCTGCCTCACCCGCTGAGTTTCTCCAGCACTTTTGTCTGCCTTCAATATCATCCCAGTTTTTGTGTAAATGGGGTGATGGTGTGAGAAAAGAGAATTAAAAACTGCAAATGCTGGAGAACTGAAATAAGGAACAGCTAGCTGCTTCCCCTCGGTTATCCTTCCATAAACTAGGGTGTAGTCCATGTCTTCCAACCTGCAGTATCTCATTTGCGAACATTGGACTTTTCCTCTTTAACAATAATGCTGTTAAACTCTACTTCACCCCCCATTAAACTGTACACTGCAAGGGCCAGGAAGCGAGCGGGCAAGATCATCTCTGACCCCTCTCACCCTGGCCACAAACTCTTTGAATCACTTCCCTCTGGAAGGCGACTCCGGACTGTCAAAGCTGCCACAGCCAGAGATAAAAACAGTTTTTATCCACGAGTAGTTGCTCTACTCAAGAGCCAAAAATCCTTTGATCTGGTATTTTGTTGGTTCACATGCTTGATCAATGGTGTTTTATCATTAATGTTTTATTGTTATTAATGTTTGGTGTTTTCTGAGTCATTCGTAATGGTCACTGTATGTCATGTTGTTCTTGTGGGCAGAGCACCAAGGCAAATTCCTTGCATGTGAATACTTGGCCAATAAACTTACTTACTTACTCTGCATTCTGACCATAGTCATCGAGTCATGACAGCATTGAAACAGGCCCTTCGGCCCAATTTGCCCACGTCGGCCAACATGCCACACCTACACCAGTCGCACCTTGCCTGCGCCTGGCCCAGGTATCATTCCCTATCTGTTGTATTTGTGTAAGGCTTCCTCATGTATAGTATCATCTGATTAAACCGGATAGGATGCAAACAAAAGCTTTTCACAGCACCTCTGTACACGTAACAAGAATAAACCAAAACCAATTCCAAATTAAGCAGAAAATGCTGCAAACAATCGGCAGGTCAGGCAGCATCTGTGGAAGGAGAAACCAACCATGTCCTTCATCAGAACTGGGCGATAGTGTGACAAATCTTGTGAACACCAAGTTATTTGACATGATTTTCAACCAGAGACAAGCAGACATGTAACAAATATTTTAAAATTATTGTGTACCCATGCAATCACAGTTTAAGCAGCTCTCATACAGCATGAGCTACTAGTGCTTATTAACATTCACAAGTTATGACTTGGATGGAGCCAGCAGTAGCTTCTGCAGCGTACACAAGCAAATTCACACGGTTTAACCTGACCACTATAATGCAGCTCTGCTCTCTGAGGTGTGATGCAGTAATGCCTTTTATTGCTTATCATAGTTCTTGTAAATAAGCCCAGCACTTTAATTAATTGGAAAACCTTTTATGTCCAGGGCAGCTTGCCATTTGATTTAAATTTTAATGGAGATGTGCGGGGCAGGTTTAATTACACAGAGGGTGGTAGGTGCCTGGAACGCGCTGCCAGGGGTGTTGGTGGAGGCAGATACGATAGTGGCGTTTAAGAGGCTTTTGGATAGGCCACATGGATATGCAGGGTATAGAGGGACTTAGATCATGTGCAGTCTGAAGAAGGGCCTCGACCCGAAACATCACCCATTCCTTCTCTCCTTATTGCTGCCTGTCCCGCTGGGTTACTCCAGTTTTTGTCTCGATCTGATATTAGTTCTTTGTGGCATCACGTTCGGCACAGACATTGTGGACCGACAGGCCTGTTCCTGTGCTGTACTGTCTCCATGATATAGAGTCACAGAATCATAAGCACGGAAGCAGGCCCTTCAGCCCAACATGCCCATGCTGTCCAAGATGCCCTATCTACACTAGTGCCACCTGCCTGTATTCTTCTAAACCTTTCCTGTTCATTAACCTTCCAAAATTTCTTCTAAATGACATGGGACCTGCCTCAAATATCTCCTCTGGATAAATTCCTCCTCAGGTTCCTATTAATTCTATCCCCTCTCACCTTAAACAGTCTGATGAGGGGTTTTGGGCTGAAACGTTGCCTATTTCCTTCGCTCCATAGATGCTGCTGCACCCACTGAGTTTCTCCAGCATTTTTGTCCACCTTAAACCCACATCCTCTGGCTCTCGATTCCCCTACTCTGGGTAAAAGACGGTGCATTCACCCTATCTATTCCCCTCATGATCGTATACACCTCTATAAGATGACCCCTCAGCCTCCAGCACTCCAAGAAATAAAGTCCCAGCCTACTCAACCTCTCCCTGTAGCTCAGGCCCTCGAGCCCTAGCGACATCCTTATAAATCTTCAATGCACCCTTTCCGGTTTAACCACAACCTTCCTATAAGAAGGTGACCAAAACTGAACACAACAATTCCCCTTCCATATCTCGTCTCCCTCTCCCCTGTCTCTCAGTCTGAAGAAGGGTCTCGATCCAAAACGTCACCCATTCCTTCTCTCCAGAGATTCTGCCCATCCCATCCTGCTGAGTTACTCCAGCATTTTTCATCCATCTTTGGTGTAAACCAGCGTCTGCAGTTCCTTCCTACACAGTTGGACCTGTGTCCCAGTTGTGTGACTCTATATCTGCAATTATATATTCTATATGGTGCTCAGGGTAAGAGAGTTATGAGAGAAGTCTAGCCATGTCAATAAACTTCTTCAAGCATGGCAGCCTGATCTGTGAGTGATCATGTGGAACTGATCTTCCCGTAACCACTTTCCTAACACACTGACTATATTTCATAGCTCACAAACAGAAATAAGGCTCTCAATCTCTGACATCCAAAAATCACCTTGGAGATTTAGGTGAGATCCTGTGGGGGGGACGATGGGGGTTCAGAGATGTGAGGATTAGTGTTTGGTTTAGTTTATTGTATGAAGCACGGTGGTGCAGCGGTAGAGTTGCTGCCTCGCAGCGTCAGAGATCCCGGTTCGATCCTGACCACGGATGCTGTCGGTACGGAGTTTGTACGTTCTCCCTGTGACCTGCGTGTATTTTGTCCGAGATCTTTGGTTTCCTCCCACACTCCAAGAACATACAGGTTTGTAGGATTTTTCATGGGTGCCCAGATTGCTGGGTTCACCGTGGGCACTTTCAGTGATGCACAGTTGACAGGTGTCTTATACTTGTTGGTAGTCTCTTGCATCATAGATTGATGGAGCTGGTGAGACACTAAATAATTGATATTGTACAAAGTACTCCTCCATCTGACAAAACTGGTCAGATAGACTTTCTTTTTGCCGTCCTCTGGCTATCAGTGGCCTCAGGCTCCTGAGTCCCTGGAGCTGGTGTCGAAAGTTCACTCTCTAGAATAACGGCTGTCGGTAAAACGGCACCCGGTATCGGAACCGGCGTTGCCGCGCTAATCTCCCGACCCTATCTAATTTGTGAATCCGCATCACTGGACCCACGCTACTACGAACTCTCCTACCTGACTCACGTAGCTCTGAAGTAAAATTAGTTAGTTACTCAATTGTAGCTAATTACAAAAATTCAATTACTAGATCTAAACATCTATCCATTTCTTAAGAAAATATTAATATTTTTTTAAAAGCCTAAGTGTCCGAATACCATTCACACAAGAATTCACAATATAACATGACTTTTAAATCTAATCGTCATTAATTTATAGGCCAAATTGAAGGAATTTAGTGTTTAATGCCCATAAATTAATGGCTATTTTAATCATCTTGCGAGTGGGATTTTCTGGAACGCGATGGATTGGAACGTTGCGGTTGCGGTGGATTTAAACCCAATATCGGCAGGAAAAATACTGCTGGTTCGTATGGGGAATAAATCACCGTTTCGCAACATGAAATGTTGATTAAGATCATCTAAACAAGCAAGTTTATATGTACAAATAAACAGCTTTCACTAACCTGTCCCCTACGTAAAATCCGTCCCCGTTGTCGGCGTTCACGACATTAGAAGCTAATTTTTATTTTACTCCAGCGCTGAAATAGTCGGGTGATTTAAAAAATAAAAATTCACTTACCGGCAGTCGGAACGAATCTTTAGCAAAAGCTCGCGCCCCGAGAAAATAAAACTCCAGATGGCAAGGGGAAAACCGCATTTTAACCCCGCCCCCCCCCCCCCCCCCCCCTCAACGGCGCCAAAGTTTCGCAAACGCCCAGTGACAGAACTGCAGCGCCGCTGAAGGTAAGTTTTGTAACATACCTAATAAAAGGACACACTCAACAAGTCAGGCAGCATCTCTGAAGAATATATATGAAGCTGCCCCGTAACGTCACTTATCCATGTCCTCCAGAGATGTTGCCTGACCCGCTGAGTTACTCTAGCACTCGGTGTCCTCTTGCAGACAAGTTGCAATAATATCTATTGAGGGTGGGTGGCACGGTGGTGCAGCGGTAGAGTTGCTGCCTCACAGCGCCAGGGACCCGGGTTCGATCCTGACTACGGGCGCTGTCTGTACGGAGTTTGCACGTTCTTCCCATGACCTGCGTGGGCTTCCCCCGGGTGCTACGGTTTCCTCCCACACTCTAAAGATTTACAGGGTGGTCGGTTAATTGGCTTCAAGAAAATTGTAAAAAATTGTAAAAAAGCGCGAGTGTGCGGGGAAACGGTGGTCAGCGTGGGCTCGGCGGGCCAATGGGCCCGTTTCCGCACTGCTTCTCGAATGTCTAAGGTCTAAAATATTGGCTGTGTCTGAAACTCTGCAGGGTGTTGGACTGCCAAGCACTGAAGACATTCTGCCAAGAAAATGAATTGTGTAACACCATGTTTCTGAGTGCTCTCTGATTCAATTACAATATAAAATGAAAAATAGTGACGAGTCAGCAGTAATGTGGCGAGGCCAGGACACACACAATGTGCACCCAATGCACTCCTGCCGTTGACGTACAGCAGTGTCCATCAGCTGGGAGGAGTGCGGAGAAGATCCACGAGGATGCTGCCAGGGTTCGAGGGCCTGAGATACAGGAGAGGTTGGGCAGGCTAGGACGTGCAAACTCCACACAGACAGCACCTGAGGTCAGGATCAAACCCGGTTCTCTGGCGCTGTGAGACAGCAGCTCTGACCACTGCGCCACCGTTCCGCTGCCCTTTCCAAATAAATAGCAGCTGCCCTCATTACAAGCCCCACTCTCTTCGCACATCGTCATCATTACAGGCTACCCTCACTGTACCTGCCCCCATTACAAGCCCCGCCCCACACACCTGCCCCCATTACAAGCCCCGCCCCACACACCTGCCCCCATTACAAGCCCTGCCCCACACACCTGACCCCATTACAAGCCCCGCCCCACACACCTGTCCCCATTTCAGGTCACCCTCCACACACCTGTCCCAATTACAAGACCCCACTACACATGTCCCCATTACAGGCCACCCTCCACAGCTCTCCCAATTACGTCCCGCTACACGTATCCCCATTACAATCCTTACTACGCACACCTGTGCCCATTACAAGCCCCACTCTACACACACCTGTGCCCATTAGAAGACCCACTCTACACACATGGCCCCCTCTCCACCTCAAGTTTGGCTTTGTATATATGCGTGTAAAGTATCATCACTTCAATTTGGATAACATGCAAAACAACAGCAGTTTTTCACTGCACCTGGGTATATGTGGCAATAACAAACCTTAATGGACCCTTCTTAACCCAAATGTCTCTGGTCTATCTATGAGCAACTCATCCCTGTAGTTAGACCAGTAAGCCCCTTCTGATTCCTCACTGACTCCTCCACATCTTTCTCAAATCATGGCGATACAGATGATGGTTTACAATTAAAAAAGTTTCAAAGTGCTGGTGCAACCCAGCTGGTCAGGCAGGATCTGTGGAGGACAGGTATAGGTTACGGGCCCAATGTGGAAAGGTGATATCCCGACCCAAACATCACCTATCCATGCTCGCCAGGTACGCTGCCTGACCCGCTGAGTTACTCCAGCACTTTGTGTCTTTTTTCTCCCCAAAAGTGTCTGTTCAGAGATCACCCATTGTTCCTTATGTTTAAGAAAGAAGTGCAGATGCTAGAAAAATCGAGGGTAGACAAAAATGCTGGAGAAACTCAGCGGGTGAGGCAGCATCTGTGGAGCGAAGGAACAGGTGACGTTTCGGGTCGAGAATCTTCTTCAGACTGATGTGGGGGGGGGGGGGGAAGAAGGGCACTGCTGGAGAACCCTAATCGAGCACACCACTAAAGGGCCTATCCTACCAGCATCCGACTCCATGCGATGAGCGCGATCAAACTAGAAGCGGGGGCCGCGCGGAGGTCGGGTGATCCCCTGTACAGGGCCGTTCCCACCAGCATGCGCCTGCATGTGGCAAGCGCGACCAAACCGGCAGCGAGGGCCGTGCAGAGGTTGGGTGAGTGGCGCAACGCGGCGCAAAGTGAGGCGAACTTGGAGGGAAGTCTTAAAGGTAAGTTCGCCAGGACAGAGAGGGGCACACAGAGAGGGGCACAGAGGCACACACACAGAGGGCCACGGAGCCACACACAGAGAGGGTCACGGAGGCACCTACAGAGAGGGTCACGGAGGCACGACGTCGAGGCGGTGTGTAATGCGTCGAGGCGACTGCAAGCCGACAAGCCGTTCCTGCGCGGAATTTTTGAACATGGTCAGTTTTACGGAGCCCTGCGCGATGTCGGGACGAACTCCGCACAATTCCGCACGGCTCCGGTGATCGAAGTGGGACCGGCCCCGCGACGCCGGACGGCTCAAGCGACCACATTAGGTCGCGCACATCGCATGGAGTTGCATGCTGGTGGGACAGGCCCTTAGCTCTCCCTGTACAAGTCAAGTCAAGTCACTTTTATTTCTATAGCACATTTAAAAAACAACTCTTGTTGGGCAAAGTGCTTTCCATTGGTGGAGGTACTAACATTGGTTCATAGATTATGTACATACATAAATACCTACTATTAGCCCTCCCTCAGAGGATGTCAAAAAAGGCTTGAGAGAGTAAAGATGAGTTTTAAGCCTTGACTTAAAGGAGTCGATGGAGGGGGCAGTTTTGATGGGGAGAGGGATGCTGTTCCACAGTCTAGGAGCTGCAACCGCAAAGGCGTGGTCGCCACTGAGCTTATGCCTAGACAACGGGATGGTCAGTAACCCCAAGTCGGCCGATCTGAGGGACCTGGAGGTGGTGTGGTGGGTGAACAGACTTTTGATGTAGGTGGGGGCAAGCCTGTTAAGGCCTTTGTCAACATAAAGAAGGATCATGAAATCTATTTTACAAGGTGCAATCTGCTCCATATCAATGCATTTATCATCTAAGTCCACTGCCAAGCGCATGAACAATCGTGAATGTAGACTGATATGTCCCCATGTGCTGCTTTTGAAATCATTTGTATAACTTAATGCAAAGAGAAATTTACCTCTGACCCTTTTGCTCAAACATCTTGCTGATGGATATCATGTTGCCTAAAGCTCTCTGTGCTCACCTATCTATATCCTGCCGAATCTTTGCAATTTTACGTATTCAAACCATCTTGGTTGAACGCTTTATTTCGTTTAGAGGGATACAAACATGCTGGAGTAACTCAGCGGGACCGGCAGCATCTCTGGAGAGAAGGAATGGTTGACGGTTCGGGTCGAGACCCTTCTTCAAATGGTTAGGGATAAGGGAAACGAGAGATATAGACGATGATGTGGAGAGCTAAAGAATAGTTAAGTTTAGTTTATTATTGTCATGTGTACCGAGGTACAGTGAAAAGCTTTTGTTTGCCTGCGAACTAGTCAAAGAAAAGACTTTGGGCTGTGACAGTGGTGCAGCGATAGTCACTCCACCAGAGACCTGGATTCAATCCTGACTCTGGATGCTACCTGGATGCAGAGTTTATGTTCCTCCTGTGACTGCGTGGGTTTTCTCTGGGTGCCCTGGTTTCCTCCCACAGTCCAGTGATGTACAGGTTTCTAGGTTAACTGTCTTCTGTAAATTATCCTTGGTGTGCAGGATAGTGTGTTGGTCGGCGTGGACTCGGTGGGCCGAAGGGCCCGTTTCCACGCTGTATCTCTAAACTAAAACTGAACTAAACATAAACACCATCAATCCGTCCGCAGTGCAGAGATAAAGATTGTGGATAAAGGGTGCAACATCCAGTGCAAAGATATAACATTGAGCATTGAGAATGCAATGACTCCATGACCAGAGTGAGCACCGCCGCAAATTGGAAGAGCAGCACCTCATATTTCGCTTGGGCAGTTTACACCCCAGCGGTATGAACATTGACTTCTCCAATTTCAGGTAGTCCCTGCTTTCTCCCTCCTTCCCCTCCCCTTCCCAGCTCTCCCGCAGCCCACTGTCTCCGCCTCTTCCTTTCTTTTTCCCGCACCCCCCCCCACATCAGTCTGAAGAAGGGTCTCGACCCGAAACGTCGCCTATTCCTTCGCTCCATCAATGCTGCTTCACCCGCTGAGTTTCTCCAGCATTTTTGTCTACCTTCGATTTTTCCAGCATCTGCAGTTCTTTCTTAATCATTTCGTTCTTGCAGGCTCTTGTGAACAATGGAACAGATTTGCTCACACTGAGGTGTAATAACTTCAAATCCACAAGCTTCACATTGCTGCATTGTAAAAGCAAATTTAACGGTGTAGGATGTAAAAGTGGGATAACAAGATTCAAGATTCACGAGAGTTTATTGTCATGTGTCCCAGATAGGACTAGCGTCTGGCGATGGATGATCAATGTGGACCGAGGGCCAAAGGAGGAGTGTCAGAGTGAGGCCAAACGCAAATTGGAGCAACATAGAAAATGTACTGTCGAAACATAGAAAATAGGTGCAGGAGTAGGCCATTCGGCCCTTCGAGCCAGCGCCACCATTCAATATCCACAGTGCACAGATAAAGATTGAGGATAAAGGGTGCAACATCCTGTGCAAACATATGACATTGAGCATTGAGAATGCAATGAATATTGCAATAACTCCTGCAGAATGCCTTGCAGAGGTTAAGACGCTGCAATGAAGGGTTAACACTGCAAGGCAAGACATCGTTCTCAACTGGCAATGAGACAACCTCACAGAACTGGGTGTCACGAGACTGTCTGAATCATTGAACCCAACAAAGTGAGCAAGGTGCAGAATGAATGAATAATGATGAAACATTGAAACATAGAAAAATAGGTGCCAGAGTTGGCCATTCAGCACTTTGAGCCAGCACCACCATTCAATATGATCATGGCTGATCATCTAAAATCAGTACCCCATTCCTGCTTTTTCCCCATATCCCTTGATTCCTTTAGCCCTAAGAGCTAAATCTAACTCTCTCTTGAAACCATCCAGTGAATCGACCTCCACTGACTTCTGTGGCAGAGAATTCCACAGATTCACAACTCTCTGGGTGAAAAAGTTTTTTCTAATCTCCATTCTAAATGGCCTTCCCCTTATTCTTAAACTGTGACCCCTGGTTCTGGACTCCCCCAACATCGGGAACATTATTCCTGCATCTAGCCTGTCCAATCCTTTAAGAATTTTAGATGTTTCTATGAGATCTCCTCTCATCCTTCTAAATCCCAGTGAATACAAGCCCAGTCGATCCATTCTTTCGTGTCAGTCCCGCCATACCGGGAATTAACCTGGTGAACCTACGCTGCACTCCCTCAAGAGCGAGAAT
This sequence comes from Raja brachyura, assembly GCA_963514005.1. Next base: position 4,111,416 of record OY740797.1, on the reverse strand, counting down.
GTCATTCCTCAAATTGGGAGATCAAAATTGCACACAATACTCCAGGTGCGGTCTCACCAGGGCCTTATACAACTGCAGTTTACACTAATACCAAGCCAATTAACCTACAAACCTGCACGTGTTTGGAGTGTGGGAGGAAACCGAAGATCTCCGAGAGAATCCACGCAGGTCACGAAGTGAATGTACAAACTCTGTACAGACAACACTTGTAGTAGGGATCGAACCCGAATCTCCAGTGCTGCAAGCGCTGTAAAGGGCCTGTCCCACCAGCACGCGACTCCATGCGGTGAGTGCGACCTAACGTGGTCGCATGAGGCGTCCGGCCTCATAGGGCCGGTCCCACTTCGATCGCCGGAGCTGTATGGAGTTGTGCGGAGTTCGTCCCGACATCGCGCGGGTCTCCGAAAAACTGACCGTTCAAAAATTCCGCGCGGCAACGGCTTGTCGGCTCGCAGTCACCTCGACGCTGTACGCAACGCCTCGACGTCATGCCTCCGTGACCCTCTCTGTGTGTGCCTCCGTGACCCTCTCTGTGTGCCTCCGTGACCCTCTCTGTGTGCCTCCGTGACCCTCTATATGTGTGCCTCCGTGACCCTCTCTGTGTGTGCCTCCGTGACCCTCTCTGTGTGCCTCCGTGACCCTCTCTGTGTGTGCCTCTCTGTGTGCCTCCGTGACCCTCTCTGTGTGTCCCTCTCTGTCCTTGCAAACTTACCGTGGACTTCGCTCCAACTTTGCTCCAACTTCGCGCCACGTTGCGCCACTCACCCGACCTCCGCGCGGCCCCCACTGCCGGTTTGGTCGCGCTCACCGCATGGAGTCGCATGCTGGCCCGTTAGGCTGCAACTCCACCCCTGAGTCACCGTGCCACCCTAGTGTTATAGAACCTGCCTCAACTTCCTCCTCTGGCAACTTATTCCATCCACTCACCACCTCTGAGTGAAAAACATCCCCTCTGGTTCATATCAAATCTTTCCCTTCTAATGGGCCTGTCCCACTTAGCTAATTTTTTTGGTGACTACAGGCAACTAGGCTGTCTCCGCATGGTCACGGGGTGTGGCCTGTACGGTCGTGAGTCGTCTCCTCAGTCACCCATAGAGTCGTAGCATCTTTCTGGTCACCGCTGGATTTTCAACACGTTGAAACATTTTTAGAGACAGTCGGCGACAGTGGGTTTGGCGCCAATGAGCGTAGCTTGACTTCTCCTGACGTAGGTGCTGTCGTAGGTTGTCGCTGGTGCTGACTTTGTTTATTTTTTGTTGTTAAAGTAATGATTCTATTTCAAATTTTATGTTGAAGGGTTGGGTCCAGTCGCCGGTTTTTAAGCGGCCTGCTATGACTATGACAGTCGCCAGCAGTCGCCTAAAAATAGCCTAGGTGGTACAGGCCCTTTACATCTAATTCTTGATTCCTCTACCCTGTGCTTTCACCCTATCTATTCCCCTCGTTGTTTAATACACCTCCGTAAAATCACCCTCAGCTTCCTGCGCCGTAAGGAACGACATCCTGGCCTGCCAAATCTCTCCCTGTAGTTCCGACCCCTCGAGTCCTGACAACATCCTTATGAACCTTCCCTGTACCCTCGTGTAGGAAGGAACTGCAGAGGCTGGTTTACATCGGCGATAGACACAAAATGCTGGAGCAACTCCGCGGGCCAAGCAGTATCTCCGGAACAAAGTATGAAGAAGGGTCTCGACCCAAAGTGTCAACTACTCCTTACCTCCGGAGATGCTGCCTGGACCCGCTGGGTTTCTCCAGTTTTTTGTGTCTATTCTCTGAACTCTTTCCAGCTCATTGTCATCTGCCCAACGACAGAGAGGCCCCAATGCCACACATTGATTTGACTATTTATTCATGGAAATTCTGGGCAAGGAGTCACCTTTTGTCTGACATCATTTAACTTGCGGATGCAGCATTTAGGAAAAGGGTGCGGCACGGTGGTGCAGCGGTAGTAGTTGCTGCCTCACAGCGCCAGAGACCTGCGTGCGATCCTGACCACGGGTACTGTCGGTGCGTAGTTTGTACCTTCTGGCCAAGACCCGCGTGGGTTTTCATTGGGTGCTCCGGTTTCCCACAACACTCCAAAGACGTGCAGGTTTGTTGTTAAATAGCTTTGGTGAAAATTGCAAATTGCCCCTAGTGTGTCGGATGGTGCTAGTGTACGGGTGATCGCTGGCTGGAATGGACTCGGTGGGCTGAAGGGCCTGTTTTTATGCTGTATCTCTAAACGGAATTAAACTAAAACACGGGGGTGAAGGGTCTCGACCTGAAACGTCACCCATTCCTTCTCTCCAGAGATGCTGCCTGTCCCGCTGAGTTACTCCAGCATTTTGTATCTATCTTCGGTTTAAACCAGCATCTGCAGCTCCTTCCTTCGCCCAGTTTCTGTGCTTGAGCTCTATTTACACCAGTAACTAACCTGTGACTTTTTCTGATTTACAGTGAGACCTTCCCAGTACTAGTTTGCTGGAAGTGAACATAATGGCGTTATCAGATGCAAGCGATCATGTCCCAGAGAAACTTGGCAAATACTCACAAAGTTTAAAAACAATCATCCCTTTTCGCCCAAAACCAAAGTAAGTGGAAGATGATCTGTACTGCAATGTTTAATCCTTTGGGATATTAAGAAATTAATCATAATTTATCATATGTAACTAAAACTAATTCCCAGGAACCCATCTGCTGATCCTGTGGATAATGCCGGACTGTTTTCATTCATCACTTTCCAGTGGTTGGCACCTGTGATGATAAGTGCCTCCAGAGGGAAACTGAACCAAGACACACTTCCTCCCCTCTCCAAGTTCAGCTGCTCAGATGTCAACGCCAAAAGGTATGTTTTCTTCACAAGTATGTCGTCAATGTTCAGAAAGTACGATAGATATTGCACAAAATACAACATACCTGATCATCTATCAGTTTAGTTTATTGTCACGTGCACCGAGGTACAGTGCAAAGCTCTTGTTGCGGGCTAACTAGTCAGCGGAACAACGATACAATACTTGATTACAACCGAGCTATCCACAGTGTATAGATATATGATATGGGAGTGACGTTTAATGCAAGGTAAAGCCAGCAAAGTCCGAACATCTATAGTCACCGAGGAGATACAGTGGCTTGCAAAAGTTTTTATACCCCTTGAACTTTTCCACATTTTGTCACGTTACAACCACAAACGTAAATGTATTTTATTGGGATTTTATGTGATAGACCAACACAAAGTGGTGCATAATTGAGAAGTGGAAGGAAAATAATACATGGTTTTCAAATTTTTTTACAAATAAAAAACTGAAAAGATATTACAGATGCACCGTAGAATGCGTACAACCAGCGAGCAGTGCTGGGCTACTAGCTATCTCATTGGTGACCCTCATGCCCCTGTCCCACTTAGGAAACCTGAACGGAAACCTCTGGAGACTTTGCGCCCCACCCAAGGTTTCCGTGCGGTTACCGGAGGTTCCCGGAGGCGTTTGTCCTCCGGCAACCACCTTCAACCAGCGTCGCAACCGGCTTCCACTAAAATATTACCGATTTTTAAAACGGAAACCACTTTTGACCACTACGGAGACTGACAGAAACCTCCGGGAACCGCACGGAAACCTTGGGTGGGGCGCAAAGTCTGCAGAGGATTCCGTTCAGGTTTCCTAAGTGGGACAGGGGCACAAGCTATCCTTGTTTGGACTTTGCTGGCTTTACCTTGCACTAAATGCTATTCCCTTGTCATATATCTATACACTGTGGACGGCTCGATTGTAATCATGTATTGTCTTTCCGCTGGCTGGTTAGCACGCAACAAAAGCTTTTCACTGTACCTCGGTACACATGACAATAAACTAAACTGCGACACTATCACGGCTCAGCACAAAGTCTGTGAGAAATTCCTGAGGGTTATAGATGAAGCCCAGTCCGTCACACAGACCAGACCCCCCACCTTCAACTCCATGCATCGTGGAAACAGGCCCTTCGGCCCACTGAGTCCGCGGGTCCACATTAACACTATCCTACACACACAAGAGACAATTTAGATTTCAACCAAGCCGATTAACCTACAAACCTGTACGTCTTTGGAGCATGGGAGGAAGCCAAAGATCTCGGGGAAAACCCACGCGGTCATGGGGAGAAATTGCAAAGTCCGTACAAACGGCACCCGTAATCGGGATCGAACCCGGGTCTCCGGCGCTGCCAGCGCTGTAAGGCAGCAACTCTACCACTGCACCACTGTGCCGCAAACTCTGGAACTGATGCGCTACAATGCTGAGGACTATAGTCTGCACTCTGCATCTTCCCCAGGTCAATAGACAATAGGCGCAGGAGTAGGCCATTCGGCCCTTCGAGCCAGCACCGCCATTCAATGCGATCATGGCTGATCATCCACAATCAGTACCCCATTCCTGCCTTCTCCCAACCTGCCCATGTCAGTCACGATGCCCCATCTGCACTAGTCCCACCTGCCGCTGTGTGGCTCATATCCCACTAAACTATCCGAGCTATGTGCCTGTCCAAATGTCTTTTAAATGTTGTTTTATTACTACTGTGGATCCACATCATTCCACACCACCTCGGGACACATGACAATGATAAACCTCAACCTAAAAACAAAATGAAAACGTGTTTTGACATCTTGGTACACCTTTTTTTGCAGGTTTCTGCGTCTTTGGGAGAAAGAAGTGGAAAGGGTTGGCTTTAAGAAAGCTTCCTTGGAAAGAGTCACTGTACAGTTTCAGCGAACAAGGCTTATTGTAACCCTACTATGTACAATTGTCTCTATGATCTGTGCCTTTTTGGGACCGGTAGGTGGATATCAAACGGAAACTTTTTTTGTTTTTTCTTTTAATAGACAATAGACAATAACTGCAGGAGTCTCTAAATGGCCGACCCCTTATTTTTAAACCTAGGCCCCTCGTTCTAGACTCCCCCATCATTGGGAACATGTTTCTTGCCTCTAGCGTGTCCAATCCCTTAACAATCTTATATGTTTCAATAAGATATCCTCTCATCCTGTAAATTCCAGTGTATACAAGCCCAGTCGCTCCATTCTCTCAACATATGACAGTCCCGCCATCCCGGGAATTAACCTCGTGAACCTACGCTGGGCTCCCTCAATAGCAAGAATGTCCTTCCTCAAATCTGGAGACCAAAACTGCACACAATACTCCAGGTGTGATGTCAACAGGGCCCTGTACAACTGCAGAAGGACCTCTTTGCTCCTATACTCAACTGCTCTTGTTATGAAGGTCAACATGCCATTTGGTTTTGTCACTGCCTGCTGTACCTGCATGCTTACTTTCATTGACTGATGAACAAGGACCCCCAGATCCCGTTGTACTTCCCCTTTTACCAACTTGACAACATTCAGATAATAATCTGCCTTCCTGTTTTTTGCCACCAGAGTGGATAACCTTACATTTATCAAATATCCTTAGATAACAAGAGCCTTAAACACATCACAAAGTACTAACAGACCTTCAATTCTATTCAGATAGAGACACATGGAACTGCAGATGCCCAAAACACAAAGTGTCGGATGAACTCAATGGGTCAGGCAGCATCCTTCGGGTGTCAGAGGTCATAAGGTTAAAAGGGACAGGAGTACATGTAGGCCATTATGCGCATTAAGTCTACACCGCCATTCAATCATGGCTGATCTAGCTCTCCCTCCTAACCCCATTCTCCTGCCTTCTCCCCATAACCCCTGACACCCGTACTAATCAAGAATCTATCCAGCTCTTCCTTAAAAATATCCACTGACTTGGCCTCCACAGCCGTCTGTGGCAAAGAATTCCCCAGATTCACCACACTCTGACTTAAGAAATTTCTCCTCATCTCCTTCTTAAAAGAATGTGCTTTAATTCTGAGGCTGTGACCTCTAGTCCTAGACTCTCCCACTGGTTATGAGGAGAAGGCAGGAGAATGGGGTTAGGAGGGAGTGATAGATCAGCCTTGATTGAATGACGGAGTAAACTAGATGGGCCGAATGTCCTGGTTCTGCTCCGATCACTCATGATTTTATGACCCAATGGAGGGAATGGACAGACGATGTTTCTGGTCGGGACCCTTCTCCAGACTGATTGGGGTAGGGGGAGAGAAAGCTGGAAAAGACAGCTGGAAGTAGAGCAGAGCCTGACAATGGATGGGTGGGGACATTTGAGGGGCTTTGATGGGGAGATGGTCGGAGCAAGCGGCAAAGGTGAGAGGTGAACAGCAGACAAAAAAGTGATTACAATGACCAGGATTAAAGAACAGGAATTGAATAACATGGAACTGCGGAGGCTGGTCAGGGACTATTTGGGTCGGGAATGCAGAAAGGTCCTGACCCGAGACATCACCTATCCAGTTTCTCCAGAGGTGCTACCTGACCCGCTGAGTTACTCCAGCATATTGTGTCTATCTTAAAGAATGTGAAGTTACCATATCTATCCACTCCAATCAGTGTGAAGAAGGATCCTGACCTGAATGGCCATTGTTAAAGAAAACTTTAAAACACAACACAAAGATCGAACGAGGCATTCAGGACTTTATTTAAGAGCTCCAAATACGGTGATCACTAGGAGGAATCTCGGAGAATGCTCAATGAGTAAAGAATCATCCTCTCATATACAGAATTGCCCTTTGATCTGCTGTTTACTGTAGCAAGCACTTTAGGATTTTTTCTGCTTCCCAAATGGTCTTGTAACAAATATACATCCTGAACTTCTGAAAGACGCAGCGGAGTAAACACAGCCCAATTCCACACCATTCCAGAGAAGCAAATGTCCTGTTACAGACAATAGACAATAGACAATAAGAGCAGGAGTAGGCCATTCGGCCCTTCGGCCCTTCGAGCCAGCCCCTGGTTCTGGACTCCCCCAACATCGGGAACACGTTTCCTGCCTCTAGCGTGTCCAAACCCTTAATAATCTTATATGTTTCAATGAGATCCCCTCTCATCCTTCTAAACTCCATGGTGTACAAGCCCAGCCGCTCCATTCTCTCAGCATATGACAGTCCCGCCATCCCGGGAATTAACCTTGTAAACCTACGCTGCACTCCCTCAATAGCAAGAAGGTCCTTGCTCAAATTAGGGGACCGGCACCGTGCCAGAAGCGGCCACGTCGCGGGGCTGGAAACTGGACGTATCCTGAGCTAATTCTGCCGCCACCGTCATCTATTGCAACAAGTGACGGCTTCCGCTGATTGTTGCCGGAAGCTCGCGTCCTTTTCAGGACGGACGATGACAGCGAGGTCAACATTTGAAACATGGAAGATGGACACGAAAGAAAAATTAGGGGACCAAAACTGCACACAATACTCTAGGTGTGATCTCACTAGGGATCTGTACAACTGCAGAAGGACCTCTTTGCTCCTATACTCAACCCCTCTTGTTATAAAGGCCAACATGCCATTCGCTTCCTTCACTGCCTGTTGTACCTGCACACTGTTACCCTTTCAAAACGTATTTTATTGTTTTACGATTGCCATTTGTCCTTTGACAACAGAGAACAGAATCTGACTAAAGTAGACTGCAGCGTCAGGTACTCATGTTCTGTTTCAACTTTCTTTAAAGCACAGACTTATTATAAACATTAAGAGCACATTAAACATGTTCAGGCACTCTACCTGTCCCTATCCCTTGCTGTCTTCTTGAAGCTTTGCAATTTATCTTTGATTCCATCTGTCCATTTCCTCCACAGATGCTGCCTCACCTGCTGAGTTCCTCCAGCACTCTGTGTTTAACTTAAATTAATCTCTCGATGTTAACATAATTCCTGGAGGCAAGAGAATGAGAGGAAAAAGCTCCCACTAACTCACCACATTGGGCAGGCTAGTTGCAGATATAATTGAAATGCAAGGACCTGCCAGTTGACACACCATGTTCCTGCCTCAGCTTTAATTGTCCTCTCCCAACCTCCAGAATGTACTTTAGGCTTTAGAGGTACAGCGCCCACCAGGTCCGCGCCGGCCAGCGATCACCCCGTATACTAGCATTGTCCTACACACACACGAGGGGTAATTTACAATTTTACAGAAGCCAATTAACCTACAAACCCGGAGTGTGGGAGAAAACCGGAGCACCCTGGGGAAAACCCACGCGGTCACGGGGAGAACGTACAAACACCGTACAGACCGGTAGTCAGGATTGAACCAGGGTCTGTGACTTTGTGAGGCAGCAACTCTACCTGCTGGGCCATCGGGCTGCCCTTATTATAGTTCATGTATAAAGCAGAGAGGCCCCATTCAAATCTTTCACCTTGACCCGCACAAAGATGGCACCAGACAGTACCCTGCACCCAGTCTAAAGAAGGGTCTCGACCCGAAATGTCACCCATTCCTTTTCTCCAGAGATGCTGCCTGTCCCTATCCCTGAGTTACTCCGGCATTTTGTGTCTTTCTTCGATTTAAACCAGCGTCTGCAGTTCCTTCCTGCACAGGATCCCTCTGTAACCACGGCTTCTGTTTCTGAATTCCCAGGGAATCTTGATCAATGCCATACTGCGACACGTCGAAGAGAAGTCAGAAAACCTTGTCTATGGGGTTGGCCTGTGCTTTGCACTGCTCACGACGGAGTTAATGAAAATCGTGTTCTTCACTGCAGTGTGGTCTGTCAACTACCAGACTGCTATCCGATTAAAAGGCGCCATCACCACGTCAGCATTTATTAAGCTGCTTCAACTTAAACATTTGAACAACAGTTCTATTGGTGAGGTATGTAAGATGGTGGCGGTTGACTTTCTTCGCTAAATGTCAAAGGAGTGAGAGGCCTAGATCAATCAAATAGATGCACAGAGTCTCTTGCCCAGAGGACATTGGTTCAAGGTGAAGGGGAAAAGGTTTAATAGGTATCTGAGAGGTAACTATTTCACATAAAGGGCAGTGGGTGTATGGAACAAGTTACCAGAGGAGGTAGTTGAGGCTGGGGATATCCCAACATTTAAGAAACAATAGACAGTAGGCCATTCGGCCCTTCAAGCCAGCACCACCATTCAATGTGATCATGGCTTATCATCCACAATTAGTACCCTGTTCCTGCCTTCTCCCCATATCCCTTGACTGCTATCTTTAAGAGCTCTATCTAACTCGACCTTGACAGCATCCAGAGAATTGGCCTCCACTGCCTTCTGAGGTAGAAAATTCCACAGATTCAAAACTCTTTGGGTGAAAACGTTTTTCCTTGTCTCCGTTCTAAATGGCTTACCCCTTATTCTCAAACTGTGGCCCCTGGTTCTGGACTCCCCCAACATCAGGAACATGTTTCCTGCCTCTAGCATGTCCACTGCCCCTGAGTTACTCCGGCACTTTGTGTCTTTCTTCGATTTAAACCTATCTGGTGACGTTTCTCGACCAGAAACGTCACCTATTCCTTCGCTCCATAGATGCTGCCTCACCCACTGAGTTTCTCCAGCATTTTTGTCTACCCTGGAAAAGCATTTTTCCAGCATCTGCAGTTCCTTCGTAAACCGAACTTGAAGTGATTAAAGATATAGATAGAATGCCTTATGACTTTGGGCCAAAGTGGGAGTCTGATGGCTCTTTCTCAAATCAACTTGGAAGTATTTTATTGGTATTGAAGTCCCTTGAGCAAATCGAAAGCCGTGAAAAGTGCTATAATATTGAAGTATCTCGTTTGCCTAATGAACGAGCTAGATACAAATTAGAGCAGATTCTTTCCACCAACCTCTTCAATTAAAATATATTGAGGTCCAAAGGTTTTTGGAATTGGAATGCCCTGGAAAACATTCCTCAGTACATCAATAGACAATAGACAATAGACAATAGGTGCAGGAGTAGGCCAGCACCGCCATTCAATGTGATCATGGCTTTTCACACAGAGATAGGTGAGTCTGTGGAATTCTCTGCCACAGAAGGTAGTTGAGGCCAGTTCATTGGCTATATTTAAGAGGGAGCTAGATGTGGCACTTGTGGCTAAAGGGATCAGGGGGTATGGAGAGAAGGCAGGTACATGATACTGAGTTGGATGATCAGCCATGATCATATTGAATGGCGGTGCAGACTCGAAGGGCCGAATGGCCTACTCCTGCACCTATTTTCTATGATTCTATGATTCTATGATCATCCTCAATCAGTACCCCGTCCCTGCCTTCTCCCCATATCCCCTGACTCCGCTATCTTTAAGAGCCCTATCTAGCTCTCTCTTGAAAGCATCCAGGGAACCGGCCTCCACCGCCCTCTGAGGCAGAGAATTCCACAGACTCACCACTCTCTGTGAGAAAAAGTGTTTCCTCGTCTCTGTTCTAAATGGCTTACTCCTTATTCATAAACTGTGGCCCCTGGTTCTGGACTCCCCCAACATTGGGAACATGTTTCCTGCCTCTAGCATGTCCAAGCCCTCAAGATGCTAGGTATCCCGTGTAGTTTTCAACCCTAATAGACAATAGACAATAGGTGCAGGAGTAGGCCATTCTCGCATTACCAGACCAAAGTACCTCTCTGCCAACAGTTCCATGGAGCCACTTTACTCCCAGTACCTGGACCAAGTCAGCTACTAATTATCAGAGTCCCCATTCTCTGTCTGTTGGACAGCAGGAGCTTGGTCAGACTGTCCTCTAGATGTTCCAGAACTGATGCACAGTATTTGCAGTGTTGCTGAGGTGAAGTCAGTCATATAGAGTTGTGATGGGACTACAGAAGATTCATCACATCCTCAAAACCACTGGTGACAACAATCTAAACCGATGGGCCGAATGGCCTAATTCTGCTCCTATGTGTGCTCCGATGAGCGTTTGTCGGCACAGGGCCTGTACTCGCTGGAGTTTAGAAGGACGAAGGGTCCCCTCATTGAAATGGACAAAATAGTGAAAGGCTTGGATAGAGTGGATGAGGAGAGGATGTTTCCACTAGTGGGAGAGGCGAGGACTAAAGGTCATAGCCTCAGAATTAAATGACATTCTTTTTGGAAGGAGATGAGGAGAAATGCCTTTAGTCAGAGGGTGGTGAATCTGTGGGATTATTTGCCAGAGAAGGCTGTGGAGGCCAAGTCAATGGATATATTTAAGCCAGAGATGCGTAAATTCTTGATGAGTACGGGTGTCAGGGGTCATGGGGAGAATGGGGTTAGGAGGGAGAGAGATAGATCAGCCATGATTGAATGGCGAAGTAGACCTTATGGTTTTATTCAGATAAATCTTTAAAAACCTCGGCAGAGCTAATGCTAATTCCAGTGATATAGAATGACTGAGTGTATGCTAGAAAGATCTGCTTCGGAGAATTACTATTCCATACACTTAATGTATTGAAACTAAATCAGTCAATGGCCAATTAAGTTATTGATTAGGTAAGCACCATCTGGACTAAATATACAGTCGATCACACATTAATAGAGTTGTGCCTTCTAAGATTTGTTTCTAAATGTATATTTAAAACGTAAATAAAAAAGCTGCCATTGCAATTATAGAGGTAGAATTTGGACTCTTAATGTATCTATTTGGGACCAGTGGGCTCAAAACCCCCTCACAAACAGTAACAAACTGTGCCAAAGGATTAAAATGGTACTGTCCACTGGTAAAAGGGACACAAGGATCTGCAGGTGTTGAAATCTTGAATAAAATACAGAATGCTGGAGTAACTCTGCGGGACAGGCAACGTCACTGGAGAACAAGAATTGGTGACATTTTGGGTCGGGATCCTTCTTCAGACGTGATTGGAATAGTGGGGGGGGGGGAGAGGTGGGGGGGGGGGGGAGAGGTGGGGGTGGGACAAAGCCTGGCAAGTGATAGGTGGATACAGGCGAGAGGTTGGAGGGGGGGGGGGGGGGGGGTTGTTGATTTGCGGATGTGTGGACAAAGGAGACAAAAGGTAAGGAGGGAGGAGGAATGGAGTGTAAAGCCAGAGGGAAGCGCGTGGCAGGAGAAGGGGAATTTTTAAAAATATTCTGACGTTAAATACTGAGCTATATGAATTCAGTCTTCAAAATATTATTTGAAATGAATGAAATAAGAGACCCACACCATCCTGGACACACACTCATTTCACCCCTGCCATTGGGAAGAATGTACAGCAGCCAGAAAACTGTAACATCCAGGTTCAGGAACAGCTTCTTCCCCACAACCATTAGGCTATTCAAGACTACAACCTCATAAGCTCTGAATTACATAGACTATTGTTGTTATTATTGCACTATGATTTTTTGTTTGTTTTGTGTGTGTGTATATATATATATGTGTGTGTGTGTGTGTGTGTGTGTGTGTGTGTGTGTGTGTGTGGGCGTGTGTGTGTGGGCGTGTGTGTGTGGGCGTGTGTGGGCGTGTGCGTGTGGGCATGTGCGTGTGTGTGTGTGGACGTGTGCGTGTGGGCGTGTGTGTGTGGGCGTGTGTGGGCGTGTGCGTGTGGGCATGTGCGTGTGTGTGTGTGTGGACGTGTGCGTGTGGGCGTGTGTGTGTCTGAGAGATGGACACAAAAAGCTGGAGTTAAGGGTCTGTCCTACTTACGCGACCTTGGCTCGCAAATTACGCAACCTCGTGGTCGCTTGAGGCGTACGGGCCGGTACCACTTGGAAGCCCGGAGTTGTGGGGGGCTGGTCCCGACCGCGCGGGGATCTGAAATTCTTGCAGTGGCCGAAAAATCTTCGCTCGCCAACGGCCTGTCTCTGGAGAGAAGGAATGGGTGACGTTTCTGGTCGAGACCCTTCTTCAGTCTCGACCCAAAATGTTAGCTATTCCTTCTCTCCAGAGATGTTGCTTGTCCCGTTGAGTTACTCCAGCATTCTGTGTTTATCTTCGATTTAAACCAGCATCTGCATACATATATACACACACTGAACTTTTTTCTCATTTATTATATGTGCACAGAGCACTGTGCTGATATATTGTGTTGTGCTGCTGCAAGAATGGTCATTGTCCTATCTGGGACACACGACGATAAAGCACTCTTGACTCTTGATCTAACACATTTTATTTTGATTCACAGGTGGTGAACGTGTTATCAAATGATGGCCAACGAATATTTGAAGCAGCTATGTATTGCCCCCTCGTGTTTGGGACACCAGTGTTGCTCACCAGCTGTACCGCTTACAGCTACATTTTACTTGGCCCAACATCATTATTTGGAATTGTTGTTTATGCTTTGTTAATACCCATTCAGGTATTTCATAAAAGTAATACGTTTAGTCAATCATTTCATTATAAATTGTTTAATCACCATAAACTTTCTATGTTTTTAATATAAACCACATTGTTTTAATTTCCAAGTCAAATATGTAAAAGAAGAATGGGGAGAGCAGGGGAGAGATAAGGCTTTGCCGTCTATCACAGTGAGGAGGAGATTCACTGTGATGGATGTTTGTGTCAATTGTGTTGTGTCTTGGTTCTTTTCTTGATTATATGACTACAGAAACTAAATTTCGTTTGAACCTCAATGAGGTTGCAGATGCTGAAAATCTGAAATAAAATCAGGAAGTCCTGGAAACACTCTGCAGGTCAGGCAGCATCTGTGGAAAGACGGTATTAGCTATAAGGAGAGGTTGGACAAAGTCAGGTTGTTTTCTATGGAGTGTTGGAGGGGAAAGGGAGATCTGATTGAAGGATAGAAAATTATGATAGGCATGGATAGGGTAGGAAGTCAGAACCTTCCTATTAAATCACCCCCCAACGGTGGTCAGTGCTGAACTGCCGCGCAAAAGCAAAACCGCGCAAAAACAAGCAGCCCCTCCCGAGTCACGTGACCGCGGCTTCCGAACGCCAGGTTCTATACCTAGGTGCGCCAGCAAGCGCCGCTACAACTTAAATTTTTTTTAAATGATACCGCACGGAAACAGGCCCTTCGGCGCGTGGCGTCCATGCCGACCAGCAATCCCCGTACAGTAGGACTATCCTGCACACACTAGGGATAATTTACAAATCTACCCAAGCCAATTAGCCTGCAAACATGCACGTATTTGTAGAGTGGGAGGAAACCGGAGCAACCGGGGAAAACCCACGCGGTCACGGGGAGAACGTTGAAACTCCGTACAGACAGCACCCGTAGTCAGGATCGAACCCGGGTCTCTGGTGGTGTAAGGCAGAAACTCTACCGCTGCGCCACCGTGCCACCCCTGTCTAACATTGTCTGGAAGTTATTTCTTTGCATTTCATAAGATCATAAATGATACAAGCAGAATCAGGCCATTCGGCCCATAAAGTCTATTCCGCCATCCAATCATGGCTGATCTATACCCTGTACCAGAAAGTATCGCAAATGTACTTTTTTATTGGTTTCAGATGTTACTGGCGCAATTAGTGACGAGATTTCGAAGTAAAGCCATCACACAGACAGATACTCGAGTGCGACTGATGAACGAAGTGCTGACACATATTAAACTTATTAAAATGTATGCGTGGGAAAAATCGTTTGGTCGTTCTGTTAAAGGTAAGGTGAATAAAATAATCTTGGCATAAGATTTACATGAACTTCTTATAAACACAACACTGTGGACGGCTCGATTGTAATCACGTATTGTCTTTCCGCTGACTGGTTAGCACGCAACAAAAAGCTTTTCACTGTACCTCGGTACACGTGACAATAAACTGAACTGAACTGAAACTGAAAAGTAAGGAACTGCAGAGGCTGGAATCTTGCGTAGAAAATGGGCTAGAGTGGCGCAGTGGTAGAGTTGCTGCCTCACAGCACCAGAGGCCCAAGTTCGATCCTGACCTCGGGTGCTGTCTGTGTGGAGTTTGCACGTTCTCCTAGTGACCCCATGGTTTTTTTCCGGGTGCTTCGGCTTCAACCCACCTCTCAAAGACGTGCGGGTCTGTAGGTTAATTGGCCCCTAAAGGTGTAGGGAGTGGATGAAAAAGTGGGATAACATAGAACTAGTGTGTGTACAGGTCAGCATGGACTTGGTGGGCTGAAGGGTCTGTTTCCATGCTGTAAACTAAACACAAAATGCTGGAGAAAATCAGCAGGTCAGGCAGCATCTTTGGAGAACATGGATAGGTGATTTTTCTGAAGAAGGGCTCCGACCCAAAATGTCGCCTATCCATGTCCCCCAGAGATAGAAACATAAGAAACATAGAAAATAGGTGCAGGAGGAGGCCATTCGGCCCTTCGAGCCAGCACCGCCATTCATTGTGATCATGGCTGATCGTCCCCAATCAGTAACCCGTGCCGGCCTTCTCCCCATATCCCTTGACTCCACTAGCCCCTAGAGCTCTATCTAACTCTCTCTTAAATCCATCCAGTGATTTGGCCTCCACTGCCCTCCGTTGCAGGGAATTCCACAAATTCACAACTCTCTGGGTGAAAACGTTTTTTCTCACTTCCGTCTCAAATGGCTTCCCCTTTGTTCTAAGACTGTGGCCCCTGGTTCTGGACTCGCCCAGCATTGGGAACATTTTTCCTGCATCTAGCTTGTCCAGTCATTTTATAATTTTATATATTTCTATAAGATATCCCCTCATCCTTCTAAACTCCAGTGAATACAAGCCTAGTCTTTTCAATCTTTCCTCATATGACAGTCCCGCTATCCCAGGGATCAATCTCGTGAACCTACGCTGCATTGCCTCAATCACAAGGATGTCCTTCCTCAAATTCGGAGACCAAAACTGGACACAATGCTCCAATGCTTATAGAAACATATACAATTATAAAAGGACTGGACAGGCTAGATGCAGGAAAAATGTTCCCAATGTTGGGCGAGTCCAGAACCAGGGGTCACAGTATTAGAATAAAGGGGAGGCCATTTAAGACTGAGGTGAGGAAAAACTTTTTCACTCAGAGAGTGGTGAATTTGTGGAATTCTCTGCCACGGAGGGCAGTGGAGGCCAAGTGACTGGATGGATTCAAGAGCAAATTAGATAGAGATCTAGGGGCTGGTGGAATCAAGGGATATGGGGAGAAGGCAGGCACGGGTTATTGATTGGGGACGATCAGCCATGATCACAATGAACGGCGGTGCTGGCACGAAGCGCCGAATGGCCTCCTCCTGCACCTATTGTCTATATTTCTATGTTTCTATGAATGGGTGATGTTTCGGGTCGTGACCCTTCTTCACACATTCCTTCTATCCAGAGATTCTGCCTGTCCGTCTGAGTTACTCCAGCATTTTGTGTCTATCCATAGAAATTCATGGTTGAGGTGGGCGTTGTGCAATACTCGAGGGCCTGATGTCTGTGGGGAAGATGTTAGTCTTGAACCTGTTGTTGTGGTTTAAAACATGCCTTTAAAACTGTTTTCATTTACCAGAAAAAGGTTTTTATATCAAGCACATTTTAACCAATCTTTATTATAAACCAGCATCTGCACTTCCTTGTTAGTGTATTTTAAACAATGTGAATCTTAAGGACCTTCCATTACTTTAAACCTGGTACGAAGGGCGCTACAGTAGTGCCTGTCCCACTTACGTGTCCTTGGCACGCAAATTACGCGACCTCATGGTCGCGTTGAGGGGTACGAGCATTGTATGGCTGCGCGGGGCCGGTCTCACTGAGAAATGCGGAGGGGTGCGTAGTCGTGCGTGACATCGTGCGGGGCTCCGAAATGTTTGTAGCGAACGAAATCTTCACGCGCCAACGGCCTGTCGCGTAACTGACAGCCAAAGTGGGACAGGCCCAAGACCCTGGCGCGACGCAACGTCTCACCTCCAACAACAGCAGAAGCAGGCAAACGATCGCCGAGCTCGGCCTGGGGCTCACGGCCGTTGCAGTCCGGATCCGGCCCCCCCACTTCTACTCCCAGAGCGGGGCCAAGAAAATTGAAGATGGACACAAAGCTGGAGTAACTCAGCGGGACCGGCAGCATCTCTGGAGAGAAGCAATGGGTGACGCTTGAGGTCAAGACCCTTCTTTTCAGACTGAAGAAGGGCCTCGACACAAAACGTCACCCATTGCTTCTCTCCAGAGATGCTGCCTGTCCTGCTGAGTTACTCCAGCTTTGTGTCGATCTTCAAATGACATCACGCGCTCCAGACGGCTGTGCAGTCGAATAAAGTCGCGTAATTTGCGTGCCAAGGACTCATAAGTGGGACAGGCCCTTTAGAGTTGCTACCTCACAGCGCCAGAGACCGGGGTTTGATCCTGACTACACGAGTTTGTACGTTCTCTCCGTGACCGCGTGGGTTTTCTCCGGGTGCTCCGGTTTCCTCCCACACTCCAAAGACGTACAGGTTTGTAGATTAAAGCGCTGGAGAAACTCAGCGGGAGCAGCAGCATCTATGGAGTGAAGGAAATAGGCAACGATTCGGGCCAAAACCTTTCTTCATCAGTCTGAAGAAAGGTTTCGGCCCGAAACGTTGCCTATTTCCTTCGGTCCGTAAATGCTGCTGCACCCGCTGAATTTCTCCAGCGCTTTTGTCTACCTTTGATTTTCCAGCATCTGCAGTTCCTTCTTAAACAGGTTTGTAGATTAACTGGTTTCTGTAAATTGTAAATTGTCCCTAGTGTGTGTGTGTGTGTGTGTGTGTGTGTGTGTACAACGTTGCTAGTGTGCGGGGATCGCTGGTCAGCACGGGCTCTCGATCAGGATAATTTATATTGTTCATTTTCCAATACAGGTGTGAGGAAAGAGGAAACAAATATATTTCGAAAAGTCGGATTTGTACAGAGTATAAATACTTCCCTGACACCAACGGTCCCAGCATTTGCCACAGTCCTCACCTTTATTGTACACACACTGTTGGGTCAAGAACTGACTGTATCCACGGTAAGGACATATGGAATGTGGCAAACAAACTTATGATGAGCGTTTGTCGGCGCTGGGCCTGAACACTCTCTGGAGCTTAGAAGAATCAGGGGGGGACCTCAATGAAACGTACAGAATCGTATTGAAACATATAAGATTGTTAAGGGCTTGGACACGCTAGAGGCAGGAAACATGTTCCCGATGTTTGGGGAGTCCAGAACCACGGGCCACAGTTTAAGAATAAGGAATAAGCCATTTAGAACGGAGACGAGGAAACACTTTTTCTCACAGAGGGTGGTGAGTCTGTGGAATTCTCGGCCTCAGAGCGCGGTGGAGGCACGTTCTCTGGATGCTTTCCAGAGAGAGCTAGATAGGGCTCTTAAAAATAGCGGAGCCAGGGGATATGGGGAGAAGGCAGGAACAGGGTACTGATTGGGGATGATCAGCCATGATCACATTGAATGGCGGTGCTGGCTCGAAGGGCCGAATGGCCTACTCCTGCACCTATTGTCTATTGTCTATTGTCTAATAGTGAAAGGCTTGGATAGAGTGGATGTGGAGAGGATGTTTCCACTAGTGGCAGAGTCTAGGACTAGAAGTCATAGCCTCAGAATTAGAGGACGTTCTTTTAGGAAGGAGATGTGGAGACATTTATTTAGTCAGAGGGTGGTGAATCTGTGGAATTCTTTGCCACAGAAGGCTGTGGAGGCCAAGTCAATGGATATTTTTAAGGCAGAGATGGATAGATTTTTGATTAGTACGGGTGTGAGAGGTTATGGGTAGAAGGCCGGAGAATGGGGTTAGGAGGGAGAGATAGATCAGCCATGATTGAATTGCGGAGTAGACTTGATGTGCTGAATGGCCCTCACACTTATGATCTTATGACCATCTGGATATTGATTTCTCTAACTTCAAGTAAGGGCAGCACGGTGGCACAGCGGTAGAGCTACTGCCTTGCAGCGCCAGAGAGCAGGGTTCGATCCTGACTATGGATGTTCATTGAGATGTTCGGTTTCTTTTTTCGTTAAGTTTTTTTATTAGTTAGAAGCAATTACATAATTTTAAAAAAAGATACGTGTTCATTGTTGACATAATAAAAATCATTTTGTTCTTTGTAGCTATACATAATCAGTATTATTTATGTTAATCCTGGCTTAATAATTGTGCTTCTATATATATTTTTTTCCATTTTTTATAAAGATAGAAAATAGTGGAAAAAGATTAAACAAAATATATATATATATATATATATATATAAAAAGTTGGGAAAGAATGGAGTATTCTACAGATTATGCATCGTTGGAGATATATCCGCGTTTTATGAAATGCACTAATTCATTTATTCTTTGATTCTGGTTTCAGTCGGGTTCTCGTGCCGAACCAGTTTGCCCCTTCAAATATTCAATAAATGGGGACCATATTTTTTTAAATAGTTCTTGTTTGTCCATTAAGACAAATCTCATTCTTTCCAAATATAGGGTCGCCGACATTTCTGTGGTCCACATTTTAATTGTGGGGGTTATAGGGCCTTTCCAAAATTTTAATATTAATTTTTTCCCAATTATTAAACTATAATCAATAAAAATTCTTTGATTCGAAGTAATGAATTGATTTGGTTCCATTATTCCGAAGATTATTAATTTTGAGTCAGGAGCCAGTTTGGTATTGACGACTTCTGAGATAATCTTCCATCCAAATTTCCATCCAAAAATTATTAATTTTTATACAACTTACGAATGAGTGCAATAGGTTAGCCTCTAAATGTTGACATTTATCACAAATAGGGGAAACACTTGGAAAAATTCTATTCAGTTTTGTTTTTGAATAATGCAGTCTATGCAATACTTTAAATTGTATTAAAGAATGTCTAGTGTTTAACGACCAGTGATGTATATGTTGTAAGCTATCATCCCAAATTTCTGGACTAATTGGTTGACCTAATTCATTTTCCCATGATTGCCTATATAAATCCGTCTTTGGAGCATCGCTATCTAATAAAATACTATAAATATATGGTATCAGTTTTTTTGTGTTCGGATGTTTATTCAAACATTCATCAAAAATTTCTATCTTTCTAAATCTATATTCATTTGTAATTGACTTAACATAGTCTCTGATCTGTAAATATCTAAAGTAATCCTTTGATTGAAGCCCATACATTTGTTGTAATTCCTGAAATGAGAGAAATGTATTTTTTCCTATAAAGATCACCCATCTTTGTAATTCCATGGTTTTTCCATTGTAAAAAACCCTTATCCATCCATGAGGGTTTAAATGCTACGTTGTTTACAATAGGAAGAGATAGTGGTACATAATCCAATTTTAATGTTTTCTTTATTTGTTTCCAAGTGCGTACTCCACTGTCTATTATCGGGTTTTCTTTATAGGTTTTTTTTGCTTAATTTGGTAATAGCAAATAGAATTGATCCAATTTCAAAAGGTAAACAATCTTCTTTTTCCATGTTTAACCAGTCTGGTTGTTTATCTAATTCTTCCAACCAAAAGTTCATATTCTTGATATTAACTGCCCAGAAATAAAACATAACATTCGGTAATGCTAAGCCTCCATTTACTTTTGATTTACATAAGTGTTTCTTGTTTCTTCTGTGGATCTTATAATCCCATATAAAATTAGTAACTATAGAATCAGCCTTTTCAAAAAAAGTTTTTGGGAGATATATCGGGATTAATTGAAAAAGGTATAATAGTTGCGGGAGAAAAATCATTTTTATCGCATTAATTCTACCCATCATAGAAATGGGTAATGTTTTCCAATACAAAATATTCTTATCTAATTTATTCAGTAAAGGCGGGAAATTAGATTTAAATAAAAAAGTATATCTCTTTGTTACATAAATTCCAAGATATTTAAGTTTTTCTTTTACTATTTTAAAAGGGAATTGTTGTAGAATGTGTGGGTTACTTTCCCTTATTGGCATCATTTTGCTTTTGTTCCAATTAATTCTGTATCCTGATAACGAACCATATTGAGTTATTAAATTTAGTAAATTTGGTAACTTCAGGTTTAGTAATGTAAACTAATACATCATCTGCGTATAATGAGATTTTGTTTTCCGTATCTTTGGTTGTATACCCATATATTTCAGGATTGGACCTCACACTTTCTGCTAATGGTTCTATCACCAATGCAAATCATAACGGGGATAATGGACATCCTTGTCTACAACCTCTGGATAAATTAAATTTAGTTGATAACATTTGATTTGTTGATATTCTAGCTGTTGGATTAGCATATAGAAGTTTTATCCATGTACTAAACTGCTCGCCCAGTTGAAACATTTTCATAACCGAAAATAAACAGGGCCACTCCACTTGGTCAAAAGCTTTCTCAGCGTCTAATGAAATAATTGCTAGGTCTTTGGTAATATTTCTTTTTGAGTATATAATATTGAATAACCGTCTCAGGTTGTATGAAGAATACCTTTTTGGTATAAATTCTGTTTGATCCGGGTGTATTAATTTATTAATCACTATGCTTAATAGTGATTAATAAATCCAGGGGGCGCTGGACTGCCAGCAGCCTCTGCCTGCAGCCCGTTTGTTTTTCCACCTTTTTTTAAAATTTTTAGTTAGTTTAAAGTGTGTTTTTTGGGGAAACTTTAACTTTTCTATGTGGGGGAGGGGGGCAGGGTAAGGGGGAAACTGTTTCCCAGTCGCTTCCTGGCGGGGACGTGACTATTTCTCCGAGTCGCGTCCTCGCCCCCCACCTCGCGGCCTACCTCCTGGATCCGAGCGGCCTTTCCTGCCGGGGACCGGGAACCGGACCAGAGCTGCAACAGCGGCGGCGGCGCTGGAGTCACCACGGAGCGGGCGATGCCTACCTGGGTCGCCGTTGGAGCTCCGGAGCGTTGGGCCGCCGCTCCAACATCGTGGAGCTCTGGTTTAGAGAGCTCCCAACGCGGGCGGCGCTCACCGTCATCGTGGAGTCCTGGGGCCCTTTGCCGAGGGCCTCCAGCGTTGTGTCTCCACCCGGCGCGGCCAGTGGACTTTGGGAGCCCCGGACTCCGGTAGGAGGGGGCCGACTCGGGGTCCAGGCAGCTGAGGACGTCCCCCAGCCCTGACATCGGACTTACATCACCTCGGGGAGCGGGCCTGAACACCGGGCCGCCCGTTGCGGCGACTGCAGGGGGCTCGGGGAGGCCCCCGACCACGGTGGAACAGTGGGGAACATCAGGGGAAGAGACTGACTTTGGTGTCTTCCCACACAGTAGGACATTTTGACCCTGCTGTGGGGGGATGTTTAATGTTGAATTCTATCTACTCCATGTTGTGTTCTTTATTTTTTTTTAATGTATGGCTGTATGGCGATTTAATTTCGCTGTGCCAATTGGCACAGTGACAAATAAATGCATCTCATCTCATCTCATCTCATCTCTCATCATCTCATCTCATCTCATCTCATCTCATCTCTCATCATCTCATCTCATCTCATCTCATCTCATCTTAATCTTTGTGCTAAGATTTTAGTTAATATTTTCTGATCAGTATTTAAAAGAGCTATAGCTCTATATGATCCCGGATCATCCAGATCCTTATCTATTTTTGGTATAAGTGTTATAATTGATTCATTTAACGTTTCTGGTAATTTTTGTTGAGTATAGATATGTTCGTATAATGCCTTTAAATGCGGAACAATCAAATCGTAAAATGTTTTATAAAATTCCGAGCCAATACCATCTGTTCGGATTCTTCCCACACTCCAAAGATGTACAGGTTTGTAGGTTAATTGGCTTGGTGTAAATATAAAATTGTCCCTGGTGTGTGTAGGTTAGTGTTGATGTGCGGGGGCCGCTGGTCGTTGCGGACTCGGTGGGTCGAAGGGCCTGTTTCCACGTTGTATCTCTAAGTTAAACTAACTGAACTAAACTAAAGTGACCCTTACATCCCCTCTCGCTCCGTCCCTCCCCCACCCTAGTCGGCACTACTTGCTTCACTGCCATCCTGCTTGATCTCACTGTTTGTATTCACTCATCATCACCTGCTCCACAGCCAACAATGGACCATTGTGGGCTCCACCTTTCCTTGTTCGACTGGCTGGCTTTGATTTGTCCTTTTGCATACTTTTCATTCATTTGTTCTTTGTATCTTTTCATACCACTAGTGACCCTCTCTCCTGACTCTCAGCCTGAAGAAGGGTCTTGACCCGAAACGTCACCTTTTCCTTTTCTCCAGAGATGCTGCCCGACCCGCTGAGTTCCTCCAGCATTTTGTGTCTACCTTGGGTGTAAAGCAGTTTCTGCAGTCCCTTCCTGGTTGTGAATTGATTCCACTAATTCCTGTAATTCCTCTCATCATTCTAGGCATTCACTGTGATTGCAGTCTTCAATGTCATGAAATTCACATTGGCTACTGTGCCCTATTCAGTTAAAGGGTTTGCAGAGGCCAGAGTTGCTTTGAGAAGATTAAAGGTAAAAGAAAATATTTTTGATAATTTTACGCCTCAGTTTAAAAAAAAACATACAAAAGTTGTGATGAAATAATTCAAAAGTTCCTATTAATATTTAGTTTAGTTCAGTTTAGTTCAGTTTAGCTAAGCTTGGTCTATTGGTCTATTACGGGGTACAGTGAAAAGCTTTTTTGTTGCATGCTGTCCAGTCAGCGGAAAGACAGATGCACGATTTACAATCGAGCCGTCCACAGTGTACAGATGCATGATAAAGGGAATAACGTTTACAGCCCTGTCCCACGGTACGAGTTTATTCCAAGAGCTCTCCCGAGTTTAAAAAAAAATCAAACTCGTGGTAAGCACGGAGAATGAACGTAGCGGGTACGTCGGAGCTCGGGGACGTCTCTTAGCGCTAACGGCAGGTGCTCGGGAAGACTCGCTAACGGCAGGTAAGTACGGGAAGACTCGTGAAGATTTTTCAACATGTTGAAAAATGTCCACGAGATCCCCGAGTACCGACGAACGGCCATTACCGTAAATCTCCGAGTTCGAATCAGGGCAAACTCGGGAGAGCTCTTGGAATGAACTTGTACCGTGGGACAGGGGTTTAAGTGCAAGATAAAGTACAGTAAAGCCCGATTAAAGATAGTCTGAGTGTCTACAGTGAGATAGATAGTAGCTCAGGACCGCTCGCTGGTTGTGGTAGGATGGTTCAGTTGCCTGATAGCAGCTGGGAAGAAACTGTCCCTGAATCTGGTTTGTACGTTGCATTTGCATTTGCATTTAATAACTTATTTTGTTTCTTAGAACATTTTGATGATGGAGAACCCTGAAGTCTATGTGAAATCCCGGCAAGATTCGCCTTATGCAGTGGTGTTGGAAAATGCATCGCTCTCATGGAGCAGTGCAAATGGGGATGAAGGAGCATCCAATCCTGGTGACGGGGTCTCAAATAGAAAAGATGCCTTTGACACCAACAAGACACACCAGGCCAATATTAATGAGCAGGTGCATGAAACTGTATCAGAGGAAGATGGTGTTGCCTCAATGACTCTTTGCAACCTCACCCTCAACTTGGAAAAGGTACGTACTGCTTTCCCATCAGCCGTCAAAGAAGAGATTGAAATTGATCTTGTTTTCAGGTGTCAACTAAATAATTTATGGTGGCTTTTTTAGGGAATGCTTTTGGGAGTTTGTGGAAATGTAGGAAGTGGAAAGAGTTCTTTACTATCTGCTCTGCTTGGACAGGTACGTACATTTTACTGTTTGATACCAAGACTGGTTCCATCTGCGGACTGTTGACATATGATTCGTAAAGATAGTGGAGTCAGGGGATATGGGGAGAAGGCAGGAACGGGGTACTGAGTGTGGATGATCAGCCATGATCACATTGAATGGCGGTGCTGGCTCGAAGGGCCGAATGGCCTACTCCTGCACCTATTGTCTATTGAAAGATTGGAATGACTGGGCTTATATTCATTGGAATTTAGAAGGATGAGAGGATATCTTATAGAAACATGTAAAATTCTTAAGGGATTGAACAGGCTGGATGCAGGAAAAATGGTCCCGATGTTGGGGGGAGTCCAGAAACAGGGGTCACAGTTTAAGAAGAAAGGGTCGGCCATTTAGGACTGAGATGAAGAAAAATGTTTTCACCCAGAGAGATGTGAATCTGTGGAATTCTCTGCCACAGAAGGCAGTGGTGGCCAATTCACTTGATGTTTTCAAGAGAGAGTTCAGGCTAATGGAATCAAGGTATATGGGGAGAAAGCAGGAACGCAGTACTTATTGGGGATGATCAGCCATGATCATATTGAATGGTGGTGCTGGCTCGATGGGCCGAATGGCCTACTCCTGCACCTATTTTCTATGTTTCTATGTTACATATGTTTAGGTTTATGTTTATTCCTGTCACGTGTGTCAAGGTACAATGAAAAGTGTTGTTTTCTTGCGATACAAGCAGATCAGGTATAATATACATAAATACAATTAAGTCAAACTCAAGTATGTTAGACAGAGCAAGAGGGAATATACAGAGTGCAGAATATAGTTTGCATCATTGTAGAGTATCATGGACTCAGACAGCATGGAAACAGGCCCCTCGGCCCAGCTTGCCCATGCCGAACAACATGCCCCATCTACACTAGTCCCACCTGCCCGCGTTTGGTCCAAATCCATGCATCAGTTCCAGAGCCAAAGTCCAATGTCCACAATGGGGCAGATAGAGGTGAATGGGACAGTCCCCTAGCTTATGGAATGAACCGTTCAGAAGCCTGATAACACAGGGGAAGAAGCTGTTTCTGAGTGTAAATTGCCTCTAGTGTATAGGATGTAGGTGGATGTGAAAGTGTCTATAATGTGGGAATAGTCTCAATGGGTGATGGATCGGTGGCCGGCGTCGACTCAGGGCCACTGGGCCTGTTTCCACCCTGTATTTCCATAAAACTGCCCATAAATAACAAAAAGGCTGATGGGTATATTTATTACGACTGTCGCTGCATTAATATGTTGTTCTGAGACTGCACACTATGTTGGCCAAATAAGTGTATGTGTTTATGACTGTGTAATTAGATATAATCCCATATTGTAAAATTGAATCTTGTGCATTGAAAGATCCAACATGGAAGCAGGCCATTCGGCCCACCAAATCCATGCCGACCATCGATCACCTGCTCACACTAGTTCTATGTTATCCCACTTTTTTATCCACTCCCATACACACTAGGGGAAACTTTACAGCGGACCAATTAACCTACAAACCCCCACGCCTTTGAGAGTTGGGAGGAAACCGGAGCACCCGGAGAAAACCCACGCGGTCACATGGGAGAACGTGCAAACTCCACACGGACCACACCCGGGTCTCTGGCGCTGCGCAGATCTCCCGATTAACTTCAGGAAAATGTTTGATTTTCCCATCAAATCATAACTGGATTCATCACTGAAGATTTAGGCAGGAAGTTGAGATTAGGACCATTTTTATGTTGCAAAGACGGAGCCAGATGATCAAGTTTCATGGTTTATTTTCCTTGTGGCAGATGAACCTGCATAGTGGGACAGTTGCTGTAAATGGATCGCTGGCCTTTGTATCCCAGCAAGCTTGGATATTTCATGGGACAATCCGGGAAAACATATTATTTGGAAGGACGTTTGATAATGAAAGGTAAGTGCGTTGATCTTCAATCGATTTAAGTTTGTTCAGTTCAGTTCAGTTTAGTTTAGTTTGGAGATTGTTCACTCGTGTGTCAGGTGTTGTCACTCGCTGTTGCTTCTGTCGTGCTCTAACATGTTGACAGAATTGTCGCCCGACGCATCACGTCGTTGCTTCCCAGATCGCCACGAGGAGGCTGTCCTTCGGAGATACAGCATGGAAACAGGCCCTTTGGCCCACCGAGTCCATGCTGACCAGCTATCACCCCTCTACACTAGTTCTATCCTACACACTAGGGACAATTTACAGAAGCCAATTAACCTACAAACCCACATGTCTTTGGAGTGTGGGAGGAAACCGGAGCACCCGGAGGGAACCCATATTGTCACAGGGAGAGCGTACAAACAGCACCCATAGTCAGGAACGAACTCAGGTCTCTGGAGCTGTAATGCCCCTGTCCCACTTAGGAAACCTGAATGGAAACCTCTGGAGACTTTGCGCCCCACCCAAGGTTTCCGTGCAGTTACCGGAGGTTTGTGTCAGTCTCCCTAATGGTCGAAGTTTTATTCCACCAGGGAGGTCTTACCTTCCACTACCTGCAACCTCCGGCAACCACCTTCAACTAGCATCGCAACCGGCTTCGACTAAAAAATTACCGATTTTTAAAACGGCAACATATTTATAGTCGCGGCCGGTTTAGAACTTTTTTAAATAATCGCTGGAACATGGAAGAAGAGGAAACCACTTTCGACCATTAGGGAGACTGACAAAAACCTCCGGGAACCTCCTGGAACCGCACGGAAAAACATTGGATGGGGCCCAAAGTCTCCAGAGGTTTCCGTTCAGGTTTCCTAATTGGGACAGGGCCATAAAAGGCAGCAGCTCTACTACTGTGCCACCATGCCACACTAACACCTATCACCCTAATTTTGATATTTTATGATATATCATATTTTAATATTTTTGATTTATATTTTATATTTTCTGAGACACTAATATTTTACCAGATATTTAATAACTTCACTATTTTACATTCAAGTCTTAGATTTTTAATAAGATATATCTTTTTTGTAAGATTTTGTAAGATCCTCTTCATAACAAGAGGATTTCAGTTTACAAGTAGAGAGGTTCTTCTGCAGTTGTATAGGGCTCTGGTGAGACCACATCTGGAGTATTGCATACAGTTTTGGTCTCTTAATTTGAGGAAGGACATCACTGTGATTGAGGTAGGTTCACGAGATTGATCCCTGGGATGGCGGGACTGTCATATGAGGAAAGATTGAAAAGACTAGGCTTGTATTCACTGGAGTTTAGAAGGATGAGGGGGATCTTATAGTAACATATTAAATTATAAAAGGACTGGACAAGCTAGATGCAGGAAAAATGTTCCCAATGTTGGGTGAGTCCAGAACCAAGGGCCACGGTCTTAGAATAAAGGGGAGGTCATTTAAGACTGAGGTGAGAAAAAAACATTTTCACCCAGAGAGTTGTGAATTTATGGAATTCCCTGTCACAGAGGGCAGTGGAGGTCAAATCACTGGATGGATTTAAGAGAGAGTTAGATAGAGCTCTAGGGGCTAGTGGAGTCAAGGGATATGGGGAGAAGGCAGGCACGGGTTATTGATTGGGGACGATCAGCCATGATCGCAATGAATGGCGGTGCTGGCTCGAAGGGCCGAATGGCCTCCTCGTGCACCTATTTCCTATGTTTCTATTTTATATAACATAAACTGATGTGATAATAATGTAACAAGTGGCGTCCACACTTCTACGCTGTACCTTTGAATACCCGTATCTACTGACCCAATATTAAATTATCTTATATCTGACATTAATATTAAATAATATTTAATATCATTAGATATTTCTTTGTCATCAGGCAGTTTTCTACTAGCTGGTAGTAAATTTGCAGTTCAGGCAACATGGATTTGGGGAGCAGAGCAAATAATTATTCAAATCTCAGCCTTTTATTCCACAACCAAATACCATGCTGTGAGCAGACACATTAGTATAGAATGAGACAGCGGCAACATAATGGAAAAAGCAATCAATTCCAAGAGGAATTGTAAATGGGAAAGTGGAACAGATCATCTGAGTCAAATAATGAGCAAAAGCATGAAATATTGAGAGGCGAGGAGAATAAGCAGCTGAGAAGCATCAAAGCCCTTCACCCGCACTTGGGCAGAGACCTGGGCGCAAACAGCCACAAAGGCAGAAACTCACAAGAAAGAGATATAGAACTAGTGCAGATGTGCAGATATAGACGTAGTGCAGATGTGCAGATATAGACGTGCAGATGTGCAGATATAGAACTAGTGCAGATGTGCAGATATAGAACTAGTGCAGATGTGCAGATATAGAACTGATGCAGATGTGCAGATATAGAACGTGCAGATGTGCAGATATAGAACTAATGCAGATGTGCAGATATAGAATGTGCAGCTGTGCAGATATAGAACTAGTGCAGATGTGCATATATAGAACTAGTGCAGATGTGCATATATAGACGTAGTGCAGATGTGCAGATATAGACGTGCAGATGTGCAGATATAGAACTAGTGCAGATGTGCAGATATAGAACTAGTGCAGATGTGCAGATATAGAACTAGTGCAGATGTGCAGATATAGAACTAGTGCAGATGTGCAGATATAGAACTAGTGCAGATGTGTAGATATAGAACTAGTGCAGATGTGTAGATATAGAACTAGTGCAGATGTGCAGATATAGAACTAGTGCAGATGTGCAGATATAGAACTAGTGCAGATGTGCAGATATAGAACTAGTGCAGATGTGCAGATATAGAACTAGTGCAGATGTGCAGATATAGAACTAGTGCAGATGTGCAGATATAGAACTAGTGCAGATGTGCAGATATAGAACTAGTGCAGATGTGCAGATATAGAACTAGTGCAGATGTGCAGATATAGAACTAGTGCAGATGTGCAGATATAGAACTAGTGCAGATGTGCAGATATAGAACTAGTGCAGATGTGCAGATATAGAACTAGTGCAGATGTGCAGATATAGAACTAGTGCAGATGTGCAGATATAGAACTAGTGCAGATGTGCAGATATAGAACTAGTGCAGATGTGTAGACATAGAACTAGTGCAGGTGTGCAGATATAGAACTAGTGCAGATGTGTAGATATAGAACTAGTGCAGATGTGCAGATATAGAACTAGTGCAGATGTGTAGATATAGAACTAGTGCAGATGTGCAGATATAGAACATGCAGATGTACAGATATAGAACTAGTGCAGATGTGCAGATATAGAACTAGTGCAGATGTGCAGATATAGAACTAGTGCAGATGTGCAGATATAGAACATGCAGATGTACAGATATAGAACTAGTGCAGATGTGCAGATATAGAACTAGTGCAGATGTGCAGATATAGAACTAGTGCAGATGTGCAAATATAGAACTAGTGCAGATGTGCAGATATAGAACTAGTGCAGATGTGTATAGAACTAGTGCGATGGAAAACAGAAAACCGAGGCAGATTTGGTATTAATGAAATAGTAGACTTTATGAACGGTGGCACAGGGACGGTGGCAGGGTGGTGCAGCGGTAGAGTTGCTGCCTTACATCACTTGCAGTGCTGTTGACCCGGATTCGATCCCAACTACGGGTGCTGCCTGTGCGGAGTCTGTACGTTCTCCCCGTGATCGTGTGGGCTTTCTCCGAGATCTTTGGTTTCCTCCCACACTCCAAAGACGTGCAGGTTTGTAGGTTAATTGACTTGATATAAATGTAAAAATTGTCCTTAGTGTGTGTAGGACGGTGTTAATGTGCGGGGATCGCTGGTCGGTGTGGCTAGGTGGGCCGAAGGGCCTGTTTCCGTGCTGTATCTCTAAACTAAACTAAACTGAGAACTACGTTGATGCATAAAGATAAATAGAGTATTGATGACAGCTTAACTGAGTTACTTCCAGCCTAACGGTATGAACATTGAATTCTCTAAGTTTAGGTAACAAACTACAACCACCCCACTGCCCCTTGTCACGGGTCCATGCCAACCAGGGATCCCCCATTCACTAGTTCTATCCTACACAATAGGGTCAGTTTACAGAAGCCAATTAACCTTTAAACCCGCACATCTTTGGAGTGTTGGAGGAAACTGGAGCACCTGGAGAAAACCCACGCAAGTCACATGGAGAACGTGCAAACTCC
The DNA here is from genome assembly GCA_963514005.1 of Raja brachyura. Next base: position 4,081,103 of record OY740797.1, on the reverse strand, counting down.
ACACAGACAGCACCCGTGGTCGGGATCGAATCCAGGTCTCTGGCGTTGTGAGGCAGCAACTCTACCTGTTGCCAGGATTCGAGGATGGGAGCTACAGGGGGAGGTCGGGTCGGCTAGGACTTTATTCCTTGGAGCGCAGGTTGGGTGTACTCATTTTACGTTCTATAACCAGGCCAGATTATCGGGATATCTAGCTGTAATTGCCTCTGCTTTCTCTTGCAGTTGGATATTCTGGCAATATTTCACAGACAGAAAGACTAATGAAATGCAGAAAGAAACAAGTTTGAGTTTAGACTTAGCAAGCTGTCAGTTCTCCTTAAAGTTCAAGTTGGCTGAAAAAATGGTTCAGTAACTCCACATGCCAAAGCTGTTCTCTTGCTTCAGGTGATAAATTAACTCCTCAAAACTGCTTCAATCATGAAACTGTATTCTGCGGGGGAATTGAAATGAGAAATATAATTATGGAGCAGTCCGTACATGAAGCCTCGCTGGTGTATGTCTGTAGGCTCAGTGGCCACTGAACTGTGAGCATTATGTTGTATCCTCAATGACATGAAACCCCTCGTCCCCGTACTTCCATTATTTATACATTCTTTTATAATAGAAATGTTCCTCGACTCATCTCCATTGTAAATTAAACATGGTCAATCCAAATGGGTTCACTTTATCTAACACTCCTGCAATTGACTTCAATGGCATGTCGGTGGCACAGTGGCGCAGCTGGTAGAGTTGCTGCCTCACAGTGCCAGAGACGCAGGTTCGATCCTGACCACAGGTGCTGTCTGTGTGGAGTTTGCACGTTCTCCCTGTGACTGGGCGGGTTTCCTCCGGGTGCTCCGGTTTCCCCCCGCATCTCAAAGACGTACGTTAATTGGCCCTCTGTAAATTGCCCCCTCGTGTGTTTGGGCGTGGATGGGAATGTGGGATAACATAGAACTGGTGTGAACGGGTGATCGATGGTCGGCGTGGACTCGGTGGATGGAAGGGTCTGTTGGCAAAGATGTATCTCGACACTGAACTAAATTCAACTGAAACATTGTGCATGAAATGAATATGAATTTTACGGCATTTTTGACAGAGATTTTAGCACTGGGCATTAGGTGCAGCTAGAGAAAGATTGAATTGAAGAAGTGAAGAGGAGTTAAGAAGAAGTGAGCTACACTAATAGCTCTCCAATGATTTAGCAGCTTGGATCATTTGTCAATCTCAGATCCCAGTCAAAATTCAAATCCTGGCCTTGGTGAGAGAATCAAACGCTTCAGGAGTCAAGGGCCGAGAGTGTTAAATTGTCATTCACCATGGCAACGGAACAATGAAATCCCCACCATACAGAATATGTGAGCAATTGAATAAATTAATAACCCCATTAGTCTGGAGGGCACGGTGGCACAGCGATAGAGTTGCAGCCTCACAGCGCCTGTGACCTGGGTTCGATCCTGACTCCAGGTGCTGGCTGTACGGAGTTTGCACGTTCGATCTGTGACGTGCGTGCGTTTTCTCCGGGTGCTCCGGTTATCCTCCTATCTTCCAAAGACGTGCGGGTTTGTAGGTTAATCAGCTCTCTGTAAATAGTGAGTGAATAGGGAGTGGATGAGAAAGTGGGATAACGTAGAACTAGTGTGAACGGGTGATCGATGGTCAGCGCGGACTCGGTGGATGGAAGGGTCTGTCTCCATGCTGTGTCTGTCAACTCAACTAAATCCCAACTAAAAACAGTAGTTTCATCAGAGGTTAGCACTCGGTGGGCAAACACTGCAGCTGGAACAAGATTGACACAAGAAACTGGAGTAACTCACCGGGACAGGCAGCATCTCTGGAGAGAAGGAATGGGTGACGTTTCGTGTCGAGAGCCTTCAGCAGCTCGAGTAAGATTGGATTACAGAAGGAAATCGGAATTAGGAAGGAGTGAGCTATGCTAATAGGTTTCCCAGTGGTTTAGGTGCAAACTGTGGGAGAGTGAAACGTAAGGAACAAAGAGATACAAAACGTTCAGAAAATTTGCTTCTATAAAAGTGCGACGACACTTTAAATAAAGTTATATAAGTTTAAATGAGTGGACAAGCCAGTCATGAATCTAAATGGAATTTTCCATGTCAGGCTTGCATTAGCGCTTTATCTGATTATGGAAAACCAAAATGACGTTATATAATGGTGTGTGTAGGTGAACATTTATGTAACACACTTTGTTCCATCACAAAGCACTTCACCGATAACAAGGTACTTCTAAAACAAGGTGATTTAATTCAAAGCAGCTGATTTGAGCATGGATTTGAATAAAACCATCAAACAACCAGTAAAGGCATGTTTGAGGTTGAAGGGTGACTATAGTTTGGGACATCAAGGGCAATCCCCCTATTTAAGTCTAAACTATGCCTTAGTTAAACTTCCTACCCTACAAACGGCAGCAGAGTACACAGTTCTATTCCAACTGCTTACATTTTTGTAGCAAATAAGTATAAAAACTCGAGCGGCACGGTGGCGCAGCGGTAGAGTTGCTGCCTCACAGCGCCGGAGGCACGGGTTCAATCCAGACTACAGGTGCTGTCTGTACACAGTTTGGACCTTCACCCCGTGATTGCGTGGGTTTTTGGCCGGAATCTTTGACGAACGAAGAACAGGTTTGTAGGTTAATTGGCTTGAATTAAATGTAAATGGTTCCTGTGTGTAGGGTAGCGTTAGTGTGCGGGGATCGCTGGTCTGTGCGGACACAGTGGGTCAAAGAGCCTGTTCCGCGCTGTATCTCTAAACTAAAGGAAAAAAACAATGAACTCCCGGCATTTATGTTTCCTTCAATAATAGTTGAATAGATTCAATTGATTAATTGAATTGAAATTGCCCAGCTGCTGTAGAAAGTCAGAGATTTGAACTTCAAGCATTCAGGGTCGGCAGGGCAGTGCAGTGGTAGAGTTGCTGCCTCATAGCACCAGAGACCCGGGTTCGATCCAGACTACAGGTGCTGTCTGTATGGAGTTTGTATGTTCTTCCCGTGACCTGCGTGGGTTTTCTCCAGGGGCTCTGGTTACCTCCCACGCTCCACAGACGTGCGGAGTTGTAGGTTAATTGGCTTTGGTAAAATTGTAAATTGCACCTAGTGTGTGTAGGATAGAGTTAGTGTGCGGGGATCGCTGGTTGGCACAGGCTGGGCCTGTTTCCACCCTGTATCTCTGGTCTAAAGGTGAAGAAGGCAGTCTCGGGGAGTTTTGAGCATGGCTTTGTGAGTTTGTGTTATTAGAGTTGTAGAGCGATACAGTGTGCAAACAGGCCCTTCGTCCAACTTGCCCTATCTGCACTAGTCCCACCTGCCTGCGTTTGGCCGTGGAGGGGAGAGGGGGGGAGGAGGGAGGGAGGGGGATCTCACTGCGTGTTAAGAGGGTGGAATAATGTTGACTGATGATTCCTCTCCTTTATGAATGGCCAGGTACAAGAAGGTGATTGAAATCTGCTGTCTGGGAGAAGACCTGGCCGCGCTGCCTTGTGGAGACACAACTGAAGTAAGAAGCTTTCAGAGAGACCTGGAGTTGTACCTTCCAGCCAGCACCGCCATTCAATGTGATCATGGCTGATCATCCCCAATCCCCAAAGTTACAGAGAAAGGTTGAACAAGTTTGGTCTTTATTCTTTGGAGCGCAGAAGGTTAAGGGGGGACTTGATTGAGGTCTTTAAAATTATGAAAGGGATAGACAGAGTTGACGTGGATAAGCTTTTCCCATTGAGGGTAGGGAAGATTCAAACAAGAGGGCATGACATGAGAATTAAGGAACAGAAGTTTAGGGGTAACATGAGGGGGAACTTCTTTACTCAGAGAGTGGTGGCTGTGTGGCATGATCTTCCAGCAGAAGTGGTGGAGGCAGGATCGATTTTAACTTTTAAAAGTAAAGTGGATAGGTATATGGACGGGAAGGGAATGGAGGGGAAAGTAAATGGTCGGCACGGACTGGAAGGGCCGAGAGGGCCTGTTTCTGTGCTGTAATTGTTATATGGTTATCTGGTTAATCAGTACCATGTTCCTGCCTTCTCCCCATATCCCTTGACTCCGCTATCTTTAAGAGCCCTATCTAGCTCTCTCTTGAAAGCATCCAGAGAACCTATACATAAGTACTGAAATACATTAGAGAAGCATCTCAGATAGAGTAGCAGTGTACAGCAGCAGTGCACTGGTCCCAGATGTTGTAAAGGGGTCTTGACCTGACCATGAAGGCCTGTTGTCCTTGTATAAGTGTAAATTGAGCTTTTTTAAACTTCCATCGCAGGTGGGTGAAATGGGCATCAACCTGTCGGGGGGTCAGAAGCAACGGATCAGCCTCGCTCGAGCGGTGTACTCGGACCAGGACATGTATTTACTGGACGATTCCTTGTCAGCTGTGGATGCGCATGTCGGGAAGCACGTCTTTGAACAATGCATCAAAACGGCACTCGCTGAGAAAACTGTGATTCTCGTCACACATCAGCTGCAGGTATTCCTTCACTTTAGACCTTGTCTAAAGCAACAGAGTTCCCCTCTGAGATCTGAGTTTCCCCTCTGCTAACAACGACTCGTTCTACATTTCCTTGCTCATCGGCCCCTTTGATCTGTTTTCACACCTTACTCTTCCATATCTCTGTGTCTCCCTCTCCCCTGACTCTCAGTCTGAAGAAGGGTCTCGACCGGAAACGTCACCCATTCCTTCTCTCCAAAGATGATGCCTGTCCCGCTGAGTCACTCTAGCATTCTGTGTCTTTCTCAGTGATCCATTGATGCTTGTGGACATAACTCCTGGATGCCAGCCAGTGCTTCGACCGCAATCACCTTTAGCCTTTAGAGGTACAGCATGGAAACAGGCCCTTCGGCCCACCGTGTCTGCACCGACCAGCAATCACCCCATTCACTAGTTCTATCCTATACACTAGGGACAACTTACAGAAGTCATTCAACCTACAAAGCTGTATGTCTTTGAAATGTGGGGGGAATCCGGAGCACCCGGAGAAAACCCACGCGGCCACAGGGAGAACGGACAAAGTCCATCCAGACAGCACCTGTAGTCAGGATCGAACCCGGGTCTCTGGCGCTGCAAGGCAGCAACTCTACCGCTGCGCCACCGTGCCGCATACTAAAGTATCTTTTAAATCTAAGTATAGTAACTGGCTCCTCTGTCAGCTCATTCCATACGCTCAAGCATCAACGGGAAACACAGGTAGAGTCACTCCCCAAGGAAGGGGTGGTGGGTGCAACGGTGGGACAACGACACCAGGCGATCGTCAGGCAGTCTGCCACCAACCCAAGGCTGCGGCATCAAGGAGCTCCCTTGCATGCTGCGGTCAAGGTTTAATTCCACCACAACTCAGCAAAGTAAACCAACTTGTTGCAGGACTTAGGGTGCAGCAGGGTCCCGACCCAAATCATCGCCTGTCCAATCCCTGAAACAGATGCTGCCTGACCCGCTGAGTTTTTCCAGCGCTTTGTGTTTTGCTCAAGAACAGAGAACAGTACATGACAAGAATAGGCCATTCGGCCCAAAATGTCTGTGCTGAACATGATGCCAAAACCATCTCTTATTTGCCTGCACACAATCCATATCCCTCCATTCCCTGCATATCCATTGAAGTGTCTTGAATGCCATTATCCTATCTACTCCACCACCACCCCTGGCAGCGTGTTCCAGGCACCCACCCACCGTCTGTGTAAAAAAACTTGCCCCCCCGCAAATTTCCTTTAAATATTCACCCTCTCACCTTAAAGCGATGTCCTGTAGTTTTTGACATTTCCACCCTGGAACAAAGATCTGACAACTCCCATCTGAGTTTGATTGAGGCTGCCCAGGACAGCAAGGTCAGTGTGGGAATGGGAAGAGGAGTTAAAATGGTTGGCAGCCGGGAGATCCAGCAGGCCTTGGGCGGACTCGGCGGAACAGTTGCCTAGCCTAAGCTTGGTCCACCCATGTATAGGCGGGCACATCGGGAACTACAAATGCAGCAGATGAGGTTGGAGGAGATGCATGTAAATCTCTGTCTCACCTAGACGGACTGTCGGGGTCCCTGCACTGAGGTGTGGAGGGAGATCCTAACTCCCTTTCCCATTGCCTTATTTTAAAGCAGATATTCTCAAAAATACTTATTATTCTACCCAGAAAATTGGTAGTGTTGACATAGGAAAAATAGAATTTTAGATTTTAGTGAATGTTAATTTCAAAATATTATTTGAATGTATAAACTCAACATATTTACAAAACCAATTGCAATCTATTCGTTACTTCCTTCTGATTAGTCTGAGGCCTGCCAGAGTAGATGATGTACCACCTTCGAATAGTGAAATGCCTGGATGGAGTGGATGTTTCCACTAGTGGGAATCAGTGGGAATAGTTTCCACTACTAGGACCAGAGGCGGTAACCTTAAGATCAAAAGGACGTATCTTTAGAAAGGAGATGAGGAGGAATTTCTTTAGCCAGAGGGTGGTGCATCTGTGGAATTCATTGCCACAGACGACTGTGAGGCCAAGTCAATGGGTATTTTTTTTAATTATTATTATTTTTTTAATTTTTTATTAGAAGTAAATACATAATTAAAAACATTTTGTTTGTTGTAGTCATACATTATTAATATTGTTCGTATTATCAATTGTATAATAATTGTACTTCTATATATTTTTTAAATTTTTATATAGATAGAAAATAATAGAGAGGGAAAGAAAAGAAACCAAAAAAATTAAAAGAGAATGGAGTAATCAGCTAATTATACATCATTGGAGATATGTCCGTGGATTATAAAATGTAATTCTTCATCTAATCCTTGATTCAGGTTTCAGTCAAGTTCTCGTGCCGAACCGGTTTGCCCCTTCAAATATTCAATGAATGGAGGCCATATTCTAGTAAATAGTTCTTGTTTGTCCATTAAGATGAATCTTAATCTTTCCAAATGTAGGGTCTCCGACATTTCCATAGTCCACATGTGAATGGGTATTTTTAAGGCAGAGATTTACTGATTCTTGATTAGTGCGGGTGTCAGAAGTTCTGGGGAGAAGGCAGGAGAATGGGGTTGAGAGGGAACGATAGATCGGCCATGATTGAATGGCGGAGTGGACTTGATGGGCTGAAATGCCCAATTCTGCTCCTATGAACTCATGAGCCATGTGGCCTTAAACCCACAGTGTGGTGTGTGCAGGTTTTTCCAAGGGATTATGGATTTCATGATTGGCAGCTTGTGGCACCTTGCATCGACACCAGATAATCAACATCCATTTTTTTAAAATCATCTTTAGTATTTGGAGCACTGTGACGAAATCCTTTTATTGGAAGACGGAAAAATCAAGGAAAAGGGAAAACATGAGACGCTGATGAGCGGAAACGGGCACTACGCCAATCTCATCAGTAATTACCAAATGAACCAACCTAATGTAAGCAAATTTTGAATGTTCTACAATGTATATTCAAATTTTTTTTGCACTCAACATTTGTTAACAAGACAAAGTACACGTACAAACAAGATATACACATCACACAGCAGCTGTCAGCATCACATCAGATCATCCTAGAGTTCTGTCACAGAAGCATCACATTCACAGGCACCCAAGCAAGCTCATCATATTTAATCCTACTTAATATATAATCACCCGTTATGTTAAACCAGACACTTGTATGCCACTTGAAAAACTTATTTGTCATTGATCGCCACTATGTACGCACTTATACACAGTCACAATCATGTCTGTATATATGGTTCCAAATACACGTATACAATACCAGTCAAACTCCTCCCCTCCTCTGGGGCTATGGAGAAATTTTGCCCTTAAACAGTCTTGGCAGTTGTAGTAATACCGGTGTCCACATAATGTTGAAAGCATCAGTCCTTAACTGGAGTTTGGCTGTTGAACATTTGGTGGCTTTACATTATATTCAGATTTTAACCAGTTTTGTGTCAATTTGGCATCGACGTCAGCTTTCCCTTATTTGCAACCTTGTGAGAATTACAGAGCATTTATTCCTTCAGAGTATATGTCCAGTACATGCATGCACAAGGAACTGCAGATGCTGGAATCTTGAACAAAACACAAAGTGCTGGAGGAACTCAGCGGGTCAGGCAGCATCTGTGGAGGGAAAGGACAGAGGACGATTCAGGTCGGGACCCATCCTTGGGCTAATAGGAGTGGAGGAGAGGAAGCTGGAAAAGAGAGGTGGGAGCGGGGCAAAGCCTGGCAAGTGGTAGGTGGATACAGGTGAGGGAGGATTTGGCAGATGGCAGCTGTACATTCTCCACTGATAGTGCCCGCTTGGGCTTCAACATTGAACATAGAACAGTACAGCACAGGAACAGGCCCTTCAGCCCATAAAGTCTGCACCGCTCATGATGCCAACCCTTTTCTACAGTACCTGCACATATCTATATCCCTCCATTCTCTACATGACCATGTGCCGATACAAAATCTCTTAAACTGTTGTAGCTCCCTCCACCATCAGCCTCAGCAGTTTCCCCAAGCAGCCAAAACCCTCTGTATATAAATTTGTCCTGCACATCTCCTTTCAACCTTGACCTCTCACCTTAAAACCAAGCGCTCTAGTGTTTTGACATTTCCATCCTGGGAAGAAGGTTCTGTCAACACCTTTCATCTATATTACTAAAAGTCTCATCTTGACCACTTCCTGTTGCTCTGTATATTGATTTTAGAAAAAACGCTGCGACTTACGGCTGTGATTTTTGGCCATCTAACTCAGAGTCGCCCTCCGCTGCGCAGGACAAGAGGATTTTTCCCATCGATGAAAAATAAAATAATTATTAATGTTTAAAAAATGTTGGGGCTCTCTCTCCTGTCAATCGTGCCATGAAGGCACGCCCCTTCCGGTGAGAGAGGGGAGGGACCATAAAACCCAGAAGTGTGGGCGTGGCTCAGTCTCTGCAAGATGGGGGAGGGAGAGGTCACCTTGGTGGCCTTGCACCTTGCTTGAAATGGTAGGAAACTGCATTTGAATTTAGTGGCCTGCACTCTGCTTGAAATGGAATTTCAAGGAATATCCGTGAGTCAACTGCCAGCCCACCAGCCATGAGTGAGTGAGCTGCCAGTACGCCAGGCTTGCGTGACTGAGCTGCCAGCCCAAGAATCCATTCGGCCCACAATGTCCATACTAGCCCTCTGGAAACCAGTCCCTTCAGCCCACACCACCCATACTAGCGCTCCAGAAAGCCCCCACCCCACTGGCCACCAACATTGTAATTGGTGGAGTGATGGAATATTGTGTTGGGGGACCTGCCCTCCCATGTGAACATGGCACCCAACGGGTCCCACCTAGTCTAGGAATTCAATATATTTCCATCAGATTTCCTCTCAAATTCCAGTGTTCCAGAGAAAACACTCCAAGTCTGTCCAAACTCTCCCTGTAACTAATACCCTCTGATCCAGACATCAGTCTGAAGACGTCTCCCAATCACAAACACCACCTATCCATGTTGTCCACAGATGCTGCCTGACCCGCTGAGTTACTCCAGCACATTGTCTCTTCTTTTGTAAACCAGCAAAACAAAAATATAGTGTTTCTTGCTTCTACACTTCTAGCATTCTGGTAAACCTCCTCTGCACCCTCTCCAAGCCTCCACATCCTTCCTGTTATAGGGCGGCCAGAACTGCATAGAATACTCCAAATGCAGCCTAACTAATGTCCTATAAAGCTGCATCATTACTTCCTGACTCTTAAACTCAGTGCCCTGACCGATGCAGGCATGTATACAATACACTTTCTTTATCACTCTATATACCATTCAGTGAAGCTCAATGATCTTTGGATACAATAACGCTGTGAAATACCATGCCTCGTGTCAGCGAGTTTGGCGTCCAGATGAGGTCCTCAGACTATCAACGAAGGGGCAGAAATATTGACTTTGTTCATTTTACCTAACCACTACCAGCTGCTACAATGTGTAGGAAGGAACTGCAGATGCTGGTTTAAACCGAAGATAGATGCAAAAAGCTGGAGTAACTCAGCGGGACAGGCAGCATCTCTGGAGAAAAGGAATGGGTGACGTTTCGGGTCGAGACCCTTCTTCAGACTTGTCCCGCTGAGGTACTCCAGCATTTTGTGTCTATCCCAGCTACTGCAAGTCTAACGGCTCCTCCTGTGGGTTTGATGTGTAAAAGTCCAAGTTGTATCATGGATTGCATTGATCCAAGGTCTTGTTGAAATAAAACGTTATCTTTCCACTCCGGTATTGGAATCACCATTAAGGTCTTGGTTGGATTGCCTTTTGTCAGAGACCTCCCCCTCGACCTTACCGCCATGGGTGGCCCTACCAGGAGCATCGCTCCAGACGGCATCGCTCTCAGGACCTCAGGTCCACACAAGCTTCTCCACCACGACAAGGTGACAATCCACAGAGAGGAATGAAATGCACCAACTCTTCAACTCTCCATGTTGATAAGGGCACAGGTTGAGTCTGGTCACTAGATTGAAGTTACATTTTAGTCCTTGTGGGGTTTGAAAGGTTAAAGTCCTCAAGCATAATTTCCTCATGCTCATCCACGCAAACATGTTTCTTAAATCTCCTTTCCTTTATTTAAACACCGACCCTGTATCAAAGCATTTAACTGGCTAATTAACCTTCTTCGAAAGTGCAATTTCAAATGCGGGAAAATTCTTCATTATGCGAAGCTTTATATAATGACAAAATGATTCAAGTTTCCAGGTGGCTCAAAGAAATGCATAAACCCTGGTCTTTACACACAGCAGACTATAAAACCATTAGAAGATCGACAAAAATGCTGGAGAAACTCAGCGGGTGAGGTAGCATCTACGGAGCGAAGGAATAGGTGATGTTTTGGGTCGAGACCCTTCTTCTGACTGATGAAGGAATAGGTGACGTTTTGGGTCGAGACTCTTCTTCTGACTGATGAAGGAATAGGTGACGTTTCGGGTCGAGACCCTTTTGGGTCTCGACCCGAAACGTCACCTATTCCTTTGCTCCATAGATGCTGCCTCACCCGCTGAGTTCCTCCAGCATTTTTGTCTACCTTCGATTTTTCCAGCATCTGCAGTTCTTTCTTAAACATAAGACCATTAGACCTGGGAGCAGAATTAGGCCAGTCTACTCCGCCATTCGATCATGGCTGATCTATTTTTTAACTCTCAACCCCATTCTCCTGCCTTCTTCTCGTAACCTTTGACACCCTTGCAGCAGAAATATTGAAACCCTGGAATGAAGCAAATTGATTTTGCATAATGATCACATCATTGTTAATTAGTCTGAAGAAGGGTCTCGACCCGAAACGTCACCCATTCCTTCTCTCCAGAGATGCTGCCTGTCCCGCTGAGTTAGTTACTCCAGTATGTTGTGCCTACTGTGTAAACCAGCATCTCAAGTTCCTTCCTGCACTAATTGACACAACATGGTTTACAACATTGGATTGATCCTTAGACCTGCCAATGAGCTTAGGACTGATCATTTCCCTGTGGTGGAGAAGGGGAATTTCCTAAAGAGGTCTTTGTAGAATTCAAGTCCATGACTACATGTTAAAAAGGCTTTGCTGCTAACATCCATCATTAATGTCTGAAGAAAAGATCCCACCCGAAACGTCACCCATCTTTTATCTCCACAGATGTTGCCTGACTTGCTGAATTACTCCAGCACTTTGCGTCTATCTTCGGTGTAGAGTCACAGATAGATACAGTGTGGAAACATGCCCTTCGGCCCAACTTGCCCACACCGGCCAACGTGTCCCAGCTATACTAGCCCCACCAGATCCTCTAGCCCTGGCAACATCCTTGTAAATCTTCTCTGTACCCTTTCCAGCTCGACAACATCTTTCCTATAAGCTGTGATCATGGCTGATTGTGGATGATCAGCCACGATCACATTGAATGGCAGTGCTGGCTCCTGCACCTTTTGTCTATTGTCTATTGTCTAACACGGTGCCCTGAACAGAACACAATACTCTGAATGCTGCCTCGCCAACGTCTTACACAACTGCAACATGACCTCCCAACCTCTATACTCACCAGCATCTGCAGTTCCTTTCTACACAGCGAGCGTTTACAGTTCAGTATCTCTGTTGTAGGAATCAGAACATGATGGAATGATGCCACTGAGCTCAGAAAAAGGAAACTTAAATGGACGTTCTCCCTCCATCACACGACACCAAGGCTTGGACAATGCTGGTAAAACTGCTTACAAATGTCACGTACAGGAACAGAGGCAGCTCAATACGATGTAGAACAGCACGGCACGAGAACATGATGTCTGTACCAAACATGAGGCCAGGTTAAACTAATGCCCGCTGATCCATGCCTCTCCATTCTCTGCTCATCCATGTGCCTGTATAAATGCCACCATCATATCTGCCATCATCACCACCATCATCATCTTCACAGCACATTCCAGGCACCCACCACCCTCCGCGTAAAAACGTGCCTGCATATCTCCTTTCAACTTTACCCCTCTCGCCTTAAAGCCATGCCCTCTAGTCTTTCACGTTTCCACCCTGGGGAAAAAGTTCTGAATGTCAACCATATCTACATTCTCTCTCGTAATTCTATACACCGTCATATGACCACACCCCTCCCGCCCCCCTCCAACCTCCCACCCCTCAATGTGACTGTTCAATTGAATGGCTTTCTCACCTTTATATTCTTAAAACCCTTACCAAATAAAAAGATATTGACCTCGCCCTTGGATATTTTAATTGCCCCAGCTCCGTAATATCTTGGATGAGAATATTTCACATTTCCAATACTCTGTGTAAAAATAAAATCATTTATTTTATTCTAGGCTGAGTGAAGTCTAGTTTTACTGTTAACCCTTACCAACCCCTGCCCCCCCCCCCCCCCCCCCCCCCTCCCTCCCACCGCCCACCACAAAACTATTGCCCCTTTCCGGTGGTTCGGTGCTTAGTATTGGAACTGAGGTTTTAACCAAGGTTCTGTCAAAATGTCGCATTATCATCTCAATATAGTATCAGAATACTCTTCAGGAAGAGGCTAAGAGGTTTTGATATCTTCTGGACCTTGTGATTATGTGGTCATATGACTTATTTTCTTATTATTTAATTCCTTTTTTCTACAATGAAACAAATGTTTAATTGTAGAAAATTAGCGGACATCAAATGCATAATCCTGATGTATTAACCTTCTAAAATTCTGTTCTACTGACATACTATAGTGTGTGGTTAATGTGAACATGAATTTCTAGTAAAATGTCCTTTCAGATGCAAAGCTGGTATAAAAATATTTTGTCATATTTCAGCCTTTGATATGACTGATGAGAAAGATGTTGCAGCTTGTGAGCATATTGAGAATGCAAAGAGAGCGCAGCAGAATGAAAACACTGAGAGAGGTGAAGTATCCACAATTACCTCCGTCTTTTACAGGTTTCACTCAAACATCTTCAGTGGTTCCCCTGGGTTTTCAAGACAGATTAAAACGTCGCATTCAATTGTCGCTTTGCAAGATACATATTTTCTACCATATCACTCGAAGCGTTTTCTTGAAACAAATCTCCAATGCATTTTTTCCCCATAATTAAACTTTATTGGGATGAAATTCAGTGGCTCCAGAGAAGCAAGAACATTGCAAGTGTAATCTTGCTGTTACAAAACAGGCTGCATGTTAGCGCTGCGATGCATGCAGCCACAGCCCTGTACACTATTCAATGGACCCAATCTGATGACTAACTTGGCTTTGTAAAGTTGGCCCTCAATCATTAAAGGGGTGCTTTGGGGGGCGGCGGCACAGTGGCACAGCGGTAGAGCTGCTGCCTCACAGCGCCAGAGACCTGGGTTCAATCCCGACTATGAGTGCTGTCTGTATGGAGTTTGCACATAGAAACATAGAAACATAGACAATAGGTGCAGGAGTAGGCCATTCGGCCCTTCGAGCCTGCACCGCCATTCAATATGATCGTGGCTGATCATCCAACTCAGTATCCCGTACCTGCCTTCTCTCCATACCCCCTGATCCCCTTAGCCACAAGGGCCACATCTAACTCCCTCTTAAATATAGCCAATGAACTGGCCTCAACTACCCTCTGTGGCAGAGAGTTCCAGAGACCCACCACTCTCGGTGTGAAAAAAGTCCTTCTCATCTCGGTCCTAAAGATGTACGTTCTCCCCGTGACCGCGAGGGTTTTTCTCCGGGTGATACGGTTTCTTCCCACACTCCAAAGACGTGCGGGTTTGTCGGTTAATTGACTTCTGCAAATTGTAAATCGTCCCGAGCGAGTAGGATAGTGCTCATGCGTGGGGTAATCACGGGTCGGTGTGGACTCAGTGGGCCGATGGTCCTGTTTTCGTGCTGTACCTCTAAAGTCTAAAGAGTGAAGTTGGAAGGGTAGGGTTAGAGGCAAGGATTTGCTCTTCTAATTAAATTAGAAATACTGAAGAATGGCTGGCAATGGAAGAGACGATACACAGACGTTTTCAAACAGTTGCCCAAACCAAATATGTTTGTTCATTATATTATATATATTGCTTATTGTGTTTATAGAGCTGTTGCCTGCTGCAATAAACAAGAATTCCATTATTCCGTTTTGGTACATATGACAATACACTCTTGACTCTTGAAAGCATTTCTAGTTAAGTGCGCGTTAAGTTAGAATGTGGTTATCTAGTTGTAATTAAGGTGAGGTTCTCAGCATCTGCAGTTCCTTGTACCTTGTACCTTCAAGGAAACATCCAGTGAATTGGCCTCCACTGCCTTCTGTGGCAGAGAATTCCACAGATTCACAACTCTCTGGGAGAAAATGTTTTTCCTTGTCTCAGTCATAAATGGCCGACCCCTTATTCTTAACATTGAATGGTGGTGCTGGCTCGAAGGGCCGAATGACGTACTCCTGCATCTATTTAAAAAAAAAGAAATTCTATACATCCTATTTGTCTCTTCTTCTTCTTTCGTGTGGCAACTTGTTCTATTTGATCTTCCGTTTGTGCACGTCGAGTTGATTGCATTAGTCGAAACAGGGCGGACCACGTGAAGGTTGCAATCTCCCACCCCCTATTTGTATCAATCAGTCTTAAAAAGAAAAAAAATCAGAGATAGACACAAAATTCTGGAGTAACTCAGCAGGTGAGGCAGCATCGGTCGAGATCCTTCTTCAGACTGAGGGGTGGATTTCTGAAAGTAATCTATGATATTAATTTCAGGGTGAATAACTGATTTGTAAAAATTATTTCTACAGCCCCTAAAGGACAGCTTGTACAGGAAGAAGAAGCAGCAAAGGGCGCTGTTCCAGCAAACATCTACCACTATTATATCAAGGCAGGGGGAGGTAAGGAATGTGGCGAATGGTTTAAATGATACACAGCCCAGCAGGTCAGACTGCATCTCCCGAGGAAAGGAATAGGTGATGTTTCGGGTCGAGACAGCCCTTCGGCCCACCTTGTCCATGTCAACTTGGCATTATGGACGAGACCTATTTGCTTGTATTTGGCCCATATCCCGCCAACCACTTTCTATCCATGTAACTGTGTTATACGGATGTCCATGTCATGAGGTCGTGACGAGGAATAGGAGCATTCGGCCCATCAAGTCTATTCCGCCATTCAATCATGGCTGATCTATCTCTCCCTCCTAACCCCATTCTCCTGCCTTCTCCCCATAACCTCTGACACCCGCACTAATCAAGAAACTATGAGTCTGAGGCAGGGTCTCGACCTGAAACGTCACCTGTCCATTCCATCCACAGATGCTGCCTGGCCCGCTGAGTTCCTCCAGCACTCTGTGTTTTGGCAGTGTTAGACACATCTTTCTTTTCACTTGTAACAGTCTAAGGAAAGATTTGCATTCAAAGTGATTTTGTTTTAAATTTCTCGGCAGAAGTTTTTAACCTGCTACTGTACATATTGGCAGCAATTTCTATTCCTGTTTCAAATTCATCTTCCTGGCAATACGTTTTTTTTCACAACTGACAAATGAGGACAGTTTATTTTTGTACATTAGCCTTCCTTTCAAGTTCCCCAGCTGCACGTATTTTTACACTTTGAATACTTTAAATGTGTTGATTTTACCTAAACCCATTTGACTTTAGACTCTCCATTCTGTCATGATACTCAATCATAACTACTTGTGGGACCGACTTGCAGGAATGGCATGTACGAATGTTCATGTCATAAGGTCATAAGTGATAGGAGCAGAATTAGGCCATTTGGCCCATCAAGTCTACTCCGCCATTCAATCATGGCTGATCTATCTCTCCCTCCTAACCCCATTCTCCTGCCTTCTCCCCAGAGAATTGAATTGAATTGAATTGAATAACCCCTGACACCCGTACTAATCAAGAATCTATCCATAGTTACACAAAAAGCTGGAGAAACTCAGCGGGTGCAGCAGCATCTAAGGAGCGAAGGAGATAGGCGACGCTTCGGGTCGAGACCCTTCTTCAGACTGTCTGAAGAAGGGTCTCGACCCGAAACGTCGCCTCTCTCGATTCTCCAGCATCTGCAGTTCCTTCTTTAACAAGAATCTATCCATCTATCCATGCCTTAAAAAATATCCACTGACTTAGCCTTCACAATCATTTGTGGCACAGAATTCCATCAATTAAACCAACAATTATAAAATCATGAAATGTATGCACATTCTTTTACCCAGAGAAGGGGGATCAAAAACCAGAGGTCATAGGCTTAATGTGAGAGGGGCAAGATTTAATAGGAATCTGAGGGGCAATTTTTCCACAAAGGATGGCGGGTGCATGGAACGAGCTGCCAGAGGAGGTAGTTGAAGCAGGTACTATAACAATGTTTAAAAGACATTTGGCAGGTACATGGATAGGAAAGGTTTAGAGGGATAAGGGCCAAACGCAGGCAGGTGGGACTAGTGTAGATGGGGTTACTGCCGCATTTTGTGCCTATCTTTGGTGTAAACAGGCATCTGCAGTTCCTCCCTGTACATCTTGGTCGAAGAGCCTGTTTGTATGCTGTATGAATCTAAGTACAGATTTATGGGTGGCAATGCATGTTTTCATTTACATTTAGTTTCATTATTATTTTCACTTGCCTGGGCTTTATAAATTGTTAGTTCTTTTTCAGATCAAGGTCAATTGAATTTAATTCTCATTTATTTTCCAGGATATGTTTTCTTTCTGTTTGTTCTCATCTTGTTCGCCCTCATGATTGCCTGTACAACCTTTAACGGATGGTGGTTAAGTTATTGGATAACAGAGGGAGCTGGGGTAAGTTCTTGCCATTTTAACCATTTTTGGTTCCTTTTTGCATTGAGCATAAAACCCCCATAAATATATTGGCTGCAGCGGGTAGAGCTGCTGCCTCACAGTGCCAGAGACCCGGGTTGGATCCTGGCCTCGGGTGCTGTCTGTGTGGAGTTTACACGTTCTCCCTGTGACCCCGTGGGTTTCCTGCAGGTGCTCTGGTTTCCTCCCATCTCACATCTCAAAGTCATGCAGGTTTGTAGGTTAATCGGCCCCTCTGTAAATTGCCCCTAGTGTGTAGGGAGTGGAGGAGAGAGTGGGAAAACATCGAACCAGTGTGAACGGGTGATCGATGGGCAGCATGGACTCTGTGGGCAGAAGGGCCTGTTTCCACGCTGTATCTTTCAATCAATCACTGGTAAACTATGACTTAGTGCATGCCACTAACATATACAGGTGTAAAAGGACACCTTTGGTTGCAACATTGATTAGGGACAATATCATTTAAATTGTGCAATATTAAACAACTCCATAAACTAGTAATGCTGGAGTAATCGCACAAAAGCTGCGATAATGGTGGTACAAGTCAAAAAGCGACACAGTGTTGAAACAGGCCCTTCGGCCCAACGTACCCACACCAACCAACATGGCGCATCTGCACTAACCCCACCTGCCTGCATTTGGCCCATATCCCTCCAAACCCATCCTATCCATGTACCTGTCTAAATGTTTCTTAAATGTTGCGATAGTCCCAGCCTCATCTACCTCCTCTGGCAGCTTGTTCCATACACCCACCACCCTTTGTGTGGTAAAAGTTACCCCTCAGGTTCCTATTAAATGTTTTCCCCCCTAACCATAAACCTATGTCCTCTGGTCCTCGATTCCCCTACTCTGGACAAGAGACCCTGCGTGTCTACCGATCTATTCCTCTCATGATTTTATACACCTCTATAAGATCACCCCTCATCCTCCTGTGCTCCAAGGAATAGAGTCCCATCCTGCTCAACCTGTAGCCCAGACCCTCTAGTCCTGGCAACATCCTCGTAAGTCTTTTTTTCTAGTTTAGTTTAGTTTAGAGATACAGCGCAGAAACGGGCCCTTCGGCCCACCCAGTCTGTGCCGACCAGCGATCCCCGCACACTAACACTATCCTTCACACACTAGGGACAATTTACAATTTTTAACAAAGCCAATTAACCTATAAACTTACACGTCCTTGGAATGTGGGAGGAAACCAGGAGCACCTGGAGAAAACCCACGAGGTCACAGGGAAAACGTACAAACTCCAAGCAGACAGCATCTGTAGTCAGGATCGAACTCGAGTCTCTGGCGCTGTAAGGCAGCAACTCTACCGCTGCGCCAACGCGTCACCTTAGTCTTCTACATCTGAGATGGCAGAGTTGGCCAACATTAGGATGGAGTAATAGACAATAGACAATAGACGCAGGAGTAGGACATTCGGCCCTTCAAGCCAGCACCGCCATTCAATGTGATCATGGCTGATCATCCACAATCAGTACCCCGTCCCTGCCTTCTCCCCATATCCCCTGACTCCACTATCTTTAAGAGCCCTATCTAGCTCTCTCTTGAAAGCATCCAGAGAACCTGCCTCCACCGCCCTCTAAGGCAGAGAATTCCACAGACTCACCACTCTGTGTGAGAAAAAGTATTTCCTTGTCTCCGTTCTAAATGGCTTACTCCTTATTCTTAAACTGTGGCCCCTGGTTCTGGACTCCCCCAACATCGGGAACATGTTTCCTGCCTCTAGCGTGTCCAAGCCCTTGACAATCTTATAAGTTTCAATGAGATCCCCTTAAATCCTTCTTAACTCCAGAGTGTACAAGCCCAGCCGCTCCATTTTCTCAAATATATGACAGTCCCCGCCATCCCGGGAATTAACCTTGTGAACCTACGCTGCACTCCCTCAATAGCAAGAATAATATTTCTGTGTACATAAACCCTTCTATAAGTAATATTTTTTACTGTATGGCTGTATGGTGATTTCATTTCACTGTGCCAATTGGCACACGTGACAAATAAATGTATCTTGTATCTTGTATAAATAAGGTATAAAATAAGGAATCAAAAAGAGTAAATAAGGATCATTATTTCCAAAGACTGAAGTGGTAAATAGAGGCAGAGAAAATAAGTGCAGGAGGAGGCCATTCGGCCCTTCGAGCCAGCACCGCCATTCATTGTGATCATGGCTGATCGTCCCCTATCAATAACCCGTGCCTGCCTTCTCTCCACATCCCTTGATTCCACTAACCCCTAGTGTTGTTAATCTTAGAGCAGAGATTCAACGTGGTTAATAAATAATGTGGTTGATAAAGAAAGTAAGAGAAGCAAGCGTTGTAAATAGTAATCTGGAAGTAAATAAAATAATGATATTCAAAATAAATGAATAAATGAATGGGAGAGAGTCACTGGGGAAAGAGCAGGAGCATAGATCTAATTAGTGTAACTTTGGAGCTAGCTTGACATGTGCTGAATCCTCAACTCCCTTGCTTCATTGCTATACAAGTCTTAGATTAACTAGAAGGGTTTATGTACACAGAAATATCTCCTTTAATTGGAATATCTATATTGCAAAAAACAAAGATGTTTTATATCCTTTGACACCAGGAAAATCTCCCAGATGTTAATACAAGGAGTTTGGGTGGCTGGTGGAGCTGCTGCCTCACAGCGCCACCGACCCAGGTTCGGTCCTGACCTCGGGTGCTGTCCATGTGGAGTTTGCACGTGCTCCCCGTGGTCGCCTGGATTTCCTCCGGGAGCTCCGGTTTCCTCCCACGTCCCAAAGCCGTGCACCTTTGCAGGTTAATCGGGGCCTCGGTAAATTGCCCCTAGTGTGTAGGGAGTGGATGAGAAAGTGGGATAACGTAGAACTAGTGTGTGAACGGGCGATCGATGGTCGGCGTGGACTCGATGGGCCGAGCGGCCTGCTTCCAATGGTGTATATCTAAACTGACTAAAATTCTAAGAGGTATAGATAGTACGGACAAACAGAACCTTGTTCCCAGGATGGCTAGAGGGCGTAGAGGGCGTAGAGGGCGTAGAGGGCATAGAGGGCGTAGAGGGCATAGAGGGCATAGTTTTGATGTGGAAGCGACAACGTTTAAAGATGATGTGCAGGACAAGTTTATTTTACAGAGGGTGGTGGGTGCCTGGAATGCGCTGCCGGGGTGGCGGTGGAGGCAGATATGATAATGGCGTTTAAGAGGCTTTTAGACGGGCGCGTGGATATGCAGTGAATGGAGGGAGATGGATCACGTGCCCGCGGAGGAGATTAGTTTAACTTGGCATCCTATTCACCACGAAGGGTGGCGCTGCGATACCGTGGGAGTGTTACTGCCTTGTAGCGCCAGAGACCCAGGTTCAATCCTGACTACGGGTGCTGTCTGTACGGAGTTTGCACGTTCTACTTGTGACTGCGTGGGGTTTTTTTCCCGGTCGCTCCGGTTTCCTCGCACACTTCAAAGACGTACAGGTATGCAGGTTAATTGACACATGTGAATCGTAAATTGTCCCTAGTGTGAAGGATAGTAAGAGCGCACGGGATGATCGCTGGTCAGTGCAGGCTCGGTGGGACGAAGGGCCTATTTCCACACTGTATCTCTGAAGTCCAAAGTCTAAAGACACTGTGGGCCGAAGGGCCTGTACCTATGCTGTCCTGTTCTATGTTCTTCGAGGGTGTAATTTCAGCTTCAGTTTCAGTTCAGTTTATTGTCACGTGTACCGAGGTACAGTAGAAACGTTTTGTTGCGTGCTGTCCAGTCAGCGGAAGGACGATATATGGATACAATCCGTCATTACAGTGTTCAGATGCATGATAAGAGAATGATCGTTCAAGGTAAGAGAAGTTGCTTTAGGAGTGGAGAATGAGGAGCGATTGTAATCTGTGGCTGTAGATCTGCTTCTGTGTCGAGCACGCAAATAGTTGTGCGCCTTCACGCCCGTTGCCTGTTTTGCCTCTCGTTATCTAAGTGTTTGGCATTGATATGCGTGTATCTGTGTAAAGGCTGGCTGTGCTGCATCGAGCAACAATACCACAGCATGGGACTGCAGCAGCATCACCAAAAACCCCCAGCTCCAGTTCTACCAGCTCGTGTACGGAATGTCCATTGTCGCCATCATTGTTCTGAGCGCCATTAAAGGATTTTTCTTCACTCATTTTTCCATGAAGTCATCCTGTACGCTGCACGACAATGTGTTTTCTAAGGTAAGATGTACAGATTTCCGTTTTTTTTCCAATGTTACAGCATATTAGGTTGACAAGAAACCTGGAGGAACTCAGCGGGCGAGGCAGTATCTATGGAGCGAAGGAATAGGTGACGTTTCGGGTCGAGACCCTTCTTCAGACTGATGTATATAAGGACACTTTTAACTTTGGTTTAATCAGATAACTGGTCACACTAGTTCTGTGTTATCCCACTTTCACAAGTCCTCCCTACATTCTGATCAATTGAGGGCATTATTTTTTAAAGGTACACTGTGCTGGAGTAACTCAGTGGGACAGGCAAAATCTCTGGATAGAAGGAATAGGTGAGGTCTTCTTCTTCAAGATACTTCGTTCGACTGAGAGTCAGGGGAGAGGGAAACAAGAGGTATAGACGGTGATTTAGTGAGATAGAGAACAAATCCTGGAATGTCAGGACTTTCATATGAGGAAAGACTGGATAGACTCGGCTTGTACTCGCTGGAATTTAGTTACGGTGAAAATCAATAGGACGACAGTGAAACTAGTAGGACGACTAGGGTGGGGGAGGGATACAGAGAGAGGGGATGCAAGAGGTTACTTGAAGTTAGAGAAGTCAATGTTCTTGCCGCTGGGGTGTGAGCTGCCCAAGCGAAATATGAGGTGCTGCTCCTCCAATTTGTGTGTGGCATCATTCTGACAGTAGAGGAGGCCCAGGACAGAAAGGTCAGTGTGGGTGGGGGAGATAAAGTGTTTGGCGACCTTATTGTGTTCAGAGGGACCTGGTGTACCATTCATTGCCAGGGGCAGTGAGCTATTAGGTAGACAAACCACATGTTGTCATTCATTGCAAGATCATTTGAAACAAGTGTAGAGGCATCTTGCTCCTGTCACTTCGAGTCCTGTCAGACAACATCTGTAATATTATGTAAGGTGAAGTGGAAATACGCTTGCAAAAGAGGGACTTCAGCAAACTATAATCAGATTGATTCCTTACCTGGGCACAAAATGCTGGAGTAACTCAGCGGGTAATTCAGCTGGGTCTCGACCCAAAACATCGCCATTTCCTTCTCTCCATAGATGCTGCCTCACCCGCTGAGTTACTCCAGCATTTTGTGTCTACCTTCAATTTTTCCAGCATCTGCAGCTCCTTCTTAAACATTGAGGCGTTACCTGGCAGGATTGTCATATGAAAGACTGAGTCTATACACGGTGGGGTTTAAAAGACTGAGAGATGATCTCTTTGACATGTAGGATAATCTTAAGAGAATTTGCAAAGATGTGGAGTAGATATTCTCCAGGATGTGGTAAATAGAATCAGGCATCTGAGCACAAAGTAAGGAAAGGGTTTCGAGATGAAGATTGTGGAAAATGACTTCACCTTTTGCGTGGAGAACGGAATTCTCTATGCAATAGAGGTGTGGTGATCTGCTGGGAGAGAGGGAGACTGGGGGAGAGGGGAGGGAGAGAGAGAAAGAGAGAGAGAGAGAGGAGGAGAGAGAGGGAGAGAGGGAGCGGGAGAGAGGGAGAGGGGAGGGAGAGGGAGAGAGAGAGGGGGAGAGAGAGGGAGTGGGAGAGAGGGAGAGGGGAGGGAGAGGGAGAGAGAGAGGGGGAGAGAGAGGGAGAGAGGGAGAGGGGGAGAGAGAGGGGGAGAGAGAGGTAGAGGGGTAGAGGGAGAGAGGGAGAGAGGGAGATGGGGAGAGAGGGAGAGAAAGAGGGAGATGGGGAGAGAGGGGGAGAGAGAGGGAGAGAAAGAGAGAAAGGGAGAGAGGTAGAGAAGTAGAGGTAGAGGGAGAGAGGCAGAGGGAGAGAGGGGGCAGGGGGAGAGGGAGAGAAAGAGGGAAAGGGAGAGAGAGAGAGATATGGGAGAGGGGAGAGGTAAAGGGGGTACGAGAGAGAGGGAGAAAGGGAGAAGGGGAAGGGGAGGGGGAGAGAAGGAGAAAGGGAGAGAGGGGGAGAGGAAGGGAGGGGGGCAGAGGGAGAGAGGGGAAGTGCTGTATCATAATTGCATTAAAGGATATGGGATTAGTTTTGGTAAATGGCACTGAGGCTAAATATCAACATTGATTGCAGTCAGTGATGGAGTGGGCTTCAGAATCCAAAAAAACTCATTCTTGTCTTCACTTCTTATATTCTGTCGTTTTCTTGCAATGGAGTGATACATTTATACACTGTGGAAGCAGGCCCAAGTTTTGCGTTTGACCCATGATGTGTGTGTGTCGCTTCCATGCTGAGCCTTGCGATTCGACTAAAAAAAAAAAATGTTTTAAAATGGTGCCAAGCGTGTGGAGGATAGTGTTGGTGTGCGGGGATCGCAGATCGGTCCGGACTCGGTGGGCCGAAGGGCCTGTTTCCAGGCGGTTTAGCTAAACTAAAACAAAAAGCTAAACTAAAGGAGAAGTGAGAGTAAGTAAACTGGATGGGAAAGTAGACAATAGACAATAGATGCAGGAGGAGGCCATTCGGCCCTTCGAGCCAGCACCGCCATTCAATGTGATCATGGCTGACTTCTTTTAAGGATAAGGGGGATATCTTTTAGGACCGAGATGAGAAAAACATTTTTCACACAGAGAGTGGTGAATCTATGGAATTCTCTGCCACAGAAGGTGGTTGAGGCCAGTTCCTTGGCTATATTTAAGAGGGAGTTAGATGTGGCTCTTGTGGCTAGAGGGATCGGGGGTATGGAGAGAAGGCAGGTACGGGATACTGAGTTGGATGATCAGCCATGATCATATTGAATGGCGGTGCAGGCTCGAAGGGCCGAATGGCCTCTACTCCTGCACCTATTTTCTATGTTTCTAACTCAATTCAAAGTTCAGCTGCATTCTTGCTACTAAATTGCATGGAGTTTCTAGTCAATTAAACGTAAGAGAACAATAGTTTTGCGGGAGTCAGCGGGCATATTATCTCCAAAGCTGGAACATTTATCAAGATCCAGTGTGGCAGCAGGCTGGTGATCTCTGGGCGCGGCCGACTGTACTGTAGAATATCGCCATGGCGTTAAACCCGATCGATGACAATTGCAGGCAGCGCCTGCCTGTAACAAGCTGCCCGCACCACACACGGGGACTCGTATTTCACTCGTGTGATTGATGGTCTGTGTGCAAGAGTCCGCTCTGGAACCTCTGATGTCAGCTTTGATTAGTGGCCCAATAACCAGAGAGTTGCAGGCGGTCACATTCTGGAAGCTCAGCATTTTCCGTGCAGTTTTGTGACAAGACTGAACTGTGGCGAGGAGTAAAAAATGAATCCAGTCAACGGACAACCTATTGCATACGTTTCACGTACTACATCATTTTCCAATGTGTGCGCTTTCTTACTCCAAGCAGCGATTAGATTCATGGGCATTTATCTTCTTTAGAAATGGCTGACGTATTTGCAATCTCCGTGGCAAACAGTTTTCCCTCCCAGACTGGGTGCATTTGGCTGACTCTCACATTCTCACCCACAACAGCATGGGATCGGCAAAAATGTCTCTGCATTTATCTGGATTTGCATTTGCCCCTCACCTCTGTGCCATCCCACCTGCTGCCTCAATCCCTCAATGTTGAATCCCCCATTTTTTGTACAAATCCCTCCTTATCTCTAAAATATCCCATGGCTTGACTACCGAAGCTCTCCAGTACTGGCCTCTCATGAGCCCCCAATTCATTTGCTCAGCCTTCAGCACTTTGCCTTGCGCTGTTTTGCCTCTAAACTCTAGAATTCCTCCCTCAGTCTCTGTGCCCCTTCATCATTAATGCCCCACATTGATGTGACATCTCAGAAGCGTCTACCTCCTCTGGAGACTGAGGGCATTTGGCATGTCTCCAATGACCCCAACTCAGAGAGTGGTGGCTGTGTGGAATGATCTTCCAGCAGAAGTGTTGGAGGCAGGATCGATTTTAACATTTAAAAGTAAAGTGGATAGGTATATGGACAGGAAGGGAATGGAGGGGTATGGTCTGAGTGCAGGTAGATGGGACTAGGGGGAAATAAATGGTCAGCGCGGACTGGAAGGGCCGAGAAGGCCTGTTTCCGTGCTGTAATTATGATATGTTATATGGTTAACTCGGTGGGCCAGGCAACAGCTTTGGACAAAGGCAACTTTTTGGGTTGGGTCCTTTTTTCAGTGTGTCCATTCACTGACGCTGTCTGACCCAATGAAGTTCCTCCAGCACTTTGTGTTTTTCCCAAGATTCCAGATCTGCAGTTTTTTGTTAAATAATGTTCTCCTAATGTTCAATAAATCAATGACTGGATACTTTATTGTCACTAGATTAGATTTTTATTATTATTTATCATTGGAACCTCAGAGAGGCTCAAACGAAACTCCGTTTCTACAGCCATACAAACAGAACAATTCCTACAAAACATACAAACAATTCAATTTACACAAACATCCATCACAGTGAATCTCCTCCTCACTGTGATGGAAGGCAAAGTCTTCTCTCTCCCCTGCACCATTTCTCTCCCGATGTTGGAGCCCCAGGCGGGCGGTGTTAAGTCCCACGGCCATTGAGGCCGCGCCGGGCGATGTACGGCCCCGCTCCGGGTCGTTCCAACCCCGCGACACGGGCTGGAGATGTTGTGTTGAGGGAGCTCCGGAAAGCGGTCCCTCACCCGGACCCGCGAGCTCCCGATATCCCGACAGTCCACCGGCAGTAATCTGCAGCTGGAGCTGGAGCTCCGGAGTCGGGCCGCAGCAGCGAGCCACCACCGCTCCCCACGCTCCGAGGCCGGCCAGCCCCACGACGGTGAGTCCGCAGCTCCGCAGGCTCCGTGACTGGAGCCCCCAGGTTGTCCCGGTCGGAGGCCGCTCCACGGTACTAGGCCCAAAACGACAACGGAGACTCGACAGGGAAAAAGTCGGGTCTCCCGTGCAGGGAAGAGATTTTAAAAGTTTCCCCCTCCCTCCCCCCCACCCCCCACCCCCCACATATACACAGTTAGAAACAGTACCAAAAAAACACGAACAACTACATTTAACTAGACAAAAAAAAAGAAGAAAAAAAGACAGACAGGCTGTAGGGGCCGCTGCAAAGTGAGTCGCGCTGCCGCACTGTCTACTAGTGACGAGTTACAGTGAAATTCTTTGTTTTGCACGCCCAAGGTATGCGAAGAGTCACCAGCTAAAGGGCGATGACAATGTTACAAAGTGTCCAGCACCAGGTCCTCCTTTGTTCACAAGCTCACAACCTATAGGAGCAGAAGTGTTTACGAAGGAACTGCAGATGCTAGAAAATGAAAGGTAGACAAAAGTGCTGGAGAAACTCAGCGGGTGCAGCAGCATCTATGGAGTGAAGGAAATAGGCAACGTTTCGGGCCATAATGCTGCCTATTTCCTTCGCTCCATAGATGTTGCGGCACCCTCTGAGTTTCTCCAGCACTTTTGTCTATGTTATAGGAGTAGAATTTGGCCAATCAGCTCGTCGAGTCCACTCCTCCATTCAATCCTGGCTGACTCTATCTCATAGCCCCATATTGTTACCTTCATTCCAAGGCCCTTGACAGCAGTCCTAATAAAGAATTATCTCCCCCCCCACGCCCCCACAACGGTTCCCCCACGCCGGGTCCTCCTTCGATCTCAGCGGCACGTCCTCTGGCTCCCCCGTGGCCCGTCCCGAACCTCCGACCCAGACCAGCGCCCCATTGACCCCCGCACCCCAACCAGCGCCATCCTCGACCCCGACCAGCGCCCCCATCGACCGCTAGATCGACCTTCTCGACGACCTCCCGTCCCGTCCCCTCCTGACCCCTCCGCGGCACCAACTCAGGCCCCAGATTTGTTAAATGGCACTTTATTGTCACATGTCCCCAGGTGCAGGGAGGTACCTTGTTTAAGATACAGGTCAGTAAAACGTCTTACTACACAAAGGCAAAATCATAATTAATGTGCAGGAAGGAACAGCAGATGCTGGTTTCAAATCGAAGATGGACAAAATGCTGGAGTAACTCAGCGGGACAGGCAGCATCTCTGGAGAGATGGAGCTTCTTTAGTCTGAAAAAGGGTCTTGACCCGAAACGTCACCTGTTCCTTCTCTCCAGAGATGCTGCCTGTCTCCGTGAGTTACTCCAGCATTTTGTGTCTATCCACTAGGAACACATTACTCTGTTAACAACAGCATGACCCAAATACATATTATTTTGTATGATATTATATGATATATGATATATGATCATATGATATTTTCATATATTTTCATCCTGATTCAAATTTAATTTCTAATTGATGCTAATTGATGACTCTTTGAGAAGTATGTGACTGTTAAATCACGAAACGTGCTGGAGTTCAGAAACTGCATTTTCCATTTGCCGTATTGAAATTTGGGGCGGCACGGTGGCGCAGCGGTAGAGTTGCTGCCTCACAGCGCCAGAGACCCGCGTTCGATCGTGACTACGGGCGCCGTCTGTACGGGGTTTGTGCGTTCTCCCCATGACCTGCGTGGGTTTCCTCCGGGTGCTCCGGTTTCCTCCCACGTTCCAAAGACCTATAGGTTTGTAGGTTAATTGGCCCTCTGTAAATTGCCACTAGTATCGGAAAGTGGGATAACAGAACTAGCATGAACAGGTGATTGTGTCAGAAGGAACTGCAGATGCTGGTTTAAACCGAAGATAGACACAAAAAGCTGGAGTAACTCAGCGGGATAATATTTAAGGGTCTCTACCCAGACATTCCTTCTCTCCAGACTTGCTGTCTGTCCCGCTGAGTTACTCCAGCTTTTTGTGAACAGGTGATTGATGGCCAGCGTCGACTCGGTTGGTCAAAGGGCCTGTTTCCATGTTGTATCCTTCAATGTATCCCTCAAATATTATTATGCTTTCACGTTCTGTCTGTGACAGAGTGGGTTTCCTTCGGGTGCCCTGGTTTCCTCCCATATCCCAAAGACATGCAGGTTTGTAGGTTAATTAGCCTCTGTAAAAAACTGCTCCTAGCGTGTAGCAAAGATCCTATAGCGGAGCAAGATAGACCACTCCTGCTAAACGCAATGGGCTGACGTGTAGTACGCAACGGAGCGGAACGTGGGCCTTTTTTTCATCCATTTCAGTAACTGGACCCGACCCGTCCCGACCCGACTCGCAGTGTAACCAACGTTGCGGGGGAACAGTTTGTGTTAATAAATTATAATTCTGAAAATCAGGAGAAGATTTTTACCAAAGAACTTCTATTTTTTCGAGGATGTTCCCGTAACCGCCTTCCGTCTCCGCACTAGTATCTTTGCTCCGCTACGGGATCTTTGGTGCGGAGACGGAAGCCGGTTACGGAAATGGGGCCGAAAATGACCCATGATTCTGCCCATGACCGTACGACGTCTTTTGCGTCGAGTGGACTATCTTGCTCGCTGTAGGATCTTCGGTGTGTAGGCAGTGGAATAACATAGAACTAGAGCGTACATGTGACTGATGGTCGGCATGGACTTGGTGAGCTGAAGGAAATGTTCCCATGCTCTATCTCTAATCTAAACTAAATAAGCTTCCAAGTTACTGGTCTCCAAATCTGAGGAAGGACATTATTGCCATAGAGGGAGTGCAGAGAAGGTTCACCAGACTGATTCCTGGGATGTCAGGACTGTCTTATGAACAAAGACTGCATAGACTCGGTTTATACTCTCTAGAATTTAGGAGATTGAGAGGGGATCTTATAGAAACTTACAAAATTCTTAAGGGGTTGGACAGGCTAGATGCAGGAAGATTGTTCCCAATGTTGGGGAGGTCCAGGACAAGGGGTCACAGTTTAAGGATCAGGGGGAAATCCTTTAGGACCGAGATGAGAAGGACTTTTTTCACACAGAGAGTGGTGGGTCTCTGGAACTCTCTGCCACAGAGGGTAGTTGAGGCCAGTTCAGTGGCTATATTTAAGAGGGAGTTAGATGTGGCTGAGGGGATCAGAGGGTATGGAGAGAAGGCAGGTACGGGATACTGAGTTGGATGATCAGCCATGATCATATTGAATGGCGGTGCAGGCTCGAAGGGCCGAATGGCCTACTCCTGCACCTAATTTCTATGTTTCTATGTTACATCGTTAGACATGTAGGTTTTGTTTTCTGCCCAGTTTTAAGCAGAGAGGGAAGATACATTTAATCTGGTTTAGAGGTATAACATGAAAAACAGGCCCTTCATGTGGTCTCGGTGGGCCGAAGGGCCTGTTTTCACGCTGTATCTCTAAATTCTACATCAATGGACAGTCAAAATAGGTTTATAATATAGAGCAGCGAAGTTTGCAAGAACTTTGAACGGTATTCGAGTGAGCTTCAGGTCAGCGGGGAGATGCAAATGGTGTCTATAAACTGGCAACGGCATTTTGTTTTGTTTCTCTTTGATCAAAAGATCTTACATTGTCCGATGGCGTTCTTTGACACGAATCCATCCGGGAGGATTATCAACCGCTTCTCCAAGGATACAGATGAGATGGATGTGAGGCTGCCTTTTAACGCCGAGAATTTCCTGCAACAAATGATGGTGTTAACCTTTATAATCTTCACTGTGGCAGCAGTGTTCCCCTACTTGCTCATCGCTGTGGCTATACTAGGTGTCATTTTTGTGGCTTTTCTCAGGTACGTTTTCTTTTCTGAAATTAATTACAAAATCATGAGTCGTAGAGAGTCATAGAAACATAGAAACATAGAAATTAGGTGCAGGAGTAGGCCATTCGGCCCTTCGAGCCTGCACCGCCATTCAATGTGATCATGGCTGATCATCCAACTCAGTATCCCGTACCTTCCTTCTCTCCATACCCCCTGATCCCTTTAGCCACAAGTGCCACATCCAACGCCCTCTTAAATATAGCCAATGAACTGGCCTCAACTACCTTCTGTGGCAGAGAATTCCAGAGACTCACCACTCTCTGTGTAAAGAATGTTTTCCTCATTTCGGTCCTAAAGGAATTCCCCCTTATCCTTAGACTGTGACCCCTTGTTCTGGACTCCCCCTTTGAGTCATCGAGTGATACAGCATGGAAACAGGCCCTTCGGCCCAACTTGCCCACACCGACCAACATGTCCCAGCTGCACTGGTCCCACCTGCCCGCATTAGGTCCATATCCCTCCAAACCTGACCTATCCATGTATCTGTCTAATTGTTTCTTAAATGCTACTATAGTACCTGCCTCAACTATCTCCTCTGGCAGCTCGTTCCATACACCCACCACCTATTGTGTGAAAACGTTACCTCTCAGATTCCCATTAAATCTTTCCATTAGATCTATGATAGGAATAGATCGCATAGACGCACAGAGTCTCTTGCACAGAGTCGGGGAATCGAGGACCAGAGGACATAAGTTTAAGGTGAAGGGGGAAAGATTTAATAGGAACCTGAGGGGTAACTTTTTCACACAAAGAGTGGTGGGTGTCTGGAGGTAGTTGAGGCAGGGACTATCGCAACGTTTAAGAAACAGTTAGACAGGTACATGGATGGGACGGGTTTGGAGGGATATGGACCAAGCACAGGCAGGTGGGACTAGTGTAGCTGGGATATGTTGGTCGGTGTGGGCGAGCCTGTTTTCACGCTGTATCACTCTATGCATTAATTATTGTGATATGTGTATCCCTGCAATGCCTGCACTTACTGCCCACACATTTGGCCCTGAACTGGAAATGCAATCAAGAGTTAATCACTTTGGTCGAACCTGAGTTACAAATATGCCTAAATGATTGAGGATGGAAGATCTCCTTTTCTCAAGCATATTAGTGAACCAGGCTTTTTAAATTGATAAACACAAAATGCTGGAGTAACTCAACAGGACAGGCAGCATCTCTGGAGAGGAGGAATGGGCGACACTTCGGGTCGAGGCCCTTCTTCAGACTGAAGGAGGGTCTCGACCTGAAACGTCACCCATTCCTGGAATCCAGAGATGCAGCCTGTCCCGCTGAGTTACTCCAGCATTTTGTGTCTTATCTTAAAGATGTGGAAGGGTAAGGTGTGAAGCGGGAGATCAAAGAGGACAAAGTTCAAAGGGAAATGTAGAATAGATGATTGTTAAGTGAGGGGAAGGTGACAATGAGGCGTACAAAGTAACATTTAATCAGGAGGACAGTTAGACTGGTTGGTGAACTAGGATGGGGAGGAACAGACAGAGAGAGGGAAAGCAAATGTTACTTGAAGTTAGATAAGTCAATGTTCACACAACTGGGTGGCAAGATGAATTATATTGGTAATTCAGCTGTCACATGGTCACGTTTTTTTAATATATCCCACTGCAGGATGGTTTATAAAAAAAAACGGCAAGTACTAGTTTCCGAGCTTTGTGACTTTGAAATGTTGTCAAATTTTGCACGTCCTGCTAACCGTTCATTGTTAAAGTAAGTTACCTGACAGGGGTGTTTCAGAAGGAACTGCAGATGCTGGAAAAATTGAAGGTAGACAAAAATGCCAGAGAAACTCAGCGGGTGAGGCAGCATCTATGGAGCGAAGGAATAGGTGGGTCGCTCCATAGATGCTGCCACTCCCGCTGAGTTGCTCCAGCATTTTTATCCACCTGACAAGGGATTTTTTTATTTACCTGGAGCAAAACACAACGTGGGTCAGGTAGCATCTGTGGAGAACATGGATAGGTGACGTTTCACAGAGTGCTGGAGTAACTCAGCGGGTCAGGCAGCATCTGTGGAGAACATGGATAGGTGACGTTTCACAGAGTGCTGGAGTAACTCAGCGGGTCAGGCAGCATCTGTGGGGAACATGGATAGGAACATTCCTTGGCGATCACTTGGTACAACACCTCCACTCAGTTCGCAATAACCAACCTGATCTCCCGGTTGGTTCAACACAACTCCAACTCAGCACTTCAACTCCCCCTCCCATTCCGAATCCGACCTCTCTGTCCTGGGCCTCCTCCATTGTCAGAGTGAGTCCCACCGCAAATTGGAGGAGCAGCACCTCATATTTCACTTGGGTAGTTTACATCCCAGCGGTGTGAACATTGACTTCTCCAGTTTCAGGTAGTCCCTGCTTTCTCCCTCCTTCTCCCTTTCCCAGCCCCCCCACAGCCCACTGTCTCTGCCTCTTCCTTTCTTCTTCCCGCCCCCCCACCCCACCAGCTCCACATCAGACTGAAGAAGGGACTCGACCCAAAACGTCACCTATTCCTTCGCTCCATAGATGCTGCCGCACCCGCTGAGTTTCTCCAGCATTTTTGTCTACCTTCGACTTTTCCAGCATCTACAGTTCTTTCTTAAACATTTGATGGGAACATTTTGGGTCTGTCTGAAGAAGGGTCCCGACCCAAAACCATGTCTATCCAAGTTCTCCTCCTGAGTGACTCCAGCTCTTTGTATCTTTTATCTTCACAGGTTTAGCCATTTGGGTCTCATTGGCGTGCCACAGTGATTGCATTTTGTCAGGGAAAGTTGCCAGCTGTATTTAGTGATATTCAGTTCATTGCGATGATGATTTCAGCCAGGGTTTTTTATATCACATCTGGAGTCAGTGTTTCATACACCAGTCTTCATTGCAGACCCTGAGCACATCCTGACACTTCACTGCACAACTGATGGCGCTCATCATTGACCTCCGTGCTTCCTTTCCGATGAAATATTAAACCCAGGCTCATCTGCCACTTCAGGCGAACATGATGCAAGGCAAGGCACAATTCATCAAGCATCACGACTCACTCCATTCTGATTATTGTCCCATCGAGTCCAATCTGGGCTATAAACCCAGCTGCTGAAAAATACAGCCAATATCTGACAGACGTTTCTAACATTATGACAAACATAGATGCAGTACAGAGTCAGAACTGACTTCAGTTCTGGGCGGCACGGTGGTGCAGCGGTAGAGTTGCTGCCTCACAGCGCCAGAGACCCGGGTTTGATCCTGACCACGGGTGCTGTTTGCGCAGAGTTTCCTGTGATCAGTTGGGTTTTCTCCAAGTGCTCCAGTTTCCTCCCACACTCCAAAGACGTGCAGGTTTGTAGGTCAATTGGCTTCTGTAAAAATACAAAATTGCCCCTAGTGTGTGGGCTGGTGTTCGTGTGCAGGGCCTTCTTCTTCTTGCGTGTGGCGTGCGCAGCCTAATGTTGTCGGACAACTTGTTCTATTTGAGGTTACACAAAAAGCTGGAGAAACTCAGCGGGTGCAGCAGCATCTAAGGAGCGAAGGAGATAGGCGACGTTTCGGGTTGAGACCCTTCTTCAGACTGGTTAGGGATCAGGGAAACGAGAGATATAGACGGTGATGTGGAGAGATAAAGAATGAAAGCTATGCAAAAGAGTATCGATGATAAAGGAAACAGGCCATTGTAAGCTGTTTGTAGTGTGAAAATGAGAAGCTAGTGCAACTTGGGTGGGGAAGAGATAGAGAGAGAAGGAATGCCAGGGCCCGAGGGCTGAGGGAGAGGTGGGAAGGGGAGGAGGTAGCAAGGGTTAACAGAATTGAGAAAATTCAATGTTTAAGCCCAGAGGATGCAGACTCCCCAAGCGGAATATGAGGTGCTGTTCCTCCAACTTGCGGTGTTGCTCACTCTGGCCGTGGAGGAGGCCCAGGACCGAGAGGTCGGATAGGGAATGGGAGGGGGAGTTGAAGTGCTGAGCCACCGGGAGGTCGGGTTGGTTATTGCGGACCGAGCGGAGGTGTTCTATTTGATCTTATTTGATTGTGCACACCGGGTTGATTGCATTCGTCGAAACAGGGCGGACCACGTGAAGGTTGCAATCTCCCCACCCCGGGTGCAGGGTGATTGCTGGTTGGCGTGGACTTGATGGACGCAAAGGCCTGTTTCCACACTGTACCTGCAAAGTAAACTGAAATTATAAGAGGCATAGATAGAGTAGAGATGTCAAGGACTAGAGGGCATAGCTTTAAGGTGAGAGGGGCAAAGTTTAAATGGGATGTACTGGGCAAGTTTGTCAGTGTGAGTGCCTGGAGTGTGCTGCCAGGGGTGGTGGGACAAGTATTGGGAGTCTCTTTTTCATCTCTAGCCTTTGTCCACACATCTGGCACCCCTCCCCCCTCACCTGTATCCACCTATCACTCGCTCATTTTGTCCAGCCTTCTATCTCTTCTCCTGCTTTCTCCCCCTTACTGCACTCAGTCTGAAGAAGGGTCCCAGCCCGCAACGTCACCTATACACCCCTCCACAGATGCTGCCTGACCCGCTGAGTTACTCCAGCACTCTGTGTTTTGCTCCAGATTGCAACATCTGCAGTTCTTGAAATACACAAGGTGCTGGAGTAACTCAGCGGGTCAGGCAGCATCTGTGGAGAACATGGATAGGTGACGTTTCACAGAGTGCTGGAGTAACTCAGCGGGTCGGGCAGCATCTGTGGAGAACATGGATAGGTGACGTTTCACAGAGTGCTGGAGTAACTCAGCGGGTCAGGCAGCATCTGTGGAGAACATGGATAGGTGACATTTTGGGTCGGGGCCCTTCTTCAGACCGTTTGTAGTAGGGGGGGAGAAAGGTAAAAGAGAGGTGGGGGCAGGACAAAGTCTGGCAAGTCATAGGTGGATAAGGTGAGGGGGGTGTATGATTGGCCAATATCCTGGTTACAAACCACTTATTACAAACTCCCCCTCCCATTCCCACCCTGACCTTTGTGCTATGGGCCTCCTCCATTGCCAGAGTGAGGCCACATGCAAACTGGAGGAACAGCACCTCATATTCCGCTTGGCTAGCTTACACCCCAGCGGTGGGAATATTCACAGTTAGGTACACAACACTTCCACTTCTCTCCCCCTCCCTGTAATATCCCCTGTCTTCTCTGTGTCCCACCTGGATGTCCCACACTCACCTCTCTCCCCCCAACTCCCACATGTACTGTCTGGCTTCCTCTGACATCACACCTCACGCCTCCTCCATCGCCAGCACCCCAACTCACATTATTGTCCAACTATCTGCCCATCTAACCTGAATCATCACCTATCTATGTTCTCTTGAGATACTGTCTGACTGTTGAGTTACTCCAGCACTTTGTGTCTTTTTTTGGTAAACGAACTGCAGTTCCTTGTGGTGTTTTAGTACAGGCAACACAATGAGGTCAGGAGTACGTGTAAACGTTAATAGAATATCAGTAAATATGCTTCCAATGTAAGGCTAGGTGTTGAATGAATTCATTCACTGAAGGTCCAACAAGTATCTGAGACACACAGATATTGAGACCTCAGAACACAACTTAGCTTTAAGGTAAGGCATTTTGTATTGACACAACCAGGCTCATCTTACCTTTCAGTCATTACTTGGGAAATCAATAAAGTAATAAAGAAATCAATTTAAGCTGAAAAGAATGCAGAGATGATTTGTGAGGATGTTGCCAGGACTCGAGGGCCTGAGCTACAGGGAGAGGTTGAGTAGGCTGGGCCTTTATTCCTTGGAGCGCAGGAGGCTGAGGGGTGATCTTATAGAGGTGTTTAAGATCATGAGGGAAATAGATAGGGTAGATGCACAGTCTTTTACCAAGAACGAGAAGTCATAGGTTTAAGGTGAGGGGAGAAATATTTAACAGGGACCCGAGGGGCAACTTTTTCACACGGGTATATGGAATGAACTGCCAGAGGAAATAGTTGACACCCCTCCCTCTCCACCCCCCTCCCCCCTCCCTCCCCCCCTTCTCTCTTTTTCCGCCCCGGGGAGGGGGTAGAGAGGGAGGGGGAGTGAGTAGAGGCCGCACCTACTCAAGCCGTAGAGCACAAACCTCCCCATCAGGCGCCGGGCCCGAGCTAGGCTGCGGCCGTCGTGGACCAGAGCGATACCCGTAGCGATTTGAGGACAGTGAAAAACAGCGGAGGGCAGGCAGCGGACTAACGAGTGTGACAGACGATCGGGCGGCGGAGACGGAGAGGAGGTTGTCCCCTGTGACGGGCACGACAGCGACTTTTCAACTGCACTTGTCCGTGGCCGCGCTGCATTAATGACCGCTACCGCCATGTTGTTAAAGCCCTGCGGAGCGCGCTGCATGACTTGATGATGTGTTCACGTGCTTCAATCCAGAGCCCGTGGGGGGGGGAGGGCGGCTGGGCCACGTAACTCACAGCTCATGGCTGCGCATTGAAAAGTCTGCGCAGCTGGTCGCGAGGAGCAAAGGCATTGTGACGTCATCAGCTCGCTTCAGATTCAGTTATTTTAGAAATAAACTCGGGAAATAGTGAATCAAATTTTCAGATGAGGGGATTTTTGAAATCACGAGGTAAATCTCCACCGGAATATGTAAAAATTTAACTGTCACAGCGTCGGGTTTTGGAGGAGATGTGACTGACAAACGAACAAACGTACCAATGAAGAGAGTTTTAATAGTTGATATGATATGATATGATATGATATGGTGGGCCAAATGCAGGCAGGTGGGATTGGTGTAGATGAGGCACGTTGACCAAAGGCTGCTTCCTTGTTGCTTGCCTCAATGTCTCCAAGAGAAAATAATTCAAAGATTGGTGGAAAATCCACACAAAAAAATAAACTCTCAGCACTCTTATTGCTTTGTAGAAGGTTTCGAGGCAGTATCAGAGAACTGAAGAGAATAGAGAACATCAGCAAATCGCCCTGGTTCTCCCACATCACCTCAAGTATTCATGGCCTGAGCACAATACACGCCTATAATAAAACCAATGATTTCATTAAACGGTAAGTAGAGCTTTTATATTTTTGATATCTTTCTTAGTTTTGGGGGGATCCACCGTGAGGGAGGGAACAAAGGCGGACCTGGCGTGGGATACGTTACAACTCTGTTGGCGCCCTTTATGTATTGACTATTTGCATACGCTGGCCTTGCAAAGCAAAGAATCTCACTGTGACAATAAAGTATCCATTCATTCATTTGTTCATTCATTCATTCATTCACTCATTCAGAGGTTGATTCGATTAATTTAGAGATACATCATCAAAACAGGCCCTTCGGCCCACTGCGTCTACACCAACCATCGAATACCCGTTCGAACTACTCCTATGTTATCCGACTTTTGCACCCACCCTCTACAAACCAGGGGTAGATTGTGGAGGGTCAATTAACCTGAAAACCCACATGTCTGTGGCATGTGGGAGGAATCCGTTGTACCCGGAGGAAACTTACACGGTCACAGGGAGAACTTGAAAACTCCACACAGACAGCACCCAAGGGCAGAATCAAACCCGGATCTCTGGCGCTGTGAGGCAGCAACTCTAGCACTGCGCCACTGTACCACACTGAACAGGAAGTTTGATGGATTATGGAAGGGCCAGGATTATGGACTGAAGATAGACACAAAATGCTGGAGTAACTCAGCGGGACAGGCAGCATCTCTGGAGAGAAGGAATGGTTGGCGTTTTGTGTCTATCTTTGGTGTGAACCAGAATCTGCAGTTCCCTCCTACACATTATGGAGGGGAGGATGCTCCTCAAACTGTGGAGCATCCTGGACAATACAGCTCACCCCCTCCATGACACACTGGTCAACCTGAGGAGCACCTTCAGCAACAGACTGGTCCCACCGAGATGCAGCACAGAACGCCACAGGAGATCCTTCTTCCCTGTGGCTATCAAACTGTGCAACCCCTCCCCCTTCTGTTGTGGGGTAGACTGACTCCCTCCCCCCCCCCCCCCCCCCCATCTCCCCAATCTTTGCACATCCCCAATCATTTCCACTCATCACATTAATTTAATGTATTTATGACTTTATGTTAAAAAGAGGAAAGAAGGTTGGACTTAATTGCCTTCCTTTACAGTGAGGAATGTGGGGAATCTGCTGTGGTGGATGTTTATGTTAACTTTTATGTAGTTGTGTGTGTTGTTGCGTTTTTTAGTATGACTATGGTAAATCATATTTCACTGGACCCTAATTGGTACACCTGACCTTTGAACCTTTGACTGTTTGCAGACCAATTTCCCTCCTGGGAAGTTCGATCATAGTCTGTGGAATTCTCTGCCTCAGAGGGCAGTGGAGGCAGATTCTCTGGATGCTTTCAAGAGAGAGCTAGATAGGGCTCTTAAAGATAGCGGGATCAGGGGATATGGGGAGAAGGCAGGAACGGGGCACTGATTGGGGATCATCAGCCATGATCACATTGAATGGCGGTGATGGCTTGTCGGGCCAAATGGCCTCCTCCTGCACCTATTGTCTATTGTCTATTGTATCGTATTATGCACTCAAGATCCGGATTGGCAGACAAACTAATGTTTCAATTCAAAGTTGCTTATAAAAATGCTGTGTTTTATCCTTTTACAGATTTAATGAGTTAGGTGACAGGAATTCCAGCCACCTGTATCTGTTCCATTGTTCCATGCGCTGGCTCGCGATGAGAATCGACTCCCTCACGATCTTTATGACTCTCATTGTGTCTCTCTTTGTCGTCTTGGATAAAGACTCAGTCCCTGCGTCAAGCAAGGGTCTTGCTTTATCATACACTGTTCAGGTGAGAAAAGGTCTGAAGAAGGGTCTCGACCCGAAACGTCGCCTATCTCCTTCGCTCCTTAGATGCTGCTGCACCCGCTGAGTTTCTCCAGCTTTTTGTGTAACCCTCAACTTTACTCATGTTGTTTAGTCCATTATCTCCCCCTGCCATAACTCAAGTCGAGAGAATTCTCGGCGAAAAAAGTAATCCCAACCTCTTTTTGTACTCATCAGTGATAAGGCATTGGACTCGGCAAAAGCAGATTGATAATGACAATTCTTCTGCCACCGTATCACAAGATTGTAAAAGAGAATTATCTGTGCAATGCTGCAAACAATTCACATTTAATAGTGTTTTAGAAGAGTAATTTAGAGACTCCAAATCATATTTTAACTAAAGAGGAAGAAGTCCAATCCAGTGTTTTCAATTGAAGGGGGCAATATGTTATACTTTTACAGTGAAACTGCATGAAGATTTACTGGTAAATTTGTCTCAATATCAGCAATACAGTACCTCGGTGCTCATATTTGATTAATTGAGTCAAATACACATTTATCATTTTGTATTTTATAATTTATTGACTGGATATCAATCTAAAATAATTGAATTGTTTCCAGCACTGAGGATAAATAGCATCATATTCCACACAGGCAGCCAGGATTGCAGGAGTGTGCGTAGGAGATAAGGTCATATCATTGACGCTTTAGTTTTCTCATCTCTCGTCTTGTTGAGTACAGCACTACTTGGAAAGAATTAGTGAATTTAAACCTCTTTAGGATATTAAACCTGGCTGCCTTTGTGAAATGTAAGGTCAAAAGGTTATTCGGAATAAAAGTAGAATTCGGCCATTCGGCCCATCAAGTATACCCATTCAATCATGGCTGATCTATCTCTCCCTCCAAAGACAAAGTGAGTGACGCTCTGAGATGTTAATTTTCTCTCGATTCTCCAATTTCTATTTGACGACTTTCAGAACTGGTATATTTATTCACCCTTATTAATATTGATAATTTCACAAATACATAACACTGCATTTGAAATGTGCAGGAAGGATGCTGGTTTAAACCGAAGATAGACACAAAATGGTTGAGAATCCAGAAATCGGAGGGGTGCAAAGGGACTTGGGAGTGCAGGTGCAGGATTCCCAAAAGGTTAATGTGCACGTTGAATCAACAGTAAAGAAAGCAAACTCAATGTTAATTTTGCACTGCGATCTCTGGCGCGGGACCTTGTAGAAACATAGAAATTAGGTGCAGAAGTAGGCCATTCGGCCCTTCGAGCCTGCACCGCCATTCAATATGATCATGGCTGATCATCCAACTCAGTATCCCGTACCTGCCTTCTCTCCATACCCTCAGATCCCCTTAGCCACAAGGGCCACATCTAACTCCCTCTTAAGTATAGCCAATGAATTGGCCTCAACTACCCTCTGTGGCAGAGAGTTCCAGAGACCCACCACTCTCTGTGTGAAAAAGGTCCTTCTCATCTCGGTCCTAGGAGTCAAAGGCTTTTTGAAAGTCCAGATACACCACAAGCACTGACTCTCAGTCATCCATTCCAG
This sequence comes from Raja brachyura, assembly GCA_963514005.1. Next base: position 4,040,981 of record OY740797.1, on the reverse strand, counting down.
AAGATTAGTCAAGCATGATTGATCCTTCATAAACCCATGCTGACTTTGACCGATGATTGAATGACAGAGTGGACTTGATGGGCTGAAGGACCTAATTCTACCCTAAACACTTATGACCCTAAAATGCTGGTGTAACTCAGTGAGGCAGGCCGCATCTCTGGATGATGTTTCTCGACCCGAAACGTCACCCATTCCTTCTCTCCAGAGATGCTGCCTGTCCCGCTGAGTTACTCCAGCATTTTGTGTCTAACACTGGTATGTCATGTGCTTACAGCTGACAGGGTTGTTCCAAATGTGCATCCGAATGGCAATTGAAACAGAGTCCAGGTTCTTATCTGTGGAACGAATTGTGGAATATATACTGGTGAGCATAGAATGGCAGCACCAAATTCTGAATCTTGGTTCGTGCAAGTACCTTTTCATTCAATTTTATTTATGATGATATCTCTGTCAGACTAGTGCATCAGAAACTGCACGCCATGCTGTCAAGTCGGACGTACCCAAGAACTGGCCAAATTCTGGTGCAATTAGGTTTGAGAATTATTGGATGAAATACAGACCAGATACTCCGACAATCCTGAAGGGACTGAATTTAAGTATAAATGCCCAGGAAAATATTGGAATTGTTGGAAGAACAGGATCTGGTAAGATATTTTAAAAATATTGAAACACTCTTAAGTTGAATGAATAAGCTTATTGGCCAAGTATGTTCACATACAAGGAATTTGCCTTGGTGCTCCGCCCAGCAAGTAACAACACGACATACAGTAAACAATTAAAAATAAAACATGAAACATTAAAACATTCAGACTAAAACATTATAGTTTAAACAAGTGAATAAAATAAAATACCAGACCAAAAGGAAGCCACGGACTTCTGTTTTTTTAGTGTGGATTATAGTATGGATTTCTGAACAATAGAAATTAAATAGGGAAACGCATACAAAGATAATTGCTGACTAATTGGACTCACTTATGAAGGCCGGGGCAGCAGTGGTAGAGTTGCTGCCTTACAGCGCCAGGTTCGATCCTGACTACGGGTGCTGTCTGTACGGAGTTTGTACGTTCTCCCAAGTTGTGACTTGCTTGGGTTTTCTCCGGGTGCTCCGGTTTCCTCTCACATTCCCAAAGCATTCAGGTTTGTAGGTTAATTGGCCCTCTGTAAATTGTCCCTAGTCAGTAGGATGGAACAAGTGTGCGCACTTGGTGGGCCATAGGGCCTGTTTCCACACGGTATCTCAAAACTAAACTCAATTAAAACCCTTAGAAGAGTCCAATTTTAGATTAAGGTTAGATAAAAAATATAGCTGCCTTTTGTCACCAAAGTTGAGCATGTGGAAAATGATGTGGCATTAAAGGCCTTGTTTACGCCAAGCTGTTAATGGAAAAACATATATTGTGGGCGGCAATAGTCTATGGTCATTCATTCCCAAATGTTCTTTCTTATATTGTTTGGATAACTCATTTTATTTCATGAAATAAGATCATAGAATCATAGAATCATAGAACATAGGTGCAGGAGTAGGCCATTCGGCCCTTCGAGCCTGCACCGCCATTCAATATGATCATGGCTGATCATCCAACTCAGTATCCTGTACCTGCCTTCTCTCCATATCCCCTGATCCCTTTAGCCACAAGGGCCACATCTAGTTCCCTCTTAAATATAGCAAAAAAAAGATGCATCGCTCCTTCCTTTCTTACCAATCCAGGAACGATTCTGATCTCCTGTGAGGGTTTAATCTAACCTTAATGTAAACCCAGACTCTTCTGAAGGCTCGTCATAAGTGCAATTAATTAGTCATCAATTGTAGACTTTAGGCCTTAGAGATGCAGCATGGAAACAGGCCCTTCAGCCCGGCGGGCAACCCGGACACTAACACTATCCGACACACTAGGGGCAATTTATAATTTACAGAAGCCAATTAACCTACAAACCAGCACATCTTTGGGATGTGGGAGGAAACCAGAGCGTCTGGAGAAAATTCACGCAGTCACGGGGAGAACGTACAAACTCCGCAAACAGCAGCTGTGGTCAGGATCGAACCCAGGTCTGTGGCGCTGTGAGGCAGCAACTCTACCGCTGCGCCACAATTTTCTTTGTATGTGTTTCCCTGTTTAATCTGCATTGTTCAGGAACCCATACCATAAAGCCCATTTCAGAACTTTTATCTTCTTATTCCATAACTGTAACCAAAGAGCTCAGGTTATGCGAGACTCCTGTGTGCCAGTTCTGATACTGAAATGAATCCTTCCACATTATTTACCTTTTCTAGGATTAATCCTATTCATTATATTGGAAAACAGAATGTTCGGCTTTGACCACTGTTTTTTCAAACCATAGATTGTGTTTATTAAATCCTGGGTACTAGCAGATGCAAAAAATAAACTTGCTTTCTAAGTTTAATAAAGTCTGAAGAAGGGTCTCGACCCGAAACGTCACCTATTCCTTCGCTCCATAGATGCTGCCTCACCCGCTGAGTTTCTCCAACATTTTTGTCTACCTTCGATTTTTCCAGCATTTGCAGTTCTTTCTTAAACATAAGGTCATAAGTGATAGGAATGGAATTAGGCCATTCGGCCCATCGTCTACTCCGCCATTCAATCATGGATGATCTATCTCTCCCTTCTAACCCCATTCTCCTGTCTTCTCCCCATAACCTCTGACACACGTACTAATCAAGAACCTACTGTATCTATCTATGTCTGAAAAATATCCATTTACTTGGCCTCCACAGCCGTCTGTGGCAAAGAATTCCACAGATTCACCACCCTCTGACTAAAGACATTTCTCCTCATCTCCTTCCTAAAAGAACGTCCTTTAATTCTGAGGCTGTGACCTCTAGTCCTAGACTCTCCCACTAGTGCAAACATCCTCTCCACATCCACTCTATCCAAGCCCTTCACTATTCTGTACGTTTCAAAGAGGTCCCCCCTCATTCTTCTAACCTGCAGCGAGTACAGGCCCAGTGCCGACAAACGCTCATCATAGGTCAACCCACTCATTCCTGGGATCGTTCTTGTAAACCTCCTCTGGACCCTTTCCAGAGCCGGCACATCCTTCCTCAGATATGGTGCCCATAAATTGCTCACAATATTCCAAATGCGGCCTGACCAGCACCTTATAGTAGGTATGTTACAAAACTTACATTGAGCAGCGCTGCAGTTGTGCCGCTCCCCGTGTGCGCGACTTTGGCGCCTTTCAGAGGTAGGCGGGCTTAAAGTGCCGTTTTTCTTCAGACTGGGCAAATCGATCAATGTTGGGCGATTTCGTTGCGGAAGAAAAATCGCTCCGACATTTCATTCATGAAGGTATTTTTAAATTACGCTAGATTATTTATTATCTAGAGTAATTTAAAAATCACCTTCAAAAGCCGTGAGCGCCGATAACGGGAAGGATTTTGCGTAGGGGAGAAAAAAAGGTACACAGTTTATTTTTATATTAAAAGTTGGTTTTTATGGAGGCTTTAATAATATTTTCATGTTGCGAAATGGGGTCCAAAAAAATGTATGAACCGGCTGTATTTTTCATGCCGACTTCACAGCAAACTGCAACGTTCCAATCCACCGCATTCCACTAAAACCCACTCGCTAGTTGATTTAAATGGCCATTAATTTACAGGCATAAAACACTAAATTCCTTCCATTTGGCCCAGAAATTCATGAAAATGAGATTTAAAAATTATGTTATATTGTGGATTATTGTGTGAATGTTATTTGGACACTTAGGCAATTTAAAAAAAGTTTATCTTTTCTTAAGAAATGGATAGATGTTTAGATCTACTCATTGAATTTTGTAATTAGCTACAATTAGATAACTAACTAATTATATGCTTTAATTTCATGTCATCCAAGTAAGATTGTTTCATATTTGTTTCAGAATGCTTCAATCTATAATAACTGAAAATTTCACTGAGTTCTCTTAATTTTTAAGAAAGTTATGGGCTTTTAACGGTTCTAGATCACAGCTTTTTAGTTAAGTCAATTGAAAGGCAATGGGGAACAAGATGCTAATTTCCAAGTATGAAAGTATGAAACCCGGGTTTCGGGCGCTGCAAGCACTGTAAGGCGCTGCGCCACCGTGCCGCCATCTAGAAATAAATGCTAGCGTTGAGTTTGCTTTCTTTACTTTACTTTAATAATGATTCTAATCACTGATCTGAAATCTGACATCTTGGCAGCTGTAAGAGCTTTCTCATCGATCTCAGGAGTTTAGTTTTTTTTTTCTCCAATTTTCTATTTACTGGAGTTGCCAAGGGCGTAAATCGAAACAGACATAGATGTTAAAGGTGAAGATTGAGAGGCGACATTTTAATGCTCCTGATCCAAGGACAAGTGTATTAGATGCTGTTTAGTCTTAGAAAACCATTCAACATTTTCAGTACAATTAATTACCACTTTCAGAATATATAATAGAGGTTTAAGGCACGATGCATCTGAGTTATGAATGAAAAGCCGCAACATGTAGTCACACATTTAAGAATAAAGGCCCCCTTGTCCCACTTTCCCGAGTTACTCACGAACTCTCCCGTGTTTTCCCCTTGATTCGAACTAGGGGAATGTCAGGGAATGTCGGTGGCGAGCCCGTAGGAGTCCGTAAATGTTTCATAGCGGCTCGTAATGCCAGCCGTAGGAACTCGGGGCATCAGGTGAGTTGGGACGTTTTTTTCAACATGTTGAAAAATGTCCATGAGTTTAAAAAAATTGCCCCAAGTACCTACGAACGGCTATTACCGTAATTCTCCAAGTTCGAATCAAGGAGAAAACTCGGAAGAGTTCTTGAGTAACTCGGGAAAGTGGGACAGGGCCTTCACTGAGTTTCTAAGATAGTTTATAACCAGGTATTTTGTGCTAATGATGCATTTACAGCAGAACAAATCCACTCATTAATCCTTTAAATTCTCCAAGTTGCTACTTGTAAAGCAGAAATAATTAATTCAATGGTAATTGAATATGAAAGGAATTAATGAGCCGAGGTTAAGATCTTCGCCGAGCTAAATTGAAATCTCAAATAATTCCCATTTTTTAAGGAATGATAAGGAAATGATGAATCTTGTGGAATATTTCGAGGAGGTAACTAGTAGAGTGGATAAGGGAGAACCAGTGGATGTGGTGTATCTGGACTTCCAGAAGGCTTTCGACAAGGTCCCACATAAGAGATTAGTATACAAACTTAAAGCACACGGTATTGGGGGTTCAGTATTGATGTGGATAAAGAACTGGCTGGCAAACAGGAAGCAAAGAGTAGGAGTAAATGGGTCCTTTTCACAATGGCAGGCTGTGACTAGTGGGGTACCGCAAGGCTCAGTGCTGGGTCCCCAGCTATTTACAATATATATTATTGATCTGAATGAGGGAATTGAAAGCAAAATCTCCAAGTTTGCGGATGACACTAAGCTGGGGGGCAGTGTTAGCTGTGAGGAGGATGCTAGGAGACTGCAAGGTGACTTGGATAGGCTGGGTGAGTGGGCAAATGTTTGGCAGATGCAGTATAATGTGGATAAATGTGAGGTTATCCACTTTGGTGGCAAAAACAGGAAAGCAGACTATTATCTAAATGGTGGCCGATTAGGAAAAGGGGAGATGCAGCGAGACCTGGGTGTCATGGTACACCAGTCATTGAAAGTAGGCATGCAGGTGCAGCAGGCAGTGAAGAAAGCGAATGGTATGTTAGCTTTCATAGCAAAAGGATTTGAGTATAGGAACAGGGAGGTTCTACTTCAGTTGTACAGGGTCTTGGTGAGACCACACCTGGTGTATTGCGTACAGATTTGGTCTCCAAATCTGAGGAAGGACATTATTGCCATAGAGGGAGTGCAGAGAAGGTTCACCAGACTGATTCCTGGGATGTCAGGACTGTCTTATGAAGAAAGACTGGGTAGACTTGGTTATACTCTCTAGAATTGAGGAGATTAAGAGGGGATCTTATAGCAACTTACAAAATTCTTAAGGGGTTGGACAGGCTAGATGCAGGAAGATTGCTCCCAATGTTGGGGAAGTCCAGGACAAGGGGTCACAGTTTAAGGATAAGGGGGAAATCCTTTAGGACTGAGATGAGAAGGACTTTTTTCACACAGAGAGTGGTGGGTCTCTGGAACTCTCTGCCACAGAGGGTAGTTGAGGCCAGTTCATTGGCTCTATTTAAGAGGGAGTTAGATGTGGCCCTTGTGGCTAAAGGGATCAGAGGGTATGGAGAGAAGGCAGGTACGGGATACTGAGTTGGATGATCAGCCATGATCATATTCAATGGCGGTGCAGGCTCGAAGGGCCGAATGGCCTACTCCTGCAGCTAATTTCTATGTTTCTATGTTTCTATGTTTCTATTTATACATTGATATATTTGATTATTGATTATTGATATATTTATATATCTGTGTGGTATTGTGGCGGTCCCTGGGTGTAAGGCCACTCTTTGGGTCACCCCCCTTGGCTCTTGAGAGACAGGGACGATTGTCTGGCCACGGGGTTCCCCAGGTCCTGCTCGCGGGCGTTCAGTGTTTTTGCCATGATTCATTAAAATGACTTCTGAACCTGGCTTTTTCATGACCTCATCCAGGCCACGACACTATTGCATTTAAGAAGGAACTGCAGATGCTGGAAAATCAAAGGTAGGCAAAAATGCTGGAGAAACTCAGCGGGTGAGGCAGTGACTACGGAGCGAAGGAAATAGGTGACGTTTCCTATTTCCTTCGCTCCATAGATGCTGCCGCACCCGCTGAGTTTCTCCAGCACTTTGCCTACAGTATTGCATTAATGGACCTGTTAGGCTGCAGCAAGTAAGAATTGTATTGTTCCATTGCTGGCACAAATGTCGATGAACCACTCTTAATTCTTGACAAGCGCTCTCTTTCCCTCACTTCCCTGCCTGTTCACATCTCTGTCTAAAAGCTTCTTAAAAACGTCGCACATTATTTACCTTCTGGATTGTTGGTTAAGCTCCATGCATCGATATAATTTAGATAACATACAATCTATTAAGAAGGTGTTTGTTGTTGCAGGGAAGTCGTCTTTGATTGTTGCTTTGTTCAGACTGGCGGAATCTGTGACGGGTACAATCCTAATTGACAATGTTGACATTGGCACCGTAGCTCTGGAAGATTTGCGAAGTAAACTCTCTGTCATTCCGCAAGACCCCGTCCTGTTTGTGGGCACAGTGAGGTAAGAACTCCGTGCCTTCTCCACCAGTTAGATAGAGCTCTTAGGGATAGCGGAGTTAAGGGATATGAGGAGAAGGCAGGAATGGGGCACTGATTGTGGACGATCAGCCATGAATGGCGGTGCTGGCTCGAAGGGCCGAATGGCCTACTCCTGCACCCGTTCTCTATTGTCTACCATTGCTGGTTGTTCCATTGTGGAGAGTGGAACTGCAGGTGCTGCTTTAAACCGAAGATAGTCACAAAATGCTGGAGTAACTCAGCGGGACAGGCAGCATCTCTGGAGAGAAGGAACGGGTGGTGTTTCGGGTCGAGACCCTTCTTCAAACTGAGAGTCATGGATGAGAGACAGGTACAGAGATAAGGAAGTGTAAGGTGTGAAAACAGGACAAAGGGGATGGAGATCAAGGGAAGTGTAGAATAGATTGTTAGCTGAGAAGGTAACAACAAAGCAAACAGAGATAAAATGTTGTCGGAGGCAGTAAGATTGGTCGGAGAACTTGGAAGGGGGAGGGATGGAGAGAGAGAGAAAGCAAGGGTTACGTGAAGTTAGTGAAGTCAATGTTCATACCGTTGGGGTGTAAGCTGCCCAAGTGAAATATGAGGTGCTGCTCCTCCAATTTGCGCTGGGCCTCACTCTGACAATGGAGGAGGCCCAGGACAGAAAGGGCAGTGAGGGAATGGGAGGGAATGGGAGGGAATGGGAGGGAATGGGAGGGAATGGGAGGGAATGGGAGGGGGAGTTAAAGTGTTTTGCAACCCGATAAATAATTGGGTTGAATCAGTCTGAAGAAGGGTCTCGACCCGAAACGTCGCCTATCTCCTTCGCTAATGGAATAATTAATTATTCCATTGGCTTCAATGTGGAACAAACAGCTGTCGTTATGTACTGTATCTTGTACCACCAGCCGGGTGCGGACTTGTTTTCTAAACTCGCGCTCTGTGGGAAAGTGTGCGGCTTGGATTCAGGAGCTCTGCATGTGGAGCTGCCGTGATACATTGTGTAGGACTATTGTCTTCAGACCCAGGCTGGAGAAGGGGTCTCGACCCGAAACGTCACCCATTCCTTCTCTCCAGAGATGCTGCCTGTCCCGCTGAGTTACTGCAGCATTTTGTGTCTATCTGCTGTGATACCTAGCCTAAAGATCTGACTCACAGTTCAATAGACTTTATAATTTTAAAAGTCACGTCATATTATTGAAGAACAAGGTAGTGAGAATAATGTGCAGGAAAATATTTTTTAAGCCATCCCAATTCAATCAATAGCAAAGGGTTATTGTGATATCAACACTGAGACATATGCCCACTTGCATCACCCTCCCACCCCTCTCCCCAACATCTATATTCCTTCCTTCATATTCCTCTTTCCTTACCTCACAACTTTTGTCTTTTTATCTCTGGCCTTTGTCCAACCGCCTGGCAATCTAACCACTATCCAGTCAGCAGAACGACAATACATCCATCCCCGGCACTGACCTCCCCACCATCGCAGGGGTCTATCGGAGTCGCTGCCTCAAAAAGGCAGCCAACATCATCAGAGACCCACACCGTCCTGGCCACTCACTCATCTCACCACTGCCATCAGGAAGAAGGTACAGGAGCCTGAAAACTGTAAAGGGCCTGTCCCACCAGCATGCAACTCTATGCGATTAGCGCGACCTAACGTGGTCGCTTGAGCCATTCGGCGTCGCGGGGCCGGTCCCACTTCGATCGCCGGAGACGTGCGGAATTGTGCGGAGTTCGTCCCGACATCGCGCGGGGCTCCGAAAAACTGACTATGTTCAAAAATTCCGCGCGGCAACGGCTTGTCGGCTGGCAGTCGCCTCGATTCATTACACACCACCCCGACATCGTGCCTCCATGACCCTCTCTGTAGGTGCCTCCGTGACCCTCTATGTGTGTGGCTCCGTGGCCCTCTCTGTGTGTGCCTCTGTGCCCCTCTCTGTGTGCCCCTCTCTGTCCTGACGAAATTACCTTTAAGACTTCGCTCCAAGTTCGCCTCACTTTGCGCAGCGTTGCGCAGCGTTGCGCCACTCACCCAACCTCCGCGCGGCCCTCGCTGCCGGTTTGGTTGCGCTTGCCGCATGCAGGCGCATGCTGGTGGGAACGGCCCTGTGCAGGGGATTACCCGACCTCCGCGCGGCCCCCGCTTCTAGTTTGATCGCGTTCATCGCATGGAGTTGCATGCTGGTGGGACAGGCCCTTAACGTGCAGGTTCAGGAACAGCTTCTTCCCCACAGCCATCAGGCTATTAAACACGACAACAAATAAGCTCTGAACTCTGAACTGCAAAAGACTATATTATTAATGCACTATATTTGTTATTTATTTAACTTTTTGTTTCTCTTCCCCTGTTACGTAGTGTTTACATATTCACATATTGTGCTGTGCTGCAGCAAGTACGAATTTCATTGTCTCACCCGGGACATACGACAATAAAACATTCTTGACTCATGATTACAATCGGCCCATTTACAGTGTGTAGATGCATGATAAGGGAACAGGGTTTAGTGCAAGGTTCTCCAGAGATGCTGCCTGACCCGCTGAGTTCCTCCAGCACTTTGAGTCTTTTTTCACAAACCAGCAACTGGCAGTTCCTTGTGCCTCCATTGAGCGAAGATTTTCAAGTTGTTTTTATCAGTAACGTTGGCCGTATCGAGCCCAGACGCTTTGTTGTGAATGCTTTATGGTTCTTCACTGAATCTTGCAGTATCTTACTCAAGTCTCACTGGTATTCAAATCCCTGACAAAAATAATTGTTGGCTGTATTATAATAGCCTCCCTCTCGTCAGCCCCCGAGGCAGTCATGCAAATGTAGTCGGCTGCGTTCGATTTATCCAGAGCTGAATAAAATCCTCTGTTCCTTCCACAGGTACAATCTAGACCCCTTTGGGAAATATAAAGAAGATGCAATCTGGGATGTCCTTGAAAGGACATACATGAAGGAAATGGTAAGTTTAAAACAATTCAAAACCATCATTAATGCTCATTAATATTGATAAGGTGCATAGTTTTGTTTCAGTAATAACAATGTTCTGTTTGCAATGTTTAATCGCCATGATTGCTGTCGGTGTTGATATATAAATTACTTTGATAAGAGCTCTAGATAATGTGTTTACTCACGGTTTGAGCGGCAAAATAGGTTTACTATTTACTTCAGTGCAATTGGTAGCTGATATATTATTGTATAATCTCTTGATACAGCGGCTTGCAGATGAGGGACATGAATATATTTGTTGGAAAAATCATATTGCTCTGCCATCTGCTTCATATCAAAACATCACCGCATAAAATGTTTATCAAACAGTCCGGTCCACATACCATATTATCTCTGAAAAATTAAGACACGGTGGCACAACAGTCGAGTTGCTGCCTCACAGCGCCAGAGACCCGGTCTGCACGGAGTTTACGCATTCTCCCTGTGGGTTTTCTCCGGGTGCTCCGGCTTCCTCCCACATTCCCAGGTTTGTGGGGTGATTGGCTTCTGTAAATTGTCCCGGACGCGTGTAGAATAGAACCGGTCAGTGTGGACTTGGTGGGCCGAAGGGCCTGTTTCCACACTGTATCTCTAAATTAAAATTAGAGCCCAGTAAATATAAACAGTAAGCTTGATAAAAATATACAACGTAAAAATTATGGCCATGTTTTATTCTGTCTTTTAGTGTTTTAGAGGTACAGCATGGAAACAGGCCCATCGGCCCACCGAGTCCAAGCCAACTATCGATCACCCTTTCACACGATGTTAAGTTCTATATTATTCCACTTTTGCACCCACTCCCTACACACTAGAGGGGACAATTTACAGGGGTCCAATTAGCCTACAAACCCGCACGTCTTTGGGATGTGGGGAGGAAACCAGAGCACCCGGAGGAGACCCGCGCAGTCAAAAAAGTCAAAAGTCAAAAGTCAAACAAACTTTATTGTCATTTAGAAATACATTGATATATGCAGTTCCAAACGGAATTACGTTGCATTTGGCTCCCTGTGCAACACGATAATTAACAGACGGATAAACATGGATAAAATGGATAAATATGATAAAAGGATAAATAGACAATGGTGGCAGCCCATTACAGGGCATTCAGGAGTCTGATGGCTCATGGGAAGAAGCTGTTGCAGAACCTTGATGTTCAGCTCCTTATGCTGCGATATCTTTTGCCTGAGGGCAGCAGAGTGAACAGTCCGTGATGGAGATGTGTGGGGTCTTTTATAATACTGCTGGCCTTAGACACGCAACGTTTGGTCGCAGGGAGAACGTGCAAATTCCACACACAGACAGCGCCCTGGGTCAGGATCGAACCCGGGTCTCTGGCGCTGTGAGACAGCGACTCTACCCGTTGCACCACCGTGCCTTAGTTAGAAAAGTACAATTCAGATATTCACTTACTTTGGAGATTAGCGCGAATCAGAAAATCCATGGCCAATCCAATTGAAATTTACGGGGTAAACGCTATATTTGGCTGAATAAGAAAATGTTTATTAAATAATTATTAAATGTTCATTGTCAAAACTTGTCTATTCAAAGGTGACTAAGCTTCCTCAGAAACTGGAAGCGGAGGTGGTAGAAAATGGAGAAAACTTCTCGGTGGGAGAACGCCAGTTGCTGTGCATGGCCAGAGCGCTCCTGAGGAACTCGAAGGTAGGAGAATCCCAACTGGGAAACAGAAGGAACTGCAGGTGACGGAACCTTGCGTGGAACACCATGTGCTGGAGGAACTCAGCAGGTAACTGCTGTGTCGCTGAGCTACTCCAGCACACTGTGTTCATAACAAGCTGGAACTTAGATGAAAGGAGGAGATTAAAATATATAATAATGGCTATCCAAAGAACTGGTGAGCATCAGTGGTTCTGGGGAGAAGGCAGGAGAATGGGGTTAAGAGGGAAAGATAGATCGGCCATGATTGAATGGCAGAGTTGACTTGATGTGTCAATTGGCCTAATTCTGATCCTATAACTTTATGACCTTATGAAGTGCAGAGGTTGGTTTACAAAAAAAAGACACAAAGTGCTGGAGGATCTCTGCAGATGACTGCAGATCCGCTGAGTTAGCTCAGTTCAAAACAAACTGGAACTTGGACAAAAGGAGGAGGTTAGAATGAAAGGAATAGTGAAGATGCAAGGAACAGCAGATGCTGGTTCACAAAAAAAAGGACACAAAGTGCTGGAGTAACTCATCGGGTGACTGCAGAGCTGCCAAGCTACTCCAATAGAAAACAAACTTGAACTTGGACGAAAGGAGGGGGTAAAAAGGAATGGAATAATGGAAAAAGACACAGTAGCTCGGCAGGTCAGGCAGCATTCCTGGAGAGCCCGGCGCTACCTCAAAGGCCGTGGAACTTAACACCGCCCGCCTGCAGCTTCGACCTCGGGAGTGAGATGGTGCGGGGGAGAGAGAAGACTTTGCTTTCCATCACAGTGAGGATGAGATTCACTGTGATGGATGTTTGTGTGAATTGAATTGTCTGTGTATTTTTATTATGATTTATGTATGGCATGTAGAAACGGAGTTTCGTTCGAGCCTCTCTGAGGTTCGAATGACAAATAATAAAATCAAATCAAATCAAAAATCAAATCAAAACACAGTCAGCTGATTCGGGACAGGACCCTTCATCAAAGGAACAATGATATTGCCAAGAAAAGACTCATAGCTGTAAATAGTCACACACCAGGTTTTGGTGTTTGGAAAACTGGTTGGGTAAGTGTATAGTTCCTGGTTGTGAGGTGAATAACATCATGAGAGGAATAGATCGGGTAGATGCACAGAGTCTCTTGCCCAGAGTAGGGGAATCGAGGACCAGAGGACATGGGTTTATGGTGAAGAGGAAATGATTGAATAGGAATCTGAGGTAACTTTAACATACAAAGGGTGGTGGGTGTGTGGAGATGAGGACACATTTCCTTAGTCAGAAGAATGAGGGGGGACCTCATTGAAACATACAGAATAGTGATAGGCTTGGATAGAGTGGATGTGGAGAGGATGTTTCCAGTAGTGGGAGAGTCTAGGACTTGAGGCCACCGCCTCAGAATTAAAGGAGGTTCTTTTCAGAAGGAGATGAGGAGAAATTTCCTTAGTCAGAGGGTGGTGAATCTGTGGAATTCTACGCCACAGAAGGCTGTGGAGGCCAAGTCAGTGGATATTTTTAAGGCGGGGACAGATAGATTCTTGATTAGTGCGGGTGTCAGAGGTTATGGGGAGAAGGCAGGAGAATGGGGTTAGGAGGGAGAGATAGATCAGCCGTGATTGAATGGTAGAGTCTACTTGATGGGCCGAATGGCCTAATTCTTCTATCACTTCCAATCTTATGACTCTACGTGGCTGAAACACCAAAACATGAGCCATCAATAGTATTAATCCCATAAGGCAAAGAAAAATAGACCACTTTATTGTCCTTCTCATAACAAGTTTTCCATAAAATGTATTGCTATTTAAATAGCAAAACACAAAGTGCTGGAGGAACTCAGTTGGTCAAGCAGCATCTATGGAGTTGAATGGACATGTGAAGTTTCGGGTTGGGACCCTTCTACACAATCATTATAAGAATCTGAAGAAAGCATCTTGTCCTTAAATAGGTTTTGCTGTTACTGAGAATTTTTTTTTTGCAAAAATTAAATGCAATAAATTGGGTAATTTCAACTGTGGGAACCATTCCCATGGAAGGACACAATTATTACATGAACATGTGAAACACAACTTTGCAAACATGGTTAGATATTATGAACTGCAGAAGTTGGTAGACCAAAAAAAAAGACACAAAGTGCTGGAGGAAGACTGCGGATGACTGCAGAACCACTGAGTTATTCCAGTTGTCCCGATAGTCAACGTTTTTTTTATCACTGTCACCTTCAGTTTCCTCACAGTAACCGCATATCCCGCACAGTCCAATGTTTAACGTGTTTAACGAGGCAGGAAACATGTTCCCGATGTTGGGGGAGTCCAGAACCAGGGGTCACACACAGTTTAAGAATAAGGGGTAAGCCATTTAGAACGGAGACGGGAAAACACTTTTTCTCACAGAGAGTTGTGAGTCTGTGGAATTCTCTGCCTCAGAGGGCGGTGGAGGCCGGTTCTCTGGATGCTTTCAAGAGAGAGCTGGATAGGGCTCTTAAAGATAGCGGAGTCAGGGGATATGGGGGAAAGGCAGGAACGGGGTACTGATTGGGGATGATCAGCCATGATCACATTGAATGGCGGTGCTGGCTCGAAGGGCCGAATGGCCTACTCCTGCACCTATTGTCTATAAATGTTTCCGAAGTAATTCAAACCTGTGAGCTTCACTGAGGTCAATAACATGAGGAATGTTAACATGTTTCTCCCTCTGCCCCGACTCTCATGAGGTCATAGGGTCATAAGTGATAGGAGCAGAATGAGGCCATTCGGCCCATCAAGTCTACTCCACCATTCAATCCTGGCTGATCTATCTCTCCCTCCTAATCCCATTCTCCCCATAACCCCTGACACCTCAGTCTGAAGAAGGGCCTCGACTCGAGACGTCACCCATTCCGTCTCTCCAGAGATGCTGCCCGTCCCGCTGAGTTACTCCAGCATTTTGCATCTATGAAAGGTCAATGATGTCTGTTTCTATCTTCGGACTAATTTATAGTGCAATGTATCCATTAGATAATAGTGTTGGATGAAGCGACATCCTCCATTGATTCGGAGACTGATTCCTTGGTTCAAGACACCATCAAAAAAGCTTTCAAAGACTGCACCATACTAACAATTGCCCATCGGATAAATACCGTTCTGGAATGTGACAGGATTCTAGTCATGGATGATGGAAAGGTAGAGTATATTCTAAAGAATATCTTTCTTTTTGATATCAATATTATTGCACACAGGCACCTAGCTAGTGTTTATTATTGACTAACAAGTCCCCAGGTCACCTTCTCTTCTCCCCTCTCCCATCAGACAAGGGTTATAGGTGTGAAAATGGAGACAAAAATGCTGGAGAAACTCAGAGGGTGAGGCAGCATCTATGGAGCGAAGGGATAGGTGACGTTTCGGGTCGAGACCCTTTCGGGTCTTGATCAGAAACGTCACCTATTCCTTCATCAGTCTGAAGAAGTATCTCGACCTGAAATGTCACCTATTCCTTCGCTCCATAGATGCTGCCTCACCCGCTGAGTTTCTCCAGCATTTATGTCTACCTTTGATTTTTCCAGCATCTGCAGTTCTTTCTTAAACTCCTCCAGATTCAGGGACAGTTTCTTCCCAGCTATTATTAGGCATCTGAACAAATCCTACCACCAACTGGAGAGCGGTCCTGACCACTTAACTACATAGTTAAACTTAAACTAAGCTCAAACCAAGCAAGAATGTCATTGTCCTATCTGGGACACATGACAATAACACTCTCTTGACTCTAGGACCTACCATCTACCTCATTGGAGACCCTCAGACTACCTTTAATCGGAACTTACTGGCATTTATCTTGCACTAAACATTATCCCCTTTATCCTGTATCCGTACACTGTGGACGGCTCGATTGTAATCATGAACAGTTTTTCTGCTGACTGGTTAGCTGGCAACAAACATCTTTGCACTGTACCTCGTTACATGTGACAATGACCTAAATTAAATTAAACCTTGCATAGTTGAATGAAAAACTGCAATTAACATGAAATATTTGTAACATGAAATATTTATAACTATATCCTTAAGAACAAGTAAAGGAAGCAAGAGGACATTGTGACTGGACACAGACTCTTGTTTAAAATTCACCTGTCTAGTTTAGTTTGGATATACAGCGAGGAAGCAACCTTTCGGCCCACTTAGACTGCGCCGACCAGACGATCCTCGTACACCAGCACGATCCGACACACTAGGGACAATCCACCAAAGCCAATTAACCTACAGACCTGCATGTGGGAGGAAATCGGAAAACCCACGGAGAACGTACAAACTCCCTACAGACAGCACCTGTAGTCAGGGTTGAACCCGCGTCTCCGTGAGGCAGCAGCTCTACCCGCTGCGCCACCGTGCCGCGGTTTCTGGTTGTGAAATTAATAATGTGATTGTAATATTTTGCCGTTTGTTTTTTCAGGTTGTGGAATTTGACACTCCAGCGGCTCTCTCACAGAATCACAATTCAGTTTTTGCATCCATGCTGGCGACGTCCAACAACATGGGCTCATAAATAGGTAGAGCCAATTCAAACAGCGGGTGCTAATTCCTCATGAAAGCTATCATGATTGGATCAGAAGAAGATTGATGGCAGGGATTTGAGTTTTAAATGCTCTTATGGAGCTGACTGCATTTACTTGAATAAATCAATCAATGTAATAGCGAATTATTTAGATGGTCTAAATGTTTGGAAAGATAAATGGGTTCCCAGTATTATTACAATAGAAATATTAAAATTACACATCATGGGTCCCTGAGATAATTTATTTTGTGATTTGAAACATTAGACGCACAGTGTAAAGAAATGAGTGTGGGTATTTATTAGTTTATTAACAAGAGTTCTTAATTACAAATTGATGCTGATGGTGATGATGATGAAGAGACACTGTAATCACGTGTATCAAGCTAGGTGCAGTGAGAGGCACTTGCATTGAAACATTAAAATATGATAGCATTTATTGTGGGCAGCAAAAGAGAACAACTTTCCACAAGGATGGGGTGTGTGGGAAAAGGGGGTGGGGGAGGGCGTCAATTTGCATTGTCTCAATAAATTAAAGTAAAATAATCAAATTTGATTTGTTCATCAATGAGTATTTGAGGTGCTTTCTCGACACTATCCCCCAAATAGTCTTCTGGATTGATGAAGACTAAAAATCATCATCGACCACTTATTCTGTCAAATTCATGAAACCATGAGAATTAATTGCCTGCGTTTTACTTAAGGAGATGATGATTGATTAGATACAGCAGTATGAACAGCAACGAGACTGTTGATCAATGCCGGTACTGCTCTCCTGTGAACATGGTCAAAAATCTACCAGTTTGGCTTGGAATCATTGTACCTCAAGAGTCGGGAGTGTTTTATTGTCATGTGTCCCAGATCGGACAATGACATTCTTGCTTGCTGCAGCACAACACAATATATAAACATAGTACACAACGGGAGAAGGAAAAAGTTCATTGTGCGGATGGATACACACGTACACACATTCTCAATAAATAATAAATAGACTGCAATAATAATAACAGTCTGTTGAAGAAGTTTGAAGAAGTTCTCCTCCTCCCTACGCCTCGATTCTCCAGCATCTGCAGTTCCTTCTTTAACACATAGTCTGTTGTAGTTCAGAGCTTATTTGTTGTTGTGTTCAATAGCCTGATGGCTGTAGGGAAGAAGCTGTTCCTGAACCTGGACGTTACTGTCCTCAGGTTCCTGTATCTTCTTCCCGATGACAACGGTGAGATGAGAGTGAGGCCAGGATGGTGTGGGTCGTTGATGATGTTGGCTACCTTTTTGAGGCAGTGACTGCAATGGATCCTTTGGATGGTGGGGAAGTCAGAGCCGATGGTGGACTGGGCAGTGTTTACAACTTTCTGTAGTCTTTTCCGCTTCTGGATGCTCAAGTTGCCGAACCAAGCCACGATGCAACCGGTCAACATGCTCTCTACTGTGCACCTGTAGAAGTTTAGGAGAATCCTCTTCGACATGCCGACTCTCCGTAATCTTCTCAGGAAGTAGAGTCGCTGATGTGCCTTCTTTATAATTGCATCAGTGTGCTGGGTCCAGGAAAGATCTTCGGAAATACGCACGCCCAGGAATTTGACGTTTTTGACCCTCTCCACCATCGTCCCATTGATGTAAACTGTTCCTCAACAAACCTGTGCACATGGCAATAAACTTTACTCAACTAAAATAAAACATGCTTTCCCTCTCTCTCCATCCCTCCCTATTCCCAGTTCTCACACCAGTCTGACGGTCCCTGATTACATAGAAACATAGAAACATAGAAATTAGGTTCAGGAGTAGGCCATTCGGCCCTTCGAGCCTGCACCGCCATTCAATATGATCATGGCTGATCATCCAATTCAGTATCCTGTACCTGCCTTCTCTCCATACCCTCTGATCCCCTTAGCCACAAGGGCCACATCTAACTCCCTCTTAAATATAGCCAATGAACTGGCCTCAACTACCCTCTGTGGCAGAGAGTTCCAGAGACCCACCACTCTCTGTGTGAAAAAAGTCCTTCTCATCTCGTTCCTAAAGGATTTCCCCCTTATCCTTAAGCTGTGACCCCTTGTCCTGGACCTCCCCAGCATCGGGAACAATCTTCCTGCATCTAGCCTGTCCAACCCCTTAAGAATTTTGTAAGTTTCTATAAAATCCCCTCTCAATCGCCTAAATTCTAGAGAGTATAAACCGAGTCTATGCAGTCTTTCTTCATAAGACAGTCCTGACATCCCAGGAATCAGTCTGGTTCCTCTCTACTAAACCAGTCTGGTTTATCTCTCTACAATCATTGGGATGAAAGAATGTAAGGATCTGGAAGGTAGACACAAAACTCAGCGGGACAGGCAGCATCTCTGGAGAGAAGGAATGGGCGATGTTTCGGGTCAAGACCCTTCTTCAGACAGATGTCAGGGGAGGGGGCGGGACGGAGGGAATGTAGTCAGAGACAGTCAGACTGGTCGGGGAACTGGGAAGGGGGAGGGGATGGAGAGAGAGAGAGAAAACAAGGGCTAAATGAAGTTAGAGAAGTCAATGTTCATACCACTCAGGTGTAAGCTGCCCAAGCGATATATGAGGTGCTGCTCCTCCAATGTGCGCTGGGCTTCACTCTGACAGTGGAGGAGGCCCAGGACAGAAAGGTCAGTGTGGGAATGGGAGGGGGAGTTGAAGTGCTGAGCAACCGGGAGATCAGGTAGGTTAAGGCGGACTGAGCGGAGGTGTTCAGCGAAACGATCGCAGAGCCTGCGCTTGGTCTCGCCGATATACAGAAGTTGACATCTGGAACGGCGGATACAGTAGATGAGGTTGGAGGAGGTGCAGGTGAACCTCTGCCTCACCTGGAAAGACTGTTGGGGTCTTGGATGGAGTCGAGGGGGGAGGTAAAGGGAGGTTGCTTCTCCTGCGGCTGCAGGGGAAAGTACCTGGGGAGGAGGTGGTTTGAGTGGGAAGGGATGAGTTGACCAGAGAGTTGCAGAAGGAACAGTCTCTGCGGAAAGCAGACAGGGTTGGACTTGGGAAGATGTGGCCAGTAATGGGATCCCGTTGGAGGTGGCGAGAGTGTTGGAGGATTATATGATGATTTAAGAATTTTGACTTAAGGGTCGGCAGCCAACATAATCAAGGACCACTCACACCCTGGCCATTAGGTCACAAGTGATAGGAGTAGAATTAGGCCATCCGCCCCTCAAGTTCACTCCGCCATTCAATCAACAGACAATAGCCAATACGTGCAGGAGTAGGCCATTCGGCTCCTCGCGCCAGCTCCACCATTCAATGTGATCATGGCTGATCTATCACCCCTTCCTAACCCCATTCTTCTGCCGTCTCCCCGTAACCCCGAACACCCTTCCTTTTCCTGTCAGGCAGTAGACCAAGAAGCTTGAAAGCGCGCACCACCAGACTCAGGAACAGCTTCATCTCTCCTGTCTTGGGCTGGGAGATTGCAACCTTCACGTGGTCCACCCTGTTTCGACAAATGCAATCAACCTCGCGTACACAAACGGAAGATCAAACAGAACAAGTCGTCTTGCAACTTTCGGCTGTGCACGCTATACACAAGAAGAAGGATATACATTGTCTTTCTGCTGACTGGTTAGCACGCAGCAAAAGCTTTTCACTGTACCTCGGTGCATGTGACAATAAACTAAACTGAACTAATGATCGCAATCCGAATTAGTCGAACTCAAAGTTGAACCTGAAGGGCAGGGAAACGATTTTTCGAGGGAGCTGAATATTCCGTTATTCTATAATTTCCTAATATGTCAATAAAAAAAAGAGGTAGTGCCGATTCTGAACTGCTGGAAAAACATCTTCAGCAATATCGAAGGTTAATTTGGGCTGGGAGGATAATTTGTCTGTTAGTTTCATCTCAACTCTCGTGATCATGGACTTGCTTGCTGGGAATCAATTTAATGTATTTCTGCACTTTTGCAAATTACAGACATTACTTTCAGTATTTCAGTGATGTTAGGTGCATCCTCTAGATGAAAAATTACCATAATCTATAGCTGTTTGGGAACTGCAAACCACATCAGTCACAGTTAGGCACAACAATTTGTAACAAGGATGGAATGCCAAAATGGGGGGTGTGGCACAGGTCCAAGTGAATTGTGATTAGTCTTAAAGCAAATGACTTGAAATCTACCTAGCAAGACATTTTGAAAATGGAAAATGGATTGCATAATTGCGTCCCAAAACTGATTTTACTCAGGACAGATTGAATAGACCTTGTTTTTGCAGTCTTTTTTAGCTCGCACTAGGTTGGCACAGTCGTGCAGTGGCAGAGATGTTGCCTCACAGACACCTGGGTTTGATCCTCACTACGCGTGCTATCTGTACGGAGTTTGTACATTCTCCCCGTGAGGGATTTCACCGGGTGCTCCAGTTTCCTCCTGTGATGTTTGGTGGACTGTGTAGGGTGGGAGGACCCGTTGCTCCTCCTGTGCAGCAGGTGGCGCTGCACAGGACAAAGGGAGATGTTTTGTATATAGTTCTCTCCTGTGTGTGTGTGTGTGTGTGTGCGCAGCCATTTTGAGTTGTCTTGCTGCCAGCATTCAGTAAAGCATTAAAGACTTCTGTTGTAAATTTTGTGCAGACCTAGAAAACGAACACGAAAGTGGTGTCAGGAGTGGGATACTTCGGATTGCTTCCAAAGACCCAGATAAGAGCCTATTTTTTTATTTAAAAGAAAACAGAACTCAAACATGTTTCGGCAATTCGATCGTTTCGATCCTCAGCGAGAAAGCTGGTTGTCGTATTTAATGGGCGCTGAGTTTTATTTTGAAAGAATGGCAACTACGACTGACCAGAGGAAGAAGACTCTCTTGTGTACGTCAATGTCTCCAGAAACTTTTGCATTGCTTCAAAATTTACTTACAGAAGAAATAACTGAAGCCTCATATACTGAAATCACAACAGCTTTGCAGCTGCATTTCGAAGAAAGTCGAAATTGCCTCGCAGCTCGCCTCGATTCCTACCGGATGGTGCAACAGGAAGGGCAATCAATCACCGAATTTCTTGCCGAACTTTGCACCAAGGCATTGGATTTTAAAACTCAATGCTGCAAAAATTGCCAAGACAATGCGTTGCGGGATAGACTGGCCATGGGCTGCAGGCACGCATTCATCCAGCAGGAGCTTCTCAAGGAATCGGACACCTCATTGAAGAATGTGCTGCAGTGTGCTAAGATGGCCGAGCTGTTGAGTAAAGACCTGCACAAAATGGCCGGCGAAACAGTGTTGAAGCGCCCTCAGGAGGTGCATACAGTTCGTCAGACTCGTCCACAACGCCAGAAACCACTTGATCGACCCAAAGCAAATCCGGAGAAGGTGGGACACTTTCAGAAGAGCCGTTCCCCTGTGGGGGGAGGATCGAAACCCTGCTACCGGTGCAGCTCGACTGCTCATCATCACCGTGAGTGCCCGAATATCAAGTCCATTTGTTATGCCCGTTACCGTAAAGGTCATCTCCAGGCAGTGTGTCAATCCGTAGGAAAGCTGAAAAGGGCAAGAAAGCGCAAAACAGTCGACCAAATCATGGAGACCATTTTTATTGAAGTGCTCGGTGCGTATACGATCATCGACAAGCTGAGGATTTCTAATGTCGATCTACAGTTCCAGGTGGACACTGGTGCGGCTGTGTCGCTAGTGGGCCAGGACATCTGGGAGAGGATCGGATCGCCAAGACTGAAACCGGCCAACATCGCCTTTTCGGATACGGACGACAGACCATTCCCACGAAAGGCAAATGCACTGTCGCCGTTTCCTGTAATGGTCCGACACAGATGTTGCCGCTGATCGCCGTTGGTAAAGAAGGTACATCCCTGTGCGTCATCGACTGGATCCATGCTTTCAAACTTGGCATGAACGCCTCGATCTACGATGGATCAACTATGGCGTTGTCATTGACTACGGATTGCAACATGGTCAGCAAGTGCGTGAACAACCTGCGAAAACAGGACGTCGAATGGCACTGGTCCAAAGAGTGTGACCATGCATTCACCAGGTTGAAGGAGATGCTCGCCCAGTTTGGTCCACTATGACCCATCGAAGCTGATCATCGCTGTCTGGTCTTGGAGTAGTAATCTCACAAACGGCGCCGAATGGCAAGGAAGAACCAATCATGTTCGCATCCATAACGCTGACGACCGCCGAGAAAAAACTACAGTCAAGTGGAAAAAGAAGAGCATACAGATAAAGCAAATACTGATATCTCTTCAAAAAGAACCCTGAGGAAAACTCTGTTGATTCTGAGCCTTTAGCAAGGGGTGTGAAAAGCAAAAAACGCTGGAAAAAAAGGGTGAAGCGTGGTCCAGCCAAATGGACACGTTCAAACTGGAAAGGGGGAATATGATGTTTGGTGGACTGTGTGGGGTGGGAGAACCCGTAGCTCTTCCCGCGCAGCAGGTGGCGCTGCACAGGACAAAGGGAGATGTTTTGTATATAGTTCTCTCCTGTCTGTGTGTGTGTGTGTGTGTGCGTGTGTGTTGCCATTTTGAGTTGTCTTGCTACCAACATTGAGTTAAGCAGTAAAGACTTCTGTTGGAAATTGAAGACTCTCAAGTTTTGTGCAGACCTAGAAAACGAACACGAAACCTCCCGCACTCCGAAGACGTGAAGGTTAATTAGGTAGGTATAATTGTAAAAATGTGTAATGGTAATTTGCGAGGATCGCTGGTTGGTGCGGGCACAGTGGGCCGAAGGGCTATTTCCTGCGCTGTACCTCTAAACTAAACTAAACTCTCTGTACCGTATATCTTTTGAGTTTGTCCGAGTCCATGTGCCCTTGTTGCTGCTGCAAGCAAGATTGTCATTGTACCGAAGATAGACACAAAATGCTGGAACCATGAGCAACTCAACAGGTCAGGCAGTTTGAGAAGAGAATGTTCTTCTGCGTTTGAGAAGAAGGATCCCGACCTGTAAAGTTGTCTGACCATTCCCTCCACAGATGCTGCCTGACCCACTGAGTTCCTCCTGCACTTTGTGTGTTGCTTGAGAACAAAAGATTCCACCGTGTCCTTGTAATTCCTAAAGTCTCGTTATAAGCTTTGGCCCGACTGTAATCACGTATTGTCTTCCTGCTGACTGGTTAGCACGCAACAAAAGCATTTCACTGTACCTCGGTACACGTGACAATAAACTCAACTAGCTCAGATAAACGAAACTCAAACCTCTCGACTATCCACCGCTTCCACTGCCTGACAACAATGTTCTGTCTGAATAATTTTGATTCCTTTCCTGAAACAACTAAAAGTTGTGGTCTCATTGGGGCCTTTCCATAAAGCAAAAATAAATTGGTTTCTGTGTATTAAAAATACAAATATTGAAAGTACCTAACTAATAAAGCACATGTGGGAATTCCTTAATGGCAGTCACAGACTGGTGTCTGAACTATCCGCTAACTCATTGAATTGAAAATGCCACTGGGACTCACGTACAACCAGAGACACAAATGGAGGAGTTGAAAATCTCAGCGGTGGCCATGAAATAAATAGTAGCTCCAGAAACAACGGCCTGTTTCCTTTATCATCGTTACTTTTTAGCGTATCTTTCATTCATTGATCTTTATCTCTCTACGTCAGTGTCCATAGTTCTCATTTCCCTTATCCCTAACCAGTCTGAAGAAGGGTCTCGACCCAAAACGTCACCTCTTCCTCCTCTCCAGAGATGCTGCCTGTCCCGCTGAGTTACTCCAGCTTTTTGTGTCTATCTCCGTTGCATTTTAACAGCAGGATTTCCTCGAGGAAGCGAACATTCCCAGTGAATATATAGAGAAGAGGGCTTTCCAATCATTGTTACATTTATGCCGCTATTTTCCTGCAACTTTAAGTTGTCAGCTCAAACATTTGCTGTATCTCCAAATGAAATTAAACCTGACTACTTTGCATCACTCCTGATGCTAAACATCCATTATTGTATTTCATTGCAATGTTCTTGAGTAAGTGATTTGATGAGTGTCTGCAAGGTCTGCAAAAGTGGAGAGTTACTTGCTAAACCGGTATTAAATCTCTGAGATCAATACAAGATGCAGCAGGTATTAAATTCCAACGGTGAATGTGTGACATACAGTAACATTAAATTAGTTTTTTTTGCAAGGTTGGACATTGGTGACAAATGGATTTATTTGGTCGAATCTCTCAATCTGGGAAAACCCAGTGTGTGTCTGGGACTGCAGACTGAATTACTGCGCAGCTGAGCTCCAGGCTAGCTCGATAATTTAATCACGTTGAGCAAAGACTCTTCCTAAAATATCGTGGCGTCTGAAATAATACCATGAAAGACTGCGAGAGAGAGAGAGAGAGAGAGAGAGAGAGAGAGAGAGAGTGCGAGAGGAGAGATTTACGAAAAAGAACAAGAGCATAGTGGGATTAAAAAGAGAGAAAGATTTGGGGTGTATCCATGTCATCCTTGGCTCAGCACTTTGACCAGCTCGAGAGGCTGGGCAAGAAAACACTACTGCAAAGACCAAGTTGCTCCTCTGCTTCTTAGTCACCTTGTTCCGGCTTTTATGGATGTTTAGTTTATAGATACAGCGTGTAAACAGGCCCTTCGGCCCACCGAGTCCGCCCCGACCATCGATCCCCGCACACTAACACTTTCCTACGCACACTAGGGACAATTTACAATTTTACCAAAGCCAATTAACCTACAAACCTGTGAGTCTTTGGAGTGCGGGAGGAAACCGGAGCGCCCAGAGAAAACCCACGCAGGTCACGGGGAGAACGTACAAACTCCGTACAGACAGCACCCGTAGTCAGGATCGAACCCGGGTCTCTGATGCTGTGAGGCAGCGACTCTACCGCTGCGCCACCGTGCTGCCCTGTGGGCTGATCCTATTCCAATTCCATCATATTTTGTCAATTGTGGAGACGGGGAGTGTAAAAGGGATGGGTTGTAGATGGAAGGGGATGGATGGAACTGTGCTTGCTTTGTGATGTTACAATGTGATTAGGATACAAGGAACTGCAGATGCATAGGATGATGATCCCCATAGACACCAACAGCAAGGAATGATATTGTGTCCGGGCACAATCTTGTCTACAATGTGAAAGCACTGGACAGAACACAGTTGAGACTAGTTCATCTGACAACAGTGAGAGGCAAACCAATTGTCTTGCCATGGGATTTCCTCTCTCTCCATTGCTGTGACATCCTACAATCCATCAAAGGTCAAAAGAAGGGCATCGACCCGAAACGTCGCCTATCTACTTCGCTCCTTAGATGCTGCTGCACCCGCTGAGTTTCTCCAGCTTTTTGTGTAACCCTCGATTCTCCAGCATCTGCAGTTCCTTCTTTAACACAAAGGTCAAAAACTTAATAGCTGTGATTATCCTCACCTGTGTGAAAGATGTGGGGGCAGTGGTAGGGCCAGGGCTCCCCGGTTCGATCCTGACCTTGGGTGCTGTGGGTACTGAGTTTGTGCGTTCTCCCCGTGACCTGCGTGGGTTTTCTCCGGGTGCTCCTGGTTTCCTCCCACGCCTTAGAGACGCACAGGTCTGTAGGTTAATTGGCTTTGGTAAAAATCGTAAATTATCCCTAGTGTGTGTAGGATAGTGCTAGTGTACAGGGATCGCTGGTCAGCACGGACTCGGTGGGCCGAAGGGCCTGTTTCTGCGTTCTATCTCTAAACTAAACTAGATTTTGATTGAATTATGTTTTGGATTTATTTTCAAGCTGAACTAGTCCCTTTACACGGAATGATTAGAGTGATAGAGTCATAGATACAGTCAGGAAACAGGCCCTTCGGCCCAAATTGCCAACACCGGCCAACATCTCCCAGTTACACGTCCCATCTGCCTGTGTTTGGTCCAGATCTCTCCGTAGCTATCCTATCCATATACCTGTTATTAAATGTTGGGATAGTCCCAGCCTCAACTACCTCCTCTGGCAGCTTGTTCCGTACACCCACCACCCTTTGTGTGAAAATGTTACCCCTCAGATTCCTATTAAATATTTTCCCCTTCACCTTGAACCCATGTCCTCTGGTCCTCGATTCCCCTACTCTGGGCAAGAGACTCTGTGCATCTACCCGATCTATTCCTCTCATGATTCATAATCTTGTTCCATGCAAGTTGCAGGCAGTTCGGCCAGGGTGATTCAATCATGGCACCAGGTGCCTGCAGAGAACAGCGTTTCCCCTGAGAGTGGATATCCAGCTTCCTTGACGAACCTGACGCAAAAGTCTCTGCTGGAGACAATGACTCGCAGTTTTCTGTGGTCAGAAATGAAAAATAGCTTCTGGGAGGCAATCAAGTTTTGACCTGAAACTGGAGACACAGTTTCAGGCGGGCACTGGAACCCGGGGGATCCGTCAGGGATCACGAGGTGCAATTATAAATTGGCTGGAGAGAAATATGCCAAAAGTAATCACGTTAACCTGTGTAAAGGCCAAGGAATGCGATGTTCAACATTTTCCAATTATTCTAAAGTTGAACGGAATTTGATTTGCTGATATCCTGTAAATTCACTTATCACCTGCAAAATAAAATATTTTAATAGCACCTATCTGACTTCAGCTCAAACAAGCTACACTTAATTGCCCAAGTCAGAAATACTTATCGGAGACAGATCCAACTGCAAAAAGGAAAGTTTTATGAGGAGATTCCCAAAATTCAGGCGAATTAATCAAAACTAAATTTGTTTAACGCCAAGACGTAATAATGAGTTCGATTTAGCTTTTAGGGCTCACGGAATCAAGGTATAGGGGGAGATAGCTGGAACGGGGTACTGATTTTGGATGATCAGCCATGATCATGTTGAATGGCGGTGCTGGCTCAAAGGACCGAATGGCCTACTCCTGCACCTATTGTCTATGTTCCTATGTTTCTATGAACCCGAGGGGCAGCTTTTTCACTCAGAGGGTTATTGGTCAATGGAATGAGCTGCCAAAGGAGGTAGTTGCAGCAGGGACTATCGCAACATTAAACACTTTAACAGTTATTTAGACAAGTCAGGGGTAGACGGATAGGTGTCAAACGCAGGCAAATGGGACGAGCTTGCGTGGGGCATCTTGGATGGCATGGACGAGTTGGGCTGAAGGGCCTGTTTCCATGCTGCCCTTCTCTTTGACTCTAAAAAACCAACCTGAACAGCTGCCACATAAAATATCCTATTCATTTTGTTAAAAGGAAATGCATTCAATATATTAGACATTGTGTACAGTTTTCAATCACTGTTAAGAAATTCTACACCAACTATTCTAACATAAGAGAATAGGTGACTGCGTGAAAACTTGATCAAGTGCCTTGAAAAATCGATTAGTCCAAGTTGACTTCAGATACTAGTTCCTTCAGTTTGTTGCACGACTTCAATCTTCCATTCTTGCAGCATCGAGATAGAGTCATACAATGTGGAAGCAGGCCCTTTGGCCCAACTTGTCCATGGCCACTAAGATGCCCCATCTACATTCGTTCCAACTGCCCATGTTAGGCCCAATCCCACCAAACCTATCCTATCTATGTACCTGTCCAAATGCTTTTTAATTCAGATAAATGCTACTTTTTTTTGGCACGTTGATGAAGGAAAAGCCTTAGTGTGTTGAAGATTAAGCTATCAAGCAATCGTAAACCTTGATATTCCATCTAGCAGCCCACATGCTGTTTCCAAGCTAGTTTGAACTAGTTAATAGCCTTTTTATGAGGTATTACCAAAGCACTTAACGGCCCAAAATTGTGCTGTGTGCCACATAGCGCAAGTGAGATATGGCATTGTTAAGGTGATCATGCAATGCACACTAAAATAATGCAGTTTAGGTTTTACAGGAAACCAAGTAGGCTGCTGTTGTGCAGTCCAACACCTGGAGGACCACATTATCCAAAAAACAGGATATGCAGAGGAAGAGAAACAGCTGGAAGAGGCAAGGGGAGTCTAACAGGAGGTAAAACAGACAGATGTTCCAAACATGGTAACTGAGAGATTCAGAATCTACTAAGCTGTGGTTCCGATAGAAATTGAAACGGGGGATGGAGCAGGAAGTGTGTTTGATGGTTCAGTTCAGTTTAGAGATACAGCATGGAAACAGGCCTTTCGGCCCACTAGTTCTATGCTATCCCATTTTTGCATCCACTCCCTACACACTAGGAGGCAATTTTCAGAGGACAATGACCTTTAAAAAAACGTGCACGTCTTTGCGATGCAGGAGGAACGTATGCATGATGTATATATCGCTTCTTCTTAAGCCCTTTGCTCCCCTCAGGAGCATAGGCCATTGACAAATGTCCTCCACATCACTCGGTTGATGGCAGTTCTTTCGAGATCAGTTGAGCCCACTCTCAGACATTTCTGTCTGGACACCTCTTCTCCAGCTGTTCCTGGGGCGACCACTTTTCCTTTTTCCTTGGGGCTTCCATTGCAGGGCTTGCCGGGTGATGTTTGTGGCAGGTTTCCTGAGGGTGTGTCCAATCCAACTACATTTTTCCTTCGAATTTGCAAGTCAATGGGCTCCTGGTTTGTTCTGTTCCACAGGTCCACATTGCTCACTTTGTCTCTCCACCAGATGTTAAGCATTCTCCTAAGGCCATTCTCCTATATATATTATATATATATATATGTATAAGAATTTATTTTGTTCCATGGATTATATATATGGAACAAAAGATATGCAAGATTAGAAAAATCAAGAAAATCCAAATTAAGATGTAGATATTACACTGAAAGTTATAGGATGTGGCATTTGTAGGGCCAGGGCTGTACGATACAATGGGAACATGGCAGAATTGGACAACTCCAGAGAAGGCACAATGTATTTAATATCCATGGGAGTTGTATTTTGGAAATGATAGATGAGATACAAGTGGAGATCATGCAGACACCTGTGACGAAGGAAATGGTTCCTTTGCAATGCAGAAATATACACAAACAACTATTGTTCAAGCAAACATTGGGAAGTGCTAGAAAAGATTGTTCTCCCAAAAATAGGAGACTTTACACAAAGCCGGCACACATTAGCTGTAAAATGGTTTGATTGTGCAATCAGCTCTGACATAAATAGCTAAAGCAAAAGTGATCTGGAGCCAGTGCTTGTAAATGTAATTGAATCAGCAAATACTGCAGCACAGGAACAGGCTCTTCAGCCCACAATGTCCGTGGCAAAGATGGCGGCAAGACAAACTAAGGTAGACAAAAGTGCTAGAGAAACTCAGCAGGTGCAGCAGCATCCATGGGGTGAAGGAAATAGGCAACGTTTCGGGCCGAAGCCCTTCTTCAGACGGCTAGGTTTGGCAGTTGACATCTACTTGTCGACTTAGGCAAGATAAACTAACCTCCTCTGCCTGCATGTGACCCATATCTCTCCATATCCATGTGCCTATTCTAATGACCCTTGAATGCAATGATCGTATCTGCCTCCACCACCACCACCAGCCTCACGTTCTTGGTATCCACCACCCTCTGTATAAAAAAACTTGTCCCACACATCTCCTTTAAACTTTGTCTCTTTCATCTTAAACCCATACCCTCTCGCCTTTGATGTTTAGATAGTCATAGTCATACAGCATGGAAACAGGCCCTTCGGCCCAACTTGCTCGCGCCATCCAACATGTCCCATCTACACTAGTCCCATTTGCTGGCGTTTGGCCCATATCCCTCTAAACCTATCCTATCTATGTACTTGTCCAAACATAGTGATAGTACCTGCCTCAACTACCTACTCCGGCAGCTTGTTCCATTTACCTAACACCCTTTGTGTAAAATTGTTGCCCTTCAGGTTCCTACTGAATTTTATTCCCAATCATTTATGGCCTCTGGTTATAAGGTCAAAGTGATAGGAGCAGAATTAGGCCATTCGGCCCATCAAGTCTGCTCCACCATTCAATCATGCTGATCTATCTTTCCCTCCTAACCCCATTCATCGTCCTCTCCTATAACCTCTGACATCCGTACTAATCAAGAATCTATCTGTCTCTGCCTTAAAAATATCCGTTGACTTGTCCTCCACAGTCTTCTGTGACAGTGAATTCCACAGACTCACCACCCTCTTGTCTAACAAAATTCCTCCTCATCTCCTTCCTATAGGTAGGTCCTTTAATTCTGAGGTTATGACCTCTATTCCTAGACTCTCCAACTAGTGGAAACATCCTCTCCACACCCACTCTATCCAAGCCTTTCACTGTTCTGTAAGTTTCAATGAGGTTCCCCCTCATCCTTCTAAACTCCAGCGAGTACAGGCTCAGTGCCGACAAACGCTCATCAGATGTAAATCCACTTATTCCTGGGATTCCTGGTTCTTGATTCCCCTACTCTGGGAAAATAAACCCAGTGCATTTACCCTATGTATTCCATCCTGGGGAAAAGGTTCTGACTGTCTACCCTGTCTATGCATCTCATTATTTTATATTATGCATCCGCTGCTCTAGGTGTCAACTGCTCTACATCGGTGAGATCAAGCGCAGGCTTGGCGATCGCTTCGCCCAACACCTCCGCACAGTCCGCATTAACCAACCCGATCTCCCGGTGGCTCAGCACTTCAATTCCCCCTCCCATTCCGTATCCGACCTTTCTGTCCTGGGTCTCCTCCATGGCCAGAGCGAGTCCCACTGCAAATTGGAGGAGCAGCACCTCATATTTTGCTTGGGTAGTTTACATCCCAGCGGTATGAACATTGACTGCTCCAATTTCAGGTAGTCCCTGCTTTCCCCTGCCTTTCCCTCCCCTTCCCAACTCTCCCTCAGCTCACTTCCTTTCTTCTTCCCGCCCACAACCCTCCACCCCCAAATCAGTCTGAAGAAGGGTCTCGACCCGAAACGTCACCTGTACCTTCGCTCCATAGATGCTGCCTCACCCGCTGAGTTTCTCCAGCATTTTTGTCGACCTTTGATTTTTCCAGCATCTGCAGTACTTTCTTAATCATTTGATATACTTTTGTCAGGTCTTCCCTTAATGTGTTAGAATGACTGAGTAGGCAGAGGATAGTGCACATCTTATGACTTCCCTATCTGCAGGAACATTCATGTTATCCAGAATTTAGAAATAAGAGATAAATCGGATATATAATATTGAAAAGAATAGTGTCACATATGAAAATCTTAGTATCACATCTCTCACATATGATTTAAAACAGAAATATCAGGGAAAACGCAAACACGACCTACCTGTACAGGAACGTTTTGTTTTATTTCTGGTGCAGTGAATAGTCAATCCAGTTATGTCCTGAAATTGAATCAGGGTCCTTTTGCACATGAGGAGAGACACATAAAGCTGGAGTAACTCAGCGGGACAGGCAGTATCTCTGGAGAGAAGGCGAGAAGGAATGGGTAACGTCTCGACCCAAAACATCACCCAATCCTTCTCTCCAGAGATACTGTCTGTGCCGTTGACTTATTCCAGTTTTGTGTGCCAATCTTCACTTTAAACCAGCATCTGCAGTTCCTTCCTACACCACTCCTTTTGCATGTCACAGATCCCTGCTTTGCAGGCTGTAGAGAATGTATGTGACTGTGAAGAGGAAAGCTTCAAAGGGTGACAGTGAGTGAAATCTGAGCATTGGGAGGACAGTCATTGTTTTTGAGTTTGAGTTTAGTTCATCACCTGATAACAGCTGGGAAGAAACTGTCTCTGAATCTGGTGGTGTACACTTTCACACTTCTGTACCTTTTGCCCGATGGGAGAGGGGAAATTGAGGGAGTGACCAGGGGTGAGACTGGTCCTTGATGATGCTGCTGGCCTTGCTGAGGCAGCGTGCGGTGCAAATGGCATCAATGGAGGAGAGGTTGGTTTGTGCAATGGTTTGGGCTGCGTCCACAATTCACGCTGCCTCATTATTTTCATTGAGCGGATCCAACTAAAGTCTATGTTATTGATTTAGACTTTGTGAAAGCTCAGCATAAGAGAGACTAATGTCCAAAGCAGCAGATGAAGGGTCTTGACCCAGGTCCATCCTCAGGCCGGGGTGCTGGAGCTGTGAGGCAGCAAGTCCGTTAGCAGCACCACGGTGCTAGTTTCTGCTAGCTACATCCGCAAATCATTCAAATGATTTTACTTTAAAAAATGTCTTGACTTTTTATTATTTTCTATAATGCATTGTTCCTTAATAATGGCCTCATCACAGAATGAGTCATTTATGAGGTGATTAAATAGTTGATTTGTAAGATCCTTAAAGCATATTAAACAGAATAGATGTTTAAGAAGAAACTTAAAATAAAACTTACTCCAAAGGCAGATTGGATTATCTTTGGAACAACGGAACGTAGCCCCGAATTAAACGTGTTTCAAAAGAATCTATTTGATGACGGCTTAATAACAGGAAAAAAGCTCATCTTAAAATTCTGGGAAAATGCCCCTATACCAACAGTAAATATGTGGATTTCAACTATGTTTGAAACTCTACATCTGGAAGATATGAGACTCCGCCTGGCAGGAAAATCAGATCGCTTCTATAAGACGTGGTCTGCATTTATAAATCTACTACAAGGATAAGGTGCAAGAATACCTCAAAATGGTACCGGCGTCGGGTCTTGGTAAAGGGGGAAGAAAAACTGTCGAGTTGGTAGATTCCTTTTGCCTGATGTTTATAATAAAGTAACTGGCTTTTCCTTTTTTCTTCTCTCTCTCTTTTTTTCCCCCTAGGGTCTATCTCTTAATCTCCTCTCTCTAACTCTTCGACCAGGGTTTTTTTTCTTTTCCTATGGAACAGTTCTTCACTTTCACGACTCTTTTGCACTTTCTCTACGTTCTCTGTTTCTATTATTTTTCTCTAAAAGCCTTAAAAATTAAGTGGTAAATGATTGTAATAATATATACGGGATGCACACTGATGTAACTTACTGTACCTCTAATAAATACAAATATATATTTTTTAAATAAAAAAAAAGAAGGAACTGGAGATGCTGGAAAAGAATCGAAGGCAGACAAAATGCTGGAGAAACTCAGCGGGTGAAGCAGTATCGATGGAGCGAAGGAATAGGCGATGTTCGGGATAACACAGAACTAGTGTGACCAGTTATCTGATTTAACATAGGATTAAACCAAAGCTAAAAGTGTCCTTATATACTGAAGTCTGAAGAAGGGTCTCGACACGAAATGTCACCTATTCCTTCGCTCCAAAGATGCTGCCTCACCCGCTGAGTTTCTCCAGCATTTTGTCTACCTTAAACAGAATAGAGGTGACCTTTGCACTGTTGTGGTACAGCTGGCAGGGCTGTTGCCCACATCTCCCTTGACCTGGGTTCAACCTGAACGTTTGTGCTTTGTGTCGGTGTGTTCTTTCCGTGACCTTGTGTTTTCCCCACAAGGGCTGGTTTCCTCCCACATCCCAAACAGCTGGGAGGTAGAATGGCAACTGGAAAGTGCCCTGCTGTGCACATCTGGGGGGAGTTGGTGGGAATGTAGAAATGGGATGGGTGGCACGTTGGTAGAGTTGCTACCTCACAGCGCCAGAGACCCGGGTTAGATCCCGACTACGGGTGCTGTCTGTACGGAGTTTGTACGTTCTCCCCGTGACCTGCGTGGGTTTTCTCTGAGGTCTTTGGTTTCCTCCCACACTTCAAAGACGTGCAGGTCTGCAGGTTAATTGGCTTGGTGTATGTGTAAAATTGTTCCTAGTGTATGTAGGATAGTGCTAGTGTGCTGGGATCACTGGTCGGTGTGGACTCGGTGGGCTGAAGGGCCTGTTTCTGTGCTATACCTCTAAACTAAACTAAAGAATGAACGATGGTTAGCATGGCCACAAAGGGCCAAATGGCCTGTTTCCAAGCTGCAGGAATCTACTTCAGATGTTGGGAAAGTAATACTCTGTGAAAGTATCTTTTGCATATTCTTGTACCGTATCATTTTTCATCACTGCTGGATATTGTGTTCAATGTTTTCCATTAATAGTCTACACCTTCTGCTGAATTGTTTCCTGTCAAACCTCCCCGTTTCTCTTGTGCTTTCATGATTTCCCATTTGCAGACAGTTTTGAGATTTTGCATTTCTTCACATGAAGCAACAAACCCCAGCTTGAGACATCTCCAGAACGTTCTACAACGTCGTCACCAAGATGGCAACAGTCCCTAACCATGGGTGAACCTGCTGAAGAGATACACATCTTGCAGGAGCAGGAGTTTGTGAAGTTCTGGGGATAGATAATACTGTTTGCAGTCAAAGAAGAGTAATCATCATCATAATTCATTAGACAAGTATGTTTTGGAACGACGAGGAATTTGGTTTGCCGTACAGTCGTACCGAAAAAGCACCAAGACACACAATTACATAAAAAATTGACATAAACATCCACCACAGCGGCTCTTCCACATTCCCCACTGTGATGGAAGGCAATAAAGTCTTATCTTCTCTCCTCCTTTCCTCCTGCGGTCGGGGGAGTTGAACCACCCACAGACGTCGGGGCGGTCAAAGCTCCCGCATCGGGGCGGTCGAATTCCTGCGGCGTGGAGTCCCCAAAGTCCATCCCTAACCAGGGACCACGAGCGCCACGATGTTAAAGTCCGCAGCTCCCGCAGGTTGGAGCACCTAAGGCCGACACCCGGCAAAGGGATCGCCCGCTCCAAGATGTTAGTCCGCATGCTTTGTGGTTTTGGAGCTCGAGAAATCCCAAACGAAAGGCCACCAACATCACGATGTTAGGTCGCGGTGCGGATGGAGATACGACACGGACAAAATCGCATCTCCGTCGAGGAATTAGATAAAAGGTTTCTCCCACCTTCCCCCCCACATAATACAAAACTAAAGATAAGCTAAAACATACATTTTACAAGAAACTAAAAACATAAAGAATGAAAATGACAAAGACAGACCATTGGCGAGGCAGCCATCGTTCGGCGCCCCCTGGTGGTATATTAAAGATGTTACATGGATAGGAAGGGTTTAGAGGACTATGAACCAACTATAGTCTTTTATGCCATCTTACTTGCCACAAACAAGGTGGGCCGAAGGGTCTATTTCCATGCTACACAGCTTTATGACTATGTAGTGTAATTAGTTAGATAGAGCTCTTAAAGATAGTGGAGTCAAGGGATATGGGGAGAAGGCAGGAACGGGGTACTGATTGTGGATGATCAGCCATGATCACATTGAATGGTGGTGCTGGCACGAAGGGCCGAATGGCCTACTCCTGCACCTATTGTCTATCTGAAACCTGGTTTAGGGTCACCCTGCCTGATAGGAATTGGGAGGGGAATTGAGGGCATCCGTTACTGTGCAGAATATCGGAACCAATGATAATGGGGAGAGTTTACTGATCAAGGATCATCTCAAGCCCGCTGACTCTCTCAGCTATCTCCATGACATCTCACCACCCTGCTTCCTGCAAGAACGTTATTCCATTTTCCCACCTTTGTTGCAGCTGTTCTGATGATTCCATCCACACCAGTGCATCTGAGAGATCTTCCTTTTTCCATAAAGCATGGCTTCCTCTCCACCGCTGTTGACGAGGCAATTAGTTGCGTTGGTTCCGTTTCTTGCCCTCCGCTTTCACCATCCGTCCTTCCACTTGGCGCAGGTTTTCCACTTTGCAGCTCATCACTCAACGTTCAACAGATCACGGGGCAGCACAGCGGGTAGAGCTGCTGCCTCGCATCGCCAGAGACCCGGGTTCGATCCTGACCTCCGGTGCTGTCTGTGTGGAGTTTGCACGTTCACACCGTGACCGCGTCGGTTTTCTCAGCATGCTCTAGTTCCCTGCCACATCCCAGAAACATGCGGGTTTGCAGGTTAATTGGCCCTCTGTAAATTGACCCAAGTGTGTAGGGAATGGATGCGTAAGTGGGGTAATATAGAACTAGTGTGAACGGGTGATCGATGGTCGGCGTGGACTCAGTTTGCCGAAGAGCCTGTTCAATCAATCATTACCAATACCGGTAAAAGTCCACTGATCAGAAGCATTAATTAGTTTTTCTCCCCATAGACACCGACTGATTCACTGAGTATTTCCAGCATCTTCCATTTCTCTTTTAAATCTTTAACATCAAAAATATTTTTTACTTTTTAACCAATGAAATAGGTCTCACTCGAAGAATACCAGAGGTTGGAACTAACCTGAACTGACTTTTCCTCTCTCGTTTAACATATCATACTATATTTACATATTCTGTTGTGCTGCACCAAGTTAAAATGTCATTGTTCTATCTGGGACATATGACAATAAAACACTGTCGACTTGACTCTAAATTCAAAATCAGCTCATAACTTGAAAGGGTGCTCTCTGGGTGCTCCAGTTTCCTCCTACATTCTAAAGACGTGCAGGTTTGTAGGTTAATTGGCTTCTGTAAATTGCCCCTGGTGAGTAAAGGGCCTGTCCTACCAGCATCCGACTCCATGCGGTGAGTGCGATCAAACTAGAAGCGGGGGCCGCGCGGAGGTCGGGTGATCCCCTGTACAGAGCCGTTCCCACCAGCATGCGCCTGCATGCGGCAAGCGCGACCAAACCAGCAGCGAGGGCCGCGCGGAGGTCGGGTGAGTGGCGCAATGCGGTGCAAAGTGAGGCGAACTTGGAGCGAAGTCTAAGGTAAGTTCGCCAGGACAGAGAGGGGCACACAGAGAGGGGCACAGAGGCACACACATAGAGGGTCATGGAGGCACCTACAGAGAGGGTCACGGGGGCACGATGTCGGGGCGGTGTGTAATGCGTCGAGGCGACTGCGAGCCGTCAAGCTGTTGGCGCGCGGAATTTTTGAACATAGTCAGTTTTTCGGAGCCCCGCACGATGTCGGGACGAACTCCGCACAATTCCGCACGGCTTCGGCGATCGAAGTGGGACCGGCCCCCGCGATGCTGGACGGCTCAAGCGACCACGTTAGGTCGCGCTCATCGCATGGAGTTGCATGCTGGTGGGACAGGCCCTTGAGTTGCAAAAGAGGGTGAACATAGAACTAGTGACCGGGCGATCGTTGGTCAGCACGGCCATGGTGGGTTTCCACACTCTAAAGATAAAGAGAACAATTACCAGGGTCACAAGCAAACTGACATTGGGGCAGATTATTGGTAGAAAAATCAACCTGTGTCTGAATGAATGGCGTCAGGAGTGAAGATAAGCTCAGCAGCAATCCTGGGCCAAGATACATTTCAACCCTGCAGTGTTTCATCAGAACACGACCCCTGCAGTAAGGATAAATAGAGCTGCAAATAAGATTTCAAACAAACAATATATGGAAGGAGAGAAGCAAATGGGTGACGTTTCAGACTGAGTCTGAAGAAGGGTCTCGACCCGAAACATCATCCGTTCCTTCTCTCCAGAGATGCTGCCTGTCCCGCTGACTTACTCCAGCTTTTTGTGTCTATCTTCGGTTTAAACCAGCACCTGCACTCCCTTCCAACACAATATAAGGAAGGGTTGGTTCTAGAAAGGGTGAGAAATCCAACAATAAAGGAATCAAATAAATGGGAACAATGGAGAAACAGAAGTATAAAATGAGTGGTCAGAAATTAGACAGGTTCTTGGCTGCACTGGTCTAAACGCAGAAATATTAAAATAAACATAGAAACATAGAAATTAGGTGCAGGAGTAGGCCATTCAGCCCTTCGAGCCTGCACCGCCATTCAATATGATCATGGCTGATCATCCAACTCAGTATCCCGTACCTGCCTTCTCTCCATACCCTCTGATCCCCTTAGCCACAAGGGCCACATCTAACTCCCTCTTAAATATAGCCAATGAACTGGCCTCAACTACCCTCTGTGGCAGAGAGATCCAGAGACCCACCACTCTCTGTGCGAAAAAAGTCCTCATCTCGGTCCTAAACGATTTCGCCCTTATCCTTAGACTGTGACCCCTTGTCCTGGACCTCCCCAACATCGGGAACAATCTTCCTGCATCTAGCCTCTCCAACCCCTTAAGAATTTTGTAAGTTTCTATCAGATCCCCTCTCAATCTCCTAAATTCTAGAAACCTGGTACAACACCGAATGGAGTTGAGGTAATAATTGTGGAGAAGATCAGAATATGACCGGACTGACTGAAATATGGAGTAAAGGGAATGCCACTATCATATTAATGTAACATATTGATGAAGGACTGTAAAGAAAAGCATTTTAGAGATGATCTAATTAATGTATTGAAGGATATAAACATAATTGAATCTCAGGAGGACAATAAATCATATGAGCAAAAGGATATGGATTCAAGTTGAGATGAAAATGTATTAAAGATATAACTTTATTATATTAGCAACAGTTGATGTGGAAACTGCTTTATATTACAACTGGGTGATAAATAGAATTTTACAGTCACGTGTATTGAAGTAGTTCGACCATTAAAGTGCAGTTAGAAGTCTTTAACATGCAAGACCTTTTGATGAACGGCAGTGTTCTTTGCAAGACCTCTACTTTCCTGCAATTCCAATGACAGTGGGGTATATTGATGGGTGAGATGAGTAGTTTAAGATTATCTATTGCTTTCTCACAGACATGGTGCATTTCTGGATCTTGGTCAAAATTTTGGGAAGCAAAGTGATAAGAACAGCTCGGAACTCTTCCTGAAATTGGCTGCAGGATTTTCTTTCTTCTGTTTTATATTGGGTGGCACCGTGGTAGCGTTGCATCCTCATGAAGTCAGCAGTTTGATTCTGACCTCGGATGCTGTCTGTGTGGAGTTTGCATGTTCTCCCTGTGACCGCGTGGGTTTCCTCCTGCATCCCTTGTGAGTTTGTAGGTTAATGGTAGGCCTCTGTAAATTTGCCCCAAAAGTATTGGGCGTGGGTGAATAAGTGGGAGAACAAAAGCACTAGTACGGGCGATTGATGGCCAGTGTGGACTCGGTGGGCTGAGGGACTCGTTTCCATGCTGTATCTATCAATCAATATGGGTAGCATTTGACCAAGTGTGGTTTTGAGGAGAATCGAGTTATCAATGGGAATTGAGAGAAAAGAATTACAGTGCCAAGCATGAAGTGCTGGAGGATATCTCAGTGGGTCAGGCAGCAGTGGGTCAGGTCAGGCAGCATCTGTGGAGGGAATGGACAGATGATGTTTCGCACATGGCTCCTTCATCTCCATTCTCAAACTTTCCAGTGGTTGGAATCACACCTAATGTAAATGACAATGATTGAGGTTGTTGGGAGCCATTTAGCCCAGGCCCAGAGTTACAGCACGACTTCCTAGAACTCAAGCTGCTGAATAAGTGGTCTTTTCATCTCATGGTCAGAGGTGGGGATGTTCCTTGATGGTTGTACCACGTTTCATTCCATTTGTGAACGTTGCAGTCCATGTCTGTAGCAGCTAGAACCAGACCATCTTCAGACGTGGGATCATGTTACGTTGCACGTGATAATATTTGTGCCACTAGAGTGCTGGGTGATGACTCTACCAACAGCAGGGAGTATAAGCACCTACCCTTGACATAACCTTCACCGTGGCAATGTCACGGTGGCGCAGCAGTAGAATTTATGCCTTGCAGCATCAGAGATCGGGTTCGATCCTGACTACAGGTGCCGTCTGTACAGACTTTGTACGTCCTCCCGTGGGTTTTCTCCAGGAGCTCCAGTTTCCTCCCACATACCAAAGACGTACAGGTTTGTAGGCTAATTGACTACAACTTGACTTAGTGTGCGGGGATCGCTGTTTGGCACTGACTCGGTGGGCTGAGGGGCTCGTTTCCAAGCTGTTTTTCTAAACTGAAGTAAAACTTCATGATCAACATGTGGATTGGGCCGGAGATGGTGGTGTAAGTGGGGGGGGGGGGAAACAGTGTGGAAGGTGCTCGATCACAACTGACCAAAACTTCACTGCATCTGCTTTATGCGAGTAGTGGGAGTGTCTGCATATGTAGGGTGATTGATGTGTAAAACTCTCTGCTTTACCACCTCATCCCAAGGAATAAAGGGTGTGTCCCACTGTACGAGGTAATTCAAGAGTCCTCGCGAGTTTTCCCCTGATTCCAACTCGGAGAATGTCTGTAGCGGGTCCGTAGGAGTTTGTGAATGTCACGTAACGATAGGTACTCGGGAAATCCGGTAAACTCGTGACGTTTTTTCAACACTGTGAAAAATGTCCACGAGTAAAAAAAGTACTCACGACGAAAAAAAGTGTTACTTTTTACTCGTACGAGCCGCTACGAGACATCCACGGACTCCTACGGACATTTTCAGAGTTCGAATCAGGGGAAAACTGGGGAGAACTCTTGAATTACCTCGTACAGTGAGACAGGCCCTTAAGTCTGCACTGTGGTGGGATATCCTCCATTTCCTGGGATGAGTTCAGCTCCAATAACTCTCAAGAAGCATAACAGCATTGAGTCAAAGCAGACCACAACATCAACTACCCAAGCATTCAGAAAATAGGCACAAAATGCTGGAGTAAGTCAGCGGGACAGGCAGCATCGCTGGAGAGAAGCGGGATAGCTGCCGGTCCTGGTGGGCTGCTCCAGCATTTTGTGTTTATCTTCAGTGTAAACCAGAATCTGCAGTTCCTTCCTGCCCAAAATATTCAATCTTTCCACCAGCAGTGCACAGTGACTGCAGTGTACGGTCTACAAAATACACTGCACTTCCTTGCCTGATCTACTGGCCGCATCTCCCAACCTGCAGCCTATTGCACCAGGCACATGGGAACAATACCAGATTCAGACACCCCTCCAAGGTGCACATTACCCTGCACTGGGAACACATCAGCATCCCATCATCATTGTTGGCTCTAAATTTCGCAACTCGCTGTCCAACATCAACATTGGGTGTCAGATTGCAACCTTCACGTGGTCCACCCTGTTTCGACTACTGCAATCAACCCCACGTGCACAAACAAATAGATGTTGTGTATTGACGTCTACAGCTTTAGGCTGTGCATGCCTTACGCAACATGGGACTACCTATACCACCTCTCAGGGTCAATTAGGAATAAGCAATAAATGTTTACCCTGTAAAGGAAGCTTAGTTCCCGCAAAATGGATAATTTAAAAAAGTTATTGGCAATTAGCGATGATGATATCTTAGATCACATGCTCTAATGGGGAGAGCAGCTGCTGCCTCAGTGCCAGAGACCCGGGTTCAATCCTGACTAGGGGTGCTGTCTGTATGGAGTTTGTACGTTCTTCCCATGACTTGCGTGGGTTTCCTCCCACACTCCAAAGACGTACAGGGTTTCTAGGTTAATTGGCTTCAGTAAAATTGTAAATTGTCCTTTGTGTGTAGGATAGTGCTAGTGTACGGGGTGATCGCTGGCCAGCACGGACTTGGTGGGCCAAAGGGCCTTTTCCTCTACTGTATCTCTAAAGACTAAAGTGTAAGCTGTGCAGTGATTGGTTTGGTGGAGACACAAGGAACTGCAGATAATGGAATCTAGGGCAAAAGACAAAGTGCTGGAGGAAGTCAGAAGGTCTTACAAGCTGTAAGGTGGTCTTTGCCGGATATTTGGTTGATTACATGCAGATATGGAATATAGAGTACGCTATCTGAACCGTTGCACTCAACGTTGCCAACACTGAACCCCTGAGATCAGTGTCTGCAACAATTTGGAGACTATTCCAGAGAGGCCGAGCACTGGTTTGCAGCAGGGTGGGCTGTTTGATTCGGCCGTTGCAGAGCCCTGGAAGCTGTCTCTGGTTGTTTGTCCACAGAATGCACCAGGCCCAGAGAATCAGAAGAAAGTTTAGTTTTAGTTTAGAGATACAACGCGGAAACAGGCCCTTTGGCCCACTGAGCCCGCGCACTAACACTATCCTACACACACTAGGGACAACATACATTTACACCGAGCCAATTAACCTACATACCTGTACGTCTTTGGAGTGTGAGAGGAAACCAAAGATCTCAGAGAAAACCTACGCAGGTGACGGGGAGAACGTACAAACTCCGTAGAGACAGCACCCAGAGTCGAGATCGAACCTGGGTCTCCAGCGTTGCAAGGCAGCAACTCTACCGCTGCGCCACTGTGCCGCCAGAAATACATATAGAAATAAAACTAGTAACATGTATTATTAAAAACAAGAAACTTCTCTTAAATTTGCTTTTTCCTTATTTTGTATTTTTGTGAAAGTCGCATCTAAAAAACGCTGTAGTTTCAATAAGAGTTTGTCTTCTGATAACAGCAAATGATATGCAAATGTTTCAAATAATGTGAGTTTACAAATTCAGTTTGAAACATCCCATTTTTTATTTAACAATTATATATTGTAACATTAGTTCACATGCAAATTCTAAACATTTGACGCCCAATAACCATAAATAGCAGCACACTCACTAAACTGTGCTAAAATATAAATTAATGTCTCAATTTATTGAATATAACCTCTCTCGTACAATCATGCACCAACATTTAAATTACCTTATTTCTAGAGAATACATTGGCAGTTAATGATATAATCCTTCTTGCAATGCAGCAGCTGAAATCTGGCCAACAGATATACTCTATGAATGTGCGTCTGATTACATTGAGAAGCATCGAGGTAATGACATGCATTCACACACATCGCAAATTTCATTAACATGCAGACTCCTCAGGGTTACCATCTTTAACTGATCACACAGGGATCATCCACGGATGACCTTACATCACCCTCAAGTAATGTGTTCATCACAGCTTTCATCAGGTAGCTGGCTGTCCCTCTCTTCCCCGTTGGAGGAGTTTGGTAGAAGTCTTGCATGCCCTGGAAGTAGACACAATATAAATCAAGCAACAAGATCCCGCACTACTTTTGTTTTTCACACAACTGAAGTTAAGATTAACAAAAAAGGAACAGCCATTGGGCAGGAACTCTGTGAACAGTTTACCTGCGTCATCATTCAAGTTAAAATCTTGTGGACACAAGGAACTGGAGATCCTGGAGTCATGCGTAAAACGCAAGATCTGGCACAGGTAGCATATGACATGGATCCAGGTCCTCCACAGATGCTGCCTGACCCGCTGAGTTATAGAGTTAAACAGTGTGGAAACAGGCCTTTCTGCCCAACATGCCCATACCCACCAACATGCCCAATCTACACCAGTCCCACCTGCCTGCGTTCGGCCCATATCCCTCTATAACTGTCCTTCCCATGTACCTGTCCAAATGTTTCTTAAACGTTGCAATAGTACCTGCCTCAACTACCTGAAATCTAATTCTTTGTCTATAGCATAGGCAGGATTAAAGAAAACAAAATAAATCTCAAACCTCACAGGCCTGGTATGTTAAAGGCCCTGTCTCACGGTGCGAGTTGACACACGAGTGACCCAGAGTGACAGACTCGTGGTTGTGTACGATATTCCAAGTTGATGTGCAAGTGTTTGAGGCGAGTTCCCACGGGTATGGTAATCTGCGATGTTCCGAGATCGTCTCCAGAGTTACCAAGTTTCCCTCCCGTTTGCTCTTGAGTTACCAAGTTCCTCTCCCGCTCAGGGCGTGTGTTGTTGCCGCAGGCCGGGATTCGCATTTAAAGCACTCGGTTATCTTCAGCAGTTCAGGCGAGGACAGGTTTGGGGGGGCGGGCGGGCGAGGGATGGTGGAATTGGGAGAAGGCAAAGACTATGGGTGGGGAGGAGTGAGATGGGGGGGCTAGGAACGGCATCTGCGAAACGGGTAGTCAACCTTTAGGGTCCCGGCCCGAAACATCCCTATACATTTTATGATTTCCCTCCAAAGATGCAGTCTCCCGTGGTTTGTTTGCACAACTCTCTTCCCTCATGCTTCTGTTGCGCATAATTCAGCAGTAAAACCTCTCTTCCCCTTACCCAGCGACGCCCGATTCCTCGCACCCCCACAAGTTCACATCGACGAGGGAAGAATGAGCAGGGAATCTGAAGAAGGGTCCCGACCCGAAACATCACCCATTTCTTCTCTCCAGAGGCGATGCCTGTCCCGCTGAGTTACTCCAGCATGTTTGTGTCTATCGTCGGTGTAAACCAGCATCTGCAGTTCCTTCCTACACACGGACAGTGAAGTGCCTCGGCCAAATTAGGAACATTAGGATTCTCTGATATGAAGGTAGTCTGGTTTGCGTTTCTTACACTTGATCATATCCGAAACTAAAGTATAGATAGACACAAAATGCTTGAGTAACTCGGCGGGACAGGCCGCATCTCTGGAGAGAAGGAATGGGTGGCGTTTTGGGTAAGTCTGAAAAAGGGTCTCAACTCCATTCCTTCTCTCCAGAGATGCTGCCTGGTCCGCTGAGTTACTCCAGCATTTTGTGTCTATTAAAGAGTTCCCACGGTAGACGCACGAATCACTAAACTTAACGCACGGGCCACTACGATATAACTGTGAGTTTCAATTTTAAACTTGACCACGAAATTTGACTCGTGGAAAAAGTCAAACATGTTTGACTTTTTTCACGAGTTCACAAGTTTCACAGGTACCTGGCGTTAGCGCCACGAGTGGACAAGTTGATCGCGCGAGTTCCGACGTTCCCGCTACGTTGGCTGTACGTGATCACCACGAGTGAAAACTCGGGGTCACTCGTGGGCCAAC
The DNA here is from genome assembly GCA_963514005.1 of Raja brachyura. The sequence continues at coordinate 3,996,403 of OY740797.1, read as the reverse complement.
TCGCACCGTGAGACAGGGGTTTAACTCTGTTCCTCCCTTTGTAGATGCTGCTTGAAAAGGAATCAGGTTAAGATCCAGGATAGCAGCAGTGGAAGGTGAAGGGGAATGTCGGTGGCTATGAACAGTCTGTGAACTTGCCTCACACACCGTCAGCAAGGGCCCTATAGTTTTAGTCAGGAAGCGGTACATTTTGTAGGCCGAATGGCCTGTTTCTCTGCTGTCCTGCTATGTTCTATGGCACTTGAATTAATAATAGACCAAGCTGCAGGCATCAAGGACATACATAAACTATCAATGCGGATAAATATGAGTCGTGGATTTCAACAATCACAAAGATCGTCCTGATAATCTACTGTCTGAACCCAACGCCAAGGGATGAACTATCTGGAAAACCTAAAATCATGGGAATAGAGCCATGCACACCCATTCATGGACATGCCAAGGGAGTGAAGGCAAACAGAACCAAGATCTGGATAAAACGAGTGACTCACAACCCATGCATAATGCCTTTTGCCACCTCTTTCACAAGAGTGCTGAAGGTGGGTTGGTGATCATCATCAACTCTGGTTGCATCGCTCATGTTTATTTCACCTTTGATGCTGAACTACTGGTGCACGTTGTGTTTGCTTATTAATGTTTTCTGTTAATCAAAATGTGCAAATGTCATTTATTCTCAGTCAACATCTACACTTGAGTTCCTAATCTCAGGCATCTCCACAGTTGTGTTTCAGAGACTCCAGACTGAAGGACCTGTCCCACTTAGGCAACTTTTTAGGCGAGAGCAGGAGACTCTGCGCTTGCCACATGTTCGCTGGTGGTCTCTGGTGAGTCTCCTTCATGGACGCGAGGAATTCCCGCATTCTGGGAACTAGTCGTGGCCTGTATGGTCGCAGTGTATTTTTCAACATGTTGGAATTTTTTCTGCCACCAAAAATTGGTCGGCGTGGAGAAAATCGATACTTTTGTAGTCGTAGGTGCAGTGGTAGTGAGGTCGCCATGTTGAGGCAGTCGAGGTAGCCGCAGGTAGATTTAGTTAATCTCCTTTGCTGACCGGGCATTTTCATTGGCTCATTGGGGGGGGAACAACGTAAGCACTAGTTTTCAGAAGCAAGGAAAAATGACCAGGAATGTTAAATGTCCGCCAAACTTCACTGCTGTGTATCTCTGGCTTATTAAAAGTTGCCTCGCTTCTTAAAAGTGTCTCCACCCCCATCCCTTCTATTAAAGGACTTACACTATGCTAGCCGTCTTTAACCTTCCTGTGTGAATTTCAGAGAGCGCTCCCCTGTTTTCCCTGGCCCCCACCTTTGCAGGGGTGTGTGCGTGTGTGTGTGCGCGTGTGTGTGTGTCTGTGTCTGTGTGTGCGTGTGTGTGTCTGTGCCTGTGTCTGTGTGTGCGTGTGTCTGTGCCTGTGCCTGCGTCTGTGTGTGCGCCGCTCTGGTGGTTGCCGTTCCAGTTGGCGGTTTTTCAGGCGAGTGCCTCGAGCTGGAAGGTCACAGGCAGTCCGCTGAAAAGTGGCCTAAGTGGGACAGGCCCTTGACACTCAACAGAAGTAGTTGTGTGGCTCGGGACTACGGACAGGTGAGGCTAACATATTGTGCAATGCATTTCATATCAGGACAAATAACCACAACGGATGTTCCATTTAAATCTACTTAGGACTGCTGGCTTTTACTGACCTACTTTTGTGAAAGTCTGGGACAAGGGTTGGGAACCTTTTCATGTTGGAATGCCGCGTTAAATTAGCTGTAATCTAATAAGGCCGCATCCAAGATACTTCAATCAGATATGCCTCAAAATGTGCATTATTTTGTTAAAATAGCCCTCATGACTTACTAATGTTTTAATTGTGGCCATCAGTCGGGGAGGATCATTTTGTTGAATCTTCTTTTACTCTGGTATTTTAAATACGTTCATTTTAAGATTAAAATTAAAATAATAAAAGACGAACAAAAACATATTAATAAAAATAAAAGGATTTGTTCTACAAAATTTGGATTCATTCAAAAGGCCGCACTTAATGGCCTAGAAGGCCGCATGTTCCCCACCCCTGGTCTGGGACAAAGTGAAAGTAAATATCCACTTAACTACGGTTTAGGCTTATTATTGCCGTGTGTACTGAGATACAGTGAAAAGTTTCATTTTGTGTGCTATCCAAACAGACCCGATACACCTTGCCCGAGTCTCAAGAGCTGGATTCTGAGTGGAAGAAGGTGTCGAGCCCAATTAGGGGAAGATTTGAAGGCAGGTGACAGGTGGTAGAGATGGTTTGCCCGTAGGTGGCACAGATCTAAATCTGTGATAGTTTAGTTTAGTTTAATGATACAGCTAATACTGTAAAACAAAGCTATATCTCTTTGGATAGCACACAAAACAAAGCATTTCACTGTACCTCGGTACATGTGACAACTTGGGGCTGTACCGCAAATATGGATTTTTTAAAAAAATTGTAATTTTTGTTAGAAGTACAATAGTGCGGTACTTGAGCACCTAATGCATACATACATATTTCCATTCTTGTACAACTTCGTTTTTTGATTTAATAATAAAAGAACAGTGAGAGAAAAAAGAAATAAAGAGTGTCGGATTAGATAGACAAGCAAGTAGAAACAGATAGCAAAAGAAATAAAGGACAGAGATGAGAAGCTAAAAAGATTGAAATAGAGGGAGAAAGTAAAGAGAGATTAGGAGAGATCTACCTATTTTGTACAAAAAGCTGGAGAAACTCAGCGGGTGCAGCAGCATCTAAGGAGTGAAGGAGATAGGCGACGTTTCGGGTCGAGACCCTTCTTCAGACCCGAAACGTCGCCTATCTCCTTCGCTCCTTAGATGCTGCTGCACCCGCTGAGTTTCTCCAGCTTTTTGTGTAACCCTCGATTCTCCAGCATCTGCAGTTCCTTCTTTAATACCTATTTTGTATTTTTGCCCATCCGTCACCCAGTTCTAAACCATTTAATTTCTAAGGTTATGTTATGTTGCACTACATGCTTGTAAAAAGTTGATAAAAGGAGACCCACAAATATGGATTTAAATGCATCTATTCCTTTGCCCAGGCAGAATAAAAATAGCACAATTTAGCAACAGCTCTCAGACACAACTGTTCTAATTATAAATAGGTTTACTCACTTGAACCTCAATATGTTCCAGCCTTATTTTGTCTTTCTTAAATTCGTCAAAAGCGTCTTTGACCAGATTGTCCAAGTTCACTTCAGCTACAAATTCCAGTTCAGGATTGCGTTCCAGCATGACAGAGACCACCATGATCAGCTGCAGCAAAGTAACCCAATGTCATTGCCATTGCACCATCATAAAATACATCTCCAACTTACATCATTCCATCGTATGGTTACATTTTCGTGTTGTTAGTTGGGGGTTAATTGTAGCGCTATATTTAAATTAAAGGGATCTACAGGAAGCACAAAAGGCAGCCAGCATCATCAAAGACCCACACCACCCTGGCCACACTCTCTGTAGGGGCATTTCAACGAGGATCACCTGATAAGACTAAATATTTATTACTCTGCTATATTTTACACTAAAATGTGCAAACAAGGGGAGTGACGATCGTATATTTAGTTGCTTCAAATTACAATTACTATAAAAATAAAAGAACATGTTGCATGTAGCTGTAAGTTTGGGTGGATTGAATGTTGTGCTTTACACACAGTACTGTATAAATATATCCCTAAAAGTTCACCTGGCCTAATTTTATTGCATTTAGCCGCATTGTTACTAAATCTAATTATGAATAATGAGATCAATTAGATGAGTTTAATGTGGGGGAAGATCAACTTTATTCTTGTGTTGAGATTCGCTCTTAGTCTCTTTTTCAGCAGGGATTGACTGGTGAAATGAGCAGAGACGAGTTAGCAGTGAACCTTTGGTAGGAAGAATGCAAAGGAGCAACAGAAACGGAATCTTTCAAGGAATGAAGGAACAGGAGGAGCTTGGAGTGATTGGGAAGATGTCAGTGAAAATGAGGACGTTATAAAGGTATTGGGGATCCTTGGCTTTGGTTCTTGATTACGAACCGATTTGACAAGTGTCCAAAATCAATAGAAGAACAGAGTAAATTAGCCTCAGGTTTTAGGCTTAACTATTCTGAAACTGTGGTTAGGCATCACCTGAAGTTCAGTTCGCCCAGTATATTTCAGGAAGAGTTCACACTAATTCCCGTCCACACGCTACACATTTAGGGCAATTTAAAGAGGCCAATTAACACACAAACCCATCGTCTTTGGGATGTAGGAGGAAATCCACATGGTCACATGGAGAACATGCTAACTCCACACAGACAGCACCCAAGGTCAGGATTGAACCAGGTTCTCTAGTGCTGTGAGGCAGAAGCTCTGCCAACTGTGCCACTGTGCCACAATTACTAGGGATGGATTTTGTAAATTTCCGCGACATATCTCCCTCATCTCAGCGTTAAATATATACGCGATTGCAAAAATGGTGGTAATTTGGGACGGCTTCAAATAAGATTTTGATCAGTACCTCCACAATGATCTGCCGATATTCTGGCTGTACGATGTCCTGCAAAGTGTCTTCTACGAGGAGAGAAAAGTTCATCTCATACATAGTCATATCTGACAAAGTTGGTTGCTGTAGAAAGAAAACAGAGTGTAAGGTTTCTGCTGATGGAGAGTAACATCATTTCTCATGCATTTAGACTATAGAATATAGAAAAGTACAGCACAGGGACAGGCCCTTCGGCCCACAAAGCCCGTGCCAAACATGATGTCAAGGTATACTCTTCTCATCACCCCGCACATGATCCATGAACTTATGAACTATACTAAAACTGACACTTTTCTATTTTCCAGTGAATCTAACCAGCCGCACTTTGAACTATTTAAGTATCTGCATTTGTTGGAGCCCAACAGGACAGATTCTCTGCTGTAGTTACTCTCAGTCTCAGTGCAAACTCAGCAGTTGGACAGTAAGTTAAGTAAGTTGCCATTCATTGAACAATACCGCACAGCAACAGACTCTTCAACCCATCCTGGGATCAAAACCCAGCCGTTGGATCTGGGAGCAAGATCAGGAGGATGTTTGCTCTCCTGATCTTCACACAATCACACAATAAGTTTTATTCGTCACTTGCACACAAAGTGCAAGTGAAATGAATTTGCCAGCTGCGGTACAATGAAAGAACACAAAAAACACAATAAAAATTTAACATAAACATCCACCACAGCATTCATCACTGCGGTGGAAGGAAGGCACAGAAATTTGGCCAGACCTCCTCCATTTACTTCCCCCACGCACTTTTGAGATCCTTCATGAGAAATGATGAGACAAAGAGTAAATCCAACTAAATATGGAGACGCATTCTAAATAGATGCAAATTATAGCATTAAGTTCATATGCTTCCTGTCATTTCACCCATATTTTTGATGTTGCTGCGGCAGTAGACAGTAGAGCTAATAGGACTTGATGTTTCAATCCCTGTAATAAGTCGGCACTCTTGCTATTTGCAGTGGGATTGGAGTGGTGGAAGGTAGGGTAGGTACGTCATCAGGGCCATCAGGTGGGCACCCTCCTTCTTTTACGTTTCATTGATAAGCCCAAAACATCTCCAGAGAGCTCAACAGTGATAACTGGCGTCCCAGTTACAACCCCCTTAATTCCATATCCTCTTGCCTTCATCTTGCAGCCCAATTGTTGTCTCTCCTTTTGTTCCAAAGTCAATTGCTGCTTTTTTCCCCATGTTGGAGGGTGCAACCCCTCACCCCATTTTCTTTAATAGCCTGGTCATAGATGTAGCAACAAATCCCCTGCATCCCACTTCGACAGGGAAAATCTTGGTCTTCCAGCCATTCGGCAGCTTCAGTTGCCAGTTCCGAGTACTTGGTCTTTTTCCTTTCATAAGCTTGTTCAACACCATCCTCCCATGGAAATGTCAATTCCACAACATATGCCAACTTGGCTGTTGTGGACCACAGGACTATGTCTGGCCGGAGTGTTGTAGCCACAATGTCTGGGAGGGAAACACAAGTTTATTTCCCCCCAAGTCCACTTCCATTTTCCAATGCCGAGCAGGCTGCAGAATGCTTGTATCCATTGATGTTATCTGGTGCTCTGGAGGTTGGCCTGATGATACAAATGTTGTGAAGTGGACATTTCCTGCCGATGTTGGTGGGGAAGCATTTGTGATCTTACGCCTCTGTTCCAGGATTGATGCCAGCTGTCTGAGAACTCGGTTGTGCCGCCAAGAGTAACGCCCTTGGCCGAGGCTCATAGTGCATCCTGTTAAAATGTGCCTTAGTGATGCAGGTGCTTGGCAAAGGGAACAAGCGGGGTCTTCTCCGAACCACTGCTTCAGGTTCTGGGGTGATGGTAGAACATCATAAGTGGCTCTGATGACAAAACTTAGCCGAGATCCTTCCATTTGCCAGATGTCACGCCAGCTGAGTTTCCTCTTTTCCAGGCTCTCCCAGTTAGTCCATTGGCCCTGCTTGGCCATTGAGACGGCCTTGGCGTGTCGCTCTGCCTCCTCCCGTCTTCTCACCTCCTCCACCACGAGCTGTCGCTTCTGCACTGCTGTTGCCTTGTGCCATTGAGGAGCCTTTGGGACGAGCCCGAGTCCGGCTCTCCCGTGTTGGACTTAGCCAACCACATTCTGGAAATGAAGAACAGACTTAGCACTCTGAACGGCTTCAGATGGGGTCCACTTCCTCCCCGTTGCCACATGGGGGGCCGCTGTTCGAATAACAGTATCTTCAAATTCAGTGAGGATCATGACCAACCTTGCTTTAGTGCATTTGAACTCTTCCACAAGTCCTGCAATGGGTAATTCCAATTTTCCACTCCTGTACAGTCCGACAGCATTTAAGCATCGTGGAAGTCCAAGCCACTATTTCACATGGATGCTGATCATTCTTTCCAGCTTTTCAACTTTGTAGATGGGGATTTCATACATAGTTAAAGGCCACATGATTCTTGGTAGTATGCCAAATTGGAAGCACCACAGCTTGAGTTTTCCTGGTAGCAAGGTCTTGTTGATGCGAGCTATGTGCGTGCTGGTATCCTTTTTGAGTTGTTCAAACTCTTTCTGAAGTTAAAGCGTTTCTTTGCAATTTATCAGCAGGATTGCATTCTAAGCACCAAGGTAATACTTTGCAAATGGTACAGGAACCTTGGAGACTGGAACCACTGCCATGGCAGGATTAGGCTCAATGGTCTGTTGCATTCATTGTTTACCTGCTCTTCAAATGGAATGAATTGTGAAGAGGAAATCCACTAAAGATATGCATTTAGAGGTGATTTAACTAGTCGATGGAAAATAATGTAGATACAAGGAACTGCAGATGCTGGTATACCCTCCTGGTCTGTATCGCCCTTTTACCTGCCAGGTATTATCCTGCCCTGTTCTCTTCCAGCTTTCCAGCCCCCCCCCCCCCCAACTACAATCTGAAGGGTCCCAACCAGAAAAGTCACCTATGCAAGTTCTCTAGAGATGCTGGCTGAGTTACTCCAGCACTTTGTGCCTTTATGTGCAAAACAATGTTTGTCTCAAGTTAAATAATTACTTGGGGCAGGTGCTTCTCAGTTACTCTTATGCCCTCTGCCGTCCTCTCCAGAATCTGCCAGACTCTGTCATAAAAACCTTTCGGAGTGCGGTTTAAAGAGCCATCAAGATGTCGCCTGTTCAGCCATGACCTGAAGGGAAAGAGAAGTTCTCTGGTTATTATGTACTCCTGATGATGTTAAATGTCCACAGTTACTGCACAAGTCACACAAATATAACTTTCATAGTTCATTTAGGGCGAGTCACAGATTCTACAAATGAAATGTATGAAATAAATGTCGAGGCAGAAACACCGTATACAGAATTAATTAAAAAAGTACCAATTAGCTTTGACATTAAGCGCAAAAAAAAAAACTGTAGTTAAAAAAACAATTTCCACTTGAAATTTTGCAATTTGTTTTCTAAAAGTAATTGTTATATTTCCAAAGACTTTAATTTTATCACCACGGCTGCTTGATGTATTTTGAAATGCCACCAATATGAAATCAAATGTGTTTAGAACTGTCTTTTTAATCTTATGGGCAAGGTAGTGAATCTGCTCCAACGGTTCTTTATTATCACATTTACATTGCACAGTTTAATTGATTATCTAGCGCTCACACAGTCATGAGATGCCATATAGCGGCACCATTTACAATAGTCCAACGGAATAGGCTAAAGCTTTGCCTCCTTGCTGTAAAGATACCTCTTGAATTGAGTTTGAACAGTTACTTTCGTTATAGATATACATTAACTCGCAATCTTACTTACAGTGGATACGTGGCATCTTGAAAATAAAAGTGGATGGGAGGCGTTTCGGTTTGGGACTGAAGTCTGGAGAAAGGTCCCAACCCAAACCACACCCATCCTTTTTCTCCAGTGATGATGCCTGACCGCTGAGTTACTCCAGCACTTCGGGTCTATCTTCGGTATAAACCAGCAACTGCAGTTCCTCTCTACAAATAAAACAGGGGCTTCTCTTCTGTAGCTATGAGGAAAGTAGATCAGCCTAAACTTTACCTCCATTGGTGAAGTTTCAATGCTAACCCTTGAAGGAAGCCAACCACACAGATCTGGCAAACTCTGTGACATGGATTTTTTCCCTTTCCTGCCATCGGTTGTTATCAGATGTCAAAAGAAGAAAATCTTTGGCATCCGGGAGGGAGATGTCTTCAAGTTGGTTGATGAGTTAATTCGTAGTAGAGCACTCAGACAGCAATCCAAAAATGTATTTTAGTTTAGTTTAGTTTGGAGATACAGCGCAGAAACAGACCGCTCGAGCCAACCAGCGATCACCCCGTACACTAGCACTATCCTACACACTAGGGACAATTTACAAATGTTATCAAAGCTAAATAGCCTACAAACCTGCACGTCTTTGGAATGTGGGAGGAAACCAGAGCACCCGGACAAGACCAACGTGGTCGCAGTGAGAACGTACAAACTCCATACAGATAGCACCCGCAGTCATGATCAAACCCGTCTTTGGCACTGTGGGGCAGCAACTCTACCGCTGCGCAACTGTGCCGCCCAAACCGTACAGTTTTACCAACCTTACAAGTGTTTTACCAAGGTCAACATTAAGATAGGAAATACATAACATTAAGCAAAAGCTGAAAAGTCAAAAACATACCTCAAAACATTTTTTCACTAAGAACTATGGAGGTTTGTAGTCATTTTCTTCAGAAATCAGACTAACATAAATCTAAAAAAAGAATTAAGTTAGAATCTATGTTTTTCATTTCCTGGTTCTGGGAACTCTTCAATCTGATTTATTTTTATATACAGAGGATGGTGGGTGTCTGGAATGCTTGCAGGGATGGCAGCGGAAGCAGATATAGACAATAGGTGCAGGAGTAGGCCATTTGGCCCTTCGAGCCAGCACCGCCATTCAATGTGATCATGGCTGATCATCCCCAATCAGTACCCCGTTCCTGCCTTCTCCCCATATCCCCTGACTCCACTATTTTTAAGAGCCCTATCTAGCTCTCTCTTGAAAGCATCCAGAGAAACTGCCTCCACCGCCCTCTGAGGCAGAGAATTCCACAAACTCACCACTCTCTGTGAGAAAAAGTGTTTCCTCGTACAGTAGCATTTCAGAGGCTTTTGGCTGGCACGTGGAAGTGCAGGGAATTGAGGGATATCGATCATGTGCAGGCAGAAGGGATTAGTATATCTTGGCATCAAGTTCAGCACAGACACTGTGGGCCAAAGGGCCTGTTCCTGTGCTGTGCCATACTGTTCCACGTTCCCTCTTGCCTTTATGGTCGCAAAAAGTGATCAAGTAAAGGCTTTGGGAAAAGAATCATCACTACCTAAAAGGGATACAAAAATGCTGGAGAAACTCAGTGGGTCTGAAGAAGGGTCTCGATCCGAAACGTTGCCTATTTCCTTCGCTCCATAGATGCTGCCGTACACGCTGAGTTTCTCCAGCATTTTTGTCTACCTTCGATCTTCCAGCATCTGCAGTTCCCTCTTAAACATCGCTCTCTAAAATGCATCTTGATTTACGTTAGTAACCTATAGGCTTAAAAAGTGAAGATTTTTATTTAAAACTTCCACAAATGTCAGCAATATTTTTATGACTTTGCTTAATACTGCCTTATAAATTTCCTACAGATTGCAATTCTCTAAATTACCCATATGATCCATTAGTGCTCTTGAAATCGATCACACTTCATCTTCCAGTTCTTCTGGCGTTCAGATTATTAGTTATGAGTTGAAGTGCCATATGTGTTTGTTCGTACAGGAGTAAGAGGGCGGGTCAGATGAAAGTTTGGCTAAAGGGATTCATTAGGAGGGAGGGCTTTGGATTAATGGATCACTGGGACAATTCCAGGGGAAGGTGAGAGTTGTTTAACTGGGAGATCGAGGTTGGTAGGAGAACAGATAGAGAAGATGTTGAAGAACATGGAATATTTGCTTCATTAGCCAAGCACAATATACAAGCCGGGAGATAAAGTTGCAGCTTAATATGACATATGATAGAACATAGGTTAGAACGTGTAGAGCACTATGCATAGTTTTGGCTCGCCTCACTATAGAAAGGATGTTTAAGAAGGAACTGCAGATGCTGGAAAATCGAAGGTAGACAAAAATGCTGGAGAAACTCAGTGCGGATGGAGAGAGAGAGTGAGAGGAGTGGAGCGGGGCGGCAGCTAGTGGGGGCCCGAGCGAGGCCCGGAGTGATCTGTCTAAAGCAGCGGAGGGCCGCGAGGGGAAGCCCACCCACCAGCATGACAGATGATCGGGCGTAAGAGACGGAGAGGAGGCCGTTCCCTGTGACGACAGCCACGGCTGCTTTTCCACCGCGCTGATCCTCGCCCGCGCTTGTCATGAGGTAAATCTCTACCGGAATATGTAAAAATTTCACCGTTACCGCGTCGGGTTTTCGTGATGTGAATCAAGTAAACAAACACATAAGTAAACATCCAAGATCAGAGTTTTGAAAAATACTAGACCAAGGGACCCGTTGGGTCACGTCCCCTCAACGCGCAGTTATTGTGGGGGGGGGGGGGGGGGTTGCAGCGTCACACACACACACAAACCATCCCACACACACACACAGGGGGGGAGGGGGGGGGAAGAGTGGGGGGGAAGGGAAGGGGAGGGGAGTGGGTGCGGGGGGGGAGGGGAAGAGAGAAATGGGGAGGGGGGGGAAGGGGAGAGAGAGGGGGGAGTGGGGGAAAGTGGCGGAGAGGGGAAGGGGTGGGGTGGAGGGAGGACAGAGGGGTGGAGGGGGAGGGGGGGAGAGAGAGGTGAGGCTACATGGCAGATGGGTGGAGTAAATGGCAAAGGCTGGAAGTGAAAAGGAGACAAAACAATAGCAGATAAGGAGAGGCATAACATTATAGGGAGGGAGGGATATGGGTGGAAGGAAGGCAGGTAAAGAGGAGGAATAAAAGGGAAATTGGAGATGGTGATGGGTGATGAGTGTACATGAAGGGAGCAGGGGCTGGTAGGAGTAATGTGTAAGCACTGGGGTGGGGGGCTTGTTAGTATTTGGAGAATTCATTGATCATAGCGTTGTAGACGACCGAAGCAGAATATGAGGTGTTGTTCTACGTGCCTTCTAAAGGGCATTGATGCAGAAATATGTGCACGACTCAAAAAAGGTACTCTGCAAATGTTAATAGGCTTCTCCCAGAAGACCGCATCATTTTGGCAAATTTCTGGATGTCCCATTAGAGAATTCCTCCGCTCTGTGATGGGGTTTATGCCAAACAATTTATTAAGCAGAAATCTCACCCCCAATCCATTCAAATGACATTAACAGCTTTGCAACACAATAAAGTCTACAAAAAGATTTTCAAATTTACTGAACTGAGAAGTAATCACCTCCCCCCCTCCCATCATGCTCAGGGCTCGAAATTAACGGTAGCCCGGTTGCCAATGGCCACCTAAAGCCCCGCCGGGCAACCTAAAAGCCGTGTCATTTTGCCCGGCTTGATATTGTAGATACTGGTTTATACTGAAGATAGACACAAAAAACTGGAGTAACTCAGTGGGTCAGGCAGCATCTCTGGAGAAAAGGAATGAGTGATGTTTCGGGTCAGTGGCTGAGACGGCTGTAGTGCGGGGTGACAGAGGGTCGGAGCGAATGACGGGCACAGCGGCGGCTACACCTCCTCCCGCACTCCGCCCACCCTCATAGCGGCCGCTGCGTGCCCGTCATTCCACCAACGGCGATAACCGCTTTCAAAACAAACCCTCCCACACGCCGAGGCCGGGAGGAGGGAGGTAGGGGAAGGGCCCCCTTCCGCTGCCCGAAGCACCTGCAGCGCTCGGCCCCGCACCTCCCTGTTAGCTGGCGGAGGAGGGGAGGCGGTGGCGAGGAGATCCCAACTGCCCCCCCCTTTGGTGGCGGCACTTGGCGGAGGACAGGGACGGCCAAGGCATCGGAGCGATGATAACGGCATTGTCTGAGGAGCGCTGCCCTTCCTTCCTCCCCCCCACCCCCTCTCTCCCTCTCTCCCTCCACCCCCCTTATCCTGGGACCCCTCCTCTCCATCCCGCACTGATCCCCATTCCCGCCTCTATTCAGTCCTCACTGACATCCCCCGTGCTCCCCTCCCCATCTATTCATCCTGCACTGATCTCCCGATCCATCCTGTACTAACGCCCCTTCCATTTATCCTGCACTGATCCCCCCCATCCATCCTGTACTTATTCTCCCATTCATCCTGCACCGATCCCCCCATCCATCCTGCACCGATCCCCCCCATCCATCCTGTACTGATCCCCCCCATTCAACCCCCACTGACATCCCCCGCGCTCTACCCTCACAATTTTACCTACTCCAACCAGCACGCACTAATTCCCCTGCCTCAATCCATCCATCCCGCACCGATTGCCTTCTCACCCCCCCATCTATCCATCCCGCACTAAGTCACACCCCCCCCCACTGACCCTACTGCGCTGGTAATGTCTTCAGAGTGAACAATGACTGTTTGATAACGGAATGCAATCAAATGTGTTTCAATTCCCAATGTTATTATTTGTTTTAATTCATAAAGATGAATTAATTAAATTGTGAACACATGAAACATTAAAACCGCAGTGTTCGATTGTCACTGCTACCGTTGACATGTTATTACAGAATTCATTTTAATGGCAAATTAATATTCTTAACATGGAGTATCAGTACTGTAGTTATTTAATGAGCAACATTCACAACTATACGTTGGATTTATCCAGGTTTTACTTCTGCATTCGGTCATATACATCACAAATGTGGTCAGGAAATATTTCAGTTGAAATTTTAACCTTAATTCTGAAGTTGGAATGATGGAAACAGCGTTTATCAATACTTTTTTTTAATCTGGTGTGTACAAACTGGGTATCTTCATTGCTGTTCACAACACATACATCTAATCTGAATGTCCGGTAATGTGGCGTTTTGACACCTTAAACATATTGCCAAAAGAACATTTGCTGCAGTTATGTCCTTTGGCCATCTCTTGTCAGTTTAACCCGTCAGATGGGTATAGTCGGTTTTAACAGCTATTATCATAAAATGCCTTTAGAAATTTCCTTGCAACATGTATATTTTGTTGTGGATAAATTAGGTGGGAAGCCAGAGTGTTTATGTACCAATAGCAATAACAACACATGCTATGGCCATGTCATGATAATTTCCGGTCCTTCACAGAAAACATGCTTGCATCAATCTGTAGTGTGCATGGCTAAGCATATATGTTACCGTGCTCCAGGATTTATTGACACAGGTTGATCATACTCTGCATAATCCAACCACATTTTGTTTGGAAGTGGGAAGAAATAATAGAAATTGCATTCACTGCAACGTGTAAAAAGAGTTGAGATACAGTATTATAATTTTGCTGCGTGTCATTGGGGTTATATATCATGTCTTGATTGGTGAATATGTTTAGTTTGTGACTTTATTTGAAGCAGAAATAATATGTGAATGCTTCATTGAGCATAATTCCGACTGGTAACTGCGGGCTTCGTCCGAGCACAATGTCGCACACATCATGCAAGCCGTCTTAAATGACCACCTAAACTGTCATTTGGCAACCTAAAAAGCTGCCTAGGTTGCCTGGCTGGCAACAGGGAAAAAAAGTTAAGTGAGAGTCCTGCATGCTACAGGAAAGATGCCATTAAGCTGGAATGTCTGCAGAGAAGACGCACAAGGATTTTGCCAGGACTTGGGGGCCTGAGCTATAGGGCGAGGTTGGGCAGGCTAGGACTTTATTCTGTGGGGCGGGAGAGGCTGAGGGGTGAATTTATAGAGGTGTCTAAAATCATGAGGGGAGCAGATAGGGTGGATGCACAGACCATTTTACCCTGAGTATGGGAATCAAGAACTAGAGGGCATAAGGTGGAGAGGAGAAAAATTTAATAGGGCCCTGAAGTGCACTTTTTTCACAAAGAAGGCAGTGGGTAGGTGGAATGATCTGCCAGATTAAGTGGTTGAGGTATGAACAATGACAACATTTAAAAGACATTTGGACAATTTCATGGATTGGAGAGATTTAGAAGGATGTGCGTCAAATTTTAAACTAGAATGGTTGGGGCGAGGGATGCAAATAGCAAAAGCTAGTAGACAGAATGGGAGGCAGGAAGCAGAAAAGGGAAGCACTCGGACACAAGAGGAGAAAGAAAAAAAAGGAAATAAACAGAGAACAAGAGATGGGGGGTTTCTTAAATGTGCATATTTTAATGCTAGGAGCATTGTCAGAAAGGTGGATGAGCTTAGAGTCTGGATAGACACCTGGAAGTATGATGTTGTGGCGATCAGTGAAACATGGTTGCAGGAGGGCTGTGATTGGAAAATAAATATTCCAGGATTTCGTTGCTTCAGGTGTGATAGAATTGGAGGGGCAAGAGGTGGAGGTGTTGCATTGCTAGTCAGGGAAGATATTACAGCAGTGCTTTGGCAGGATAGATTGGAGGGCTCATCTAGGGAGGCTATTTGGGTGGAACTTAGAAGTGGGAAAGGTGTAGCAACACTTATAGGGGTATATTATAGACCGCCAAATGGGGAACGAGAATTGGAAGAGCAAATATGTAAAGAGATAGCAGATATTAGTAGTAAGCACAAGGTAGTGATTGTGGGAGATTTCAACTTTCCACACATAGACTGGGAAACACATTCTGTAAATGGGCTGGATGGTTTGGAGTTTGTAAAATGTGTGCAGGATAGTTTTTTGCAGCAATACATAGAGGTGCCTACTAGAGGAGGGGCAGTGCTGGACCTCCTGTTAGGAAATGAGACGGGACAGGTGGCGGAGGTATGCGTAGGGGAGCACTTCGGGTCCAGTGATCACAATACCATTAGTTTCAATATAATTATGGAGAAGGACAGAACTGGGCCTAGGGTTGAGATTTTTGATTGGAGAAAGGCTAACTTTAACGAGATGCGAGATGATTTAAAAGGAGTGAACTGGGACATTTTGTTTTATGGGAAAGATGTAGAGAAATGGAGGACATTTAAAGGGGAAATTTTAAGAGTACAAAATCTTTATGTTCCTGTTCAGTTGAAAGGAACCAGTAAAAATTGGAAAGAGCCCTGGTTTTCAAGGGAAATTGGACATCTTGTTCGGAAAAAGAGGGAGATCTACAATAATTATAAGCAGCATGAAGCAAATGAGGTGCTTGAGGAGTATAAGGAATGTAAAAAGAATCTTAAGAAAGAAATTAGAAAAGCTA
Organism: Raja brachyura; assembly: GCA_963514005.1. Next base: position 3,980,718 of record OY740797.1, on the reverse strand, counting down.
AAAGAAGATATGAGGTTGCTTTGGCAAGTAAGGTGAAAGTAAATCCAAAGGGTTTCTACAGCTATATTAATAGCAAAAGGATAACAAGGGATAAAATTGGTCCATTGGAGAGATCGAGTGGACAGCTATCTGCAGAGCCAAAAGAGATGGGGGAGATATTGAACAATTTATTTTCTTCGGTATTCACCAAGGAGAAGGATATTGAATTATGTGAGGTAAGGGAAACTAGTAGAGTAGCTATGGATACTATGAGTTTCAAAGTAAAAGAAGTACTGGCACTTTTGAAAAATATAAAAGTGGATAAGTCTCCAGGTCCTGACAGGATATTCCCTAGGACATTGAGGGAAGTTAGTGTAGAAATAGCCGGGGCTATGACAGAAATATTTCAAATGTCATTAGAAACTGGAATAGTCCCCGAGGATTGGCATACTGCGCATGTTGTTCCATTGTTTAAAAAGGGTTCTAAAAGTAAACCTAGCAATTATAGACCGGTTAGTTTGACTTCAGTGGTGGGCAAATTAATGGAAAAGATACTTAGAGATAATATATATAAGTATCTGGATAAAGAGGGTCTAATTAGGAACAGTCAACATGGATTTATGCCTGGAAGGTCATGTTTGACTAATCTTCTTGAATTTTTTGAAGAGGTTACTAGGGAAATTGACGAGGGTAAAGCAGTGGATGTTGTCTATATGGACTTCAGTAAGGCCTTTGACAAGGTTCCTCATGGAAGGTTGGTTAAGAAGGTTCAACTGTTGGGTATAAATGCAGGAATAGCAAGATGGATTCAACAGTGGCTGAATGGGAGAAGCCAGAGAGTAATGGTGGATGGCTGTTCGTCGGGTTGGAGGCAGGTGACTAGTGGGGTGCCTCAGGGATCTGTGTTGGGTCGTTTGTTGTTTGTCATGTACATCAATGATCTGGATGAAGGGGTGGTAAATTGGATTAGTAAGTATGCAGATGATACCAAGATAGGGGGTGTTGTGGATAATGAAGAGGATTTCCAAAGTCTACAGAGTGATTTAGGCCAGTTGGAAAAATGGGCTGAAAGATGGCAGATGGAGTTTAATGCTGATAAATGTGAGGTGCTACACCTTGGCAGGACAAATCAAAATAGGACGTACATGGTAAACGGTAGGGAATTGAAGAATACAGTTGAACAGAGGGATCTGGGAATAACCGTGCATAGTTCCTTGAAGGTGGAATCTCATATAGATAGGGTGGTAAAGAAAGCTTTTGGTATGCTAGCCTTTATAAATCAGAGCATTGAGTATAGAAGCTGGGATGTAATGTTAAAATTGTACAAGGCGTTGGTGAGACCAAATGGTTAATGCAGAAGGTTAAGGGGGGACTTGATAGAGGTCTTTAAAATGATGAGAGGGATAGACAGAGTTAATGTGGACAAGCTTTTCCCTTTGAGAATAGGGAAGATTCAAACACGAGGACATGACTTTAGAATTAAGGGACAGAGGTTTAGGGGTAACATGAGGGGGAACTTCTTTACTCAGAGAGTGGTAGCGGTGTGGAATGAGCTTCCAGTGGAAGTGGTGGCGGCAGGTTCGTTGGTATCATTTAAAAATAAATTGGATAGGCATATGGATGAGAAGGGTATGGAGGGTTATGGTATTAGTGCAGGCAGGTGGGACTAAGAGAAAAAAGTTGTTCGGCACGGACTTGAAGGGCCGAGATGGCCTGTTTCCGTGCTGTAATTGTTATATGGTTATATGGTTAAATGGGACTAACTTTGATGTGGCATCTTGGTTGGTATGAACGAATTAAATGAATGATTGAATGAATACTGGACGAGTTGGGCAGAAAGGCCTCTTTCTGTGCTCTGTGACTCTACCACAGTATTACTGATTCAGTAACAACACTCATTTCAAGCTGGAAGACTGATGCTTGTACTGTGCTATGCCCCATTAAGAGCTGTCTGTAAAGATTGCACTCATGAAGCTAAATGCTGACAGCTGCATGAACTTAGAACACTACATTAGGGAATGGCGAATGGTGACTGACAGTATCAGTTTCGATATAGTGCTGCACAGGGAACCTGAGCAATGTGTTACTTTGCGAATAAACCTGTCGCTTTCAAAAGTAGTTTCAGAGCAATCCACAATTCCAGCTTAACATTGTTAAACCATTGTAATTCAATTTCTAGTTCAGCATCTCCATTGAAATCCAGAATCTCTTTTGATATTCAGACTGCAACATTACTTAGTTGGTTCAGATTACCTTTCCTTTTCATCAGGCTGCAGAATATCCAGTAAAAGCTTTTTAACATCACTTGGCGACATCTGGTACAGATAATCTGCGGGCAGATCTCCACCTCGGGATGCAAGAGCATGTTCCATAGCATGGATGATCCATCTGAAGCAGATTAAAAAACTCATTCTTATGACAATACTCACAAGATAGCTGAAAGAACACAGTGTTGAATTAACCAACTATCGAACCATCAAAACAAAGCAGATTTTAAACTTCAAAGAACAACGACCTGTGGTATTAACACAGATCCATTCTGTGTACTTTTATTGACAGTTTCATTAAGTGCTGCATTGAAGTGCTTTGATGTTAACTCAACCTGAGGTGGGAATGGGAACGATCGTTCAGAAGGATGTCATTTTGGAACTCACGGAAGTCTTTCAATCATTAACATTTAGCTTAAACAATCAAGAGTCAAGAGTGTTATTGCCATGTCCCGAAAGTGAATAATGAATATGAATATATATACATAGACACACACACACACACACACACATATAGCTGCAAGAATTTCACATATATACAGTGGCTTGCAAAAGTTTTCATACCCCTTGAACTTTTTCACATTTTGTCACGTTACAACCACAAATGTAAATGTATTTTATTGGGATCTTATGTGATAGACCAACACAAAGTGGTGCATAATTGCGAAGTGGAAGGAAAATGATACATGGTTTCCAAATTTTATTACAAATAAAAAACTGAAAAGTGTGGCGTGCAAAAGTATTTTTGCCCATTCTTCTTTGCAAAATAGATCAAGCTCAGTCAGATTGGATGGAGAGCGTCTGTGAACAGCAATTTTCAAGTCTTGCCAGAGATTCTCAATTGGATTTAGGTCTGGACTTTGACTGGGCCATTCTTACACATGAATATGCTTTGATCTAAACCATTCCATTGTAGCTCTGGCTGTATGTTTAGGGTCGTTGTCCTGCTGGAAGGTGAACCTCCACCCCAGTCTCAAGTCTGTTGCAGACTCTAACAGGTTTTCTTCCAAGATTGCCCTGTATTTGGCTCCATCCATCTTCCCATCAACTCTGACCAGCTTCCCTGTCCATGCTGAAGAAAAGCATCCCCACAGCATGATGCTGCCACCACCATGTTTCACAGTGGGGATGGTGTGTTCAGGGTGATGTGCAGTGTTCGTTTTCCGCCACACAGAGCGTTTTGCATTTAGGCCAAAAACTTCAATTTTGGTCTCATTAGACCAGAGCACCTTCCTCCACATGTTTGCTGTGTCCCCCACATGGCTTGTGACAAACTGCAAACGGGACTTCTTATGGCCTTGTTTCAACAATGGCTTTCTTCTTGCCACTCTTCCATAAAGGCCCGATTTGTGGCGTGCACGACTAATAGTTGTCCTGTGGACAGATTCTCCCACCTGAGCTGTGGATCTCTGCAGCTCCTCCAGAGTTACCATGGGCCTCTTGGCTGCTTCTCTGATCAATGCTCTCCTTGCCCGGCCTGTCAGTTTAGGTGGACGGCCATGTCTTGGTAGGTTTTCAGTTGTGCCATACTCTTTCCATTTTTGGATGATGGATTGAACAGTGCTCCGTGAGATGTTCAAAGCTTGGGATATTTGTTTATAACCTAACCCTGCTTTAAACTTCTCCACAACTTTATCCATGACCTGTCTGGTGTGTTCCTTGGGGTTTATGATGCTGTTTGTTCACTAATGTTCTCTAACAAACCTCTGAGGCCTTCACAGAACAGCTGTATTTATACTGAGATTAGATTACACACAAGTGGACTCTATTTACTAATTAGGTGACTTCTGAAGGCAATTTGTTGCACTGGATTTTATTTAGGGGTATCAGAGTAAAGGGGGCTGAATACTTTTGCACGCCACACTTTTCAGTTTTTTATTTGTAAAAACATTTGAAAACCATGTATCATTTTCCTTCCACTTGACAATTATGCGCCACTTTGTGTTGGTCTATCACATAAAATCCCAATAAAATACATTTACATTTGTGGTTGTAACGTGACAAAATGTGGAAAAGTTCAAGGGATATGAAAACTTTTGTAAGCCACTGTACATTTTAACAATACACAATAGGTACAGGAGTAGGCCATTCGGCCCTTCGAGCCAGCACCGCCATTCAATGTGATAATGGCTGATCATCTCCAATCAGTACCCCGTTCCTGCCTTCTCCCCATATCCCGACTCCGCTATCTTTAAGAGCCCTATCTAGCTCTCTCTTGAAAGTGTCCAGAGAACCGGCCTCCACCACTCTCTGAGGTGTCCACAGACTCTGAACACTGAACTTTTAACATATACTTTGCACTATTATCGTCAATGTGGCGATGTTAGTGCAAAGTAAAAAATAATGTCCCAAAGTCTCTGTAGTTCAGAGCCTATTTGGAGGTTGTAGCGTTTAATAGCTGATGGTTGTAGAGAAAAAGTTGCTCCTGAACCTTTGCTATCATGTAGAAGAGTCCTGACCCAAAACGTCACCTATCCATGTTCTCCAGAGATGCTGCCTGACCAGCCGAGTTATTCCAGCACTTTGTGTCTGTCCGCTCACTATCCCAATCTATATTTCACTGAACTGCATATGGTTTCACTCTGCCTTGGTTACAATTTAACACCTGTCATGGTTCACTGGGATTTATTCTCCACTCCATTACACCAAGGTCATCAATACACTCAATCCTTTGGTTCCTCCAGGGGTCGACTGACAATGTGTCTTTGCCGATTGGAATAAACCGGCGAGATATTGACAAGTTGTTTGTTGGGAGAGCAAATATGACAACATTATCATTAATAACACTGGTAAAAAATGAGATGTTGATCAGGTATGCTTCACCACTTCAAGCAGAGTACTTATTCCCCATATCCAATAAAGAGCATTTTTGATCAGGAAGGAATTCCTTAAGGAACCAAAACTAATCCAAACATTTCCCCCAAGAAACAGCTTGGGATAACAATACAAGTTCCGTTTTTTTATAGTAATCCTACATAAGCTTCAGAACATGTGGAGTCAAGACACTCTTTTACCCACCATCTTATGTGTGAAAAAGTTATTCCCCTAGGTCCCTTTATCAGCAAAGTTGCTACAAACAGCTTTGTTCCAGCAATCATCAGGCTCTTGGACACTACCCAACTGGGATATCTACCTACCTGTGTTTGGCCAATATCCCTCTATACCTATCCTATCCATGTACCTGTCTAAGTGTTTCTTAAACCCGCCTCAACTACTGACAGCTCGTCCCATGCACCCCCCTCACCTTAAACTTATGTCCTCTGGTGCTTATTAATTTAATTAGTTAGTTTACTGTACATTTTCTGTGTGTATTACATTGTGCTGCTGTAAGTAAGTATTTCATCATTCTGTTGTTGACAACTAAAAAAACTCTTGACACCCGACATACAAATTCCTGCCAGGATTTTCTACAAAAATCTTTGAACCCTACATTTTAAAATAAAATCTACTTCATTCACAAAAGTGATAAGCACCAAACACCAGATATTTAACATACCCAATTCTAAATTTCAGCATGCCATGGAAGAGTTCTGGCGAATTGGAGATAAGCCAGCCGATATGGATGACAAGTTCTTGCTGAAGGACCGCGTCCCGTACATCATGTTTGGCGCACTTAGTATAGACAATGTTCTTTATTTCCGTTGGAGATAGGGGGTTTGAAATAACCTCTTCCTCTTGGCCAAAAACCCCAATTGTCACCTGTTATTTCCAAAATCAGTGAAGAAATTGAATGAAGGTATACTGATATGAACAATTTTTAAAATATAATGATTTAGACTGTAGCATTTTAGATTCTTTATAGACATTTTTTCAAAAGACATAACTGCTAATAACTTTCAATAAAAAACAAAAAAAATAGTATTTTTTCTATAATTATATTTATATAAAATGCATCTCTATGTGTATAGAAAATGAACTCAGTTTTAAGCAGTGCTTTTTTGTGACAGTACAACATACTGACACTTCTTAAACGTCATTGTTTTTTGGCCACTTGGCACGTATGTTTACTAATCATGCATTTTCCGCCTTTTGTCTACAAAAAGAAGCACTGTTTTGTTAAGCAATAAATGGCTACAATCACAACCAAACTACTTGTACAACTTTAAACGTGTCCAATTATTGCTCATATTTGGGTTAGAATTCATTTTATATCATTGAGAAATTGTGTTTGTTTATTATTGTGTGGGGGGGTGATAATGGTGACAGCTTAAATGGGGGCAGCCAAGAACATTGCCACAAACCATGCGTAATATCCATTCACCCAAACGGCCATGTTGAATGTGATGAAAGACATTTACAGCACTCCCTATCAGATTCCTTTTGATATCCATTTTGGTTATAATGTGTGCTGGCTAAAGAAACGTATAAAAGTGTTTCTGTACCTAATATAGCGGAGACCAGTTGTTAAATATGAAAATATTCTTTGATTGCAACATTTTTAAAATAATGTTGTCTGTCTAAATCCTAATGAGAGCAGCTGTTATTTAGCAGTCCAGCTGCACTATAAAATAACAAATTAATTAGCTTTTAGCTAGAAGCTTACACAAAGAAAAATGCATTGCTTCAGAGTTTTATTCTTCAATTTTTGGATAAATCATGGGCATTTCATGCAAAATCATGCCAATTTTCGACGTAAGACAGCATGCCAATATGAGTTAAAACACAGGGCTTTCATCCAAGGAATCTGGGCCCGAGTGCAGTTAGCACAGTTGAACAGAAATTATCTACTTTTGCAATGGACATTCAATTACTGTGGAGATGCCTCGCACAATGGATTTCAACAAATCTGCTCCAGTCTCCAGCACAGCAAAAATTACCCATCATTTTCCACATGATTTGAAAAAAACTTAATTCAGAGGAGTTGAAAGGACACATCTGTTTGGTTTAGTTTAGTTTAGAGATATAGCACGGAAACAGGCCCTCCTGCCCACCGTGTCCACACCAACCAGTGATCCCCGCTCATTAACACTATCCCACACACACAAGGGACAATTTACATTTATACCGAGCCAATTATAAACCTGTACGTCTTTGGAGTGTGGGAGGAAATCGGAAATTTTGGAGAAAACCCATGAGGTCACAGGGAGAACGTACAAACTCTGTACAGACAGCACCCGTTATGGGATCGAACCCGTGACTCTGGTGCTGAAAGCGCTGCCCCACCCTGCCACCCCGTGAGAACGCAAATGGGGTGTTGATTTGAACATAAACACCTCCTATAAGTATGGCCTGTGCACGGAGAGACAACCACAGCACCTCCTGAGGTGGCAGGAATATTTCAGATCGAGTCTTACACCGCAATCTTTTGGATTGAGGAAACAAACAAGCTGCAAACAAAATCTGAATGTTCCATTCATCAGATCAGACATTCCTAATCTAGATGTCTCCAGATTTTACTGGAGAATATAAAAATAAAAGTGGGAATTGTTCCTGCTCATGATTCTGGCTACTCCTCAAAATCAAAGATGTTTTCAGACTGTGGAATACATTGCATTTCTTTCTAATGCTCAGGGAAATGTCACTTGCCATATCGACAAATATTGGGCATGAAACTCATGGTTACTTGCGTGGATTATTTTATAAGGCATGGATAAGTCAGACTTGGCAGTCGCAATTTAACAATATCGTGTTAATTTACACGACTTACCCGTGATATGTAGATTAAAACAGAAAAAACTCACAAATTACAAATAAACAGAAAAAGTGACATTACCGTGAAACTGTTGTAGGGTGAGTTGTATACTTACTTGTTTACCCTGAACTAAAGCCCTAGTAATTGAAGGAGCAAGGCTGTCCACTTGTTTACCTAAAACACTCGCTGTGAAGCGTACATTAGACCTGGTAAACAAAAAAACATCATTCTACTAGATGTTGTTTGCACAAAATAATCTATAGGCGACTACCCCTACAAATGTCCAAATGTATATTCCATGAGATAACTGAAGCCTCTCTCACCCCAGAATCGTCTAAACAGCTGAATAATGGAACTGAAATTAAATATCATTAACTTTACTCTGTAAAGAATAACCATGACGACATTTCCAGACGCTGAATAACCAGATAGCAGAGAGATCCAAGTATTTGTATCCAGAGATCATTATTAACCTTTGCCCATTTGTGCTACAAAGTGCTGGAGTAACTCAGTGGGTCAGGCAGCATCTCTGGAGAACATGGATAGGTGTTGTTTCAGGTCAGGACCCTTCTTCAGGGTTCCCTGCTGCCTGACCCACATAATTACTTCAGTACATAGTGTCCTTTTTTGTAAACTGGCATCTGCAGTTCCTTGTTTCCCTATTTGTGACCTTTTGTCCGACTTACATCTTTGACTCCTCAGATAGCTTCTGTCACCTGACGTTTCCTAGTCCTAGTTCTTGTCCTATCCATTTCATTTCTTATCATGGATCACCTTGGCTCCACATCTCACGTGTCTGTAAAGACAACCTTTGTTTCTTCTTTGAATCCAGTCTTCATCCACTATCAACTCTCTTCGTTCTGACAAAGTGACTTCAATCTGGAGCATTCACTCATTTCTTTCCCACAGATGTGGCCTGGTCAACATTGTCATCTTGGATAACATTACCTTTCGCTCCTCCACTAACCAAAGGGAAACAATCAGGGCTACCTAAACTCATAGATGGGAAATAAACAGAGGACAACTTGGCAGAATGGATGGTGATGGTAGTGGATGAAGACTGGCTTGGCCACCCTTCAAAGAAGACAGAGCTGTCCCGACAGAAACACAAAGTGTGGAGGAATTTGTGGTTAATGCTTAAAAAACAATGACCTCAAACCTTTAAACCGTGTGTCCGCATTATAGATTTTCCCACAAGGGGACATCCTGTCCACATTCATCCCATCAAACCCCTCATGAACCTTCCTAATCACTTGCATTACTTGCAGACTAATCCTTTGCGATCCCGATCCCTTTGCAGCTCAGAGCTTTGTAATATCTTACCATTTAGATAACACACCTCCCTAATACTTTTGATGCCAAAATGGACAACTTTGCAATCTTCCACATTATGCCCCACTTGCATTATTTTTTCTAAGTCCTCTTCACAACTTACTTTCCTACTAACCCCCCCCCAGGTCATCAGCAAATTTAGAAATTCTACATTCAACCGTCATTGATATAAAATGTAAAATGTTGAGGCTCCAACACGATCCCTGAGGGCAAACCACTTGTTAGAGCTTGACAACTGAAAATATTCTGTTTATGACTATACTTTATGCCTCCAGGAGCAGCACGGTGGTGCAGCGGTAGAGTTGCTGCCTTACAGCGCCAGAGACCCGGGTTCCACCCTGACTACAGGTGCTGTCTGTATGGAGTTGTACGCTCTTCCCGTGACTGTGCAAGCTTTTTCAGGGTGCTCCGGTTTCCTCGCGCACTCCAAAGACGTACAGGTTTGTTGGTTAATTGGCTTTGGTAAAAAATTGTAAATTGTCCCTAGTGTGTAGGATAGCGTTAATGTATGGGGATCGCTGGTCGGCGCTGACTCGGTGGACCGAAGGGCCTGTTTCCATGATGTATCTCTAAACATATGTTATACAGCACAGAAACAGGTACTTCAGCTCAACTTGACAATGCCAAACAAGATGCCAACCTGAACTAGATCTATTTGCTGGGTGTTTTGCCCATATCCCGCTGCACGTTTTTCTCTCTTGTTCCTATCAAAATGTTTTTTTTCCAAACACTGTACTTGTGCCCATCTCTAGCAGCTTGTTCCAGACGCCCATCACTCTTTGTGTGGTCCTCAGCTCCCTTTTTCCTCTCAACTTAAACCTCTGCCCAGCAGGCTGAGATTCCCTTCATGAGCTAACAAACAGGTTACCTGATGAACCCATGAACAGAAACTCATCATGGTGATCAAATCAATTTGGCCTTTTCGCCAGGGGTTGCTTCTAGAATAAACAATGTTATGGAAAATCAATTTGTAGTAACCTTCAATTTTGCCTAAAATTTACCTTGATCATTAACTGGTTTGGATAATCTTGAGAAGTTATGTTGGAATTATTAGAACACTCTGAGGAAACTGTGCTCCAATAGCTTGTGCATCATAAGCTTGTGAGCACGTCTTTCTTCCTTCGATTACAACTCTGTCCAAATTACTGGGCTCCGCTACAGCATTAGGAATAGTCTGTTAGCCACTGAATATATAAACTACACTGTCCACTGACAGATTTCATTTTAATTTACAGATTCAGCATGGAAACAGGCCCTGCGGCTCAACGAGTCCACGCCCACCATCGATCACCCGTTCACACTAGTTCGATGTTCACTCCCATACACTAGGGGCAATTTACAGAGGCCAATTAACCTACAATCTTGCACATCTTTGTGACATAGGAGGAATCCCGACCACCCAGAGGAAACCCACGCAGTCCCAGGAAGAACGTGCAAACTCCGCACAGACACACCTGAGGTCAGAATTGAACCCTGGTCTACCAGCTGCACCACCATGCTGTCCTCTAAACAAGCTTTTTTATTTCACCAACTAGAAGGAGAAAATATCAATAGCACTGATGCACATGTATTGGATTTTACTGTGATGAATTGCAAGTGTAAAACACTGTTTGTGTTTGAAAATAAGTAGCCCTTGAAGGGTTAAAAAGAAGCTAAGCCTTTGCAGCTTTCAGCTTGGTAAATCAGTCCCATAAATCCCCTGTAGTATTTAAAATTAGCTTGTGACCCACATTTCGTTGCAAGAATATGCTACAATGCATTAGCTACTTGACAACAACTGCCAGTAAGCTTAGCTACTTCTTGAAAGTACTTCCTTTTCAATATCACACAATATTACTTTGGAACATGCACTTCATGTACAAATATTCCTGCACTTATAGGAGGCTTGTGGGGAAGCACAATTAACTTTTTTTATTAATCCTTCCTGTTTCTACCAACATTTTAGTCCTAATTATAGAAACATAGACATAGAAACATAGAAATTAGGTGCAGGAGTAGGCCATTCGGCCCTTTGAGCCTGCACCGCCATTCAATATGATCATGGCTGATCATCCAACTCAGTATCCCGTACCTGCCTTCTCTCCATACCCTCTGATCCCCTTAGCCACAAGGGCCACATCTAACTCCCTCTTAAAAAAAGCCAATGAACTGGCCTCAACTACCCTCTGTGGCAGAGAGTTCCAGAAACCCACCACTCTCTGTGTGAAAAAAGTCCTTCTCATCTCGGTCCTAAAGGATTTCCCCCTTATCCTTAAGCTGTGACCCCTTGTCCTGCACCTCCCCAACATCGGGAACAATCTTCCTGCATCTAGCCTGTCCAACCCCTTAAGAATTTTGTAAGTTTCAATAAGATCGCCTCTCAATCTCCTAAATTCCAGAGAGTATAAACCGAGTCTATGCAGTCTCTGTTCATAAGACAGTCCTGACATCCCAGGAATCAGTCTGGTGAACCTTCTCTGCACTCCCTCTATGGCAACAATGTCCTTCCTCAGATTCGGAGACGAGAACTGTACGCAATACTCCAGGTGTGGTCTCACTAAGACCCTATACAACTGAAGTAGAACCTCCCTGCTCCTATACTCAAATCCTTTTGCTATGAAGGATGCTTTATGCAGAAACCAATGTGTGAATCTTATTTAATGGCTCTTTCCCTGTTTAAGCAGTGCATCTAAGTAATGAGTATGAAATTTGGAATAGTGTGCCATGTTCCAGACACAGATTCTGAATGCAGTGGTTTCACAAGGAGAAAATCCAAGGAGAAGGAACCCATAAATGGGTAGAGACAATTGCTTGAGGTTTAACAAAGGAAAATATAGGTCACACAACAATAAAAATAATCCAAGATAATTAGAGAGGTTAAAAATAGTGAACCGTCTTGTGCACAGATAAGTGGGGCAAAAACTGGAATCATTGAAAGGGCTAGGGTGAAAGGGCAAGTGTTGTACTGATGGAAAGTTGGGCGGGAGAGATCAAACTCATCGCACCAGTCTTAGTTTAGTTTACAATTACAGCACAAAAACTGTCCCTTCGGCCCACTGGGTACACACCAACCAGAAATCACCCATACACTAGTACTATCCTACACACTAGGGCCAATTTACAATCGTTACCAAAGCAATTAATTTACAAACTGCGAATGCAGGATGAAACCAGAGGATCTGGGGAAAAATCCAAGTGATCACAGGGAGTACGTACAAACTCTGTACAGACAGCACCCGCAGTGAGGTTAGTACCCGGGTCTCTGGTGCTGTAAGGCAGCAACTCTACCGTTACACCACCATGCCACCCCAAACCCCAGTCCTGGGCTTTCTTGACCGTTGACCCCTCTGAACTACCTACTCGCCTTCTCTCCCATCCGTGTAAAATACAACAGCATAGGAGGAGGCCATTTGGCCCTGAGTTTATGCCGAGATGCAAATGGAAACCAAAAGCAGACTGGGTTATCAGTTTTTGGAAAACCCACGTAGTGGATACCCTGATTTTCTTATTCCCATTCACTGCAATTGCCCAAGCTACTCTGACTCTTGCCTTTGGAGAGATCATGCTGGAATTACTAAAGCACTCTCAGCAGAGTGAGCTCCAGTACACCAAGGTGCACGATGAGCACGTCTTTCTTCCTTAAAGTACAACTCTGTCCACATTTCTCTGACGTTTCAATAAATTTAGAATAAGTTCAAGGAAAAGTCACTTCATCTCACCGAACTGTACAGCACACGAATAGGTTCTTCGGCCCATGATGTTTGTGCAGAATATGATGCCTAATTAAACTAACACCACATTCAGTAAACCTCAGACAACGATTCCATTCTCCCCACATTTACACCTGCCCTAGACTCATCTTTCACCTTTTTTTGTGCCATTGCCATAATTTTTGCTTTCCACCGTCATCCCTTTGCTGTTGAATCTCTCCTGTCTTCCTCCTTTCATAGATCTACCATTTCATCTCTTTCCCTCACCCAACTGTACTTCCAAACCTTTCCGTACTTCTAAAAACATGTATTTACTACTGATGTTTAAGAAAGAACTGCAGATGCTGAAAGAAAATCAAAGAGAGACAAAAATGCTTTAGAAACTCAGTGGGTGAGGCAGCATCGATGGAGCGAAGGAATAGGTGAAGTTTCGGGTCGAGACCCTTCTTCAGACTTATGAAGGAATAGGTGACGTTTCGGGTCGAGACCCGGAACGTCACCTATTCCTTCGCTCCATAGATGCTGCCTCACCCGCTGAGTTTCTCCAGCATTTTTATATACTACTGATCCTCACATTTATGATGCAGGTCTGAGGAATGATCATCGACATGAAATGTCACTTCTATTTCCGTCTCTAGAGATGCTGCCTGACTACTGATTATTTCTGCAATTTTTGTGTTTTAAATTCAAATTTGCAGCATCATATTTGCAGACAAATATGTTTACATGGCACCACCATAAAGATAAGAACAAATCACTACACCACCCATCATTTTACTGATATACCTCTAGAAAATTAAATTCCAAAGTGTTTAAATAATGTCCTATGAAACATATGCAGTGCATTCAGAAAGTATTCAGACCCCTTCACTTTTTCCACAGACCCCTTCACTTTTTCCACATTACAGCCTTATTTTAACATGGATTAAATTCATTTTATTTCTCATCAATCTACACACAATACCACAGAATGAAGAAGCGAAAACAGGTGTTTAGAATTTTTTGCAAAGTAATTAAAAAGAAATAACTGAAATATCACATTTACATAAGTATTCACTTTGCTATGACACTCAAAATTAGGTTCATCCTGTTTCCATTAATTATCCTTGAGAGGTTTCTACAACTTGATTGGAATCCACCAGTGGTACATTAAATTGATTAGACATGATTTGGAAAGGCACGCACCTGTCTATATAAGGTCCCGCAGTTGACAGTGCATGTAAGAGTAAAAACTAAGCCATGAAGACGAAGGAATTGTCCCGAGACCTCCGAGACAGGATTGTGTCGAGACACAGATCTGGGGAAGGGTATAAAACTATTTCTGCAGCATTGCAGGTCCCGAAGAGCACAGTGGCCTCCGTCATTCTTAAATGGAAGAACTTTGGAACCACCAGGACTCTTCATAGAGCGGGCCGCCTGGCCAAACTGAGCAATCGGGGGAGAAGGGCGTTGGTCAAGGTGGTGACCAAGAACCCGATGGTCACTCTGACAGAGCTCCAGAGTTCCTCTGTGGAGATGTGAGAATCTTCCAGAAAGACAACTATATCTGTAGCTCTCCTCCAATCAGGCCTTTATGGTAGAGTGGCCAGACGGAAGCCACTACTCAGTAAAAGGCACATGACAGCCCGCTTTGCCAAAAGGCACCTAAAGGACTCTGACCATGAGAAACAAGATTCTCTGGTCTGATAAAACCAAGATTGAAGTCTTTGGCCTGAATGCCAAGCGTCCCGTCTGGAGGAAACCAGGCACCACTCATCACCTGACCAATACCATACCTACGGTGAAGCATGGTGGTGGCAGCATCATGTTGTGGGGATGTTTTTCAGTGGCAGGATCTGGGAGACTAGTCAGGATTGAGGGAAAGATAAACGGAGCAAAGTACTGAGAGATCCTTGATGAATACCAGAACGTTCTGGACTGGGGCGGAGGTTCTCCTTCTAACAGGATCATGGCACTGCCAAGACAACACAGGAGTGGCTTCGTGACATGTCTGTGAATGTCCTTGAGTGGCCCAGCCAGAGCCCGGATGTGAAACCGGTCGAACATCTCTGGAGGGACCTGAAAATAGCTGTGCATCGATGCTCCCCATCGAATCTGACAGAGCTTGAGAGGATCTGCAGAGAAGAATGGGAGAAATTACCCAAATCAGGTGTGCCAAGCTTGTAGTGTCATACCCAAGAAGACTTGAGGCTGTAATCGCTGCCAAAGATGCCTCAACAAAGTACTGAGTTAAGGGTCTGAGTATTTATGTAAATCTGATATTTCAGTTCTTTCATTTTAATTACTTTGCAAAAATTTCTAAACACCCATATTTGCTTTTTTATTATGGGGTATTGTGTGTAGATTGATGATAAAAAAAAAGATTTTAATCCATTTTAGAATAAGGCTGTAACATAACAAAATGTAGAAGAAGTGAAGGGGTCTGAATACTTTCTGAATGCACTGTACAATAATGACTTTAAAAGGGCTATGATGCGTCAAAAATGCGGATCGATATATCATGACTTCCACTGTAAAAGGTGAGAATGCTTATCAAAGCGATGTCACAATATGATTGAAGGCACCAAAGCGTTATCAAAAAAAATGATGCACACTCACAGCTAAATCTTTTTGCAAGACAAGTAAAACCACAGCCAGATGTATACTCATTAAAATTAAAACAATAATATTAAATGGAAAGATATTGTTTCCCATCAAAAACAAAGCTAGCCACACGGTCAAATTAATCTCATGCATGCGGAAAATCTAGCACAATGCTTGCAAGGAATTGTTAATAAGTCGAGTATCCATTTCCTCTGGTGGTTGTTAGTAAAGCACTAAAGCCCAGTTATGCAGTCAAGACATTCATTAAATAAATGTTGGTGATGCTATTACAATTGACAATGGCACCAAATCTCACATATGCTGTCCTAATTACCTGCTTCCCATGTACCAGCAGAGAGGTAATATTTGGGGCTATAGAGGCAGCAATCAGCTTTAAATATGCAGCACTGTAACGTAGGGCCAACCTAAATATATTGCACAATCATTGTATGAGGACATGGGAATTGTAGAAAATGTTAGCAGATCTGTAAACATATTATGTAAAGACCACATTTTATAAATTGATACAGATTTTAATTTAACAACCATTACATGATTGTAATGTTGGCAAAGAGGACAATAAATCACAAAGCATTGTTAAACACGTTGGAGAATACAAATGAACATTAAAACCCTTTTTTTTTGGAAAAAAATTGCTCCTCCCCCGCATAATCCTCCTTTCCATTCTAACCCCTCTATCATCCTTTCAAAGTTGATCCAGATAAAAAAAAAAAGAGTAGTTAATATACCAAACAACATATGGGATTTTAATTCACAGCGGTAGTAAGATCTTTGATGTCCTTGTTAACAAAATTGTTATTTTAGTATAGAATTTTTAATTGTTATAGCAGCAACTCGTAGTAGCTAATCCATTAATCATCATCGAAACATGAGAAGTTTTAAATAAAACACCAAATACAATGTAAATAATAAATGTTAGCTGAAATTTAAATGTCAGTTTAAACATCAGTTCAAAGATTAATTTGAAGAAAAGTTAAAAGACAAATAACAGCTAGTAGGAAAAATAATGCAAAATGGTAATGGAATATATTTAAAACATTGAGTACAGGTATATGTCACGGGAGGGAAATTAATAAACGGTGAGATCAGAACATATGATAGTTATTGGAATGTTAATAGAGATGAAAACGCTCAAATATCAAAACAATCAGAGCGCAAACAAGTTATCCTCACATAACGTTGCAATTAAGTAAAAAAGGGATGGATATTACAAGTAAAAAATTGTTGCTGGTCAAAGGGATGTGACAATTGAGTGTCTAAAGGATCACCTTACCTCTGCGAATGAGGAATGCAAGAAATAATTTACTTTCAAAAGAAAACAGCAGCTGGAGTAGGCCATTTGACCTCCCAAACCTGCCCCACCATTCAACATGACTGATCTGCCACAGACCACATCTCCTCTTCTGTTCCACTTTTCTGTGGTCCTCAATTCCCTGATAATTCAAAAAATTATCCACCTCCCTTTTAAATATTTCAAAGCTTATGCAACCCTTATAGTTAGAGAATTCCAGAGATTCGCACACTGTAGTTTTAAAAGATGCCCCTTGTTATTTAACTCTTGCCCCAACAATAGCCCCCATTTTGAATTCCTCCCACCCACAGCAGCATCTTGATCTCACCCCTCTTGCTCCCTCAGGTTCTTATATGCTTCATTATTTTTCGAAGAATAGGGATCCAATTTCTTTATTTGTTCGTAATAAGACAACCTTCTCATCTCAGATATTAGTGTAGTGAATCTTTTCTACACTGCCTCCAATGCTTGCATAAGCTTTCTTAAAAATAGGACCAAAGCTGTGCACAACACCCTGTAAAATTGTATCTGAACTCCAACCTTCGTGCAGTAAAAGCCAATTACCTTCCTTGCCTCTTGTTGCACTAGCTGACCAGGTTGTTGCGATTTGAACACAATAAACCTATATCCCTCTTTAATCTTTCCCTATTCAAATGATAGTCAGACTTTAAATTCCTCTTCCACTGGTGAATAACTTCACACTTTCCCCACATTAAAGCCCCTGGGTCGAGTTTTTGACCATTCGCTCTATTTATCTATATCTTGCCCCAGCAACAAAATATCCTCATTGTGACATGCCCTCCCACCTATTTTTGTGTCATCTGCAAAACTTGACATCTAATGCTTTGCCTCCTCCTCCAAGTCATGAGTATAAATAGTAAATAAGTGAGGGCCAATAGTTGATCCTTGGGTTATATTCCTCCAATCTGAAAAAGTTCATTCCAACTCTTTGTCTTCTATGCCACCCTTCAATTTGTGCAACACAACTCTCTTAACATGTAGCTTCTAATCTTGTACACCAGTATTTTTGATGGCACCTCGTCAAACGCCTCTTGAAATCAAAATATACTATCTCTACTGGTTTCCCTCTATCAACTCTGCTTACAAGAGGATCATACACGCAATCTACAAGTCATTGGAAGAAAACTTACAAAAACCATTTGACTTAGGCTGTGAGTAATCTGTTTTTTGAAAGATTTCTGGAAATGCAAATTGCAACAAAGGACTGGAGGTTAGCAAATGTTAACCACTGTTAAAGAAACTGGAAAGGCACAGATGGAAGTTATAATAAATCAGATTGTGCAGAGCTATATGCACAGATTGAGGCTAATCGGTCCACTGTGCCAGAGCCAGCTCTTGGAAACAGTCACCAGTATATTTCTAATCTCATACTCTATACATACAGCCGTCCAATCGTACTCATTTGACATATTTAGTCATTTCCTCTTCAAAGTTATTTGGTCATAATTTCATGTTAAAGTTATGGCAAAACGATTGACATTTGCTTTAATTTTTGGCGAATATGGCAAATAAACATAGAAACATATAAAATAGGTGCAGGAGGAGGCCATCCGGCCCTTCGAGCCAACACCGCCATTCATTGCGATCATGGCTGATCGTCCCCATTCAATAACCCGTGCCTGCCTTCTACCCATATCCCTTGATTCCACCAACCCCTAGAGCTCTATCTAACTCTCTCTTAAATCCATCCAGTGATTTGGCCTCCACTGCCCTCTGCGCCAGGGAATTCCACAAATTCACAACTCTCTGGGTGAAAACGTTTTTTCTCACCTCAGGCTTAAACGTCTTAAACAGTTAAACATCAAGATTTAAAATTGTTATATAATGATGCTCACATTCCATCTTAAAATTTTCTCTTGCCTGTTTTAATTGAAAGAATCTTTTGATTGCATTATCTGACACTTCTACAAAACGTCTCTGCTTTGAAAACAATCTACTCTGTGGGGAAGCATTATCTGATTATAAGTAGCATTACATTTCATATTAATCCCATTGCAGTTTTCCCATGGTCTCCTTGTTGCAATTTCAAACCAATGCCCCCCTTTTCTCTCTTTAATTCTTTCTACTGGATTTGACTTTGATAGCATCCATTCAAATATTGAGCTGTTTCCCACAGTTTGTGCTAATAACAGCAATTCTTGCTTTGTTCACTCGGTTACTGGATGACTGATTTACTTCACTGTGCAATTCCAAAACCAGTGGCACCACATCTCATGATTAAGCAGTCAATTGCAAGTCTGATTGGCGATGCCCTTCTTTGCACTGCCGACGCAAATTCTAGCTTGCAAGTGAAACAAAATCCCTCCACATTATAGCCGCCTACTGCGTTAAAAGAACTCCACCTCACCTTTGGTACTTTTGCCTGTTATCTTAAATCTGTGACCTCTGATTTCTGACCATTTTGTTACTCGTAGCAATCTTAGGTTTCTGACTTTATGAAAACATTTCTAGATTTAACAATCAAATGAGGTATCAAATCTCTCCTTATCCAGTGCCGAGCAAATGTGAACACAATTTTTTCTTGCCTTGGCAGATTACAAAAGCTTCTGGTAATATCTCCCCTCTATTCTCTGTCAAGTCTGGATGTTCTGAAAGTTCACTACCCAGAAATTAGCACCGAACTTCATCTGGGGACTAATTTATGAATGTATACAGTCCTGGATAGGTTTGAGGATGTTTCAACCCAATGCAATAAGAATTAATATGTAGGGGAGCAAGAAATTTAGTGTCATATGTGGACAAAAGTTGCACAAAGATTTGAAAAGTGGACCAGGTTAAATAGAAATGAAAAATATATAATTTATAAGATTTTACACAACAACAAATTCTAGGCAAAATGCATAAAACATTAAATCACAGTTAGGTTATTCCATGGGGTTTTGAGCAGACTACAATAGATAGGGCCTAGCAATTTGGTAAATTAGTAATGATTTTTTGAGTGTGAACAATATAGTTGTCAAACTGCTGTCAAATCAGTAACTAGAGTGATGATGGTAGGGTGGATGGGTGATGCACATAAGGTCAAGAAATTAAAGGTGAAATGATAGAGAAAAATATTTACACACTATCGTTAGGTCACCAAATCATTGGACACAAGAGGGTATTTTGATGGAAACTGTAACAATTTCAAAGTTAGATGGATAAGAATTTGACAAGGAAGATTGTGAAAGAACATTGGAAAAATAAATGGGAATCGATAGTACAGATATAAATTTGAATCAACACATCTTCTGGTCATTTGGTTTGATGCTCATAAGTCTAGTTGTGTGCATGATTCCAGTGACACAGTGACAGTTTCATTCTAAATAGCTCATGTGGAAGACATTGACATGCAACATACTGCACAAAAATATTATGCAATACAGACCAGTTTTTTCTGCTGCCCGAGCGTTGATATACTTTTTCCAAACGATCTATAACCAGACCTGAAAATGAAACATAGTTTTTGATAGGATACAGTTTCATATATTAGAACTATAAGAGATGTTAAATGGATAATATTTTAGAACCTTTGAAAGCCACTGTAAGTTTGCATTCAGTTTTAATGTTTCACAAACTGATTGTTGGATTTAAACACAAAGAGCCAGAGGAATTCAGTAGGTCAGGCAGCATCTGCGGTAGCAGTAGATACAATAGGACCACATAAGTGGCATTTGATCAGGCACATGAAGAGGCAGAGGGGCATAGAGGGATACAGACCACATGCAGGCGATTAGGCTTAATTGTACTGGCATCATGGTAGGGGCAGAGATGGCGTTTCAGCTCAGGACTCTTCTTCAGACTGATGTTAGTGGGTTTAAATGTCCTGTTCATGAAATAACGTGGAGTTCAGGATAGTTTTGCAGGTGTTGCTAAGCAATTGCTGCGTTAGTTAGACACTGGCCAGCTCTACTGCTCCCATGCCTGTGCTACTGCTGGGACTTCCACTGGGGAATTCCTCATGTCAACAGGATAGCTTAATCTTTGCAGGTTTCCCAGAACAGCAGTCCTAAAATAAATGCAATAAGAATTAATATGTAGGGGAGCAAGAAATGTAGTGTCATATGTGGACAAAAGTTGCACAAAGATTTGAAAAGTGGACCAGGTTAAATAGAAATGAAAAATATATAATTTATAAGTTTTTGCACAACCAAATAAATGGGAGGCACTGGGTGAAAGCTGGGCAAAGACTTGTTATTTACTTAAGCAAATTTCAATGGTTTAATTGTTTGCAACTGGGCCTGTGTTTTAAATGTAAAAGTAATTTAAAAATTAATGTAATTTAAAACATGACCCAACTGTCCCTGAACATATTTGACATTCACTTTGAGCGACACCGACTGTGCTGACACAAACTCCCTCACGCACACCTTCTGATCAGTCACTAAAGACCGGCGGTAGAGTTGCTGCCTTACAGCGCAGAGACCCAGCTTCAATCCCAACCACGGGTGTTGTCTGTACAGAGTTTGTACGTTCTCCCCGTGAGTTTTCTCCGAAATCTTCGGTTTCTTCCCACACTTCAAAGATGTAGAGGTTTGTCGGTTAATTGGCTTGGGGTATGTGTAACATTGTCCCTACTGTGTATGGGATAGTGCTAGTGTACGGGGTGATCGCTGGTCGGCGCGGATTCAGTTGGCCGAAGGGCTTGTTTCCGTGCTGTATCTCCAAACTAAACCAAACCATCAAATGAAGCAAAGAACATGCGGAATCTTAATCTAGCATATCTTATTCATATTACATAGAACAGCCCAGCACAGGCATAGGCCCTTTGACCCACAATGTCTGTGCCAAACATGGTGCCAAGACCAACTCTATCTTAATCCATGACTCTCCATTCCCTGCAGATCTACGTGCCTATCTGAAAGCCTCTTAAATGTCACTATTGTACCTGCCGCCATCACCATCCCTGGCAGTGCTTTCCAGGCACCCACCACCCTGTGTGTTAAAAAACCTGCCGGTACATCTCCTTTAAACTTTGCCCCTCTCACCTTAAAGCTATGCCTTCTGGTATTTGATATTTCCATGCGGGGAAATAGGTACTGACTAGGTATCTGCCCTAACCATGCCAAATGTTCTTGGTTTTTCTTAGAGCCTTTCATTGATTTTCCTTTTTTCTTTTCTATCTTTTTTATTTTACCCCATTCTGTCCTTTCCCTCTTATTTCGTCTTCCTTCATTCAGTTTCTAAGGCATCCTACTTCCTTCTTCTCTGTTCCCGTTTCTTTCTCTATTTTTAATAACAGAACAAATAGCACAAGGACAATTCCCTCTGCACAGACCGTGATGCCAATCTAATTAATCTCATCTGCCTACATGTAATCGTTATCCTTCTATTTCCGCCCCGTTTGTGTGCTTGTCTAAATGCCTCTTAAACATTGTCATTGTTTCTGCTTCTACCATTGCCTGGTACATTCTAGACATCTGCCACTCAGTGTGCAAAGAATCTCCTTTAAACTTTTTCCCTTTCACCTTGAGGAGGTATTTCTTTAGTCAGAGGACGGTGAATCCATGGAATTCATTGCCACAGAAAGGTGTGGGGGCCAAGCCAATGGATATTTTTACGGCAGAGATGGATAGGTTCTTGATTAGTACGGGTGTCAGGGGTTATGAGGAGAAGGCAGGAGAATAGCGATGGGCCAAATGGTCTAATTCTGCTCCTATCACGTATGAATATGAATTTATGAAATCTGTGATGTTTATATTTGACATTCCTATCCTGGGGAAAAAGCTCTGATTATCTACTCCACCTATGCCTCATAATTTTATATATATTATACATATATATTTACTTCTATCAGGTCTTCCTTCAGCCTCGATGTCCACAAAAAAAACACCCAAGTTTGTCAAAACTCTTCTAAAATGTAATACTCTCTAATCGAGGAAACCTCCAAAGCCTCCACATGCTTCCTGTAGTGAAGCAACCGGAACTGCACACAATGCTCCAAATCAGGATGGGTGAAGGACAAAGACCATTGTTTTTGACCTACACGATGTACTGCTAAAAATGACAAAGCTGCTATTAATTCCCTGTTCAAAAAACATATGAAAAAGGAACTGAGTAAAGATTGGTGCCATTTACCGGGACGGAGCTGCTGAATACTTTCTGGGGCAAGTCCTCATCAAGATCATAAACACATTATGACTATTTAAAAACGAGAGAACCACACTGACATTATTTGTAAGTAGGAAGCAATGAGGAGTCTGGACTGACAGAACAATATTATTATACCTTAAATGACAAAATACTTCTTTTTAATAACTGTATTCAGCTGTGTTCATGTGGAAAGAATCTCCCTTCAACATAATATTCAATTAAGATACAATTATTTACGAGATGCTGCACAGAGAAACTAGTGCTATACTGACAATCGCATGGTGATTTCCTCTCCTGCTGCTCCTTTGTGTTGTAACAAAACCCAGGGAAACAAGATGCGGAGGTTTCAGTAGCGTTCATACCTTTCATTTTTAAGGATCTAACTGCATTACGTAAACTCATGTTTAGCTACAAATGATATATATGCCTTGCGATGTACCCCTTTATTACATACGAGTTGTACTTTTCTTACATTACGTCAGGCTTCTTTTAAAAAATGTTCATTTTTTGTCCATCTGTGCATCTCTATCAGAGCCAGTATTTACTGCCCATCTCTAACTGCTCCAGACAATGTGTTGGTGATCCACCTCCTCAAACTGCTGCAACCCTTCTGGTGAAGATATACCCACACATCTATTGATTAGGAAGTTCTAGGATATAAGGTCAGGTCGGGGGGAAATCCCCCCCGCCATGGGTGCCATGTAATCTGGTGCTACCTGTTCCATGGTCGGATAGTCGCCGACTAAACCGTCTCCCTGCCCTGGTTTGCCAGGTGAGGAGGGGGCTGTGGACCCCCAGCAAGACCAAAAACAAGACCTGTCAAAGGGCGGATGAGCTTCTAGGGAGCTAATGGCCATCCACACTTCAGTAGAAGTTGCGATCACCGTTGTACCTGGCATGTAAGGAATGATGATAAAGCACACACACCAAAATCCTATAGTTCCAGCGGTGGAAGTCCGCAGGAACTGGAGGACAGAGATTTGTGGTGCGTCCGTCACCGTTCCCATTGGAAACTAGAACCACTGCGTCGCTAATGTTTTCAACGATGATGATGAGGATTTAAACCCAGCACATAATAAGGAAGTGCTGCACATCTCCAATTGAGTTTAGCGAATTTAGAGATACAGCATGGAAACACGCCGACCATCCAACACCCATTCACGCTCCTTTTCTGTGTACGAAGGAACTGCAGATGCTGGTTTACACCGAAGATAAGACACAAAATGCTGGGGTAACTCAGCGGGACAGGCAGCATCTCTGGATAAAAGGAATAGGTGACGTGTCAGGTTGGAACCCTTCTTTAGACTGAAAGATAGAGGTAGATACGGTTACTAAAGGTAAGAAAGGGCTAGAACAAAACAGGGCCAGCAACAGATGAAACAGGAAGGATGGAGTTTACTGGCAACAGATCCCACCCCTATCTTTCAGTCTGAAGAAGGTTTCAACCCAAAACGTCACCTATTCCTGTTGTCCAGAGATGCTATCTGACCCGCTGAGTTACTCCAGCATTTTGTGTGTATCTGCTGGACAAAGATTGCAGAATATGGTTGTGTATATTTCTGATGCTGCTGATCATCAAGGATGTTCAGCATTGGGCTCCCAGATCCGTTCCAAGTCATTCCATTTTGGACAACTCTGATTTTTTTGATGATAGAGACGAGTAGTTATCCTACTTTTCACACACACTATGCAACTGGGTGATTTTCCCCTGCATTTTATTTGGTGACTGTGTTGGAGCAGCTTGACTTGGCTGTACGCCAGGCTCTTCCTGCTGCATGTCTTCATGGCTGCAACAAAGTCAGTGTCTGGTTCTGTAGTGTTGTGTATTCAGAATTTTCAGACATTTCTTGATGTCATGAGGAGCGTGAAACTGCAGTTAATCAGTAAACCAATCAGCGAAAACAAGGTCATCGATAATCCTGGAGGTCACAGATTTCTTCAAGAGCAAAATATCAGAAACATGTAGAGTTTTTGAATGATCACAATATATCAAATGATGGATTTCTATGCATCCCTCTGATTATCCATTAGCAGGAAAGATGCTTAGAACATCTGTCTCCCTATTTTTCATTTCTATTTACATCCACTAAAAGCATCTGTAAAATCCTTCCTTTCTGACAAACCTTTAATTGCCAAATTCTCTTACAGTGACACACTATTCATTTATTTCTTAACTCCCGAGAATCCAGTGGCAGTCGTTTTATTTTAAAAAGCACAAGACAAATCCAAGTGGAAGATGAAAGAGTACTTAAAAAATGTGAAGAACTAGGGTTTTAAACTCGAGATAAGAAAGATTGTGATTCACTGTGGCTGGGGGGGGGGGGGGGGGGGGGGGGGGAAGTAGTGGGAGATTTACTCGAATGTATATGAGGGTACCTTTCATAGGGATTCTAGTCGCGTGGAGTTTGCTACAATCCTGTGTTTCACAGATGACAAATGGATGCAGTATTATCTAGATTTCTTCAAGGAAATGTTGTATTCCAATTGTTTGTGCAGGCATATATATATTATGTAAATTTCGTCAAACTGCAACAAATGAACCAGCACAGAAATCTGCGCACAAGCTGCCAAGCCTTTTGCCATCAGGCTACATTTTAATGTTTTGTTAATATAAAGCAGGATAAAATCGTAAATTGGTTTGATAAGGTAACAAAGGTTTCAAAAGGCCTCAATGTAATATGTTTCTCAAAGTCTGATAAAAGAATGTACCAACTAAACAATGTTAAATGCTCTACCGAGTGTTATGTCTGTCTCAACACTGCAGGCAACGATATCAGCTGGAAATTGTTTCCCTTGGAAGAGTGCTGATGTGGTACTTCCCTATCATGTATGTATGCTACATTAGTTCTTTTCACAATATGCAAGGTTATTGGAACAGAAATAACATCATAATGAAAGTGCCATCAAATATTCTCAACTGTGCAGAGATAATGCTGGAAATATTTTTTGAATCCTGCCCACTGCATGATTTTAAATGACTACATTACTTCATTGTTAATCCTGCAAACCTGCTTCCAAATATTTCTGGAGTTCTTGATATCTCCTCCTGCACATTTCCTTGCTGGATCTGACCTAATGTGCTCACCAGCTTGCTGCCAGATCAAGAGTTCATTCTCATTGCTCTCAAATTGGCTCCAGTCTAAATAAACCGTGCATCAAACAGACAATTGATCCCGCGCAAAAATATTACTTCTTCGTGTATTTATAAAGAGCATAAGATGCAGGAGCGGAATTAGGCCATTCAGCCCATCGCGTCTACGCCGCCATTTGATCACGCTGATCTATTTTTCCCCTCTTATCCCCATTTCTCCTGCCTTCTCCCCGCTACCTTTACTAATAAAGAACCCATCAATCTCCACTTTAAAAATACCCAATGACCAGGCCTCCACAGCTGTCTGTGGCAATGAATTCCATAGATTCACCACCCTCTGGCTAAAGAAATTCCTCATCATCATCATCGTTGAAAACATCATTATGACTTTGATCGCAACTTCTAGTGTGGATGGCCGTTGGCTCGCTAGGAGCTCATCCGCCCTTTGACAGGTCTTGTTTTTTGGTCCTGCTGGGGGGTGCACAGCCCCCTCCTCACCAGGAAAGGGAGACAGTGTAGTCGCCAACTATCCGACCATGGAGCAGGTAGCACGGGATGACATGGTACCCGTGGCGGGGGGGATCTCCCCCCGACCTGACCTTAAATCCTAGAATTTCCTAATCAATAGCTGTGTGGGTAGACCTTCACCAGAAGGGTTGTGGCCGTTGAAGAGGTGGCTCACCAACACATTGTCCGGAGCAGTTAGAGGTGGGCAGTAAATGCTGGCTCTGATAGAGATGCACAGATGGACAAAAAAATGAAGTTTTTAAAAGATGATGTAATGTGAGAAAAGTGCAACTCATATGTAATAAATTCCTCCGCATCTCCATTCTAAAGGTAGGCCCTTTTATTCTGAGGCTGTGCCCTCTGGTTCTAGACTCTCCCATTACTGGAAACATCCTTTCTATTTCCACTTATTTATAGGACTAATAACTGGTCTCTGCAAGGACAATAGGCCAAGATAAGATTCCATTTTACGAACTTCAAACTTGAAGGGCACACTAGCACCAGAATCGTGGCGACTCTATGTACTGCCTCGGTGGTCTACTATTCTTGCACTACAAATTATTAATGATTGTGTTTATGTACTGAATTTCATGCAGAAACAAAGAATGTCACTGTATCGAGGTTTGTGTGACAATAAAGTACCACTGAACCATTGAATACATGTGAAATTAATTTGACAAGAGTACAAACTTGTGCTGCACGCCATATAAATATCATCACTTTGGACGACTCACCTTCTCCAGTTATGAAATTAGGTCCTTCTCTCTTCAGCAAAATGCTCAAGAGCACAGCTTGCGTGGCAAGTGAGTTGGATTCCTGAAGAAGATGAGTAAAACTTTGTTGAAACTGAGTAATATAGTGATTTAGTACAAAATATAATTTTACATTAATATTTTGTTATAATTAATTAATAGAGCAGTTCAAACTCATTTTTTGAATCTAGGATGTGAATGGATATAAAGTCAGAGACATAATGTTAAAACATTAAGATGGTGTCTTTGTGTGCTGAACCCAGTGAAGGATCTGCTATCATCCAATATAATCGCTCTAATCATTTAAATCTGTTTTCTATCTGTAAATCTAACTCCATATTCTCTTTGTATCTTTCCCTTTGTTCCACCTATTGTAATTGATTGGATTAATGTATACCATTGCCTGATTTGATTGGATAGCATGCAAAACAAAGCTTTTCTTTGCAAAGACACAAAGTGCTGGAGCAACTCAGCGGGTCAGGTAGCATCTCTGGATTGGTGACGTTTCGGGTAGGGACCCTTCTTCAGGCAGAGTCCGAATTATCCATGTTCTCCAGGGATGCTGCATGACCCTCTGAGTAACTCCAGCACTTTAAGTCTCTGTTTTGTAAACCAGCATCTGTAGATCCTTGTTTCTATATTTTGGAAGCTTTTCTTTGTACCTCAGTACTGGTGACAATAATAAACCTAACCCTAAAACAACGATAAAATGTAACAGTGCTGTCCTCATTATTGGTTATTTCTACCATATCATTGCCTGCTTCACATCTGAAAGGCTAAACCAGCTGTTCAGATACCCCTGGATCTTAATGGTGAGGCCCAAGGGAGCTGTGCGTGGGCCTGAACACCCTTCTAAATGCCAGTGATACAACTGAGAGACAATAAAGCATAACAGCCTGCACTATCATCTATTTAAGCTATTACAGCATTTTTTTTTTAATGTTAAAATAGAATTAAGACAAATTAATATATAGTTAGGTTTATAAATAAATTCAACTGAAACTGTATTTGTATATTAAATATTGCAGATATTTGTGTCAATTGTGAATTGTGTAAATCACAATTATGCATAAAAAGTTGTCTGCAGCAGTAACAATGGAATATTTAAATTATATGATAATCACATGAAGATTATTGGCATTCTGTAATGGTTCTGGACATTAGCACAGATAATGTGTCATTTGTTTATATCTGGGTGGCACAGTGGTACAGCAGTAGAGTTGCTGCCTTACAGCACCATAGACCCAGGTTCGATCTTGATTACGAAGGCTGCCTGTGCAGTTTGTACGTTCTCCCTGTGACTGCATGGGTTTTCTTCGGGTGCTCCAGTTTCACTTCAAAGAAGCACGGCTTTGTGAATTAATTGGCTTCACCCAAAATTGTAAATTGTCCCTAGTGTGTAGGATAGTGATAGTATATGAGGTGATCACTGGTTGGCGTGGACTCGGTGGGCCAAAGAGCCTGTTTCTGAGCTGTATCTCTAAAACCTAAAGTCTAAATCCTGCTATCTTGTGAATGTTGCAAATTCATCACTTTTCTTTAATAGTTTTAAATGCTGATCTTCCTTAGCAACTATAGATTGATACAAAACGCAGCTAAAAGACTCATTGGTACACATGCTGAATCCTACACTGAGAATTGAATGCTAGGCTAAAATAAAATTGCCCCTCATGTATAGGTGTGGATAACATAGAATTAGTGTGAGCAGATGATTGGTCCGCTGAAGGACCGGCTTCCGTATTGTAATTTTCATTTAATCAATCGACTGATTAATCAATCGATCTCACAGCAACACAACAGGCACAGCATTTCTCTCTGGTATATATCACAAATATACCTTTAAGGAACCAGTACATATTTCAATAAAGAATGACAAGTAAATGTAATTTGTTTCCTTACAGACAGTTTATTGAGGATATCCGCTGTTGAACTAAACATCCACTCTGCTGGTTCTATATCCAAGTGTTCCACCTGGCTTGGAATATTTGCTATACTTGACTTGCGCTTCACTTTTGAATGCTTCGGAAATTCTAGTTCTTCGAAACCTTGGAACTGCGGAATTCTGAAAAACAATTTCCCTTTATTAGTTATGCTGTCGAAAGGCAGTATAAAAGACAATTCCTAAAAGAATTAAATGGAACATACTCTTCCTCTTCACTTATCCGAAGGAAGTCAAGCTGTTCCACGACTGCTCCAGATATTAAAGTCTGCAATACAAATTAAAAGAAGTTTGCTAAATGAAAACAATGTAATATTATCAAAGGTGGACAAAAATGTTGGAGAAACTCAGCGGATGAGGCAGCATCTATGGAGCGAAGCAAATAGGCAATGTTTCGGGTCGAAACCCTTCTTCAGACCCGAAATGTTGCCTATTTCCTTCGCTCCATAGATGCTGCCTCACCCGCTGAGTTTCTCCAGCATTTTTGTCTACCTTCGATTTTCCAGCATCTGCAGTTCCTTCTTAAACGTAATATTATCAATCCTATTTTATGTTGTGAACATTATGCTAGTACAATCCAGATGCAATTAGCAAAGGAAATTAAATTAATTCATTCGTATCTAGGCACATCAAAAGTAAATGCTGCAAAAACGCACAATTAGACATTATTTTATAAATTATGTTGGATATAAATTTGAGCATCGCATTAATGTAGAAAAGGCAACAATTCAAAATTCACCGGAATAGTTGATGTTGATATACTGAATCGAAAAAAGCCTTATATTCACTAGCCAAAATGGTAATTCCTGTGCCAAATATATCGACGTTCAAGTTCCGGCTAGACTTGAAACACCTTCAAGGCACCACATTCCTCACTATTATATTACATTAGTTCACTCTCTTTAACTAGATAACCAGATTTTATCTTACACAATAATTTCCTGGAACTATTTTTACCTGGAGCGCCATCCGATTGCAACATTTCTAGGTTGTTTTATTGCACCCCTCCAGTAAAATGTCAATCACACTCCCAATTATATCTTCTATGAGATGAATTGGCTGACACTGCCATCATCTCCAAAATGTTTATCCTGCACCATTTCAGAGCATTGCTGGTGGTTATCAGGTGATATTATACCTTGGCATGACTAGGGATAGGCAGTCACAAACCAACAAAGCTTCAACAATGCTATTTGGTCTACACAGCTCCATGAACAAAGTTGAAACTTCTGCAGACTATTGCAGAACTCTGTGGGGGATTAGTGCTCAAGTAAAAACTGTTCCACATGAGTACAGGAATATCTACTGAGCTAGACAGTCATTTTAACGTCTGAGAACAACATGATGGCTGCTTCCTTGGTAATCCCTCAGGCTGAGCATTTTGAATAGAAGCTTCAGGCTAGGTATCGCTGACAACTCAGGCAAAGTTGGGGATCTTGAAAGAGCAGGCTCACTTCAAAGTCAGACTGATACCCAGTCATACTTGGACTGCTCTAACAATGAAGGTCATGATCTCCATCACATTCAATCTTTCAAACACTGGTTCTACCCTAAAGAGTCAGGTCACTGATGTTCTACGATCCAGGAATAGATTCTTCTTAGAGATGAATTGGCACTACCATCTTCTCCAAAATTCAGGCAGTGACAAACTGCTGATAGACTCAAAATACTGGAGTAACTCAGCAGGTCTGGCAGCATCTCTGGAAAAATAAATAGGTGATGTTTCAGTTCGAGATCCTTCATGAAGGATCTGATGAAGGATCTGATGAGGGATCTCAACCTGAAACGTCACCTATTCATATTCTCCAGAGATGCTGCCTGACCTGCTGAGTTACTCCAGTATTCTGTGCCCATTTTCGGTGTAAACTAGCATCTGCAGTTCCTTCTTACACAGTGATAAACTACTGTTTTGTGTAATTTTGGGGACTCGCCAAGTTGTGACAGACCACCAGAAGAATTTTAAACAGAAAGCCCCACTTCATTCAGAGTAAACCATTTGTACCAAACAAATCCTCGGGCACTACTTCCCGAGGGATGGACCTTAAGGGATGAGTGCCATCTTTTACTTCATTGGCTAGTTTCCGGCTCATATTCCATGAAATCTAATTGAGCGTTGCTGCAATCTAATTGAGTGCTGTTACCATGACAACAGCAGGACACCAGCAGAGAATGTTCATGGCCTTCTCAAAATATGATTCACTGTTTGTACAGTATAGAATCACACCATGGCCCTCATTGTACAGTATAGAATCACACCATGGCCCACATCAGAGCCTTCCTACTTACGATCACCTGCTGTAAGCTATGTAACATAGCCAACAGGAGAGCGCAAGCTTGCTTGTGGAGTAGGGGGAGGTCACTTGGCCGCTTGAGCTGATTCCACCAGTCAGCATGATCATCACCTTGGAAAGAGACAATAGACCACAGATGTTGGGATTTGCAGCGACAAAACAAACTGCTGGAGGAACCCAACAGTCAGGCAGCTTCTGTGGAGGCAAAGAGCTGTTCAAAGTTTTGGTTTGAGACCCTGCGTCAAGAGATAGCTATTATAAAGCGTTGAGG
This sequence comes from Raja brachyura, assembly GCA_963514005.1. The sequence goes on along the minus strand of OY740797.1, from coordinate 3,948,980 downwards.
TGAAGGGGTGTAGCAGGAGGTAGCAAGTGATAGGTTGTCAAGCTGCAGAACATTTGCTAGGTGGATCTCAACTCCGTAACCTCAACTCAGGCGGCATGGTGGCGCAGCGGTAGAGTTGCTGCCTTACAGCGAATGCAGCACCGGAGATCCGGGTTTGATCCTGACCACGGGTGCTGTCTTTTTCCTTTTTTTTAATTAATAGTTTTTCATTGGAGGGAAAAAAAAAAAAATTCACAGTACATCTGATGTATGGCATTGCATTTTCCTCCATTTTGTTTTTTATAAATAATAATAATAACAATATAAACAAAATAACCCTAACCCACCCTCCCTAAACATCCCTTGGCAGCTTATTTTTTCACAATCCAAATATATCACAAAATCAAATGCACTTTTTAACAATAATAAAGTAACAAAACAGAATAAAGGCAGATCCCCACTTAATGTCAAGTGCCCTCAGTCAATAGGTAGTTCCTTTAGACCCTCAAAGTATGATAAAAAAGGGTTCCCATTTCAAATAAAACTTTTTCACAGACCCCCTCAATATGAATTTAGTCTTTTCTAACCTTAAAAAAAACATGACGTCTTCCAGCCAAGCAGCGGCAGATGGAGGAGTGTTAGATTTCCAGTCTGTCTGTCTGGAGTTTGTATGTTCTCCCTGTGACCTGCATAGTTTTTCTCCGAGATATTCAGTTTCATCCCACACTCCAAAGACGTGCGGGTTTGTTGGTTAATTGGCTTGGTAAATGTAAAAATTGTCCTTAGTGTGTGCAGGATAGCGTTAATGTGGAGGGATTGCTGATCGGCGAGGACACGGTGGGCCTGTGTCCGCGCGGTATCTCTAAAATCAACTTTGCATTTGTATTCTGGGTAACTATTTCCCACCTTCACTTTTTCCCTTCAATTTGAGTGGATAATTGAACGAAATAAGAGAGTGATGAAAATAAAGCCTGTACATAACCAATATGAAGATTTCAGTCATGATTCTCAGATTACAGTGACTTGATGCCAACAAACATTCTTTAATAGGCGGAAGCAACCAGCAAAGTCATAGACTGGAAAGTTCCCATACTGTTGCACGCTGGCCGAGAGGATTCTTTAAAGAACTATCGGAAATCCACATCAGCTTTGATTCAAACTACCTGTGGATATAGGCATCACGTATCAAGTAAGGAGCATTGCCTCAAAGGATCAAACTATTGGCATTCATTCAGGATTCTTTACCATTTCAATCCGTTGTGTTAATTAGTCTGTCCTGGAGGCACTACAACAGATTAATGTCTGTTTAATAATGGAGAAGCAGTCCAATTATTCCAAATAAGGTGGTTCTTGTGATTCCCTTAATTTAATTGTTTAAGTTAATACCAGCTACAAACATAATGACCAACAACTGATCTAATAATAGATCCAATCTCTGCAAACAAATACAGTTTTCAACCAATTAGTCGGAACTCTGGGTTATGGAAAAAACTGTGATAAATGCATGTGTTCTCAAAACCAATATCCCCTCTGGACACCATTCAGAGCCACTGAACTCTGTATTAGTCAACCAGTGACAAGGGAAAACTTCCACCAAAGCTCACAACATTGTTAATATAAAGACGACATCACCCTGCTTTGAGCACTATACCATTATCACTCTAGATGTTGTGATTCCAGTGAAGAGGAAGCCTTGATAATACGTCAATGTTGTAACAATGTGAAAGGGATCTATTTCTGACAGGGAAACTTATTTAGTAATTGATTGACCCACAATCAGATTAATTCACTGTAGTTAACCATAGAACAATAAGCATGATAGCATAGTTATCACGGTTATCTGAGCCATCTTTGGAAATCCAAGCAACTCGAACTGAAGAAGCATTACCTTATACCATCTCCACATTTCAGAATGAGTGGGAAATTCTGCGAACCGTTCATCACATGTGTGTTGTGAGGCGCTGCAATCTGCTAATAATCTCCATCCTGTTCTATATCCACCTTTGTAATATTGTCGCATTCTCTTCCTGCCACATTTCATCAGCACTGACACCCTCATCCATTAATTTTGCAACCTTTTTCAGACTATAATTCCAATTTATACCATGCAATTAACTTGAACTCACCCTAAGCTCTGCAGCCTACGCCCAAATTCGTAAAACAGAGAAAGGTACAGCATAGGGTCAGGCCCTTCAGCCCTCAATGTATGTGCCAGCCTTGATGCCAGATTAAACTCATTTCATTTGTGTCCACGTGATCCATATCCCTCCATATCTCTGCATATCCGTGTGCCTATCTAAAAACCTCTTAATCGCAATTACTGTATCTGCCTCCACCACCATCCCTGGCAGTGCGTTCCCGGCACCCACCACCATCTGTGTAAAAAAAAACTTGTCCTGCATGTCTCCTTAAACTTTGCCCCTCCCATCTTAAAGCTAGTGTTTGATATTTCCACCCTAGGGAAAAGAAACATTCCGGTAGTCTTACACCTCAATTTCCTTGCCGACCAATTCTTGCTCTTGATCCAGCAACACCTCAATTTTAAGATTCTAATCTTTGCTTTCAAATCTCTCAAGGTCATGTCTCTCTCCCTTTCTTCCAGCTAAACTATTGGGGTATTTTTGAACCTCCATTTCTACCTTCCCGATATCAGTTTCTGCTATTATGTTTCATGTGTCTAAACTCTTAACACCGTAGTATGCTGTCTAAACATCTCTATCTCTTTACTATCATCTGAATGGCGTAATCCTAGAGTCCCCTTCCCAACAGCACGGTGGAAGTACTTCACCAGAACGATGTCAGCGATTCAAGAAGACTGTTCACAAAGGGTGAGGAAGGATGGATGACAAACGCTAGCCTTGCCCGTATGTTACTGATCGAAAAAATGAATGAAAAAGGAAAAGATTTCTGAAAATCAGTCACTTTTTACTTACCTGTTGTGAAGTCTCCTTACATGATCATGAGTAAGTTAATGGTCCCATGAAGTGCCTTGGGAATATATTAAGATAACTCTAGGTTGTTGTTGTACCCAACTAGATCAGCCTTCAGTCCTATCTAGGCTCATTTTTATCTATCTTTATTCATTGTACAGAGTTGTAAAAGCTGATTATCCAGAAAACTTCCCATCCTTGATCATATTTTAGACGCGGGGAGCAAATAGACATACTGAATTTCCCAAGAGGAAAATAAATCAAATCTGTGTTGCAAATTTTCATTTTTTTCATTGCAACATTGGAAATCATTCTGGCAGGACAATTTATCATATTTCCATCTGCATGTTATCATTTAAGAAAGCACTAGCAGCTGGAATACGATGTGAAGAAACATTTGGATTTATATAACGCCATCCACCTCTTCCCGTTCCCTCAAAGTATGTTACAGAAATGGCAAACGTATCATTACGTGAGAGACAGATGAATCAATTTGCCAACAGAAGATTGCAACAAATACTTAGCTGACAAGGAAGAGTCTTTTTTTATGACGTAGTTTGCAGTATGATCACTGGTCAGGATATCAAGAACATTTGCTCAAAAATAATATATAAAGCCCCTGTCCCACTGTGCTAAGTAATTCATGAGTTCTCCCGAGTTTAAAAAAAAAAAATCGGACTCATGGTAGGAATGCAGAATGTACTTACCGGGAACGTCAGAGCTCGGGACGCCTCTCAGCGGCTCGTAACGCTAACGGCAGGTACCCGGGAAACGCGGTAGACTCATGAAGATTTTTCAACATTGTGAAAATTTTCCACGAGAGCCCCGAGTAACCACAAATGGCCATTACCGTAATTCTCCGAGTTCGAATCAGGGGAAACTCAGGAGAACTCTTGAATTACCTCGTACAGTGGGACAGGGGCTTAACTTAGCAAATCATCAAGTAAATTAACACATTCATTATTTGTTTAAGGATCTATAAAATAATTGGGCTGGTGACATAAGAGACTGTAGATGCAGGAATCTGGAGTAATAAACAGACTGCTGGAGGAACTCAGCAAGATGAGCTGCATCTGGGCATCACTGATATCCACAGATTGTAATCATGATGAATGAATTTACATCCCATTAAAGGTTCATATTTTGACCTTGACATACCTGAAGTCTATCGACATGAACTTTTACTCCCCCAACCATGCCATTTTTAAAAGCTGCCAACATGTCCAAAATAGGATTGAGTCGACTCCCCCTAAATGAGAAAAACGATTAACCGATTTAGATTTACGAATAGTAAACCATTAGGAGGAAAGAAAATGCAACAGAAAGTAATCCTAACAGAAGACCATCTTACTTTATGTTATCTTCACGGATTAGAACGAGGAATAGTGGTCGTCGATTCATCTTCCAATATTGTTTAATAAACAGCAGTAAATTCTGTGGATCAAAATGATAAACATTACAGGAATTATATACATTTCCAGAAATGTTAGTGTAATTATCTACAGTGCCCTCCATAATATTTGGGACAAAGACCCATCATTTATTTATTTGCCTCTGTACTCCACAATTTGAGATTTGTAATAGAAACATATCACATGTGAATAAAGTGCACATAGTCAGATTTTATTAAAGACCATTTTTACACATTTTGGTTTCACCATGTAGAAATTACAGCTGTATTTATACATAGTCCCCACATTTCATGGCACCATAATGTTTGGGACACATGGCTTCACAGGCGTTTGTAATTGCTCAGGTGCATTTAACTGCCTCCTTAATGCATGTATAAGCAAGCTCTCAGCACCTCGTCTTTCCATCACCGTTGGAAACTTTTATTGCTGTTTATCAACATGAGGACCAAACTTTTGCCAATCAAAGTCAAAGAAGTCATTACAAGACTGAGAAACAAGAATAAAGCTGTTAGAGACATCAGCCAAACCTTAGGCTTACCAAAATCAACTGTTTGGAACATCATTAAGAAGAAAAAGAGCACTGGTGAGCTTACTAATCGCAAAGGGACTGGCAGGCCAAGGAAGACCTCCACAGCTGATAACTAATCCCAGAAGAATTCTCTCTATAATAAAGAAAAATCCCCAAACACCCAAATCTGATAGATCAGAAACACTCTTCAGGAGTCAGGTGTGGATTTGTCAATGACCACTGTCCACAGAAGACTTCATGAACAGAAATACAGAGGCTACACTGCAAGATGCAAACCACTGGTTAGCTGCAAAAATAGGATGGTCAGGTTACAGTTTGCCAAGAAGTACTTAAGAGAGCAACCACAGTTCTGGAAAAAAGTATTGTGGACAGATGAGACAAAGATTAACTTGTATCAGAGTGATGGCAAGAGCAAAGTATGGAGGAGAGAAGGAACTGCCCAAGATCCAAAGCATACCACCTCATCTGTGAAACACGGTGATGGGGGTGTTATGGCTTAGGCATGTATGGCTGCTGAAGGTACTGGCTCACTCAACTTCATTGATGATACAACTGCTGATGGTAGTAGCATAATGAATTCTGAAGTGTATAGACACATCCTATTTACTCACGTTTAAACAGATGCCTCAAAACTCATTGACCAGAGGTTCATTCTGCAGCAAGACAATGCTCCCTAACATACTGCTGAAGCAACAAAGGAGTTTTTCAAAGCTAAAAAATTGGCAATTCTTGATGGCCAAGACAATCACCCGATCTGAACCCAATTGAGCATGCTTTTTATATGCTGAAGAGAAAACTGAAGGGTACTAGCCCCCAAAACAAGCATAAGCTAAAGATGGCTGCAATACAGGCCTGGCAGAGCATCAGCAGATAAGACACCCAGCAACTGGTGATGTCCATGAATCGCAGACTTCAAGCAGTCATTGCATGCAAAGGATATGCAACAAAATACTAAACATGACTACTTTCATTTACATGACATATCTATGTCCCAAACATTATGATGCCCTGAAATGGAGGGGGGGGGGGGGGACTATGTATAAACACTGCTGTAATTTCTACATGGTGAAACCAAAATGTATATAAATGGCCTTTATTAAAATCTGACAATGTGCACTTTAACCACATGTGATTTTTTTCTATTACAAATCTTAAATTGTGGATTACAGAGGCAAATAAATAAATGATGGGTCTTTATCCCAAACATTATGGAGGGCGCTGTACATGGTGGAGCTGAGCAAGGTATTAATAAACTGGAGACAAAAGAGACTGCAGATGCCTGAATCTTGAGCAAACACTAAGTATTGTAGAATTCAGCAGATCATTGGAAGGAATGGACAAGATATCTCCAACATGATTTTTGAAAGACCCTCTCTCATTGCTACACCTCTGTGAGTCCCTAATCTGAAGAAAGGCCCCAATCTAAAATGTCACCTGTCCATTCCCTCCCCAGATGCTGCCTGACCTGCTGAGTTCCTCATGCACTTTGTGCTTTGTTACTAATAAACTATCATAATTTTATTCATATCCACAAGCAATATTATTACTGATTACACACAACTTGCAGTTTATTGAGTTTAATATGGATATGAAATAATTTCAATGCAATTGTTTTATTTTATAAACATTTAAAACCTTGAAATATAATTGAATTGATCTTAATGACATTTATGTTTTGTTTGCAAGAAATAAAACCAATAATAGAATTGATTCAGGATTAAGTATATATAAATATTATTTTATTTTATTTGCACGATAAGTTATTTGCATATCAATTAACAAAGTTGTGGGCTGTACTTTAGATAAAGTGGAATCTAAAGCGTATAGCCGCCACCAACAGTTCAGATGGTCGATAGACTTGCAGAATACCTTTATGTCATCAATCAGCAGCATGACGTCTTGAGCCATGTAAAAGTCACTCAAATCAAAAACAATGGGATAGCAAACAATTGTTTTTCCTAGAATTCTATAAAGCTGCGGATAAAAGCAGAATGTATATGTTATTTGCATTTCAGGACATAGATGAATGTCTATGTCAAAAAAAAATCTGACAAATGCAATCTGGCTAATTTTATCAATTCATGCAATTTGCATTATATATTTGCTTTCCTTCTATTACTATATCCTTATCAGATTTAACTCCAATCGCTAATCATTTTGATATGAATACACATGAAGATATTAAATATCATGAGTGATATTTGTGAGCTAAAACCAGACTTGGAGAACTAACAAACTCTTAACATTTACAGGGTACTTCAAATTAAGAATGTATTTTGAAATTAATCTAAACATAGGAAATTCAAATTAATTCACTTAATTCATGCAATCTGAATTAATATTATTCTTAAATAATGTGTTTTACCACAAAGGTGAAGTCACTATATAAAGCATTATAACTAAACTTTGACCTGCACCTAAAGCTAAACCCATGTTATTTTTCATCTCTTCCTTAGGTCAAATAATTACATTCACATTTTTTTTGGTATATATCGCTTTCTAGGTTTGATAATTAAATGGAACTAGCAAGTGGTATAATTTCCCTTTTAATATTTAAGGAATTGCTTACCTTTGATGTTCCAATGCATCCAACAGGTCTGTTGGGTCTTCCAGACAAATTAAGTTTTTTATTTACACCCAGATGGAGGTAAGCCTGCAAGCACAGCATCCATGAAGACATAATATTTATTTCCAAATGGCTTCTACAAATTGAATGGCAACAATTTAATTCTTCAATAACATTTTCAAATCTAGTACGTGTAGGTATTAAAGCAAGCAGCATCATCATAATTTTAAACTGTGCACCATCCACATTAAAAAGAATCGAATCAATAAATTCACCATAACACTCGGGGACATGGCAATGTACAGTACTGCTTCATAAGGAGATACATAAGCAAGCTAGAATACACATCATCAATCTGGGCAGCTTTTCAAACATTTTCTGTGGTTGCACACAATCTTTCTCTCCCACTCCCTCTCTGTTCTTAATTTGTTTTATTAGACACCGACAACAATCATCATATTTTCTTAAGTCAGGAACATCCATACTGCATTACTTAATACATTCTCCACCATAAAAATGTCATATGCTTAGCACATTTTAACACAGCAAAATGTGTTTCTGGGCAGCTCTGCAATATATAAAATCCTTATCCCCTCCTCTGCAGGCACTGAATAGGGAGATAAAGCAATTCTGCATTGAGCATGTGATTATGCAGTCTCCGGAGTTTTAAAATGTCATCAACCAAACATTATAAAGTAGATTGGATAATTCATTTTAAAGCAGTAGTTGTTTATAAAGGGCTTTCCATTTTATTTTATCTCCTTTCTCGCTACTACTCTCTTGCTTATTTCTTTGTCCTAATTAAATCTTCTACCTTATCTCTTTTGTTTCATGTCTTTTCCCCTCTTTAGCTCATTCATCCTCTTTGCCGCATCTTCCCTGCTGATCTTGCTTCTTCTATTCCTTCAAGCCTTGTTTCCTAGCTTTCGTCCATTAGCCCTCACTGATATTCCCATTCGATTTTCTTCCTTCAGTTAACATTACAATATTTAACCACCCAATTTCAGAATATATTTCGTTTCTCCCCTTTACCTGCTGATATATCCTTCGTTATATCTCAATACTGCATTTTAACATATTGATATAGCTTATTCTACTATTTACGAGGTTTTGATGGATGTAAAGTCACTAAGGAAATCTCTGAATGTGATAAGGCAAAGGACATTGCCCTGAGGAACTCCTGCAATGACGTCTGAGAATGACTGAGTACCAACAACATAATCAATGGAATTCTAGTTGCCTCATAATAGGAAGGATATGGAAGTGTTGGAGAGGATACTGAGGATGTTTAACAGAATGCTGCCATGATTAGATGGTATTAGCTATGAGGAGATGCTGGACAAACTTGGATTGCTTTCTTAGGAACAGTGGGCATTGAGCGAAGATTGGATAGAAGTATACAAAATTATGAGAGGCATAGATAGGGTAGATAGTCAGAACATTTTTCTCTCAGTTGGAAATATCAAAGATGAGAGGGCATAGCTTAACTTAAAGAGTGGGGCAAAGTGTAAAGGAGATGTGCGGGGCAAGTTTTTTTTGCACATAGGGTCATGGGTGCCTGGAACACGGTGCCGGGGTGGTGGTGGAGGCAGATACTATAGTGGCGTTTAAGAGGCTTTTCAATAGGCACATGGATATGCAGGGAACGGAGAGATACGAGTCAGGTGCAGGCAGAGGAGATTAGTCTCTTGGCGTGATATTTGACTCCGCGTTGAAATTTGACAAACAAGTCAATGCCGTGGTAAAAGCTAGAGTCTTCCAGCTTCGGATGATAACTAAAATAAAACCATTCCTCCAATTTGACGACCTCGAAAAGGTCATCCACTCAATTATCTCCTCCCGCCTTGATTACTGCAATTCCCTTCAGCCAATCATCCCTGTCCCACCTGCAACTGGTCCAAAACGCCGCAGCGAGACTCCTGACGGGCACCCGAAAAAGGGACCGCATCACCCCGATCCTGGCCTCTCTCCACAGGCTCCCTGTGCGGTTCCGAATCAATTTCTTTATGTCTACAAAGCCTTTAATGGGCTTGCCCCCTCCTACATTAAAAATTAGTTTACCCACCACACCACCTCCAGGTCCCTCAGATCGGCCGACTTGGGGTTACTGAACATCCCGCGGTCTAGTCATAAGCTCAGGGGCGACCGCGCTTTTGCGGTTGCAGCTCCTAGATTATGGAACAGCATCTCTCTTCCCATCAGAACTGCCCCCTCCATCCACTCTTTTAAGTCTAGACTTAAAACATATTTCTACTCTCAAGCCTTTCTTGAGGTCCTCTGAGGGAGCGCTGTATGTATGTATCTATGTATGTATTGGTGATCGATGTAAATTTGATCGGTGCACTGATGTAAAGCACTTTGGTCAACAAGAGTTGTTTTTAAATGTGCTATAGAAATAAAATTGACTTGACTTGTTTAAATGGCATCATGTTCGGCACAGGCAGAGTGGGCCGAAAGGCCTGTTCCTGTGCTGTACTGTTCTATATTCCATGTAACTACACTGATCTTCATGTGAGCAAACTATGACTAGACCTTTGAGTATTATGACCTTGATGTATATTGGCATTGGGACTCCTTGACTCTGCACTTGGTCAATGTTGCATTGATCACAGGGCCAGTCAGTCTCATTCCACCTCTGGAATTCACCTCTTTGGTTTATAATTGGATCAAGGCTGAGATCCTGGTGTAAGTGGTGGTGATAATTGGAGGTCAATCATTCTTTAAGTTAATTTTCTGATAACTACAAGAGCAATATGTTAAGCAGAGTACATATGACTTTCAGTATAGGTCAAGATTTGATAACTATTCTATGATAACTTTTTACAAAAAGATTGCATGGTATAAAAACAATATATATATATATATATATATATATATATATATATATATATATATCTCAAACACTTTGCTTGTAGAAAATGCATAACCATTGCACACTTTGCATGGAATTTGTCACACATGGCTGCTACTCTTGAAAACTGGAAACAAACATAGAATATTGGTTTTCACTTTAGCTGGCGTTGCATAGATATATTTCAGCAAGACATCCATGCAGCCTTCCAATGTAGACAAAACAAAAACTAAATTCAATTTGTTACTATTACTTCATAGAAACATAGAAAATAGGTGCAGGAGTAGGCCATTCGGCCCTTCGAGCCTGCACCGCCATTCAATACGATCATGGTTGATCATCCAACTCAGTATCCCGTACCTGCCTTCTCTCCATACTGCCTGATCCCCTTAGCCACAAGGGCCACATCTAACTCCCTCTTAAATATAGCCAATGAACTGGCCTCAACTACCTTCTGTTGCAGAGAATTCCACAGATTCACCACTCTCTGTGTGTAAAATGTTTTTCTCATCTCGGTCCTAAAAGACTTCCCCCTTATCCTTAAACTGTGACCTCCTGTTCTAAACTTCCCCAACATCGGGAACAATCTTCCTGCATCTAGCCTGTCCAATCACTTAAGAATTTTGTAGGTTTCTATGAGATCCCCACTCAATCTTCTAAATTCTAGCGGGTACAAGCCGAGTCTATCCAGTCTTTCTTCATATGAAAGTCCTGTCATCCCAGGAATCAGGCAAATAATACTCCTCAGAAATAATTACTGATCTATGTAAGAGTTTGGCTCGATGCTTAATTTGTCAGGAACCGTCTCATGGTCAGAGCTTATAATGTTTAAGCTTCGAGTAGCATTCCCAAGATGTTAGTGACCATAAGCAACAGTTCCTAAAAGGCCACTAAAAATGCTTAAATCACTCCCCCTAGCTGCCAGACTTGATTTCTATGCAGCTCACTTGCATACTTCTCGACCTCATGTGTGGGCTACCATCTATCCCTCTTCTTCTGTGTCCCAGCCTGAATTTCTTAAAACCGTACAATAAAAACAAGATACAAGATATTTTTATTATGTCATTTGAACCCAAGTTCAAACGAGATTACGTTTCTGCAGTGATACAAACAAGAAAAAAAACCAAGACACAATTAACATGGTTTACATAAACATCCATCACAGTGAATCTCCAAACACCTCCTCACTGTGATGGAAGGCAAATTCTTGTCTCTCCCCTGTTCCTTATTCTTCTCCCGAAGTTAAAGCCCTCTGTGGGCAACGGCAAGTCCCGCGGCCATTGATGTTGGAGCCCTGGCGGGAGATGGCAAGTCCCGCGGCCATTTAAGGCCGCGCCGGGTGATGCAAGGCCCCGCTCCGGTTCGTCCTCAGCCCTGCATCTAGGGTGGGAGAAGTTACCATTGCGGGAGCTCCGAAAAGCGGTCTCCCACCAGGGACCCGTGAGCTCCCAATGTCCCGTCCACCGGACCTGCGGCTGGAGCCTCCGAGCTCCAGGGCCGGATTGCAGCCGCACCTCACCACAGCTCTCCACGCTCCGAAGCCGGCCAGCTCCACAATGGCGAATCCGCACTGGAACCCCCAGGTCGTTCCGTCTGGAGGCCACTGCACGGTGCTAGGCCCCACCGACAACGGAGATCTGACAGAGAAACGGTCAGGTCCCCTGTACAGGGAAGAGATCTAAAAGTTCCCCCCCCCCCCACATATACACAGTTAAAAACAACAAATAAACCTCTACAAACTATACACTCAACGGGACAACAAAAAAAAGACAGACAAGACTGCAAAGGCCATTGCAACGTCAGTCACGCCGCCTACCGGAAATAAAATTCCCAAATATGAACTAATTTTACTCAGAGGGTGAATCTGGCATCAAGAAGACTGCAGAAAATGGACTGCAATGTGCAGAATCTGAAAATAGACCAAATGAAGACCAACCTAACTTGGCTAAACACATGTGTTGGAAGGAACTGCAGATTCTGGTTTACACCGAAGATAGACACATAATACTGGAGTAACAGCGAGGGAGGCACAGAACAAGGAAGTGTAAAGTATGAGAACGAACCATCAAAAGGGATGATATCCCCTTCGATGTCTCGTTCTCACACCTTACACTTCCTTATCTCTGTGTCTCCCTCTCCCCTGACTCTCAGTCTGAAGAACGGTCTCGACCCGAAAGGTCACCCATTCCTTCTCTCCAGAGATGCTGCATGTTCCGCTGAGTTACTCCAGCATTTTGTCTGTCTTTGGCTAAACACAGATTGCATGAGAATAAACGAAAAAACTTGGAATCTAAAGGATTTACCTCATGGTGGCCTGTTCACAGATTTGGAATTCAAATGTAAAAGGACCATAAAGAAAATAATGAGCTGAAGAAGGGTCTCGACCCGAAACATCACCTATCTCCTTCGCTCCTTAGATGCTGCTGCGCCCGCTGAGTTTCTCCAGCCTTTTGTGGACACAAGAAAATAATGATATAGACCGTCTTGCTCATTACTCTCTTCTTATCTGTTTCCTGCTGATTCTTTTATGGCAGGGGCTAACGTTGACCCTACCATGACAGAAAGCTGTTGTTCCTCTAATTGATAGATTTAGAAAACGTTGGCAAATTGTGCCAACTCATCTATGTACGACATTCAATACAGGTAAGATTGGGATTTTTTGCTTTTCAAAAGGCTCATTAAAGTGGTTCTAACTTGTGCACAAATAAAATTTGATGTTTAGTTCTATTATTTACATTTTGTATTTGCAGCATTCGATGCGAGCAATTGCTAGAAGCAACGGTATATCCTTGGGTGAGGAAAATGAAATACCGTGAGGCACTTGGTTGCAGCAAACCACTACAAGACGCATAATGTGCACAAAACCAGACAGAGTGCCTTACTTCAACGAAGCAAGTCGATTCAGCAAGTTCTCCTTGCTACCACATTGGGAGTTCTACCAAAAGTGATAGATCAATCCCTGCCTAGTCAAGCAGTATCCTTGCAAAGATATACTCAGTGAATCAAAGCTTTCAGCCAACGCCTCTGATCCCACTGGCGGTACATACCCACCAGCAATGCCAATACAATGCTGTACAGTCTACAATCTTTAATTCCCCCGCTGACAAAGTCGCAAATCTTCAGGTCAAACATGCTGAATACCATCCATTACATTGCCCTCATTCAAATCTATGTTCCTCTATGTTAAAGACCACTGACAGCAGAAAAAGCACAGAAAACGGAATCAAGGGATATGGGGAAAAGTCAGGAACGGGGTACTGATTTTGGATGATCAGCCATGATCATAGAAACTTAGAAAATAGGTGCAGGAGTAGGCCATTCGGCCCTTCGAGCCTGCACCGCCATTCAATATGATCATGGATAATCATCCAACTCAGTATCCTGTACCTGCCTTCTCTCCATACCCCCTGATCCCTTTAGCCACAAGGGCCACATCTAACTCCCTCTTAAATATAGCCACCTAACTGGCCTCAACTACTTTCTGTGGCAGAGAATTCCACAGATTCGCCACTCATATTGAATGGCGAAGCTGGCTCGAAGGGCCGAATGGCCTACTCCTACACCTATTTTTTCTGTGAATACCCATCACTCTCATAAATCTATCAAGTCACCAATTTGCACAAAGCAATGCTACTCTTTGTTAAAATGCTTACTTTGGCACATTATGAATCACAATTAACTAAGGTATAACGTACACCTTGAATTCATTAGGATAAATTCTTGTTAAATTAAATATAACATATAAATAAATAATGCATAGACAATTTAATGGCCCTATATTAAGACAAAGAATCACATTCTAACTTCTGCTCCCATATTTTGAAAAATGAGGTGACCTTTTCTCTATCATTTGTCCTTATTATTGTCGAGGATGATTTTTAGTTGATCCTTCATTCCAGCAAAACATTGCTGCTGCCAGAATAAAGCCCAAATTAAATCCCTTAATTCACTTGAAGGAGAAATACACCACTCTGTACATAATATGCTCAAATACATCATAACTAATAGAGTTCCCTAGTATGATGACCACATGTAGTCGAGTTGGATTTCATTCACTCTATAATTTTATGCATCAGAGAATTTAGGCAAATCACTCTTAGCAAAACAACAAAAATCTATCATGTAAACCAGTTTTATATTGTTGCCAATAACATTTTCTGTGCAGATGATCCAAGTGCCCATCGGTATTCACAGTAGAGAGATGAAACACAAACACGTATATTGGAGAATATTGGGACAAGTAGTTAGAAAGATGGAGCATTTGTTGCAATCAATTTTTAGGAAATTTAGAAGTTGTTATTCCAGTGCAGCTTTTGTGCAGTTATGGGACCGCTGCCATGTATCACAATGCTTAATGGGTTGTCTTAGAAGCAGAATGCTGGTTGCATAGCAATATAATCGCACCTCCATTTACAAAACAATAAACGAACATTCCTGGTGTAGCAGTGCTGTTTAATAGCCATAAACCTATTGAATGCAACCTTCCAAAGCAAAGATGCTACCGTTTACCTTCACAAGCTCCTGTTGAGGCCAAATTTGGATAGGCTCCACCTGCTGAGGTGTCTGTGTCTGTATTCCAAATGTGTTGAGGAATACTTGAAGTCTGCAAATATAAAATGGTAATTTACATTATAATACAGCACAATAATAAAAGCCTTGTAAAATGCTGCAACTGGTTTATTAATGCAAACCATTAATGCCTACGGACACGATTTATAACTAAATTAGTATTCTCAGTGCGATTGTTGTATAATCATTTGGCTATAGAACAAATAAATACTGTAGATAATGTAGAAGCTTATAATAGCCTGTCTAATGGGCAATGCTTCACATACCGCTGGCTTTCAGCAATCAGGGAGACATGAACTACCACATCATTTTCTGCAAGACCCTGAAAAACAAAATAAATCATCGTATCAGAGAAAATAATAGCAATATTATATTAACTTAGAATTAGAAGCAAATGAAGTATATCGATTAGTCTGCATCACAAGGACCTGCTGAGTCCCTCCAGCACTTTGTTTTTTGCTGATATTGATTACTCTGTTCTGTTACACTATATACCACCTTATGATCAATTCAGATCTGCTGACAGAGCATTGCAGCTTTCTGCAGCTAAAGTCTATTAATCTAACAACTTCCCAAAGGGGCTTAGTGTCAAGGTTATTTTGTATGATGCACAACCGGTAGTTGGTGCCATACTTTCTACGTGGTCAGTGGAGTGTCTCTTTAAGGTTCTGCGAGTAATGGTGTAAAGCAAATACCATTTGTGATACATTATATATTATTCACCAGCTATTTTACTGTAGGTACAAATGCACCAGAACTGTCTTAAACTGAAGATATTGATCACCCAAACATGCAAAATGCTACTGGACTAATCACATGGTGTTAGCCATGATAATATTGAATGGCGGTGCAGGCTCGAACGGCCGAATGGCCTACTCCTGCACCTATTTTCTATGTTTCTATTTCTTATTGATGCCTCCTATACATCATAGAGTTAAAGCAGATCTTTGCGCTGTTAATGTGTCCGCTTCTAATCTGGATCATTGTTTAAAATTAAACGGAAATCAGAGTCATCTATTAAATCCACAACCATGGGAGACTGCTGGTGAATAATGCAGCCTAGACTTGTGCATTCCTGCCAAGAAATATATTGCATAGGCTGGGAAATGAAGGCAGACACTTTCTTTCACCAAGTAATATTTTAAATGAAAGAGAATATATAACTATCAGTAAAAATATGTTTAAAAGATTTCCAAGCAATTGGTTTGGGCAGAGGGGAGATTGAAAAAAAGCTAAACCTTCAAACATGACTATTGCTATAATTTCTCCAATTTGCTTCAGATTGGCGAGGAGTTTTGTGCTTCTGACATCTTTCAGGGAGAGTAAAAACATGTATCCTTTCTTCAGTCTTTCGTACTGACCTCAAGGCCAATGCAAGTTTATTTTTCAAAATTGTTGGTGTTTACTCAGCACATCAAGATTTTCACAAATCGTTCAAAGGATCTGATCTTTGCTTGCTTAGACTGGTGCAATGCTGCTATCCAGCTCTCTCCATATGTGCTTAAAGTAAAAGACAGCTTACTAAGAATGACCCCTTCCAACAGTGGCGGGTTTTTTCTCACGAGGAATGAAATGATGAAGGAAAAGAAAATGCAGCTACTACTTTGATTTCAGTCATTTCTTCTATTTTAATATGTGTGCTTTACGGCTTGAAAGCCACGAGTTACTATGCAGCTCATTATCTGAGAAAATCGCAAGCTTTATATTTTTGGACTTCAAACGTTGTTGTTTTTATAAATCATTCCCATCCCTTTCCCTTTATCCTCAAAAGATACTTTTATGGTTCTACATGAATACATATCAACAGACTTTACAACAAATATTCTTGGAAATATTGTGTCATTATGGTTTTGTTTGCTCATGGCTGACTTTTCTGTTTTGGCAGTTCTTTGCTGCCAATGGAAAAGCATTACACTTTAAAATACTTTAGAACTATTCATGATGCAAATTAAGTTCGGAATTTATTGTTTATTTAATCCAAAGGTGATTATTGCAAAATAAATCTGGAGTATGGTGTACAATTTTGGTCGCCCAATTATAGGAAGGATGTCAACAAAATAGAGAGGGTACAGAGGAGATTTACTAGAATGTTGCCTGGGTTTCAACAGCTAAGTTACAGAGATAGGTTGAATAAGTTAGGTCTTTATTCTCTGGAGCGCAGAAGGTTAAGGGGTGACTTGATAGAGGTCTTTAAAATGATGAGAGGGATAGACAGAGTTGACGTGGACAAGCTTTTCCCTTTGAGAATAGGGAAGATTCAAACAAGAGGACATGACTTTAGAATTAAGGGACAGAGGTTTAGGGGTAACATGAGGGGGAACTTCTTTACTCAGAGAGTGGTAGCGGTGTGGAATGAGCTTCCATTAGAAGTGGTGGCGGCAGGTTCGTTGGTATCATTTAAAAATAAATTGGATAGGCATATGGATGAGAAGGGTATGGAAGGTTATGGTATGAGTGCAGGCAGGTGGGACTAAGGGAAAAAAGTTGTTCAGCACGGACTTGAAGGGCCGAGATGGCCTGTTTCCGTGCTGTAATTGTTATATGGTTATTATATGGTTAAATAGATGCTTTGTAAATGTATTCAGATTTTCAAAGGCAATTCATCAGAACTGTCATATTCATACTCACAATATAACCTAGTTAAGTTTTAATTTGTTTTTAAATCATACTGCTTTAAATGTCTGGCAAAACTTGAGTTGTTTAGTATTGTCAGGTGTCCTACAGTACCATTAAAAGATTTTTTTGCTGCATGCTATCTAGTCAATGAAAGGACTATACGAGATTACTATTAAGCCATCTGCAGTGTACAGATACAGGATAAATGGTATATCATTTAGTGAAAGATAAAGTCCGATATAAGATAGTTCAATGGTCTCCAACGAGATAGATGGGTGGTCGGGACCGCACACTAGCTGGTGAGAAGACAGTTCAGTTGCCTGATAACTGTTGGGAAGAAACTGTCCCTGAAACCGGAGGTGTGCCTATTCAAACCTCTTGTCTGATGGGAGAGGGGAGAAGAGGGAGTGACTAAGGTAAAACTGGTCCTTACATATGCTGGTGGCCTTGCTGAGGCAGCGTGAAGTGTAGGTGGAGTCAATATCATTTCAGAGATGGGAATGATGGATATTGATATAAAAAAACGCAAACTTGTTTTAGAGGACTTTCATACTGTTCTACAATTAGTCTGGTCACTCGGCTAATCACATTGCAATCCTTTTTAACCTCATTTTTCAGCCAAACAACTACCAGATTCAAAGGATCACTCCTGCCATTCCTAGCCTCGCAAGTACGATGTTACATTAAAAGCATCCCTCCCTTCATTCTACTATTCAAATAGCACTAAAATCCACAACACAGCACACCTTCTCACTCAACTCCTGGGAGGTGCAATCTCTCTTATTCCAGTTGTCCCCAGTCTCAAACAGTCTAAGTGAAACATTGATGAACTTGCACTTCCTTCAATTCAGTATACTGCATGCACTGCCCTCAAAGTGGCCTCCTTTACAAAGTATAGCCACACACTAAACAAAAATAATACAGCTTTAAACGGCTGGCAAAAATCATCTTTACAATACCAATTCATTAAACCTAAGGAACATATTGTACAAAGGCACGAAGAAAATTCTGCTTTTCTTTAAGAAGGAACTGCAGATACTGGAACAATCAAAGGTAGACACAAAAATGCTGGAGAAACTCAACGGGTGAGGCAGCATCTATGGAGCGAAGGAATGGGTGATGTTCTGGGTCGACACCCTTCTCGACCCGAAACGTCACCCATTCCTTCGCTCCATAGATGCTGCCTCACCCGTTGAGTTTCTCCAGCATTCTTGTGTCTACCTGCTTTTCTTTCAAGTATATTTTCTTTTCAAAATACATGTTGATTATTGTCAAAAACCTTATTGTTTTAAAGAGGTTGAGAAAGAGGTTAGCATGCAATAAAAGCTTTTCACTCTACCTTGGTACACGTGACAATAAACTAAACTGAATTGAAATTGAAGTGACACCCAGGATGATGAGTAGCAATAGACTCCACAATAACAAAACGATCCATAAAAGAAAATGAATACTTCATAAAGAATTAACATTGTTAAATGAATGTAATGGGAGGTACAATGGAGCACCATGTCCTAATCCTTTCTATTTCACTGAGATTATTTTTTTAATGCTTTCAAGTGAAGTCAATGACAAGTTACATCTGAAAAGTATCAAGAAAGTGATTAGTTTTAGTTTTAGAGATGCAGCGCGGAAACATGCCCTTTGGCCAACCGATTCCACGCCAACCAACAATCACCCATTCACACTAGGGACAATTTACATGAGCCAATTAACCTACAGACTTACTTTGAGATTTAGCAAATTGACAGCATTTAAAAATTGATTTTTTTTTCCATGTATATGTCTAAGATTTAAAAATATAGACTGAAATATTTTGGCCTGTCCATTTACAGCAATGTTTTGAAGTGCACCTGTATACATACAATTAAACATTCAGGAATGAACGGCCATGGTTATTTATTTACTGACACCAACAGAATACTTCACAGAACTGTCACCAACCAAGTACTGACCCATATTGGAAATATTTGATCTACACAGGGTCATTACATCCTTTTAATTTTGATGACAGTAGAGGCTGCTGTTGAGTTTGTTCAAAGGCTATACATTTGTAACTGCTCTCCCTGACCTTGGGACTTTGTACTTCAAGTTTTGAGACTGATTTGAATGCTTCCGGCTCTGCCTCACATGTTGCTTTTGTATTCAGTGTTGTTCAATGTGTATTTGCACAACTTTAAATGTGTAATATAAACTAGGTGGTATTGTTTCCAGCAAACCATTCATTCTACTACGCATTTTAACAAAAAGAAAGCAATTTAACTTGCAGATTTTGATATTTCAGGTCTTGAACCAAGCACTTTAATCAGGTTGGATAATTTCAGAATAAACAGCCAAATAAATATGCACTGTTATTACACAAACATTAGAAAAAGTTTCACAGTGACATTTACACAGGTTCCACTTATTCAAATGATTAGCCTGAAGCCCAAAGTGACTCATATAGCATGTAATCAAAAGTAATGCAGTTATTTTTGGAACAGAGATGATTTCAGCCTCCAGTTAAATGCTCTATTTTCTAATCTAAATGCACATCTTTTATTGTCTATGAAATAGGAGTAAAATTGAAATGTGGAAGAACTAGTTACAAACATGAGGATTTGCTTCCACGTTTACTACTATTCTCTTGAATAATTAGATGATTTACACATTGCATTAGGGAAGCTTTAACAAAAATGTTCTTCAGTGAATTTTATTTGGACTTATTTGCAATTGTTCTGGGCAGTGCATGTTGTACAGCTGTAAACATCGTTGTTTGAAAAGAAAAGAGCAGTGCCAGCAGAAATATAAGTAGATATTGCCGAGAGTGCAGCATGTTCAAACCTAAATATAGGTCTGCATCAGTGAAAAGGTTAAAGTTAGCTGATAACTGTACAAGATTTCAAGATGGTGCCAGCAACAGAATTTCTGTATTCCGTTGGGTGAATTATTCAATGTCATTAGCTACCATAATGTGCAGTGAGAGGAGAAATAAAATTGACCTTTCCAAGACTATGTTTTGAATTTTCATGGATAGTTAGAAATAGAATAGTCTTCCGTCACAAAATCCAGAGCCCCAAATTTGAAAATTCAGTCATACGTTTTACTTTCAATCTTTGTACAAAACAAAACTCACTTTTGGCATCAGGCCACCATATTTATATCATATTTATCATGCAAACTTCAGATTTGTACTTTGGCTGGCCTAACGTCTTATTTAAAGGAGAAAAGTTCCAACATATTTTCAATTCATTTATGGAGTGTGAGAATTGCTAGCAAAGTTTCGACGAATGCAATCAACCTGGCGTGCACAAACAGAAGATCAAACAGAACAAGTTGTCTCACAACTTTAGGCTGTGCACGCCGTACACAAGAAGAAGATGAAGAAGAATTGCTAGCAAAGACCCCCATCAGAGACTGCCATCAATCACCATTTTTTTTCTTTTAAAAGTAATACGATCTAATTATTTTAAAAGAGGAAACACATTTCCATTGATTCTTTGAAAACATTATAGCCTACATTTTTTTATCAGCCAGCATATACAAAAATTGCTGCTCCAATACAATAACAATGATTGCCAGGACATTTTGTGTCTGTAAGATTTAATCAGGCACTCATTGTCTGTGCAAAGGAGGCGCTGACAATACATTTTCGAATTGTACACACGTTGGTGCCATTTTTCACGCAACATCGCTTTAGAGGATAGACACAAAATGCTGGAGTAACTCAGCGGGACCTCTTTGCTGTTCTACTGTGCCTCTATTGTGGGCACTCTCAAGCATCCTGACCTGAAATAGCACCCCCTGTTCACATACTCTAGAGATGCTGCCTGACCCACTCAGTACCTCACTCCAGCACTTTACGTTCTATGCAAGATTCCAGCTTCTGCAGTTCCTTGCGTCTCAGGATTTTCATAGTGCTGTTGCTCACTAACACTCACACTTTCTATTTTATCTTCTGCAGTTTTCTACTGAGCTCTTGGGTTGTTTGTTCTGAAACCTGCTGCCAATGACCCGTTGGGATATCACTTGTGCTGGCTGGGTGCTTCCATTCATAACATAGGCTAAGCCAAATGTCAGGCATGGCAGAGAGGAAGCCCAGAAATGGTCACATGTCCAGACTCTCCCAACACCATTATCCTGCCCCATCCTATCCCAGAAGAAACGGTCTGGATCATGCTCAAGCCTTCTTCTCCTCCGCTTGCAATCCACATGGTCACAATCACCTATTGCAGTCGGCAAATTCAGATGAGCATGGGACATGGCTGCACATCGTGATGCACAGACTGGCTGCATGCAGTGACCAGACCGATCGCAAGGGTCCATCCTGTCCTACATAAGGGACTTGCTTTACTCTGAAGCCTTTTCACCTGTGTCTAAATGTCTCTGTAATCAGAGGCAAAATAGTTGAAATAAATGTAAATAATTAACAATAACCAACCAAAAGAATGGCTTGGTGGCAAGGTGGTGGTAGTGGAGAGTTATTTCTTGGATTGAGCGTAAACAATCAGAACCTTTTTTACCCAGGATGGAAATATCAAATATTAGAGGGCATAGCTTTAAGGTGAGAGGGGCAAGGTTTGAAGAAGATGTACAGAGTACGTTTTTTTTTACACACACGTAAGTACCTGGAATGCACTGCTGGGGTGGCGGTGGAAGCAAATGCGATAGTGATGTTTAAAATACTTTTGATAGGCACATAAATATGTAGGGAATGGTGGGAGTGGATTTTGTACAGACCGGTAAGAGTTGGTCTTGACATCATGTCACGGCATTGATATTATGGGCCATAAGGCCTTTTCCCGTATGTGCTGCAGGATCAGTGCTGGTCCTCTATCGCTTTTCATCTATATTAACGACGATTAAGATAAGAATGTAGATGGCATGATTAGTAAGTTTGCAAATGACACTTTAATTGGTGAAGAAGCTTGTCTAAGGCTACCACAAGCCATAGATCAGATGGGAAAGTGGGCAAGCAAATGGAACGTGGACTTTAACTAAAACAAGAGTTGAGATGATGGATTTTGGGAAGTTATTGAACAAAGGCAGGACTTGCGCGGTGATGGAAGGGCCCTGGGGATTGTTGCAGGACTATAAAATCCCGGATGCCTGGACGCGAGTCAGTCACGCTGCAAGATTGCGAGGCAGAGGCCACAACTGTCATTCTAAGCTGTGAATCAACTGAACTGTGAGTCTGCAATGTACTTGCAATAAATGATTTGTTAGCCCTTAGTGACAATGCCATGAGTTGTTTGGCCTGCTGCCCTACCTGTGCTTGAAAGTGCAATGCTTAATTGGAAATTAAATTAAATGTTGGGGATTCACTGTGATGGATGTTTGGGTAGAATTGTGTTAATTGTGTGTTTTGGATTTTTTTTTTTGTTATGACTGCAGGAATGTAATTTCATTTGAACCTCCGTTTGAATGACAATAAACGGCATTCTGATCTGATCTGAAATGACAATGCCATGAGTTGTTTGGCCTGCTGCCCTGCCTGTGTTTGAAACTGCAATGCTTTATTAGGTCTGACTGTGTTTGGAAGGAATAAATGCTTTGTTAGGTCTGACTGTGCTTGGAAGGAATAAATGCTTTGTTAGGTCCAACTGTGTTTAGTCCAAAAGTGCCACTCATTTCGTGACTTCTGCTTAGTGGACAGGTCGCGCTGATTGCGTAATTTCTGGTGAGTGCAGAGGTCGCCCTGACTGCGTAATTTCCGGTAAGTGCAGAGGTCACGCTGCGGAAGCCCCACAGTGGAGGCCGCGCTCAGCCGTGTGAGAAGATTTAAGAAAGTTTACTGTCGTGTGTGTGTGTCTGTGTGTCCCAACGGTCCCACTTAGTCTAGTATAACATTATAAGAGGCACAGATGGTAGGTGTGTCTAAAGTCAGAGGGCTGACGTTTAAAGTGAGTGGGATGAGTTTTAAGGGGAATATGGGGTTAATTTGTTCATACAAAGAATGGTTGGTACCTGGAAAGAACTGCCACAAGAGGTGGTGAAAAGTAAAAATATTTAAGATGCATCATGACAGGCACTTGAATGAGCTGGGCATTGAGGATTATGGAAATACCACAAGTAAATGGGATTAATATAGATATGCATGATGTTTGGCATCGAGGGGCCGAGGAGCCTGTCTATATGCTATACAATCTTGGACTCTGCGGTAATCAGCTATAATCAAGCAGTCTTCAAGAGTGAAATAGTCCTCACCACCTTTGCTTTCTATATTTCTCTGTTGAGTACAAATTAATTGGTACTAGTACATCTTGACCTTGCTTGAACTACTCCACAGGAAATGAAAATGCGTTTTAAACATCGATTACCTCAGAAGAAATAATCTTAAGAGTATAATTTTCCGCAAGTCACTAACCGTATTCTATAAATGATAAAATGTAATTTTATCAAATTTGCAAATGTATTACAATGCTGTGAAAAGTGTAATTACTGCCCAACAACCTTCCTGGCACTAAATTCCTTTCAAACATCCATAGCATGTCATTTCTTTAGAATATATTATTGCTAGAGCTTTAAAAAAAATTAAATAAAGCTTATAATTTAGTTTATTATCTCTATGAATTCAATCTCCCATTACGCCTTTTTATTGGACTTTTGTGCATTATTTTACAATTAATTAAATATGCTGATCTGTACATTCCAGTCCACTGTATAATGGAAGACTCACTAATTGCTTAAATGATCCCTTTTTTTAAAATCACGCACAATTGTTATGTGAGTCAGAAAGCCATACAGCATGGAAACAATACAACCCAACTTGCCCATGCCGACCAAGATGCCCCATTCACGTTAGTCGTTGCTGCCCACATTTAGCCAAAATCTCTCTTAACCTTTCTCAATAATGAACCTGTAGAAATGTCTTTCAAATGTTGTTATAGTACCTGTCTTAATTATCTCTTCTGGCAGATTGTTCCATATACCCACCCCTCTATATGAAAAAGTTGCCCTTCAGGTTCCTATTAAATTGTTCCCCCCTTCACCTTAAACCTATGTCCTCTGATTCTTGATAAGATTCTGTGCATTTCACCTTATATTCTGCTCATGATGTTATACACATCTATAAGACCATCTCTCAGCCTTCCAAGGAATAAAATCCTAGCCTAGCCTGCTCAATCTCTCCCTACAGCTCAGTCCCTCAAGTCTTGGCAACATCCTCATGAACCTTCGCTCCATTCTTTCCAGCCTAACAACATCCTTCCAATATCAGGGTAACTAAAACTGAACACAATATTCAAAATGTAGCCTCACCAATGCCTTGTTACAATTGTAACATAACTTGTCAACTTCTGAACTCAATACCCTAACTAAGGAAGGTCCTATCTGAACCTCGCATAATTTTATATACTGCTCTCAGATCTACCCTTAATCTCCCACACTTCTCGAGAAAACAATCCAATGCTGCCTGAATAAGAGGGCAATAGGTATACGGTAAAGTTGGACAAATTAAATTTGTTGTCTCTGGAGAATCAGAGGTTGAAGGAGACCAGAGAGAGGTATATAAATTTATGAGGGGCACAGATAGGATAGACGGTTGGAACCTTCTCCCCAGGATGCAAACGTCAAAACGTTGAGGACATAACTTTAAGATGAACATGGTAAAATTTAAAGCAGATGTGCGGGGCAGTTTTTGTACACACAGAGTGGTGGGTGCCTGGAATGTGCCACCAGGGGTGGTGTTGGAGGCAGATACCATAGTGGCATTCAAGAGGCTTATAGATATGCACATGGACACACACGGAACAGTGGGATATGGATAAAATGCGGTTTATCGTGGCATCATGTTCCACACTGATATTATGGGCAGAAAGGCCTGTTCTTGCACCGTTCTGTTCTGTGTTCTTTGAGCTATGGTAATTATTGTTACATTGAAACACACAATATTTATGGAGCACCAGAAACATTAAAATGGCATGATTAAACATAAATCCATTACTTTCAGAAGATAAATTAAAACATAAATATTTTGAAAGAGCAAGGTAAAATGATAAAAGGGTATTATATACTTTTTGCAAAGAGTGGAGCGAAAATTCATGAGGATGTTTAAAAAGTACTTTAAAGTAAAAATGCTCAAGGTCAAAGAGCTTCTCACTACATGAGCCATAGTTGAAGACGTATGAGCATTTTCCATCCTGACATATTAGGAAAGGAATGAACTAAAGTAAAGATTTACAAAAGTGGACATTTTAAAGTGCAAAATATTCATAGGCACACGATTTTTCTTATTCGTACTGACTCTACAGCTCCCATTTGAAGCTGGACGCCTACATTTTAGGCAGCCATAACTGATTTCATTCTGCAGTGCACTATAGTTAAATGGCCTCAGTTAAACCAATGCACGTTAGTAGCATCATTCATCACTTTCACAGTTTATCCTTTTGCTAAATGGACTACTATGACACAAAAAAACATTATTTGAGCAACACTGGTAGAATAAACAGGTCTAAAAGAACCAAGCTCATAAAGTAAGTAAAATAATTCACATTAGCTCTCTAATAAAACCCGATTTGTTGGGTTCCAGATCCTTGTTGAAATCAACTAACGTAATGCTTTGTTATTTTCTCGCATAATTATCATGTTTTGGCTATCTCACTTGATGAGATGGGGGGGGGGGGGGGGGGGGGGGGGAGAGGGGAATATGTGATGGCAGTCAGGCTGAGCAGGCCCGAGTGTGGCAGGTCAAGGAGACCTGTACATCAGGTCTATGACTGTCTCGGTACATAGTCTCAGGCACGGAAATCGCTATCAAAACATGGGGGGGGGGGGGGGAAACACAATTTCTTGGCGGCTGCGCATGCGCACATACGCGAGGCTTCGGCTGTTGGCCCTGTGGACGGTAACATCGGGAGCTGACTTGGTTAGTGGCCGACTCTGAACTCCAGCAACAGCAGCTTTGTCCTCCCCGAATCGTGGGGCTTCAATCGGCCCGTTCACGGGGTCTTTCATCGGCTGGCAGGGGCTTCAACATCAGGAACCCCGATGCAGCAGCTTGATTTTAAGCCGCGCCAGGCGCTGAAAAGCCCCACGAACGGGCCAATTCAGCCTTTAGAAAGCGTCTGATCAAGTCCAGATTACAAAGCATGGGGGGGGGGGGGGGGGGGATTTTCCCCCATCTCTCAAAGCAGGCCCCGTCCCCCCCCAGGATTTCCGTCCATGCCTAATCTCAGCTACATCATGCTATCTTGTTCCATTTGAACAAGTAATATTATATTGATACTAACTTTAAATTCACCCCTTAGCCCTCCTTCCTCTACTCCCTCTTCACCTATGACTGCACACCTGTACATGGTACTAACACCATCATCAAGTATGCAGATGATACAACGGTGATTGGCCTCATCAGCAACAACGATGAGTCGGCCTACAGGGAGGAGGTCCAGCACTTAGCAGCATGGTGCGCTGACAACAACCTGGCCCTTAACTCCAAGAAGACCAAGGAGCTCATTGTAGACTTCAGGAAGTCCAGGGGCGGCACGCACACCCCCATCCACATTAACGGTACGGAGGTGGAACGTGTTTCGAGCTTCAGGTTCCTGGGAGTCAACCTCTCCAACGACCTCTCTTGGACCCACAATACCTCAACTCTGATCAAGAAGGCTCACCAGCGTCTCTTCTTCCTGAGGAGACTGAAGAAGGTCCATCTGTCTCCTCAGATCCTGGTGAACTTCTACCACTGCACCATCGAGAGCATCCTCACCAACTGCATCACAGTTTGGTATGGCAACTGCTCCGTCTCCGACCGGAAGGCATTGCAGAGGGTGGTGAAAATTGCCCAACGCATCACCGGTTCCTCGCTCCCCTCCATTGAGTCTTTCCAAAGCAAGCGTTGTCTGCGGAGGGCGCTCAGCATCGCCAAGGACCTCTCTCACCCCAACCATGGACTGTTTACCCTCCTACCATCCGGGAGGCGCTACAGGTCTCTCCGATGCCGAACCAGCAGGTCCAGGAACAGCTTCTTTCCGGCGGCTGTCACGCTACTCAACAACGTACCTCGGTGACTGCCAATCACCCCCCCCCCCGGACACTTATTATTATTTATTCAAATCATTTGCTGTGTCGCTCTTCCAGGGAGATGCTAAATGCATTTCGTTGTCTCTGTACTGTACACTGACAATGACAATTAAAATTGAATCTGAATCTGAATTGACATGCATTCAGAGTCAAGTGTTGGCTCTTGTTTAAAGATGGCTCAAATAAAACTCAGAAAAGTTATTAAAATAGCTTTATAAATGACATAGCTTTAAGTTGAGAGGGGCAAAGTCTAAAGGAGATGCACGGGACACGTATTTTACAAAGTGAATGGTGGGTGCCTGGAACACACTCCCATGGGTGGTGGTGGAGGCAGATACAAGAGTGGCATTTGAGAGGCTTTTAGATAGGTACATGTATATGCAGGGAATGGCAGGCTACGTATCATGTGCAGGTAGAGGAGATTAGATATTGTGGCATCAGGTTTGAAACGGACAGTGTGGCCCAAAGGTTCTGCTACTGCGCGGTTCAATATTCTATGTAAAATACGTACATGACCATCCTGCATCCCATGAGCAGATTGCTTGCCTGTTCCTCATCCAGCCTACATTAATGTGTCCGCAGATTTGAGGTGAGTTGGCTTTCAATTTGTAGATTATTTTGAAATGTTACTTTCTACCTGATGATTACCTACCAATTTTTGTAATTCAGTCCATTTCATTTCACCTTACAGCAGCCATTGACATAGACGTTCATGTGTAGGAAAGAACTGCAGGTGCTGGTTTAAATCGAAGGTAAGACACAAAATGCTGGAGTAACTCAGCAGGACTGGCAGCATCTCTGGAGAGAAGGAATGGGTGACATTTTGGGTCGAGACCCTTCGTCAGACTGATGTCAGGAGAGTGGGGAAGACAGTATCAACCATTCCTTCTCTCCAGAGATGCTACCTGTCCTGCTGAGTTACTCCAGCATTTTGAGTCTACCTTCGACATAGACTTCCACACTGATATCTTGATCATATGATTTAATTTAATAATGACCGAAGTAAGCTCATTTCAAACAGGATGATTAACTTGACAGAAACAACACATTTGTATCTAAGTCATCAATGCCAGATTCAGTTTGATTTCCATAATCTTAAAAAAGATAGCTACATTATTCTATTAAGGGATTTTTTAGTACAGAGAGATTTGTGAAAGTAGTACTTCTCTGCCAAAGATTACGCAACAATTTCAAAGAATGCAGAATTGAGGAACATGCATTAACTGTCTTTTCTGTTCCATTGTTTTATCAGTATGTCCTTTTCTTCATGATACCACGCAGTAAATTATTAATGCATCACTGAAAGGGGTTGTTTCATAAAAGAATAGCCAGGGCTTTCATCAACCCACATTAAGGATTCTCTGTGAGTCTTTTCCCATTCACTTATTTTGCAATTTTCCTTTTTTATTGTTACTTTTCCCCGTCTTCTTCTTTCTATTTTTAGTTTTACTTGCAGTTCTTTTTCTTCCATGCTTCATTTTTTTTAAACCTTTTCTTAAACCTTTCATCACTTAACTTGGAAAAACATTGAAGAGTATTGGCATCATTGTCTTCAAACTAACCTGGTTGGAATATCTCATGCTTATATTCCTCTGCTCCTTTGGAGGGATGTACCGCTTGCAAGGATCCAGCTCTTTTGGGCTGATTAGTTCATCCACTGTCATGGGTAACGAACAAGAAAATAGTTTAATATTAACTAAAATTTGACAAGAATATTTTATTCTGCCAATCTATAAAATTATCATCTATTAATTTAGTAACATGCCCAACCTTTGTCATTGGATAATGTTAGTGGATGTTCAGAAGTATAGACTAGGGTCATAAGTTATAGGAGCAGAATTTGGTGCATCAAGTCTAGTCTGCCATTCAATCATGGCTTATCTATCTTCCCATCTCAACCCCATTCTCCTGCCTTGTCCCCATAACCCCTGACTCCTGTACTAATCAAGAATCTGTCAATCTCCACCTTAAAAATATCCATGAACTTGGCCTCCACAGCCATCGGAGGCAATGGAGTCCATAGACTCACCACCCTCAGACTAAATAAATTCCTCTTCATCTCCTTTCAAAAGGTATGCCCTTTTATTCTGAGTCTGTGGCCTCTGGTCCTAGACTCCCCACAGATTGTTAGCTTGTCTAACTAATTAGAGTCTAGCTTTGGGAATCAACAAATTATTTGGTGGTTATTACAGTTAGGACTACTGGTATCCAAGGACTCATGAGTTGCTTTGCAAAAATATAACACAACAAATTACTTGGTTTACATTTCCTCATAATACTTCCCTTTCATGCAATTTAGGAGATCATACATTGTGCAACTAACAGTGGCCTGAATCAGGGTCATAAGTAGCCTGTTTTGTGACAGATCATGTGCAGCCTCAGTTAACATTCTGTGAAACTATCTTTATTTATTGCATGTTTAAGAAAGAACTGCAGATGCTGGAAAAATCGAAGGTAGACAAAAATGCTGGAGAAACTCAGCGGGTGAGGCAGCATCTATGGAGCGAAGGAATAGGTGACATTTCGGGTCGCCTATTCCTTCCTGACTATAAATGCTCCATCTGTATCTCACATCTGGAATTTGAAACCTGGTTTCATTCATATCTTTCCCAGTATGTCACAGAAACTGCTTTGACAAGTGAATCTGCCACATCCACTCTTTCACTGATTCTATTCTCTTGAGTAATTCTCCCACTTTTGCCCCATCAATGAGAATCATGCTTGAAGTTATTACGCAGGTCACATGCACACCCATACGTTTCCCCATATGTTGTCCCCTCTACTTCCTATAACACTCTCCTTAAACTATGCCAGAAGAAATGGTTGAGGTAGGTATCATTTTTCATTCTATCGTATCGTATTGTATAACAGTATTTTAAAGACACTTGAATAGCTACATGGATAGGAAAAGTTTAGAGGAATATGGACCAAATACGGACCAGACCAACAGGACTGGCTTTGATGGACATCTTGGTCGGCATAGACGAATTAGGCAAAAGGGCCACACTTTTAGTGCACTTCTTAATCCTTGCCACTGCTTTTACCTTATTGATTTTCCATAGATTGTGGTGTGTGCCTGGGATGCGCTGTCAGGGGTTATGGTGGAGGCAGACATGATAGTATTTAAGAAGCTTTGAGATAGGCGCATGGATAAGTAGGGAATGAAGGGACATTGATCTCGGGCAGGCAGAGATCAGTTGACATCATGTTCGGTGCAGACATCGTGGGCCAAAGACTTTTGCTTGTGCTGTATTGTTCTATTTTCTATAATTTTGTGAAAATTGTTTTATTTTTATTTTTACAGGAAAACACATTATTGTTACAGATTTCGGTTGTTTAATGAGTTACTTACCAAGCAACTTAGCGATGATATACAAAGCCTGTCCCCACAAGAAGAGATTTCCATCTTGCGCCGAGCTGTTAGGAAAACGCTTCTGGCTGCCTGGTGATTCTTTTTCTAATTCAATAAAGTCAGCCGGCACATAGTAGTACTTTGGAACTTTAGCAAAGCCTGTACGAATAAAGAACATACACTGATTAAAGATTGCCATCATAAAAATATTACCATTCCGATTACAGTGATTACATTTATATTCACAGTGGAACTGGTTAAGCTAAGAAACTGTAAGGGTGATAGTAAGATGTAAATGGATTTCTATATTTCTTTCGTCATTCTTCCTGCAATTATCTCTGCTAACCAGATATTGCAAATTGCACAGAATTTACAGTTCAGGTTATAAAATTAAGTAATACTGAGAACTATTATAATTCAGAATTTCAAAAACTGTTTTCTCGTTCAGATTTTGCAGTAGGTTCATCCCACACACTCAACTACAGCCGTCACTCTGGTGGCATGATGCAGGCACTCAACATTATTATTATTTTTTTTTAAAGGTACAAGAATTACCTACTTAAAGCAGATTTTTGAAAACATTTCCTTACTACTATATTATCTACATTTAAATATATGAATTATTGACAATTAAATGGATTAAAATAGACAAAATCAAACGCCAGCAGAGTGGTTACCTAATTAGTTCAAATTCAGTGTTTTACATAAAGAATAAGGTTTTGCGAGAAGCTGTTAAATTAGTCAATGTGTGAATTATATTGGCACAATTTCATCAACCACAATAATTTCATCACCCACAAATCACCGGACAAAACTCACCTATGACTTTTGAAGAAAATAAAAGAACTTCCTACTTAAATTTATAAATCTGCTCATGTGAATCAAGGTGTTTTTTGTAAAGTACAATCGGACAAATGTTCTTCCAAAATGCAGTTTAATAGCTATTTTACATAAAACATATGACAATCTCATCAATCATTAGCATAAGGACCATTCCTTTTCATGGATTCATGTAATTGTACAGAATATACCAAGTACATTCACAGCTATCCCTCTAGAAATGAATTTCACATTTTCATTTCATTGCAAGACAGATTTTAGCTTGGTCTCTTACAACAGACAGAATATTATACTGTTCACTGCTGACAGTTTGACAGGAAAATTTATAACTTTTTATGTCAAAGAAATGGACAGCCTTGTTTAAAAAAAGTTAAACACCAGTGATTAAGCAGAAGTCCAAATGATTAGATATTCAAGCACAGACATCGTGGTGAGGCTATAGTAGCCACCCACAGTGCAATGTCACAGCACTGTGCGAACTGAATTGTCATAAAAAAAATCATTTTTTAAAATATTTTAATTTTAACACATTTCAAACATCATCTTATTCATTTCCACTTCCAAAAAAGCTACATACACTAAATTGCATACAACGCACAAGAGATGTCCCTAAAAAGCCATTTTGCCCATCCTGCCTCTTCAAAATCAAGTCTAGGAGATCTTGACTTATTTTGTTTCCATTTAAGTATCTTATGTGACACTGCCAAATAATACTGTTTCTTTTACATCAGCAGTAGCTGCAATTCCCTTGGGTCAATTCAGTTTTCTTCTTTGGTTTATCGCAGTCTTTCACTTTCATTTGCAACACTGAGTTTTCCCAAATGCAACAGCAGAAGGTTAGATTCTACAGCCTGTAATCTACTCTGAACATGTCACTTGAGAAGGGCATGACCAGGAAGCAGTGGCACTGCTAACAGTGTAAAGCAATATGGAATGACAGAGGGAAGACAGGTTTAGAATGTGATTAAGAGGCTAAGGGAGGCAAAATAAAGATCTGAATCACAGCAAGAAACTGAATTACCATAAACATATCGAGGGCAGATGAAGAATTAAATGAATCAATGTCAATATCCAATGCTCCCTCAATAAATTAAGCTCCAGTTCTTGGAATCATTTTTGTTTACCACATTGGTTAAGCATGTGTCTAAATCTTTGGGACAATGCATTATTATTCTGATTAAGAAATACTATGTTTGCCCTGCAAAAAATCTGTTCATCTTTTGCCAAAATGAAAATAAATCTCCAAGATAAATGTGAACTTCATATTAGAAAATGCAGGTGTTAAATTATAGATGAGTCGCTTTAAGCCACGTCCTCCTTTGGCATAATGCTGCACACACAATTCCATAGAAATGCCCTCTCAAGACAGCGCTGGCACCTGCTCAAATATTTACGTGAGAAATTCTTCTCACAGCTTTAAGCCAGTTTACTAATAAATAATCCATCTGCCAAGTCTGTGCACAGGAGAATTAAAACATGCTGTATTAATTGCTTCATATTAGTCAGTGGCTGGTTTCTTTTCATCCAAAGTGAAATTGTTGCACAAAATAACCCTACTGGGTGCTCTTCTGGAAACAAGACACATGAATGCCCCGGCACAAATGAGCTCGAACACGGCACTGTCAGATCAACTTCTCACATGTCATAATTCTCACAGCAAGCCACATTTAAGCATGACTGTGGTTCTGACAAATAAAGTAGAGGAACGGTTGTTTAGGCTCTTTGCCTGGTGAGATGGGACTGCTTCACTGGGAATACAATCACTAGCAGAAAGACTGAGCTTTTGAAATGGTAATATAGCAATTCAAGAGCTGCACAGAAAGCAATGAACTACACAGCAGTGATCTTAATCCACTTGCTTCACAAAAGGTCTCTTGAATCTCATAGCGCTAATAAATTTAACCCAAGCTCTCGCCTACATTTCTTTCCTTGACATTTCTCCCCAGTAGAACAACTTAGTGATGCGAGTACATTTTTACAAAAAGATAGTTTTTCATGTAAGAATATTATGGCGAGATTGAATTTATTTCATTTCTCTGGTATATATTGACAAGGGCATTGCTGACAAGGTCGGTGTTTACAATAAATTCTCTATTTCCTCGCAGACACCGACTCTGAAACATCTTTTTGAATACTTGTTGAAGCTGCTGAATGGTCAGCATTGTCACGATTTATATACAGCAGCAGTTAAGGAACAGTGACAACAATCTTCATTCTGGTATTTTATTCTTCATAGGTTCTGTTTACGTACTATCCAACCAAATCAGATGATACTATAACCGAGTACAATCAAGCCGAACACGAGTACAATGGGTAGAGTGAATAGGTCTTTGAGGTAACAACCTGGCTGGGAATGAGATTTAGGCTGTAGCTAACTGTCTTACAAAGGGTAGTCGTGACTTGGTCCAGGGTATAGCTCAGCACAATGGCACAACTGTAGAGTTGCTGCCTTACAGCACGTGACCTGGGTTTGATCCTGACTATGGGTGCTGTCAGTCTGGAGTTTGTACATTCTCCACGTGGGTTTACTCCGGTTTCTACCCACGTTCCAAAGAGGTACAGGTTTGTGGGCTGATTGGCTTCTATAAATTGTCCCAAGTGTGTCGGATAGAACTAGTGCGAACGGATGATCGACAGTTGGCACGGACTCAGTGGGCCGAAGGGCCTGTTTCCATTCTGTACCTCTAAACTAAATGCCTAGAGGACTTGAAGGAGAGCTGCCACAAGGGAGGTATTTCAGCTAAAGCAGGGTCCTCAGCTTGATAGCATGGGACCTGATCAGGTGGAATCCAATGAAGCAATGATGGGATCGCCTTGCATCTACTGTGAAAGTGTACGAGTGGGCCAAACTGTCAGCATAATCATCGTCCTCATGTCCAAGCCTATGTTGCATGCGACTGCATTCCACTGCACGTCATGGGATGTTTCTGTGATGGCGGGTTGGATACATGGAAGACCTGGATGGGAAAGTTCACACTTTATAGACCTCATTCAGCTTTGCAGACCTCACTAGACAAAATTTGACTTTTATGATTGTTCCTAATGTTCCATCTCTAATCTCCAAATTGTGCTTGTAATTTTACAATTTAAAAAAAGTAATCTCCTGTTCACATTATCCTCATTCTACTTATTGATCAGTAGATCAACTGGAAAGCTTGATGCTGGAATTGCAAATAAGAAATGTTCTTATGTAGTGCAGAGTTCAGTAACAAAAATCTTGTTCAAAACAAACTCTCAACTTCACGGATCATACATATAATTAGAATAAACATACTGAGCTAATTATATAGTAATGCAACAAATGTATTTGTTCAAACTTTTGAAAATAATGCCACATTTAAATCTGTTCTTGGTTCTGCGTTGAATCCAAGATAAAGAACTGACTAACTCCTGCTTCAATATTATCATGAGTATTTTCCTTACCTTCATATGAATGATGCAGCAATGGCTCCAGGAGGTTCATGTATTCATTCACTTGATCAGTATTACCTCTAAATACCCCTGGAGAAAACAAGCCACAAGCCATTTTTACATTAAAAAATATAGTTTCTAAAATCTCTTGCTTGCTTACAAAGTTAATTTCACACATAATTGGTGTGCTAAAATTGTAAGTAGTGATTAGTGTGGTGAGAATAATAGGTCAGCAAATTGAGTATCAAATTGAAACCTTGAAAGGGGAGAGGAAGGGTGGGAGAGGAGGGCTGGTAATGACCCAAGATCCACCTGAGTATGAAATGCGCTGGCCATGCCTTGTAATGCCATGACGCTGCAATTAGTTGCACCATCCGACTTGCATCTTGGGTGTGGAGTGAACAGCATTATCAAATGCATCATCTGGGTGTGGAGGGAACAGCATTTACAGATACATCATGCTATACAAAGCATGACAGCAACACATTTTATAACACTAAACATTACAAAGGATGTGCTTTAACTTGCACAAATGAAAATCACAGGGAGTATATTTAGTTTAGTTTCTATTAGTTTAGAGATACAGCACAGAAACAAGCCCTTCAGCCCACAGAGTCCATGCTGATCAACGATCCTCGTACTCTAACACTATCCTACACACTAGGGACAATTTACAATTTTTACCAAAGTCAATTAACCTACAATCATGCACGTCTTTGGAGTGTGCGAGGAAACCACAGCACCTAGTGCAATAATTACAAAGAACATCGGTAATGACATTTTAATCCAATGTATTGATTTTGGTACACAAAAGGCTGGAGAAACTCAGCGGGTGCAGCAGCATCTAAGGAGCGAAGGAGATAGGCAACGTTTCGGGTCGAGACCCTTCCTCAGACTTTGGTAATGGCATTAAAATAAAAAATCTGAAATTTTAATAAAAGCTTTTGTCATCGTACATCTGTGTTCTCTGGTTATCATTACGTTCCCTTTGTTAATTCTATTCTCAGCCCTTTAATCCACTTTCAATGAAATGATTTCTGCAAGGATAAATGTTACACATTGTGGGGATAGTTTACGCTATTACCCAAAGACAATAGAGAGATTTTTAAAGTTTTTTTTAAAAAGGTAATCGCAAGTAAACTAGATACTTCCATTCCAGTAGCAAGGTTAATCAATACCTCTGAATAAAAATGACTTTTCAGATCAGGCAACTTGCACATTTTACTTACCATCAATTACTAAATAAATGTAAAACAGGGGAAATTCACATTCAATGCCATCAAACAGCTAGAAAAGAAAACAATTATTAATAATTATGGTTAATGTAGTACATTAAAAAATAAAATATAACAGTAACTTTCTTATAAAAATGGACACCATTCTTAAAATATAATTTAAAATTTCAACGTCAAATTCACCATCAATGAAAATATGCAAGTATTCAGTTATTTATTTTTATCCTAAAACTGCCCATTATTTTAGATTTTCAATAAGTTTTTAACAGATTTAATGTTTATTTTTTAATCATTTAAGGAAATATTAATTGTTTGCGAGTGTCTCTGTATCACAGGGACATGTACAAGCTCATCCGTGACAACTTTGATAGGAGGCAAGGTTGGCCCCCGGCCACCAGGGCAATGTAGGGACAGCAAGCTGAGTGATTTACCCACAGATGCTGAGCCGCTGCTGTCAGTGTGCGACATTGGAGTGTACAAAACGGTTGGACGTATGCATTCACCAGAGGTAATTACAGCCCTGGGGGGAACGTTGTGCAGCGAGTATGGACAGCTGCCAAATTGAGAACGATTTGGTCTTGTATTTACTCAAGAGGTATGGCTAGGCAGTTCACGACAGGGGGATGGAACTGCAGTGTATTTTGTAGATAATAAGGTGATGGAAGGTATGAAGGTTTAGGGCAGTGGATGAGGTGCCAATCAAGCAGGTTATCTTGTCTTGCATTTTGCCGAGCTCACGGATTGTGATTGAGCTGCAAACTTCCAGGCAAGTGCAGTGTATTCCATCGCAGTTCTGACATACAATCCACCAGCCTCCATGAACGACCGAGATCCCTCCCATGCCATATCTGTGCCTTGAATCATAGTTTTCCCGCTGAAATGCTTCAATCCAAAATGTTACCAATCCACGTCCTCCAGAGATGCTGCCTGACCCATACACTTACTCTAGCACTTTGTGTTCTGCATTCGAGTATCTACAGTTCCTTGTGTCTCTCGTTTTGTCACCTGTTTATTTCTATTCGCTGCCCAAGTTAATTTTTCTACTGATCTGTCTACCTACCCAAGTATCCACTGTCCTTTAGCATTTCATGTGACTGTTATGTTCAGATGAATCTCGCACCCTGACCCTCCTCCCCCCTCCCCAAACAGATGCTGCTCGATCCGCTGAGTTTGTTTCCAATTTTTCTCTGTTCCCAATTCAAACTCCATGTTGTTTATGCAGACTTGTGGGCACCAGCGGTGAACATATGCCAAGTCAATACATTTAAACCTACCCTTTTCCTTTCGCTCGTTTAGCTAACTTTCAAATTGCATTAAACTGTTCCCGGAGCGACATTCTAGACAAATTGATGCTGCGGCATAATATTATTACATTATCAATAAATCATTCCCAGTAACATCAGGATTACTGGACAAGAATTGACCCAAGGTCCATCCTCCACCATCCTGCTGGTTTTAAGATATGATGATAATGGAGTGACTGGTTAATTGTTGCAATCAATCATAACTAATTCAGCAAAGAAAAATCCCTGTAGTGAAAAAAATTGAAGAATTGCTAATTCACTTACCCGTTTCTCACAAGCAAACTACACTTACCAAATGCCAGGTCTCAAGTGATTGCTACACTGTATTTTAATTTAAGTAATGTAATTTTCTAAAGCAGATCTACCCAATTTGCATATGATTGAATTAATATCGTCCACTTTCACTGATTCCTTAAGGAGCCCATTCTAGATCTCGCTGTAGACCTGAACACCTTCGCTCAGTCTGCCTAAACGTAATTGATCTCCAGGTTGCTACACAATTTAACACCTCCTCCAATTCCCACATTGACCTTTCTTTCCTGCACCTCCTCCACTGTCAGGGTGAGGCCCAGCGCAAATTGGAGGAACAGCATCTCATATTTTGCCTGGGCAGCTTACACCCCAGCAGTATGAATATTGACTTCTCTAACTTCATAACCCTGGCTTTCCCTCACTCTCCATCCCTCACCCTTCCTAGTTCCCCGACCAGTCCGACTGTCCCCATGACTACATTTAATCTCTGTATGCTTCGTCGTCACTAACTAACAATGACCTATTCTACATTTTCCTTGATCATCCCCTTTGATGTCTCGTTTTCACACCTTACACCTCCTCATCTCTGTGTCTCCCTCTCCAATGACTCACAGTCTGAAGAAGGGTCTCGACTGAAAACATCACCCATTCCTTCTATCCAGAGATGCTACCTGTTCCGTTTAGTTACTCCAGCATTTTGCATCCATTCCGGATATTAACCACTTGCTCACTGAGGTACATTCCCGTGAAATTTTCTTTTCAACAAGGGCTTACATTTCCACAAAGAATTCATTACAATTGTTGGGCAATTATTCCTCCTTTTGCTTAATAGACTAAAATACCAAACTAGACCTATCCAGCAATTTTATTATTTCCTTTTAAAGAGTATTGTCTTATACTTTATCAATCCAAAATGCACAGCTTATTTGAATATAGAATCTTTTTAAAGATTGACATTCCTTTCCTATCTTCAAGTTCTGAAGATTCCTTCAAGATAATAGAAAAGATAGGACCAGATTTGCGAGCCACCTGTTGGTTTGTCCTTGCTCGAACATATTTTGGGGTTTAAATAGCAGTTATCAAACTAATCAGAATTAAACTCTAGACACAAAAAGCTGGAGTAACTCAGCGGGTCAGGCAGCTTCCTAGGAGAAATTACGAAGAAGGTCTGAAGAAGGGTCTCGACCCGAAACGTCACCCTTTCCTTTTCTGCAGAGATATTGTCTGACCCGCTGGGTTATTCCAGCTATCTTTGGTTGAAACCAGCATCTGCAGTTCCTTGCTACAGAATTAAACTCTAGCTGACATCTCAGTGGAGTACTTCTTTGTGAGGGCCAATCTACATATTTAGATGGGCACTAAAGATCCCATCTCAGGAAATGGTTCCAATATCTTGGCCAAATTACATCCTTTTATTAACAAATAGATGCACTTGCAAATCTAATTTGCTGCTTCTCATCATTGTTTTTATTGCCTACATAATAACAATGAACGCAGTTCAAACACAAGCTCTTGTCTGTGAAGTGGTTTTTGTTAAGTTGAGAATAAGGCAGTAAACAAAAGAAATGTATATTTCTGCAACTTTCAAATGCTGGCAGAAGAGAAAGAAAATACTCTGTAGTCCCAAGTTGAAAGTAAAATAGAGTAAAATATGTTGTTTCACATTTGCACTACATACAAGAACCATAATGTCAGCTGCATGCAAATTCCTGTTCTCAACTACAACCAAAGGAAATATCAAATGAACAGGAGATTTTCCAAAGATTTTCCCAAAAGCTTCAAGCTTGGACAAATAGTGCTCCAGTACCTCTTATTAATTGGTTGACCTACACATCCTTTAAATAAAGGGTTATGTAGTTCAAAGCACAGAGCACACTTTATTCATTTGGGGACATGGGCATTGTTGGTAAGGTCTGCACCAGGGTTCTGAAATCCCAATGTGCATTTGATGTTCTCGCCACACTCATTGTTTTATCAACATGGAGGAATATTGGTTCATCAACTGGCAATATAAAGGAAGAGAGTTTGTCACATGAGTGTGGATGGTTCCTTATCTGCGCCTCATGGGATCAGGTTTCATTTTTATTGCATTTTAGAGGGCAGTTAACATTCGGCCATCTTGTTTTGGATTTAGCAGCATGTATTGGAGTCACATTACCAAAAAGAGAGTGCTCCAATATGGCAATTTCAATTTCCATTATTGAGACTTTATTTGCTATGTTTCAGATTATAATAAACTGAATTTAAATACTTCAGCTTTATGGAATTTGAGTGCCTGCATTGTTCACTTGAGCTTCTTAATGACTATCAGTAATTTAACCACTGTGCCACATAATCCTTAAGGAATGTACGATATGATATAATAAAACGTTATTCATCCCTGGAGGGAAATTGGTCAACCAACAGTCATAACACATATCAAGGTACACAAAAACTTGAAATTAAAAGTGAAAACAAAAAGAAAACGTCAAGCGACTGTTGGCTGGCTGCCGTGTGCACAGCACCTTCACCGGAACGAACGAACGAACAAAAACAATATGTGAAAGAATGAGGGGATGAAAGAATGCAAAATTCAAAAATAACTCACATTTCGCAGAACACTTTAGGAAAATGACAATATGGAAATTTGCCCAAATTACCTTAATTTCAGCTGGTTTGTAATATCGCCGTGAATGGTCCTCCAATCTTGTTCTGTATCCATCTCTTAAGAAGCGTTTCATTCCATAGGTTCCTCTCAGTTTGCGAACAACCTTCTCCATAGTTTGATCAAACAAGGCATCATCGTCCACTGCAAATGCAGGGTAACTTATACATGGCAGTAGGGCAGCATCTGTATTCTGGGGAAAATACATTACTCAAATTGGTATCAAACACTTAGTTGAACATTCCCAGATATTGCATACAATTAATATTGCTGTTGGCAAGTTTTATACAAATAAAATATATGTTCTATAAAAATAAATATTTAGGAAATAAGGATTAGCAAATCTTTGCAAACTTTACACAATAAGCATCGAAAAAATTAGCTGTTGTGAGGTTAACAGTATTTGTGTATGCAACATATGACTGATCGAAGGGCCGAATGGCCTCCTCCTGCACCTATTTTCTATGATTCAACCCCAAATGTAATAGATTCGCTGTTTTCTTAAAAAGCTGATTACTGTTTAGAAATACTGATTCACGTCAATATCTATTAAATATTTAAAGCAAATTTTATTCTTCTGTCCTTCTTAGCCTTCCAATTTAATGTATGCTTCAAAATGTGAAAGCAATAAAATAGGTTATGCAGAAAGCTGCAAGCAGTTAATTCTATCTTTATGAAATGCTCTTCATCTGCAGAAATACTTACATGAGACCTAGATTCTCGTGGAAGGAGTGAACAAAGTGTTTGTCTGTTCCGATTGTGAGCATCAAAATCAACAAAAATGACAGACCAAGAACAACCCTAAATAAAAACAAAAGGATATATATTTTGTGAATACCCATACATATACATAAACAAACAAGTAACACATTTTTCTCTTAACAAATTATTTTTAAAATACTCAAATTTCTGATGACCACAATATATTTATATACCACCTTAAACATAATAAAATGTTTCTATAGATTTCACAGAAATTACCATAAAAATATTAATATTCCGGCTCAAATAGTTGAGGTGTTTCTTCAACGGAAACTTTTAAAATAACGATACTGGAGCCAGTTAATGATACAAGAACATCTAAAAGATCATTGTGCAGTAAACTTCCAGATCATTAAAAAAAATAAGCATCGCTAATGCTTCAAAGGGAAGAAAATCTAAGAAGTGGTTTGTGATTCCGGCCTCTTCAACATTGACTCATGGAAGTCTCTGGATAGAAGGAATGGGTGATGTTTAG
The DNA here is from genome assembly GCA_963514005.1 of Raja brachyura. The sequence continues at coordinate 3,907,257 of OY740797.1, read as the reverse complement.
CATATAGAGGAAGTAAACTGAATATGGCTGATATATCAAAGTAGCGGAACACTGCATCAGCTTAAAAACATAGTTTAAATTAGAAATTATATATTAAGTTACTGAGAAAAGGTTGCAAAGATTATTTGAAATCTGCAATATGGATTTATTTAAGAAATGAGACACTGAAATGGGAAATACACTCTTTACCCAGTTTCAAAGATAACTAATGATTGTACGATAACTTTAAATGGAAGGATTCAACATTTGATGGAACTGGCCAAACTGCCATTGTCAATGGCCAGGGTTGAAAAATAAAAATCTGCACTATTACACTACTACTTGGGTTTGATCCTGACTACGGGTGCTGTCTATATGGAGCCTGTACGCTTCCTTTGTGACCGCGTGGGTTTTTCTCCAGGTGCTCTGGTTTCCGCCCACACTCCAAAGGCGTACAGGGCTATAGGTTTATTGGCTTTGGTAAGATGTATATTGCATGTCGGATAGTGCTGGTGTACAGGGTGATCACTGGTAGGCGCAGACTTGGTGGGCCGAAAAACCTGTTTCCACGCTGCAAGTTTAAAGTAAAGTCTAAAGTCAGCCCTTGCAGACTTCTTCTGCCAACCCATCTTAAGCATTTACTTAAAACACCAGATTCTGACAAGATTCCAGTCTGTTTACCTCTTCTCATATTTATTTCTAGGGATAGTATTAACCTTCACTTTCTGCCCTCTGCAAGCATTTTGGCATAATGAGCTACTAAATAAACACAAAATACCACTGCCTATCGCCTTTGCTCCTTAGATGCTGCTGCACCCGCTGAGTTTCTCCAGCCTTTTGTGCACCCTCGATTCTCCAGCATCTGCAGTTCCTTCTTTAACAAAATACCACTGAATGGCTTTCTTTTATTTCCAACATTTTTGAGTGAAAAAGCTTAGGAATGGGTATCATCTATTTAAATAATTCAAGGTCAGTTGATTGTCACATGTACCAATTAAGGTGCCGTGAAATTTGATTTGGAATATAGAATGTAGATTTACTTTTTTTTTTATAAATTGTAAAAAAATATTATTTTATTTGTAGGACAGATCCTTCTTTGCGAGTTCACTTATGCCAGACACTTTAAGACCCACTCTTTCCTGTTGAGCAAAACAGATCTAGAGTCATCCAATCCCAGATCCATCCCTGATATAAGTTTCAGAATATATTTATTTAAAGAAACTAAGAAAGAGTTAAGATGGAGACACAAGGAATTGCAGCTGGAGTCTGTGAAGAAGCCAAAGTGCTGGAGGAACTCAGTGGGTCAGGCTTAGCTTGAGTTACTTCAATACTCTGTGTTCTCAATTAAGAGTTGAGAATTTATTCAATGCACCAAGTATAAACCAGAACTAAGAAAGTCCCACTTGCTGCAGCATTACAGGCACGTTAACTGCAAGTGTAGGTAATGCTCCAACTCTGGGGAACACTAAAAAGTGGTACAACATGAGAGACTTATAACCTCTGGAATCTCTTGAAGCTGCCGTATGGTTGCACTGAAATTAGTTTGGGGAATAGCTTTCAGTTATTACGTTTAGGCCCCCTTCGGTCATGGCTGACCATGGGTGTCTCCAGGGTGCTATTCCCTATATGGAGGACGCCTGTGCGTGACTTTATTTAACGTGGGGAGACTGGTGCACAGACAGCCACCCCACGGTCCTTGGCAGATCTGGGTCAGGATCCAGTGGCATGGAGTACAAGATGACCGGAGACCCTTTTCTGCTGCAGCCTTCATCCGCCTTCCCACTAAGTTCAGCCATCGTCCTCCGCCTGTTCCATCGTTGAGGTCTTGGTTGGATTGCTTTTTGTCAGAGACCTCCCCCTCGACCTTACCGCCATGGGTGGCCCTACCAGGAGCATAGCTCCAGACGGCATCGCTCTCTGGTCCACACAAGCTTCTCCACCACGACAAGGTGACAATCCGCAAAGATACTATATTTTCTATAATACTATATTTCTATAAATCCCTTCTTCTTTGAGCACAATTTCAAATACATTTACATCAATTGTTTATGCAAGGTCAACTTGGCTACTTTGCAGGTTTATAATTAGTACCTACACATCAACCAAATGAGCTTAAATTAAATATTAATGTGGAGATTAATTTAGAAATGGATTTGCTGTTGTAATAAATAAGATCTTAATAAAATTGTTATTTTATACTTGCACTCAATGGGATTTGTGCTGGATTTATGTTAATACAATACGGCTTTTTAATATTAAACTGCGAAATGAGACCTGTGCTGTTTCATGTGCAAGTGAAATTTTGATGGGGCCTCAACAAACTGATACTGTTAATAGCCTTATGTTCTCAATTCAAAGAATCCAACTCCTGCTCCACTTCTGTAATCTCCAAAATCAACTCAAAAGGATGCTTGTTATTCATGTTTTAAATAATGGAAGGACTGTGATGCAAAGTCGTCCTTGGATTCTGGTTTGATATTTTAAATACAAGCTGTCATCCTCAATCACTCTGGCAAAAGTAAAGTCGAATTACAGCACACTTATAAATTTCATAAGAATCAGATCAAGCAAGAATAACATTTAAGTTTACAGTTCTACTATAAATACCTCTATTATTACTTAATTCTTAAAACATTACATATTATTCATTTGAAATGAATCGGGTCAGGTCAGGGGGGAGTTCCCCCCGCCATGGGTACGAGGTAATCCTGTGCTACTTGCTCCTAGGTCGGATAGTCGGCGACTAAACCGTCTCCCCCACCAGGTTTGCCAGCAAGACCAAAAACAAGACCTGTCAAAGGGCGGATAAGCTTCTAGCGAGCCAACGGCCGCCCACACTTCAGTAGACATGGCGATCACCGTTGTACCTGGCATTGTAAGAAATGATGATAAAGCACGCACACCAAAATCCTATAGTTCCAGCGGTGGAAGTCCGCAGGAACTGGAGGGCAGAGATGTGTGGTGCGTCCGCCACCGTTCCCGTTGGAAACCAGAACCACTGCGTTGCTAACGTTTTCAACGATGATGATGAATATTATTCATAAATATTTAATGTAAAAGTTAAATTGGCTTAGCAATTAGCATAACATAATTAGATTCATTGAAAGACTTCCAAATATAGTCATATAATTATTTAACCAATGAAGGATGACAACAGCATTAACTCTAATGTGTTGAAAATAAATTATATTTTGTACAGTTTTGTGAATCATTCATAGCAGAATAAATGTCTTCACCAAAGATCATGCAAAACAATAAGTATAAATGCTAACTTTTGTAAATTAAGTCTTCACTGCAGCAGAATTTACAGTAAATAGCTTTTAATTTAAATCAGATTGCATCCTGCATAAACATTGGACTCTTGAAAACAATGTACTCTATTGTCACCTTGCATAATTTCATGTGTATGCATTTGCAGGTGGATAAGTACGAGTTACTAATTTTGATATCATAATTGAAAACTGACAAATCTAATTTGAAATACCTGGTTTCCAAAGAGATTAAATCCATTGATTGCTTCCAAAGCTGATTTGGCCATACCAACTGAACTATTGAAATAAAAATCATGCTTGAAATCTCAAAATCAATATAAGCACAACATCAATACAATAAGTGGCTTAGAAGCAAACATATTAGCAATGAATGACATTTGATAGGTTTTCTGCTGATGCGGCAGGTATAAACGCATTACAAATTACTGTGGCCTGGCGGAAAGTGGTGATGGTGAAAGATGATAGTTCACAGAAATGCTCGTAAATCTCCAAGTATAAATTAATACATGTAAGAGTCCCACTGGATTTTCCTTATCATTAATTTATTTTTTACGATTAGTACTATGGAATTACAAAAAGGGAAGAAATACATCAAAACATGTTAAGAATGTTGTAAAGGTATTGGATAGAGAAAGCTGTCAAAAATCTGTGGACACATCAGTCTGAAGAAGGGTCTCGACCCAAAACGTCACCCATTCCATATCTCCAGAGATGGGGGGGTTACACAAAAAGCTGGAGAAACTCAGCGGGTGCAGCAGCATCTAAGGAGCGAAGGAGATAGGCGACATTTCGGGTCGAGATCCTTCTTCAGACTGGTCAGGAATCAGGAAAACGAGAGATATAGACAGTGATGTGGAGAGATAAAGAACAATGAATGAAAGATATACAAAAAAGTATCGATGATAAAGGAAACAGGCCATTGTAAGCGGTTTGTGGTGTGAAAATGAGAAGCTAGTGAGACTGGGGTGGGGGTGGGGGGGGGGGGGGGGGGGAGATGGAGAAGGAATGTCAGGGCCCGAGGGCTGAGGGAGAGGTGGGGAGGGGAGGCGGCAGTTTGGGTTAACAGAATTGAGAAAATTCAATGTTTAAGCCCAGAGGATGCAGACTCCCCAAGCGGAATATGAGGTGCTGTTCCTCCAACTTGCGGTGTTGCTCACTCTGGCCGTGGAGGAGGCCCAGGACCGAGAGGTCGGATACGGAATGGGAGGGGGAGTTGAAGTGCTGAGCCACCGGGAGGTCAGCTTGGTTATTGCGGACCGAGCAGAGGTGTTCGGTGAAACGATCGCCCAGCCTCCGCTTGGTCTCACCGATGTAAATTAGCTGGCATCTGGAGCAACGGATGCAGTAGATGAGGTTGGAGGAGGTGCAGGTGAACCTCTGTCGGACTTGGAATGACTGCTTGGGTCCCTGAAAGGAGTGGATGGGGGAGGTGAAGGGACAAGTGTAGCATCTCTTGCGGTTGCAAGGGAAAGTGCCCGGGGAAGGAGTGGAGCGGGAGGGAAGGGAAGAATTGAGAAGGGAGTTGCGGAGGGAGCGGTCTTTGCGGAAGGCAGACAGGGGGGGAGATGGGAAGATGTGGCGAGTTGAGGGGTCACGTTGGAAGTGGCAAAACTGGCGGAGGACTATCTGTTGTGATCAACTATCTGTTTCACTGCGATATCTCCAGAGATGTTGCCTGGCCCACTGAGTTACTCCAGCATTTTGTCTACCTTGGGTTTAAACCAGCATCTGCAGTTCTTTCTTAAAAATCTGTGGATATCCACTCAGTTGGATAATTACCTACCTATAGGTAACTCAGGAGCTAACATTATTATCTTGATTAATTACTTTCATATTGACAACATTTTAACCAGATCAAAATTGCACAGTAAATTGTTATAGTCATAGACACTCAGCATGGAAACAAGCAATTTGGCCCACCACATCCATACTGACCAGTGAGTACCCATTCGCACTCATCAAATCTCACAGGACGTGGCCTGAATTAAACTATGCATAAAATATGGAATCATACTACCATGTCGGGAAGGCATGCAACATGAAGGGGAAACAACTAGTGGTATTCCCATGTCCCTGCCGCCTCTGTCCTCTGTTATATGTTTCAGAGGTCATAACATGGTAGCTAAAGTGATGGGCCATAATGCACTTTGTAAGTGGTGCACATTGAGTAACAGTGCACAGATGATTGAAGAAATGAATACATAGTGCGGTGATGGGGTGTCATAAAAGCACACAACATAGTCCCGTGATACACACTGGTGCAGCTGATAGAGCCGCTGCCTCACTGCGCCAGAGACCAGGGTTTAACCATGACCTTGAGTGCTGTCTGTGTGGAGTTTGCACATTCGACTGCATGGCTTTCTTCTGGTTGCTCCGATTTACTCTCACATCACTAAGATGTGCAGGTTTTGTAGGTTAGTTGGCCTCTGTAAATTGCTTTTGTTTGTAGGGAGTGAATGCGAAGGTGGGAAAACATAGAACGTGTGTGAACGGGTGATCAATGGTCGGCAAAGGCTCAGTGGGCTGATGGCCAGTTTCTATGCTGTGTCTTTTAATTCAATGCAGTGTTGACGCTCTTGAATGCTGTTACAGCTGCATGCCTACAGGCATCCGGCCAGTGTTTCACCTTCCAGATCTGACCCCTATTGATAATAGAAAGGCTTTAGGATCAGTATTTGTGTGACTACTCCAATAGAGATTCTCATCAATAATAATTCTCCAGAGTGTTTATGGTAAGAGAGCTAAAATTTAATTGCATCAATATCACCAAGGGTAAGCAATTAGAATCTCTGTGCAAGGATATAGCCATTGATAGCCCTTCTAAAGCCAGCTTGATAGAAGCATGGACAGCTTCATTTTCTGAGACGTTATGAAGGGACGTGAACACGTTTAGCAGTCAGCACAGCCCCACTTCTGACCTCTGGAAGGTTGAAAATGATTTGGCCAATAGCGGTGCCCGAGGGAAGTCTCACAGCGATGTCCTGGAGTAAGGGTGACTGATCTGTGAAAACACGACGACCTCCAGCGACTCAAGTACATTCCCCATGATGCCCACTGGCTGAAGCTCTTTGATGTCCCTGATGTCAAATGCTATTTTCAGATCAAAGGCAGTCACCCCAGCTCAGCTCAGAAATTTAGCTCTGAGTTTGAAGCAAGAATGTGAAGGAGCTCAGAGTTGTTCCTGGCAAAACCCAAACTGAGCATTATTTAGTTTGAAGATAGACAAAAATGCTGGAGGAACTCAGCGGGTGAGGCAGCATCCATGGAGATGTCTCGACCCGAAACATCACCTATTCCTTCGCTCCATAGACGCTGCCTCACCCGATGACTTTCTCCAGCATTTTTGTCTACCTTCGATTTTTCCAGCATCTGTAGTTCTTCCTTAAACATTATTTAGGTTGAAGTCTACCAACTCTACTTGATGTCCCTTTGAACCTCGGTTAGATTCACTGCCTGTGGTTTACTGTTTTGACCACTCAGCCCTTCTTAAATAAACACACAATGTTAAAAACCTTACAGTTCTCCAAAAATCTCTCACAGCGTACCCCTACATCTCTTGTACAGCACAAGGAATTCACTTCAATGGTTCAATGGTGCTTTTTATAGTCACCTGTGCATAATTCTAACACAGTGAAATTCTTTATCTTACAAACAGTCCAGTACACCACCACACCACCGATCCCAACTGCTCATATCCTACTGCCCAACTGCTCACATCATTTTTCTGATCAGAACTTTATCATCGCTTGTCCACCAGGATTCCCAAAACTTGCCAGCCTTGCTCTTTACTCTTAACAGAAACACGCTGGCCTTGAACAATCCCTATCTCATTTTATAAAAACCACCACATTACAACAAATCTCTTTTGCTGCAGTCTCTCACTAACAACCTTTGCAAGTTCTAGTCAAATGCCTTCAAAATTAGAGCAAAACACAAAGTGATGCACAAACTCAGCATGCCAGGCAGCATCTGTGGAGGGAATTGACAGGCGACATTTCAGTCCGGGACCCTTCTTCACTCCCAACCTGAAACGTCACTTGCCTATTTGCTCCACAGATGCTGCCTACCTGCTGAGTACTTTGTGCTCTGTACAATATTCTAGCATCTGCAGTCTCTCGTGTCTCCTTCAAGACTAGCCAGACCAAATATTTGTTGAGACATCTAAATTGGGGACAAGCTCACTATATAAAGCCATAGAAATAGAATGCATTAAGATGCTTACAGTAGAAAGAGGATTTTTTACAGTAGAAAGAGAAAAAATGAGTTAACAATGAAAACAAAATTACAGAATTTAGTTTTAAACATTGTAATTATTCATTACAATAAAATCATAGAACATAGAAACATAGAAAATAGGTGCAGGAGTAGGCCATTCTGCCCTTCGAGCCAGCACCGCCATTCAATATGATCATGGCTGAACATCCAACTCAGTATCCTGTACCTGCCTTCTCCCCATACCCCCCGATCCCATTAGCCACAAGGGCCACATCTAACTCCCTCTTAAATATAGCCAATGAACTGGCCTCAACGACCCACTGTGGCAGAGAATTCCACAGATTCACACTCTCTGTGTGAAAAATAATTTTCTCATCTCGGTCCTAAAAGACTTCCCCCTTATCCTTAAACAGTGACCCCTTGTCCTAGACTTCCCCAACATCGGGAACAATCTTCCTGCATCTAGCCTGTCCAACCCCTTAAGAATTTTGTAAGTCTCTATGCGATCCCCCCTCAATCGTCTAAATTCCAGCGAGTACAAGCCGAGTCTATCCAGTCTTTCTTCATATGGAAGTCCTGCCATCCCAGGAATCAGTCTGGTGAACCTTCTCTGTACTCCCTCTATGGCAAGAATGTCTTTCCTCAGATTAGGAGACCAAAACTGTACGCAATACTCCAGGTGTGGCCTCACCAAGACCTTGTACAACTGCAGTGGAACCTCCTTGCTCTTGTACTCAAATCCTTTTGCTATGATGTACTCAAATCCTTTTGCTACGAGTACTCAAATCCTTTTGCTATAAATCTGATCTATTTATTGTCTATGCAGTTAATCAATATGTTAGATTCATTACAATACTTGTGCTATGACACAGCTGTGAAAGGACTTACCTTGAGTGCAGCTCAGTGCTCCCATTGTTGTATTTACTTCCTCTTTCCCACATACCAAAATCTGGTCTACGGTAGCTTCTTTCCACACAGAAAACAAGATTTTGAATGAAAGATACCTATTAAAAAAGCAGAAATAGACATTGGCAGATGAAATTCACCAACTGGATTTAAACCAGTTAAACAACATGATGGCTTTTTATTTCATAACTTAAAGAGGAGCATGTATGAGATCAAACCATCAGGAGATAGTGGAGTCAGGGGATATGGGGAGAAGGCAGGAACGGGGTACTGATTGGGGATGATCAGCCATGATCACGTTGAATGGCGGTGCTGGCTCGAAGGGCCGAATGGCCTACTCCTGCACCTATTGACTATTGAGATACAAAACCATCAGGAGATAGAAACATTAATTATTAAAGTATCTGCTGCATTGAAATTAGCAACAACAAATAAAGAAAGTCAAGATTATTTAATTGTCATATGTACCAAAATGGAACAATGAAATTCTTACTTGCAACAGCATGACATCTGTAAACACAGTACTCATAGATAACATTAAAAAAAAATACAGAAATACATTTTAAAATCCAATATTAGTGAGAAAACAAAACCAAGACCATTCACGGTTCATAGTTTAGTTGGTATTTGCAGCTTTCAAGTGTTCATTGCAAAAATGGAGAGAAGGGAAATTAAAATATGGGACAACAAAACGGCAAAGGTGTCAAACATGTATATTTGCAAGTGCTTTCACAGTACAAGGCACAAATAAATTCTGAAACTTTGGGAAAATGAGAAGGAGAATCATCACTTAATCTTAATAAAGAAAGTATAGTGGAAAAAAATGATACTATAAAATATACCTTCTGGATCTGATTGACTAAATCCAAGGTTGCAAAAGAAATGGACAGAGTAACAATGGATGGACTGAGGTAGATTTCACAACAATCCCATGGGACGGAAGACAGCAAAAGTAAGGTCAATGTTCAAGAAAGAAGCAGAGATAAAACAAGGAACTGTTGGGCAGTTAGCCTGACATGGGTGCTATGGAAACGGACTATTAATGTGGATATTCAGAACCTGGGAAACAACAATTAGATTCAGCAGAATTAATACTGCATAATAAAGAGGAAATCACCCCAATTCATAAGAGTTTGAGGAGTCACTGTAAAATCCCCAAGAAATGTTTTGGTCTTTTTTGCATAACGTGTGGATGACATGCTAAGTCCTAAATATCTCTTTGCAAACTCTTTGGCCCTTAAAATAAAATGTTATGAATATGCATTATCTTGCCATCAGATAACTGCAAATGTATATTCATGATATTTCATCTTCTATATTAATATGTATATGTTCCAATCTGTAAACATTTTACAGAGCATGAAATAAAGTATTAATTGGAAATTATGTATCTTTTTACTGGTTTGTTGTTTGTGAGGATATTTTAGCAAGCTACTCAACCAGCTTAATGGAATCACAGCTGCTGAATACCAGGGATCCCTCTCATTGATGTCTGATAGCTCAAAGGGAAATCACAGCATCGAGCCTGCTGGGTCTTGTCAAGGTCTATGACAAATGCTATAATTTTGCAGCTGACTGTAAAATCCAATACATTTTAAACTTTGAAACACATTTGAAAAGGTGCCAAACAAATTATGACACAAGATTAAGTGTAATATATTAATATATACTGAAAATTGATTAATTAATTGAAAACATCGAAGGAATAAACAGGGAAGGAATAAAGGTAACTGTATTGTGTAATTACTAAAAGGGTGTAAATCGTCTGAAAAAGGGTCCCAACAGGAAATGTCTATCCATGTTCTCCAGGCTTGCTGCCTGACCCACTGAGTTACTCCAGCATTTTGTGTCTACCTAATTCTAAGGGGTGCAAATAGTTATATAATTTATTATCTATATCATTGACATGAGGATTGTGTGTAATATATTCACGTTTACTGAATGTAAAGCAAGATGGCATAGTAAACAGTGCGGCGGGTGCAGTTGATGTAGGTGCATAAGGGATATAGAAATGACTTAATAAGACTGCAACATCTTTATCTAAGGTGCCCTGCACTTCCACAGTACATTGGGTAAAGCAAAAGCATCCTCATACATGTCAACAGAGCATTAACAAATGAGAATTGACGATGATGGTGTGCCACATAAAGTTAGGACAAATGCCCAAATATTTGGTCAAGAATGAAGATTTAACAGACTACTTTGAAGGAGGAGGAAAAAGAGATTTCGAGAATTTTTGAGTTGAATTTCGTTACTCATTTGTAAGTTGGACTTTATGGAACTATACATTCAGTGCCATCTAGTTTTCCATGATGAACATTTTAAATTTATTTTCAACTGTATATATTAATTAAATAACTAGCATTCAGATTAGTCTTTGCAACATTACATAATGTGCCCCTTAACCCACAGTCTAATGCATTAAGCACAATCTTTCTGCTCCCATGCCCAGCACAATAAAGTTTTAATGAGCAGAAAAACTTATCAAATTAAGTATAATACTCTACACCATTGTAAAAATTAAGCGTTATTATAAAAGGAAAGAAATGAGAGATTAATTTGAGTGCAGCAAATATGGAAGCAAATAGAATATTTCAGGGATATAAAAATGCCATGTTCCCAGTGATGAACTGGTAGTTACAGCTTACGATAGCTCACCCAACTTAAAGATGTGTTAGATACTAGGCACAATTTCTGAGATTGCAGACTTTATCTTAAACTGGAACATGGTGTTCAGATCGGAATTTCACACCTCAGGAAGGCTGTAAAGGTGTTGGAAAGGATACAGAACTAATTTTACGAATAATTCCACGATGAGAGGTTAAAGTTAAACTGGGAAAGTTGAGTTGGTTGTCCATAAATTAGACGGTGGACAGGATATTAGATGGAATTAACTGAAACCATGAAGAATTTGGATGATGTTGACTAAGAAAAATTATTTCCAATGCATCAACTTCCCATCTAATCTGTAATCATCAACTTTCACCTCAAAAACTAATTACTCTTGACTCCTTTTACCTTTAAAAATCCAACTTGCTTTGTTTCTCTGAATTCCTTTAGCATTTTTTAGCCGGCCAAACTCAGCTCATCTATTCCACATTTAAGTATCACCACGTCAGGTCCCAGCAGTGTTGAAATGACTCTTAATCAGCAAACTATTTGCAACAACTTATCTTCCCATTCCTGCAACATTGGGTCAAATGTCTCCCAAGCGTTAATCCTCAGACCTCTCAAAGTCCCCAACCTTGATAATGTCATAATTTACATTTTCTGAAGGAAAATACTGCAGATCCTGGAAATCTAAATCTGTATCACTCAAAGGTGCTGCCTGAACTGTGGGCATTATTAATACTTTCTGTTTAATTTCTGGTTCCTATATGCACTGATAGCAATGGCTCCATTTCTCAACCCTGTTATAGGTCCTTTACATTTTCAGAAGAGGTATTAGAACTAGGACCATAGAATCAAATGTTTAAGCAAGAACTGCAGATGCTGGAAAAATCAAAGGTAAACAAAACACACTGGGTGAGGCAGCATCTATGGCAGGGGTCGGCAACCTTTTCTGCCAAGGGGCCCGGACATGTGTCTGTGAGCGGATGGTGGGCCACATCTATCACGTGTACACATGGATCCTGCCCCCATCCTGCCCCGGATGGCAGGGATCAAATCACATGTTCACATAAATCCCGCCCCTTCAAGGACGCCACCCGGAGCACTGAGCTCAAATATCATATTCACTCGTCCCCGGCCGACTGACAATGAAGCCCAGACACAAAAGGTGCGCGGCCGTGCCGGCGGCTTTGCGCAGGATGCGGTACAGCCAAATCATCTTCCAGGAGCTGGAGGTAGAAAACAAATTGAGTCTGAAGAAGGCTCGACCCGAAACGTCGCCAATTCCTTCTCCCATAGATGCTGCCTCACCCGCTGAGTTTCTCCAGCATTTCTGTTTACCATAGGTTCAAATGTTTCTTCAGATAGAATATTTGGAAGACCAAAACCATTGTTTTTTGTCTGTTGCAGAAGCAATTCTCCTCCTTGCCAAATATCTGAAGCTGGCGCAAGCTATTTGCAGCCGTAGTGTTGTGTTTCAACGAGATAAGCATATGTCGGCATTGGGGGCAGGATTAAATGAGCTGAGTGGGGGATGGGATTCAGTCAGAGAGGAGAAGGTTACAAAGCTGGAAGTGGAAATTAATAACGTAGTAAGTAAAATAAATAGGCAATGGAAATATAGACAGAGTGTTTTAGAACTTGCATTGTCAAACAAGGAAAAATTAATTTATAATCATATTATAAAGCAGCCTTTTGGCAAAAATGACCCTTGTGATCGAATTTTACATCAAATGCAAAAATTATACACTGATCTGGCACCAAGTTAAACAAAGGAACCTAATATGGTACATGGGGAAATTTGATTGGAATAGATTAAAAAACTATTAAAGAATGTGAAAATGGACTGTGGATAATGCTGGAAATAAACAAATAATTTAACGATTAAGTAGTTTGGAAACCTAATGGTATGAAAAGGCCTGACCCGCTGAGTTACTCCAGCTCTTGGTATTTTTTCCTGAATGTACCTGTTTCTGCTATATTCAAACATCACCTACTAACTTGATTTCCTCAGTGAAACATTAAGGGTCGTCTTCTTCTTGTGTGTGGCGTGCACAGCCTAAAGGTGTAGGACAACTTGTTCTATTTGATCTTATTTGATTGTGCACTCCGGGTTGATTGCATTCGTCGAAACAGGGCGGACCACGTGAAGGTTATAATTTTCCACCCCATATTGAGTAATCATGACAGAATAAAAGGTGAAAGAAGCTTCAGTTTCAGCAACATTATTGCAGCATTTTTTTTCAACATTTCTGAAAGTTAACTTGCTTATTGATCTTAATGCATTTGTACCTCATCTGTATTGTAGATAATCTGTAATCCTGAGGAAATCATCTCGACCAAGTATAGCAAGAACAAAGATACAGCATCAATCTGGAGGGAAAAGCAATGGGGAAAAAAAGACTATCAAACATCACCAAACCAGTCAATCAATTGACAATCATAGAGCTGGGACAATCATCATCATAACCGTAATTTATTGGACAAGTACGTTTTGCAACATACCAGGAATTTGGTTTGCCATACAGTCATACCAAAAAAGCAACAACTACATAAAAAATGGACATAAACATTCCACATTCCCCACTGTGATGGAAGGCAATAATCTTCTTTCCTCCTTTCCCCCCTCGGTCGGGGCAGTCGAACCATCCGCAGTCGGCGATCAAGGTCCCACGCATCAGGGCGGTCAGAAACTCCTGCGGCTTGGAGTCCCCAAAATCAGTCCCTCGCCAGGAACCGCGAGCTTCACGATGTTAAAAGTCCACAGCTCCCGCAGGTTGGAGTGCCAGAGGCGGACCCCCGGCAAAGGGATCGCCCGCTCCGAGATGTTAAAGTCCGCAGGCTCCGCGGTTTTGGAGCTCTAGAAGTCCCAAACAAGAGGTCACCAACTCCACGATGTGAGGCCGCAATGCGGACGGAGATACAACACTGAAAAATTCACATCTCCATCGAGGAAGGAGATTAAAAAGTTTCCCCCACAACCCCCCCCCCCCCCACCCGCACAAATACAAAAACTAAAGATAAGCTAAAATATACATTTTACAACAAACTAAAAAACACACGAATGGAAAAGACGATGAAAATCATGCTAAAATTGGTATATTTGTCAAATAAATCAAAATTTAGAGATAGTGCCCTCTTACCTGAAGATGACCATATTTGTCATAGGATAACAGTTCATCACCTGTATGGACGTTGAACACAGAATGCAAGCAGTTTGATGGACTTGGGTGTTTCTTGAAATTTTCCACCTATTGAAAGTTAAATTAGCATTTTAGATTGAATACTAGTTGACGATAGTTGCTTAATCTGGCTGTCCAAATCGCTAAAATATGGCGGATAAGAGATTAGCTGGAGGTGTTATGTAATGCGATTACTAGCGTTGTATAAGAAGGAACTGTAGATGCTGGCTTAAACTGAAGGTAGACTCAAAAAGCTGGAGTAACTCAGCGGGACAGGCAGCATCTGTGGAGAGAAGGAAGGGGTGACGTTTCATAGAAACAGAAATTAGGTGCAGGAGTAGGCCATTCGGCCCTTCGAGCCAGCACCGCCATTCAATATGATCATGGCTGATCATCCAACTCAATATCCCGTACCTGCCTTCTCTCCATACCCTCTGATCCCCTTAGCCACAAAGGCCACATCCAACTCCCTCTTAAATATAGCCAATGAACTGGCCTCAACTATCCTCTGTGGCAGAGAGTTCCAGAGACCCACCACTCTCTGTGTGAAAAAAGTCCTTCTCATCTCGGTCCTAAAGGATTTCTCCCTTATCCTTAAGCTGTGACCCCTTGTCCTGGACCTCCCCAACATCGGGAACAATCTTCCTCCATCTAGCCTGTCCAACCCCTTAAGAATTTTGTAAGTTTCTATAAGATCCCCTCTCAATCTCCTAAATTCTAGAGAGTATAAACCTAGTCTATCCAGTCTTTCTTCATAAGACAGTCCTGACATCCCAGGAATCAGTCTGGTGAACCTTCTCTGCACTCCCTCTATGGCAATAATGTCCTTCCTCATATTTGGAGACCAGAACTGTACGCAATGCTCCAGGTGTGGTCTCACCAAGACCCTATACAACTGAAGCAGAACCTCCCTGCTCCTATACTCAAATCCTTTTGCTATGAAAGCTAACATACCATTCGCTTTCTACACTGCCTGCTGCACCTGCATGCCTACTTTCAATGACTGGTGTACCACGACACCCAGGTTGCGCTGCATCTCCCCTTTTCCTAATCGGCCAATAGTCTGCTTTCCTGTTTTTGCCATCAAAGTGGATAACCTCACATTTATCCACATTATACTGCATCTGAAAAACATTTGCCCACTCACCCAGCCTATCCAAGTCACCTTGGAGTCTCCTAGCATCCTCCTCACAGCTAACACTGCCACTCAGCTTAGTGTCATCCGCAAACTTGGAGATATTGCCTTCAATTCCCTCATCCAGATCATCAATGTATATTGTAAATAGCTGGGGTCCCAGCACTGAGCCTTGCGGTACCCCACTAGTCACTGCCTGCCATTGTGAAAACAACCCGTTTACTCCTACTCTTTGTTTCGGGTTGAGACCCTTCTTCAGACTGGCTTAGAAATAAGGGAAACGAGAGATATAGACGTTGATGTGGAGAGATAAAGAACAATTAATGAAAGATATGCAAAAGAGTAACGATGATAAAGGAAACAAGCCATTGTAAGCTGTTTATAGTGTGGAAATGAGAAGCTAGTGCGACTTGGGTGAGGGAGGGATAGAGAGGGAGGGAATGCCGGGGCTACCTGAAGTGAGATAAATCAATATTCATACCACTGGGCTGTAAGGTGCCTATGTGAAATATGAGGTGCTGTTCCTCTAATTTGCGTTTAGCCTCACTCTGACAATGTAGGAGACCGGGGACAGAAAGGAACAGAAAATGTGTAATTACGCAAAACGTCAATAGATATCATAAAACAGTATCAATGGGAAAGCTAACAAAAATTGTTCAGTCTGGCACAGTCCACTAATTACAAATGTAGCAATTTCGATAATTTTGTTTTATGATCCACTTTTTTGAATAATTACGAAGCTCCTTTTTCCCTACAGCAACTGTGTGCAATATATAAACTCAAAACAATTATATTAATCACCAATAACTCAATTCCGTTATCAAGCCACTAATGTCACAATTACTGTATGAATCCACCTGCAGACAGCTCCAATCTATTTTCTTTTCATCGTCATCACTTTGAATATAAATGAAGTTAATGTATGCAGAAAAAGACACTCTTCGTTGAACAATTTTGTTCCTTTTATTCCAAAGTAATGGTTTCATTTACTGCAGTTATAAATTTGTTGGCTTGTATGGATCAAGGGACAAGCTTCACGAGTACAATTGTACAGATACAAATGCAACTCTGAAGCAATCTTCAACACGTCGTTGCAATGGCATCACTAATTTCACGGCTCTTCTCGCTTGTTAGAAAACTACCATGAATTGATGTTAGACTATCTTGTCTTTCATTATATAATTATTGCTCTTGCACTCTTTTTCAAAAACGTTAAAGTACAATCATTTCATTCTATCAACAGGATTTGCATATGTAAGAAAAAATTAAATGTTATTACTGAAGCATTTACTATTATCTTTTAACGTCCAACACAATGATCGACCATTCACAGCCTTCTGCAATTGAAAATTGGGACAAAGGTTTCAGACGTTTCTGAGAAATATTTGCTCACATCAGTCACAATTCTTAGTTTTTTTATATCCTGAGACTTTGCTTCATCGTTCAAAATTCTGCAGCCAGACAAATCGGTATTCTTGGCATCTGCCCCATTCCCAAATCCTTTGTACGTTAATTGCAGATTCTTCTAAACTCCAACAAAGTACAAGCCATTCTCCTCAATACCTGGACATGTTCCAACTCTCTGAGGAACCAGCTAGTTAATCTACAATGAACTGACTACAAAACAGGTATATCCTTTTTTAGATGGGATTGGCTAAGAGTGCAGACTACTCCAAAGGAGATCTCAACAACAAATCTTCACTATTTTATTCCAAGCCCCTGGCGGTAAAAGTGAACATACTGCTGGCGTTAATTGCTTACTGTATCCAAGTCTTTGAACCAGCAACCGAGGTCCCTTTTCATCAACATTTACTAGCTTTTCACCATTTAAAAAATGTTTTTCTACTCTTTCCAACAAAGTGTATAACATCACAATTCCCCACAATATACTCTGTCTCTCTCTCGCTCCAATATCCTTGCTTAATCTCTTAATGCTCTGCATCCTCTGCCTAGCTCACTTTCCAACCTAGCTTTGTATTACTGGCAAACTGCAATGTTAACTCCATCTTTTCATCTAAGCGTAATAAAAGTTGTGAAAAGCTGAAAAGCCAGGACTGATCCCCGTAGCTTTCTAAGTTACACTGAAGAGCAATCCAACAAACACTGTGACAGAACCTTTCATTATTAATGCCACCCACCATCTCCTCTTCACTCAAGCCACCCACAACAATCATTTTCATCTTGGCTTCACGAAACAAATTCACAGTATGAAGAACTTAATATTCCTGTCTATCCAAACCTAAGGCTCATTTCCATTGATGGCAGTTCTTTGAATCCCTCCACAAATCCTTGAACTTATCAGGTCTATTTCAAAGGTAGACAAAAATGCTGGAGAAACTCAGCGGGTGAGGCAGCACCTATGGAGAGAAGGAATAGGCGACGTTTCGGGTCGAGACCCTTCTTAAATGCTTTTTTTCAAAAATATCACTTAATCCCGTTTTCATTTTTGGATGATATTTTATATTTCTTTTGAGTCTTTAAACCGTTTACTGCTGTACCTACTCCTACATCAATAGTTCTTTGACCTCTTACTACCACATGCCAAGTTTCTTCTCAGATATGCTTTCCTGATCATTTCAGCTACACCTCAGCTTTAATTCCAACTACTTTGTTAAACCTGCGCTGCCTCTTCAACCCTTCCAGCTCTGACGACACTCTATGGTCTGACCATCATCCCTGCAAGCAAAGTGGCCCCAGCTTGGCTCAGCTGAAGTTTGTTCCTTCAGAATAATCTTTCCTGGTTCCAGAACCCACTCCAGGATCCCAATTATGTGAATATTTCCATTCTGTACTATTCCTGCTGCAATCAGCATTATTCATATCAAGTCAAAGAAAGTCAAGTCAAGAATGTTTCATTGTCATTTGAACCAAAATGGAACAATGAAATTCTTACTTGCAGTAGCATAATAGATCTGTAAACAAAGCTGGAGGGAAAACTGGAGTGAGTAGTTTCCCCAGCACATGTTTGACTTTCTTGCTGATAAGAGTCGCAAAATTGGGAGTTGGAAAATAACTGCAGTGGACTTTGTTAATTGAAAACGTGCAGCCATGATGCTCCAGTGATGGAGGTTAGGTTGCTAGCAATGCCAGTTAACTGGGCTCTCGAATCCTGGATGGCCTTTAGAATGTTGTGGCAGCTACATCAAGGCAAATAGAGAGTATTTTGTCCTTTATAACATGCCTTACAGATGGTGGAAAGACTTTAGACTGTTACTACTTCCATTATAACTGATTTGATATTGGCAATTTTGTGCCAATTGTCAGTGATTAATATACCATATATTGCAGATCATAAAGTGTTCCATAAGACATAGAAGCAGAATCAGGTCATTTGGCCTATCAAGTCAGTTCTGTCATTTGATCATGTCTAAACTGTTTTTCCCTCTCGGACCCAATAGACTCGATAATACAGACATTTTTATTCCCTCAAAATTATCTTCAAACTTCAAAAATGCACCAAACAATGCAATAGCCTGGAACTTGTTGGGTGTGGCTCATTGCCTGCACACGTCACAGATATAGGCAATTGGCAGGTATTTACTTCATCCACATTCTTAATATACTTAATAATTAAATAGAGAAAAGTGCAACTATAAGCATAGGAACATGATCCATGTGCGAGACATCTAACATACCGACTCACAAGGTCATGTGACAGGAGCAGAATTCAGCCATTCGGCCCATTTAGTCTACTCCGCCATCCAATCATGGCTGATCGCTCTCTCCCTCCTAACCCCATTCTCCTGCCTTCTCCCCAGAACCCTTGACCCATATTAATCAAGAGTCTATCTGCTTTAAAAATATCCACTGACTTGGCCCCCACAGCCTTCTGTGGCAAAGAATTCCACAGATTCACCACCCTCTGGCTAAAGAAATCCCTCCTCATCTCCTCCCTAAAGGAACATCATTTCATTCTGAGGCCATGAACTCTAGTCCTAGACTGTCCCACTAGTGGAAAGATCCTCTCCACATCCACTCTATCCAAGCCTTTCACTAGGCCGCTATCTCTTAGAAGTTTGTCAACTTTATTTTGCAAATATTCAATTTTCTTTTATATTTCTCTCCACAGCTTGATTTTATTTCTTTCTCATCTCTATTTTCATTCAGCTATTTCTTCCTGTTTCATCGCCTCTGTTCTTTTGGATTGAAGATAAGAAATAATATGATGCAGCAAGGACAGATCATGGGCTACATTTTCACATGATGGTTAAAGGAAACTGATTCAGGGCACAATTTGACACAGGTCAAGTTTGAAGATCGCAAGGGCTTTTGAAGGAATGCATGTGGTATTGCATGCAGGAAGCATGACTCTCACTTCCCAGAGATGGGTCTGGGTGATTACATGCAAAGCACTTTACTGACTGTGCAATACTTTGCAAAGAGCCGCCATCGTGACAGTCACTATACGAGTTCCTTCTTCTCTGCAGAAAGAAATGATAGCAGGAGAAATACATTTGCTTTCAGTTTCTTCTTTAGCTCAGTGGCCAATTATATCACAGATTTTCTAAGATTGCTACTCACTTTTACCCAAATGAAAGTATTCAAATAATATCCCTACTGTTCAAAGGAGGTGTATGGGTCAAAATGATAAAAATGACCGCATGCACTTGTGTATCATAGAACATATGGATTCTGCTTCCAACTCTTTTCAGGCAGAGGATTTTAGAACCCCTACCGCTCCCTGATTCTTCTTCCAATTACTTCATGTGTGTGCCTCCAGGCTTTTGATCACTCCACTGTGTGAAATGCTTAAGCCTTTCATAATGTGATACATCGCAATTAATTCTCTACTCGGCCTCTTCTGTACCAAAGAAAACAACCCTAAGTCATCCAATCATAAATAAGATTTGCATTCCCAGCAAAATCTATGTAAATCTTCCCCGCAGCCTCTCCAGTCCAATCATATCTATCCTGGAGCATAATCACCAAAGATTATTCAAAGATAATTAAATAAATGTTTCCTTGCAAATTAATGGAAACTACTGGATATTACAAGCATTTAAATACATTTAAAAAAAAAAGATAATTTGCAAATAAATTAATCTTGTGAGAGGGTCAGAATTCACATCCACATATCGACGTTACCTTATCGGCTTGACGCATGTAGCAGTAAAGAATTCCACGCATGCATTTTATAGCAGAGTATTCCAACTCATGAGTCCTTCCCTTATCATCATCAATGCGCCTATTTAAGAGAGGCAAGACAGAACAATTTATCAATATGAAGATCAATTACTTTTATCAATTATAATGTAATTTGTGGGTAGTAATATCATTCTGAACCAGTATTAAAAATAATACATTCACATTAACTAGCACAAATTTATTTGCAATTCCACATACATTTAACGGATTATGCCAATTTAAAACCTGTATTGTTCCAAAATATGTATGACAGAGCAGCATGATCATGAAAAGATGAACAAGGATGGCTTCAAAATCAGAATTATTTCAGTGCTGTTATTAATAATCATTAAATAAATATCCATTTAATTATTTATAGGCCATAACTTCATAAGCAGAATTAGGCCATTTGGCCCATCAGGTCTACACCACCATTCAATCATGGCTGATCTATCTTTCCCTCTCAACCCCATTCTCCTGCCTTCGTCCCACAACCACCGACACCCGTACCAATCAAGAATCTGTCAATCTCCGCCTTAGAAATATTCACTGACTTGGCCTCCACAGCTGTCTGTGGCAATGAAGTATCAGCAACAGTACAGGATTGTTGATGCAAAAGATGTAAGACAACATAAATAATTAATACAATTGTAAGCATTTTCTATTTATAAACACTTGGATTAAATACAAGCAGGCATTTTACAATTTTGAAAGATTGGGACAGAATAGATAGAGGTGACTACCTATTTACTTAAATGTTAAGTGAAAGCTGAGACAGGCTAAGAGTGCCAAATTGTTAGCTTCTGTGCTGCAAGTTCTATGCATTGTCTGATTATATTTAGATCCAATGTACAAATATAATTTGTCCACGTCTAAAGTAAACAAAAAGTTTATAATACTAGAAGCAATCCATATGTAATAACCTTGTCAAACAATATTTTATTATAAAAAATGAAGAATATAAAAGAGTCACATCAGCTATTGCGTGTAGACATCGGGAACTGCAGGTGCTATTTACCAATAAAGACACAAAGTGCTGGAGTAACTCAGTGGGTCAGAGGGCGAGAGGCTGCCTCACCTGTTGAGTTACTCCAGCACGTTGTGCCTTTTAACCCATTCCATGTGTAGTTTGTCAAATGACTTAGTCCTGGAACAAGCCTCTATCCACAGTAATCGAGATGCTGATCGATAAAAATCATCTGTCCTAATTTCCATCTCAATCAATGTGGCCTCTTCACCATTTTGTAGCTAAATTGTCAAGGTACCTCCCTTCTTTAATGTTTAAGAAGGAGCAGCAGATGAGGTTGGAGGTGCTGCAGGTGAACCTCTGCCTCGGTCCTTGAATGGAGTCAAGTGGGGAGATAAAGCGACTAGTGTAGCATTTCCTGCGGTTGCTTTTAAAGTGGCGGCGCTGCCTGGCAGCTGCGGCTCACCTGCAGTCCGTCTGTTTTTTATTTTATTTTTGTCTTCTTGTGTCTGTTCTAGTGATTATTTTGGTTTATTAGGCTGTGTATGTGAGTGAGTGAGGGTCGGTGAAACAGGGTTTTAGTCTCTGCCTTCGGGGGGATGCGACTTTTCTTGTTGTGTCCCCCGTCACCGTCTCGGTCTGTGCTGAGGCCCTAATGGCGGAGCTGGCGGCCTTGGAGCTATGGCGGCCTTCCAGCAGCGGCGGCACGGCTTCGGGGCTTCAGCGGCGACCTGGCTTCGGGGCAGCGGTGCTCCAGCGGCGTTCCAGCGGCTACCTGGCTTCAGGGCTGCGGTGCTCCAGCGGCGACCTGGCTTCGGGGCTGCGGTGCACCAGGGGCGGCCTGGCTTTCGGGGCTGCGGTGCACCAGGGGCGGCCTGGCTTTCGGGGCTGCGGTGCACCAGGGGCGGCCTGGCTTTCGGGGCTGCGGTGCTCCAGCGGCGGCCTGGCTTTCGGGGATGCGGTGCTCCAGCGACGTTCCGGCGGCGCCCCCTGTGGCGGTGTTCCGACATTCCGGCAATGGCGGTGGCGGCAGCCCGGCTTCGGAGGCTCGGCCGCGGGCCTGGTGGACGGCAACATCGGAGGCCCGAATCTCCTCAGCGCAGAGGGAGAACAAGGAGGGAAGAAGACAGAGACTCTAAGACTTTTGCCTTCCACCACAGTGAGGAGGTGCCTGGTGAACTCACTGTGGTGGATGTTAAATTTGTGTTTATTGTGTGTTTTGTTTTTTATCATATGTTATGACTGCAAGGTAACGAAATTTTGTTCAGATCGAAAGGTCTGAATGACAATAAAGGATAATCTAATCTAAGTGCCAGGAGAGGGGGTGGTGTGGGTGGGAAGGGCCAAATCGACCAGGGAGTTACGGAGGGAGTGGTCTCTGCGGAAAGCAGACAGGGGAGGAGATGAGAAGATGTGACCAGTGGTGGGATCCCATTGGAGGTGGCGAAAATGTCAGAGGATTATTTGTTGTGTGTGACGGCTGGTAGGGTGGAAGGTGAGAACAAAGGGGACTCTGCCCTTGTAACGAGTGGGGGGGATGGGGAGTGAGAGCAGAGTTACGGGATATAGAAGAGACCCCAGTTAGAGCCTCATCTATAGTAGAAGAGGGGAACCCCCGTTCCCTGAAGAATGAGGACATCTCCGATGCCCTGGTGTGGAACACCTCATCCTAGGTGCAGATGCGGTGTAGATGGCGGAATTGGGAGTCGGGGATGGAGTCCTTACAGGAAGCAGGGTGGGAAGAAGTGTGGTCCAAATAGCCATGGGAGTCAGTGGGTTTATAGTAGATGTTGGTCAGTAGTCCATCATCAGCAATGGAGATAGTGAGGTCTAGAAATGGTAGGGAAATGTCGGAAATGGTCCAGGTGTATTTGAGTGCCGGATGGAAGTTTATGGTGAATTGGATGAAGTCAGTGAGTTGTGTATGGGTGCAGGAGGTAGCACCAAAGCAATCGTCGATGTAGAGGAGGTAGAGGTCGGGGATGGGACCCTGGTACGCCTCAAACAAAGATTGTTTGACGTACCCTACAAAGAGGCAGGCATAGCTCGGCCCCATGTGCGTGCCCATAGCTATGCCATAGCTATATAGCTATTTGGAGGAAATGGGAGGAGTGAAACAAAAAGTTGTTAAGGGTAAGGACCAGCTCCGCTAGGCGGAGGAGAGTATCAGTGGACCGTGATTGGTTGGTTCTGCGGGCGAGGAAGAATCGGAAGGCTTTAAAACCCTCCTCGAGGGGATGGAGGTGTAGAGTGACTACATCGGTGAGACCAAGCGTAGGATGGGCGATCGATTCACCCAACACCTCCACTCGGTCCGCAATAACCAACCTGATCTCCCAGTGGCTCAGCACTTCAAGCAAGCCCTCCCATTCCGAATCCGACCTTTCTGTCCAGGGTCTCCTCCATGGCCGGATGCTGCCTCACCCGCTGAGTTTCTCCAGCATTCTTGTCTACCTTTACTTCTTTAATGGTTACATTTTAAATCAAAATCTGCAATTGCTGACTGATGGTAGACACAAAACACTGTAGCAACCCAGCAGGTCAGACAACATCTCTGGAGAGAAGGAATGGGTGACATTTCAGTTCGAGCCTTCTTCAGACTGACTGAAGAACTGTGTCATTTTAAAAATGTATTCTTTGCATTGAAATTGGTAACTTTCATTTTATCTATTAGTTTTATTGTTCCTTCAATATAAAGGTCATATCAAATGACAGTAGAATATTGCACCATGTTGATTGCACTAATTGATTGCTGTGCATGGAAACTAATGGACATCGTTAATGTAAAGTTTCACTTTGACAACAAATTATACTTCATTTGAAAACAGATGATCAAATGAAATGGATATTAAATTTTGTAAGCATTTACTCTTGCAGAATTACATCTGATCATTACTGTGTCAGAAAATACCTGCAGAATATAAATAATATTCAGGACTTTCATGCAAGGAATCAAGTACCTGAACTAATTGGTCCAATTGATGAACAATAGCAATTAAAGTTTTAATTAGGGCAGAATTTACTCAGATTCTGTGATTGCCATGTATATAAAATCTTACAGCTGCTCAAAAGAGTGCTTTTCAAATTCAGACCCAGTCAAGCATCAAAACATGTCATCAAACTCCATGCTGTTTTTTAATAAGATTAATGAATTCTTCCATTTGAAGCAAGCCATTAAAATTTTTTTTAAATGTAAAATGATGCACAAATGGTGAACTGTCATTAGGTTCAAAATCTTGGCAATCATTTTAATAAACTTGGAGATGTTCACTGCAGTAGCCAAAATTAAAATCTATTGTCACACTATGACATGTTCACAAAATCAAATACGAATACGATGCAAGTAATGAAAGGATATAGAGTGCAGATTGTTGTAAAATCAATTCCTCAGAGCAAATTGCTGTACAACTACAATGTAGATAGAATTATTTTAATCACGACTGAATAAAGGGAATTCATGTAAAAATGTGCCCAATAGATGACCTGTGTCAGGTTCCAAATGGCTTCCATTCTAATACTTCCAGATGTTGCAGGTGAGGAAAGCAGGATACCAAGATTTAGAATACAACTTTCATTGAACATAAAACACCACAGCACAGGACAGGCCCGTCGGCCCACAATGCCTGCGCCCAACATGATGCCACAACCAAATGTTATCTGCCCGTACATAATCCATATCCTGCATCCCCCGCACGTCCATATCCCCATCCAAAAGTCTCCTAAATGCCACTATAGTATCCGCCACAACCATGGCACACAGTCAATGTTTTTCACAATTCAATAGAAAATTGCTCCTCCAATTTACATTCCAGAATAACCACAGTAAAAACACAGTGCTGGAATAACTCAGAGGGTCAGGCAGCATCTTTGCGTTTAGCTAGCAGATGTTGCTTGACTCACTGAGTTACTCCAGCATTTTGTGCTTTGTTCAGGATTCCTGCATCTGCAGTTCCTTACATCTCCAGATTAACTACAGTTTGCTGTCATCAGTCAGGTAAAATGCAGCCACCTTTACATCTTGTGACAGTGGATCTATAGGTTTATACTTGAATTCAAGTTTTTTGTGACAAGATAAATTCCTCTCTTCACATCTTTTGTCACAGTCAAACTTTGCTACAGGTAACAAACGCCATACATAATCAATTTAGTTATATTGGGAGAATAGTGCTGACTAACACAAAGCAAATGAGCACAATACGTGCTCTGTTATGCTGTATTAATCAGCACAGACCTTTCAATATCTGCATTTAATATGCAATAAAGGTGGTTTGAAGATTTCTAAATTTAATCTTCAATTCAATTCCGATAGACAAAAGAAAAACTGATTTTTTTCCCTCTACTGCTAATATTAATCTGTTTTATACTAGTTTTCATGCACACTAATGTTATTATTAGATTAATGTCAATTTTCAGTGGCATAATTAGCATACAAATCTACTTAAATATTGGTGTAGGTTTGAACAAGGGGATTCATGCCTGCATACTATCTGCATGGGCTGTTAAATATGCTCTCGTTTAGTCTTCCCTTTAATTAGGAATGATTCATGTACATCCCTTGTGACTTGTTTCTCCAAGCTCAATTAACACTAACCAAGTGGGGAATTTAAATGTTAAATAATTTAATGAATAATATTAAGGCGGCGCGGTGGTGCAATGGTAGAGTTGCTGCCTCAGCGCCGGCGACACGGGTTCGATCCCGACTACGGGCGCTGTCTGTATGGAGTTTGTACATTCTCCCCACGACCTGCGTGGGTTTTCTCCGAGATCTTCGGTTTCCTCCCACACTCCAAAGATGTACAGGTTTGTCGGATAATTGGCTTGGAATGTGTGTAAATTGTCCCTAGCGTGTGTAGGATAGTGTTAATGTGTGCGGGGATCGCTGGTCGACGCAGTCTCGGTGGGCTGAAGGGCCCGTTTCCTCTCTGTATCTCTAAACTAAACTAGAAAATATATAAATTTTCATTTCTAGTGGTTTACCCAGATTACATATTAATTGTCATATACACCAGGGGCAATTAAATTATTTGTTCACTTGATGCTCAAAGAGTAGACAGCATAGAGTAGTGATCAATACAACAACAGATTTAAAACTACCAAGTGGTCCAAGAGGTACACAAGGAACTGCAGATGCTGGAATCTTGCATAGAAAGCAAAGTTCAGGAGGAACTCAGCGGGTCAGGCAGCATCTCTGGAGGACATGGATCGGGACCAACCTGAAGCGTTGTCTGTCCATGTCATTCAGAGATGCTGCCTGTCCCACTGAGTTCCTCCTGCAGTTTACGTTCTTGTGCAAGAATAATGCAAGATTTTAGTGCAAACAACAAGTAGTGTTTAAAAAAATTAAAGTAACTGAATAACCAATGAAGCAGAGTTAAGCATAAGAGTACAAAGCAGCACGTTTGGGTGAGAAAGACATGATCGGTCCAGATGTCAGATAGTTGTTGGGAAGAAGCTGTTCTTAAATCTGGATGTCAAAGCTTTCAAGCCTCTATATCTTCTCCTAGAGGTAGAGGAGAGAAAAGGGAATGGACAGGGTATCAGGCATCCTTAAAAATACTTCCAGCCTTCCTGATGCAACGCACAGTAGGGACGATGAGCGTATGATGGACTGGGTTGGGTTCACCACACTCTGCAGGTGTAAGCAGTCATGTTTAGTGTAGTTTAGAAACAGGCCGTTCGGCCCACTGAGTCCTCACCGACCAACAATCCCTGCACATTAACACTGTCTACGGGGAGAACATACAAACTACGTACTGCCAAGCACCCATAGACAATAGAAAATAGATGCAGGAGTAGGCCATTCAGCCCTTCGAGCCAGCACCACCATTCAATGTGATCATGGCTGATCATCCCCAATCAGTACCCCGTTCCTGCCTTCTCCCCATATCCCTTGACTCCGCTATCTTCAAGAGCCCTATCTAGCTCTCTCTTGAAAGCATCCAGAGAACCGGCCTCCACCGCCCTCCGAGGCAATGAATTCCACACTCACCACTCTCTGTGAGAAAAAGTGTTTCCTCACCTCCGTTCTAAATGGCTTGCACCTTATTCTTAAACTGTGGCCCCTGGTTCTGGACTCCCCCATCATCAGGAACATATGTTAGGATCGAACCCGGGACCCGGGGATCTGACGCTGTAAGGCAGCAACTCTGCTGTTGCGCCATCGTGCCACCCTGGGCATAGGTTCTGTCTATGTGATGGACAGAAAGAGAGATTCAAAGCCTTGACACACACCACAGGCAACAAGCATTGGACCATGCTTTTTGGCTTACCCATGTAAAAAACAGTGCTTGCTCCAATGGGGCAAGAATGGAGTGAACATAGAGGAAAAGAGAATCTTGAAAAACAAGTATCCCTGATATAGCAATGTTACAAAATTTTGAGATTTAAAAAATCAAGTCTGCAATTTATCCCATCAGATAAAGCAGAAAAAGAAGTTTAATTTGACACCTAATTTACTTTCATATCTTCAGTATTAAGAAAGTTATGCCCATTTTCATACTCGGAAATTAGCAGCTTGTTCCCCATTGCCGTTCAATTGACTTAACTCAAAAGCTGTGATCTAGAACAGTTAAAAGCCCATAACTTTCTTAAAAATTAAGAGAACTCAATGAAATTTTCAGTTATTACAGATTGAAACATTCTGAAACAAATATGAAACAATCTTACTTGCATGACCTGAAATTAAAGCATATAATTAGTTAGTTATCTAATTGTAGCTAATTATAAAATTCAATGAGTAGATCTAAACATCTATCCATTTCTTAAGAAAAGATAAACTTTTTTTAAATTGCCTAAGTGTCCAAATAACATTCACACAATAATCCACAATATAACATAATTTTTAAATCCCATTTTCATGAATTTCTGGGCCAAATGGAAGTAATTTAGTGTTTGATTCCTGTAAATTAATGGCCATTTAAATCAACTAGCGAGTGGGTTTTAGTGGAATGCGGTGGATTGGAACGTTGCGGTTAACGGTGAAGTCGGGAGCAAAAATATTGTTTGTTCATACATTTTTTGGGACCCCATTTCGCAACATAAAAATATTATTAAAGCCTCCCTAAAAAACAACTTTTAATATAAAAATAAGCTATTTACCTTTTCTTCTCCCCTACGCAAAATCCTTCCGGTTGTTGGTTCTCACGGCTTTTGAAGGTGATTTTTAAATTACTCTAGTTAACAAATAATTTAGAGTAATTTAAAAATACCTTCATTCATGAAATGTCGGAGCGATTTTTCTTCCGCAACGAAATCGCCCGACATTCATCGATTTTCCAGGTCTGTTGAAAAAAGGCACTTTAAGCCCGCCCCCCCTCTGAAAGGCGCCAAAGTCGCGCACACGGGGAGCGGCAGAACTGCAGCGCTGCTCAAGGTAAGTTTTGCAACATACCGACCTGATACTGCAGCATCACCACACCACTGTCAACTGTATGGAAGAAGTTTCAAGCCCAGATTAGTCTAATCAATCATCTCTGTATAGGTATGTTACAAAACTTACCTTGAGCAGCGCTGCAGTTCTGCCGCTCCCCGTGTGCGCGACTTTGGCGTCTTTCAGAGGGGGGCGGGCTTAAAGTGCCGTTTTTCAACAGGCAGGACGAATCGATGAATGTCGGGCGATTTCGTTGCGGAAGAAAAATCGCTCCGACATTTCATGAATGAAGGTATTTTTAAATTACTCTAAATTATTTATTAACTAGAGTAATTTAAAAATCACCTTCAAAAGCCGTGAGCACCGACAACCGGAAGGATTTTGCGTAGGGGAGAAGAAAAGGTAAAGAGTTTATTTTTATATTAAAAGTTGGTTTTTCGGGAGGCTTTAATAATATTTTCATGTTGCGAAATGGGGTCCCAAAAATTGTATGAACAAACAGTTCTTTTCCTCCCGACTTCACTGCTAACCGCAACGTTCCAATCCACCGCATTCCACTAAAACCCACTCGCTAGTTGATTTAAATGGCCATTAATTTACAGGAATCAAACACTAAATTCCTTCCATCTGGCCCAGAAATTCATGAAAATGAGATTTAAAAATTATGTTATATTGTGGATTATTGTGTGAATGTTATTCGGACACTTAGGCAATTTAAAAAAAGTTTATCTTTTCTTAAGAAATGGATAGATGTTTAGATCTACTCATTGAATTTTGTAATTAGCTACAATTAGATACCTAACTAATTATATGCTTTAATTTCAGGTCATCCAAGTAAGATTGTTTCATATTTGTTTCAGAATGCTTCAATCTATAATAACTGAAAATTTCATTGAGTTCTCTTAATTTTTAAGAAAGTTATGGGCTTTTAACTTTTCCAGATCACATCTTTTGAATTAAGTCAATTGAAAGGCAATGGGGAGCAAGATGCTAATTTCCGAGTATGAAAATGGGCATAACTTTCTTAATACTGAAGATATGAAAGTAAATTATGTGTCAAATTAAACTTCTTTTTCTGCTTTATCTGATGGGATAAATTCCAGACTTGATTTTTTAAATCTCAAAATTTTGTAACATTGCTACTCTGTACACATCACAACACTGTTGATTAGATGTCATGCTCTTACCAGAAAACGAGTGATGATCAACAGAGCTACAAAATTCATAGAAACATAGAAACATAGAAATTAGGTGCAGGAGTAGGCCATTCGGCCCTTCGAGCCTGCATCGCCATTCAATATGATCATGTCTGATCATCCAACTCATTCAGGCTATGTCAAGATGGTGCAACTAAATTGACAAAGCAGTTTGAACAGAAAATACAATTACAAGAACGAATCAATCTAAAATGATTGGAAGCATTAAAGTGGTTTTGCAAAGGTTAATTCTTATTTTTTAGCTTTGTTTAGAGATACTGCTTGGAAATCAGCCCAGCGGGTCTGCACTGACCAGCAATCCCTATACACAGGTTCAGGGGTTCCCAACCTTCTTCGTCCCGAACAATGTTATTTACATTTATTTATGAACATCTAATGATGAACAGATACCGGTATACCAGAACCAAACACAGTCAGTCAATGAGAGGAAAAAAAACATACAAACCAGAATCAACAAATTTACCCCCTGGGTAGGCAAAATTTACCCCCAGGTTGGGAATCCTTGAAAGAGTTCTAAACTACACGCTAGGAACAACTTACAGAAGCTAATTAACCTACAAACCTGCAGGTGGGTTTTTTACAAAAATAACACACAGGTCAGGTAGCATTTCTGGAAGATGTGGATAGGTAATGTTTGAGGTCGGGACCCTTCCTTAGACTCTGATTAATGTATTTCTGACTAATGATTTCTGCATATTAATACACCTTGAATCTGCGAATCTACGTCTTGGACTTGAAATATCAACTTTTACCCGAGTACGCTAACTGCATTGCTTAATACATTTATCCCTCATTCGATGTCACCCTTATGAATTTTGTAACAGTGACATATGCAGTTGTTAACCTAGGCAGCAGAATTACCACCATATTTTCAAATATAATATGGTTAATCCACAAAAAGCACCAAATCTAAGAAATCAATGTTCTCACTCCAGCCCTCATTCAATTATGAATGTTAACCAAATTCTAGTTCTTAAAAAACTGGTCACAATCTGTATAATGTACAAGTTACAATAAGTGAAGGGTCTCGACGCGAAACGTCACCCGTTCATTCTCTCCAGAGATGCTGCCTGTCCCGCTGAGTTACTCCAGCATTTTGTGTCTACCCAAGTTACAATAACATCTCTGAAGACTTATATCATGCATTTGTGCTTTGGATGGTTAAGTCTGGTGGGAAAAATAATAGCACGGCACAGCTTGATCGCCTCCCTATCTGATTATACATCTACATGTGCATTTTAATAAGCTGTAAACAGCAATAATGCTCCTCTTTTTAAGCCAGCAAAGCTGAGACCAATTGCAATGCACCATAATACCATTCCAGCTGAGACCAATTAACTTGCACATTTCTGGATTAAATCCAATACTTTTTTGATCTTATGGTGTAGTGCATCTAATCATTTGATCTTGGTCCAGGCTAATGATGATTTGACCTGCATCCCAACTATATTGTGAAGAATTGCACGTGCTTTTTTTTTAAAGAGATAGCATGGAAACAGGTCCTTCGACCCACCGAGTCCACGCCGACCATCAATCACTAGTTCACAATAATGCAATGTTATTCCATTTTCCCATCCACTCCCTACATACTAGGGGCAATTTACAAAGGCCAGTTAACCTACAAACCCACAATTCTTTGGGATGCAAGGGTAAACTGGAGCACCCAGAGGAAACCGACATGGTCACAGGGAGAACGTGCAAACTCTACACAGGCAGCACCTGAGCCAAGGACCAA
Source organism: Raja brachyura (assembly GCA_963514005.1). The sequence goes on along the minus strand of OY740797.1, from coordinate 3,875,546 downwards.
ACCCGGGTCCCTGGCCTGTGATCCTGCAGCTTTACCAGCTACACCACCGTACAGCCATTTAAAAATCATGATTTGATTAGTTTAGTTTAGAGATGCAGCGCGAAAACAGGCCCTTCGGCCCACCGGGTCCGCGCTGATCAGTGATCCCCGCACATTAACACTATCCTACACCCACTACGGACTTTATTTTTACATTTACCAAGCCAATTAATCTACAACCCTGTACGTCTTTGGAGTGTGCGAGGAAACCGAAGATCTCAGTGAAAATCCACGCAGGTCACGGGGAGAACGAACAAACTCCGTACAGACCGCACCCGTAGTCGGGATCGAACCCGGGTCTCCAGCGCTGCATTCGCTGTAAGGTAGCAACTCTACCGCTGCGCCACCGTGACCGCCCAGAGCCACAGTGACTGCCCTGGCGCCACCGTGAGCACCCTAAATTCTTATTGCATGCTCAAGCAATCCAAAATGAAATCAGACTCAGAGTCAAAGGATGGACAAATGAACAGGAAATATTTGAGGTTCCATTATCATAAAGAAGATTTAACTATTGCTGATTTAAAATTTAGATTTCAGTTTACAAAAAAAATTAACACGTCACATTGACTGACAGTAATGCAGAACATAAATGTAAATTGCAGTTTAACAACATCTATTGCAAACATAAATATCTCAATTGTGAGATTACCCTTCATCACAGAATATAGATTGTGTCCTCCAATTGCAGATAAAAAAAATTGCAATGTTGTAAAGTTGCGGATCTTGATTTCAATAATACTTGAGGCACTGGTGACTTTGGGTCGGACAGGACTTGGAACAAAGGCGGATAAGGGGTGATCTTATGGAGGTGTATAAAATCATGAAGGGAATAGATTGGGGGAATGCACAGAATCTTCTATAGTCAGAGGGTAGTGAATCTGTGGAATTCTTTGCCACAGAAGGCTGTGAAGGACAAGTCAGTGGACATATTTAAGGCAAAGATGGATACATTCTTGATTAGTATTGGTGTCAGAGATTATGGGGAGAAGGCAGGAGAATGGGGTTAGAAGGGAAAGATAGATCAGCCATGATTGAATGGAGGAGTAAGTTTGATGGGCCAAATGGCTTAATTCTGCTCCCATCACTTATGATCTTATGAATCTGTTCCCAGGGTAGGACAGTGAAGAACTAATGGGTATTGCTTTAAGGTAAGAGGTAAGAGGGGAATGGGCCAAATGAGGGCGAGTGGGAATTGGGGCTTCGATGGGGCATTTTGGTTTGCACAGACAAGTTGGCCAAAGGGCCCGTTGCTATAATATATGACTCCATAACTCTATAAATACATTTAAATTTCAATTATAAACTCGCTTACTGGAAGATTAGGTGTCTTAATTGTACATCATTTACAAAAGTGAAAGGTAATAATTTTGCTCATTTAAATATCTGACATCCGTTCTTCTGAGGTAAATCAAGGACAGCAAAGGAAGTAATGTCAAGAGAGTTTATTGTTATGTGTCCCAGATAGGACAATTAAATTCTTGCTTGCTGCAGCACGACAGAATATTTTCCACTCCTGGACACCCAGGTTGCCGTACCAAGCCACGATGCAACCGGTCAGCATGTTCTCTACTGTGCACCTGTAGAAGTTCGAGAGAGTCATCTTTGACATACCGACTCTCCGTAATCTTCTCAGGAAGTATTGAATGTTGTTAACTGTTGTTGTTCAGATATGAATGGTTAAAGGCTGAAGAACCAGTGAGCATGTCACTTGTTATAAATTAAAAGCACTGCAGCATTCAATACAGATTATCCACTACTTTTAAAAACTTATTTAGAGGTTGTTATTGTAGGCAAAAATGAATGTGATCAAAAATGATCGTTATGATGAAGTGTTGATGAGTAGCAAGTCCTACAATTTTGCTGAGACTAGCTTTCTCGTTGGTATTTAGCTCCAAAGTATTTAATGAAACAAATTAAAAGTTGCTCAGCTGGTATGGTAGAATATGAACCCTTGTCGCTGGTTTGTTAGTGCTGAGTCTCTGAATGGAGACCAAGAGACTGCAGACGCAGGAAGCTTCAGTCTGAAGAAGGGTGCAGATCTGAAGAAGGGTCTCGGCCCGAAACATCACCCACTCTTTCTATCCAGAAATGCTGCCTGTCCCACTGAGATATTCCGATCATTTTGTGTCTATCTGCATATATGAAACATTATTTGAGTTTGAAAGATTTAATTTTGATTAAACCACACAGCAGTCTATTTTATTGGGTTCATCGCTCTTTATCTGAAGTTATTCCTGGATAGTTTTAACGTTATCTTCTCCTAATTTGGCTGAGCTTCATTATTAATTCACGGATAAAGAATATTTGGCCTTCAAAAAACTCAAAATATTTCTTATCATGATTTCAGTTAATTGCATGGTAGCCTTTTATAGTTTTATTACAGATAATTTCGATTTTTATACATTTTTAACACTCACATAAAATTCATTCACAGGTTGTGATTTGTTTATCCGTTTAATAATTTTTTTATTAAATAATGTTACTAAAAACATTTTATTTAAGTCTACGTGTTAATTTTTTATTTTTCTTTGTTTTGAAAAATTATTCCACTTCTTTTGAACAGAGAAACTGTGCTACAAAAAAAGGTCTAGCCGTGGGACGTTGTCAGCAATCAACCAGCCCAAGGTTTACAAACTGTTAATGCAAATTATACATTACTCTGTATTTTTCCCTTGAATTGTCATGTATTTTGGAGCCTAGCAATTCAGGTGGCCAGGGTTGCATCTAACATAAAATTAAATTGCAGCCTTTTTAAAGTATCAGTATAGGTTGTTTGCCTGTCTCTTGTTCCACTTTGTTGAAACGAGAATTCAGAGGGCTGGTTTTAGGTTCAAGAATAATAATTTTACATTTCACACAGTTAATGACTGCTCATTTTTGAACGTTCAAATACCTATCAAAGAATCAGAAAAAAATGTGAACCTAATGATCGCTCCTGATGGCCCAAAATGTTCTTGCCTTTTGCTGATGGTTCGGTAGAGAAGGGAGGTTGGTTTATGTGATGGTCTGGGCTGCATCCACAATTCGCTGCAATTTCTTGGACGCAGCCCAGACCATCACACAAGCCAACCTTTCTTCCATTGACTATTTCTACCTTGCGCTACCTCGGCAAGACCAGCAGCATAATCAAGGAAGAGTTGCATCCTGGCCACTCCCTCTTCTCCCCACTCTCACCAGGCAAAAGGTACAGAAGTGTGAAAACGCACACTTCCAGATTCATGGACAGTTTCTTCCCAGCTGTTATCTGGCTGAATCATCCCACCACAACAAGAGAGCAGCACTGCACTACGATCTGCCTCTTTGGTGACCCTCAGACTATTCTTGATCAGACTTTGCTGGCTTTACCTTGCACTAAACATCATTCCCTTATCATGTATTTATACACTGTAAATGGATCGATTGTAATCATGTATTGTCTTTCTGCTTGACTGGTTAGCACGCAACAAAAACTTTTCACTGTACCTCAGTACATGTGACATTAAACTCAACAGAACTGAGATAGTTGGTATGACGCTCTTCCAGAGTCAACTTAGATTGGACTTCCATGATTTGAAGGAAGTCAGAGACAAGTCGAAGATGAGACACCTGTACAGCTGATTTCCAGCTCTACCGCTGACTCATCTCATGGCAGAGATCAATCATCCTTCGGTGAGGAGCAAGATACACCTTACACCCGGTGACGCAACTTTACAACAGCAAATATCAAGGCTTCATTCATTTGAATGGAGTCATTGATCTGGATTAAATACACAACTGCGGTTTGAATAGATATTTGGGGCAGTATAGTGGCGTCACTGGTAAAGCCCCTGCGTCATGCTGCCACGGGCCTGCATTCTATTCTGATCTCGGGTGTCATCTGTGTGGAGTTTGCTCGTTCTCCCTGTAATGGCAGAGGTTTCCTCCAAGTGCTCCAATTTCCTCCCACAACTAAAAGATGTGCAGATTGATAGGTTGACCACTGCAAATTTGCCTGTAGAGTTTAGGCGATTTAAAAGATTAGGGGATGAGGAGAATTGATGAGAATGAGGAGAGAATAAAAATGGGATTAATGTCGGATCAGTATAAAAGGAGACATGACAGGTGGTGCTGATTCACTGGGCTGCAACTTTGACTCTATATGTGGTTTGTGTTTTCATTTGTTTTACTTGACCTTAATATTTTCAATGGTTACATTGCTGTTTAAGTAATTTTCTTTATCTTTACTAATTTTAATTCCTTAAATCCACTTATTATAGAGTTATTTTTGGACTTGCTGTGCTGCCACAGACGACATCTGGCTGGAGAAATAGTGCGGGTGGCATGAAGCAGGTGGACTGGATTGCACACAATCCAGCTTGATATCTACTTTGGCAAGTATGATGCTGATGTGTAAAGAATTTGTCCTCCTACCACACCAGAAATCTGCTTAGGTATTAGCAAGAGCAAAGTAGGTTAAGCCTGATTCTTTACCTTTTATACATCTGATGTGATATTGAGAAAGCATATGGTTCAATCCTTGATGAGTAATGCGTTGATTACCTGAAGGGTTGATCTTACCCTAATGAATAATACCACTACAGTATGCTCATCAGCAAGAGGATACCTCGCACGACAGGTTGTATGGGTGGATGGGGAATACGTACTGAAGCTCTAATGCCTGCAGAGTTAGAGATGAATGCTGAATGAAATGTGACTTTGGGCTCAATTATGTTGTCACCTACAAGTTCTCCAAGACGTACTGTAGGATCATCACATCGTCCGTTACTTCAATGATGGCCATCTGGGCCTTCCTGGCCTCAGTCAGACAGAGCTGGACAAACTCCACCCAGCTCCAGTTCATGATGTTATCCTCACACGATTCTTGCATCTATCTCCAAGTTTACTACCCAACACAAACTTCTCTCTCATATATGCAGTATGAGTCAGTGCTTACAGGGTATCAGGAAGAGAAAAAAAAATTACAGTTAAAAATTGTTGGTTTTAAAGCACTTATTTAACAAAATAGCTAGGCTGAAATAGATATCATCCGCCCACCAACTCCCACAAAGTAAGTTATGTATCACTGGTACTCCTCCCAACAATTTAACAATTCAGTAAAAATGCTCATTATTTCCGACTCCAAGATCGGTTAGCAAAAACAGAGCTCGCCAATAAATTTAGCAATTCAGAATAAATGCTCATTATTTCTAACTTCACGCCTGGTTAACAAAAAGAGAGCTCAATATTTCTTAAGAGCACCAATATTTCTAACAGACGGTAAATTGAGAATTCCAGGAAAAACAGAAATGTGGAGCAAATAGAACAGAAATAATTAGCTTGGTGCAACAATTGCAAGACAAAGAGAACCTGAATTTTAAAAAAAATCTGAAACATTGCAGACACTCTTTCTCCAGAGAAGGACCATATGGAAAGCCTGGCAGAAACAGTTCAAAAGCTGCTATGGCCCATTCTTAGTCACGTGGGTGACCAAAAAATGTGAAAAATTGTGGAATATATCTTTCTAATTCTGAAAGCATTACAGGTATTGTTTTGTACTGTATATATGATTCATATTTTTTTCAAAGTTTATCAAGTTAAATATTTATGTTATGCTGACAATGTTTGTTTGGGGTCAGAGGTCAGATATGACTGGTCGCGTGTGTGACCTCACACAGAAGCATTTTTTTCATAACTCAGTTTTTTCTTACACACTCTTGTGAATTTTAAAAAGCTAGACTGTTCATATCTTTAGCAGAAATGCATTATAGTTCTGTAGGTGGAAATGAATAAGATTAAATCTCTTACAATAATTTTTTAATGTACTACTTTATGTGATGCCTTTTGGTAACGTGTGTGACATTTGGTTCACTTTCCAAAGAAAGCCCTATATATTCTTGCACACAAATACTCCTGGAAAGCAGTTCCTGCCTTAATGTTATGTCCACTAAGAATTCGGAAGAGAGTGGATACTTGAGGTACAAGTCCTGCGTTAACTGACAGCTGTCACAATGAAAACCCGTCAGATTTGCTACATTCACTGACCAGAAAACATTGCCGTTGCTTCCTATGTTATCGGCATATCAAGTTTGTGAAGAATTTAGAATGCACAAAATACTAGGTCTCTTCCACAATAAATGAGAAGCTGTAAACACAAGGATAGCTTATTGGTAGGAAGGAACTGCAGATGCTGGTTTAAACCGAAGATAGACACAAAAAGCTGGAGTAACTCAGTGGGACAGGCAGCATCTCTGGAGAGAAGGAATCGGTGACATTTCAGGTCGAGACTGAAGAAGGGTCTCGGCCTGAAAAGTCACCCATTCTTTCTCTCCTGCTTTTTTGCATCTATCTTACGATAGTTTATTTGATTATTAGCAGTTGGAACAAATCCTGCAGGCATCAGAAAAGATGGTTACGATGCTGTATTAGGTTCCATTTGCAATCCTCATCATAGATGTGCAAATGTTGTCCCCTTGAGAATATTTCCATTTCCCCAGAGATAAAAATCACTGGTATTGCACATCTCCTCTGACAGAAGGCTGTAGCCAGTGTACAGCACACGTTTACCATTGGGTCAAGCATGCAATCCTACTGTCACAGCATGCTTTGGTAATTCCCTACAGAGTTAAAAAACTGACAAGATTCAGTAGCAAGATTAGAATTACAAAACTGTATTCTCTGTTGGGGAGACAACCTCGAGACATCATCAATTTAAAACTCTCACAGAATGAGAGGAGCCTTCAAAAATGTAATTATATAAAAGAATGCTTATGCTATAATCATTCTATTAATAGCATATTCATGAATATTCATGACTCGTTCACAATTTATAAAAAGTACCCAAAAACTAAATTTGTTTTTCCCTTTCACTCATGAATTTCCACCTTCTAACCCCTAATCAGGGCATAGTTTCTGAAATACCAATATCTTTTGGCACCTTGAACAACAAAAAATAAATGTTAGCAGCGGAAGCACATCATTTGACTGTGGTGAGCATATAGCCAATACTTCTACCTTCCTCTAATTATCAACAGGGCTCCTTGGATGGACAACTTCAACATCTCTTTGTGCCAAACACTGAAGTGTTGCTTCAGTTGACTTCTCAAATTAAATACATAACCACAGATTGAGAGTCAAGCAATGGACTTTTTCGTCACTTTGATATTTCTTTATGACATTGGATCTGTTCAACTGACAGTCTTTCCTGGTTCTCAGGGCAATTCCATTACCCTATTTATTTCCCTATGACCTATTCTCTTGTCCATGCCTGTGAACACCCCCCTCTCCCATCTGATTCACCAGGCAGCCAGCTTCAGCACGTATAATTCACAGTGGCCAATTAACTCAATAACCAGCATGTCCTTGGAATGTGATAGGAAACCGGAGTGGTCAGGGAAAACAACATGGTCATGGGGAAAACATGCAAAGTGAACACAGACAACACCGGAGGTCAGGATGGAACACAGGATGTTGGAGTTTCAAGATAGCTGCACTACCTGCCACACCATTATGATATCCTCAGCTAAGGTCCAAAAGGTGCTATAGAAACTAACAAACTGCATGCTGCTTCAGCGGAATCGCAGCAACTCACCGGACAACCCAATAAAGCTGTATTTTCTCAGTCCCTTGACTCATTAGTCCAGAAAATACTCAATAACTATTGTGGTTATAATATCTTACATTGTGGGAATGTAACTGTGAATTTGCAGATTTAATGCAAATTTTTTGCCAAAAATGCAAAAATACAGATTCTACAAGACAAATTTAGTGTTACATAGAAACATAGAAATTAGGAGCAGGAGTAGGCCATTCGGCCCTTCGAGCCTGTACCACCATTCAATATGATCATGGCAGATCATCCAACTCAGTATCCCATACCTGCCTTCTCTCCATACCCTCTGATCCCCTTAGCCACAAGGGCCACATCTAACTCCCTCTTAAATATAGCCAATGAACTGGCCTCAACTACCCTCTGTGGCAGAGAGTTCCAGAGACCCACCACTCTCTGTGTGAAAAAAGTCCTTCTCATCTCGGTCTTAAAGGATTTCCCCCTTATCCTTAAGCTGTGACCCCTTGTCCTGGACTTCCCCAACATCGGGAACAATCTTCCTGCATCTAGCCTGTCCAGCCCCTTAAGAATTTTGTAAGTTTCTGTAAGATCCCCTCTCAATCTCCTAAATTCTAGAGAGCATAAACCGAGTCTATCCAGTCTTTCTTCATAAGACAGTCCTGACATCCCAGGAATTAGTGTTGAGATAATTTTGATTTTTCCTTCACAATGGAATTTGTTTTGAAATACAAACGTTTGCTTGAGAGCACCAGTGAAGGGACAAGATAATAATACGTGTAATGGCAATTATTAGGAGCAATTGTTTTTTTTTGCTGAAAAGACTAATGGACAAATAGAGTATGAAGTAGAATGCTGCAACTGTAACTACACTTACAATGCTATAATATGTTTGCTCAGGTAAGCATTAAAAGTCTGAAACACTTATGGACATAAAGCATTTCAGATTTAATTACACAGCACAAAGGATAATTCTGTACAATTACATTTTTGATGCAACAGAGTTGCAGCAGAGACATTGTTGTCAAAAGATGGGTAGCATATACCAAAATAGGTGGTCCAAAATAGTGTCGGAGCAAGTATCTAACAAAAGCAATCCATGTTGAATTTGCCTTGACTAGAATTTAGTTATTTAAATTGAGCACAAAAAAATAAATAAAGTTATCCTTATTGGCATCATCCCAACAACACCGCTTGAGAAAGATCCTGAAGACTAGCTACAGAGACCACGTCACAAACGAGGAGATCTACCGGGAAAGTGCAACAAAGCCTCTCAGCCAGGACATAGACGCAGGATTAAATTTGCAGGACATGGACTCAGAATGTCACCAGAACGTGCACCTAAGAGCAATGACATGGCAACCTGACAGAAGAAGGAAAAGAAGCTGACCAAAACTCACATGGAGGCGAACATTCCAGAAGGATTTGTAAGCCCGGATCGCAAGCCTATCGAGGGTGGAAGATGTCGCACATGACCGAACAGAATGGCGAAAGCTTGCTGCCCAATGCACTCAACCGTCTAAGTCATTGGCATCTGACGTTCATTATACACCAAGGTGGGAAATAAATAAAATGTGTGCTCACCAAAATTTTAAATCACAACATTACCATCATTCAACTAGATCACAACCTTGGACCAAATGACGCCACGGCAACAATATGATCGCACAACGATAAACCTATTAGTGTATCATATATATTTCTGCTTCATGATCTTTTATGAATTGTATATGAAAATAGCCACAAGTGATATTCCTACAGAAAAAAATGTGGCAAGCAATTACAATAGCAGAGAACTGGAAATTGGCATTCCAAATTCATTCAAATGAATATTCAATCAATAAGCTACATCCGTTCTTCTTCCAAGGATATTAATTTTATTCTGATTTTTTTTTAACATAACCAGATTAGAAGACACAATGTCTAAAATTATAAATACACACTTAACAAAAAGATTTTTTGCACTAGCAATTTCTTTAAAAATAATATATTCACAAAGTTATACAGGATACGTCATCCACCTATTTTCATATAATTAGCAAACTTGAGAACTTTATATTTTGTTCCCCCCTCATGTAAGTAGCAAATAATTGAGGGGCAGGGATTGCAACACAGTGGTACTCCACAGGTTACATCTCTCCAGCACTGAAAAAGACCCACTGACTCCAATTGTTTATTTTCTATGTGATAACCAGTTTTCAATCCATGCGAACATACTTCCTTCAATACCTTAATCCCATCCTTTAATGCGGCACCATATCAATTGTTCTTTGGAAATCCAAATACATTACTTCTACAGCAAAAAACTCCTGATGTGACTTCTCTCCCTCAATGGTTCCAATTATCATCCTCCTTGCTCAGCAGATTCCAACACTGGCGACCCTTGTGATCCTGCTTATATCCCGCAAGCAGCTGCCTGTGCATTCACCTTCCTCTCCCCTCCTCCTGGTTCTATCTGGCTTTTTCTCCTATTCTTCTTCCACCTATTACCCACTTGCCTTTATCTCCAATTCCACCTTTCCCTCTGCCACCAAGCTCCATTTGCCCATCATCTTTCACAATTGAACAATTCATTTCCTCCCCAGGTGTTGCCTGATCCGCTGAGCTTCTCCAGCAGTTTTTTGCGGAACATCTACAGATTCCCTCTATCAACATTCCCTATCATATTATCAATGAATTCAAGCACATTTACTAAACACGATTTACTTTTTTTTAAAAACCACACTAAGTTTCATTATATTCAGCTTCCATAAATTATGAGTTATTTCTCCTTTATTATTGACTCTAGCATTTTGTCAACAACAAATCTGGTTTAAAGATCCAAAGAACTGCAGATGCAGGCGAGTCTAAAGAAGGGTCCCAACCTGAAATTTCATCTATTGATGTCTTCCAGAGATGCTGCCTGACCCACTGAGTTATTCCAGCACTTTGTCCTTTTCAACCTAAAAAGATCCCTGCCTACTGTCTTCTGAGTTTTTTGAACCAATGGAGTTAAGCAAATATATTTAATTACTTGCATTTCAAGTCATGACCTTGGATCAATAGTTCAGGCCCCTTGAAACTAGCCCAGTAGCTCAATGGGTGGGAGATTGCAACCTTCACATGGTCCACCCTATTTCGACTAATGCAATCAACCCAACGTGCACAAACAAATACATCAAATAAAACAAGTTGACCTACAACTTTAGGCGGGGCATGCCATATCCAAGAAGAAGTAGCTCAATTACTATCCTCGATTTATCCCACTCATTTATGGGCTCCAACGGACAGGCTTTACAGAAAGGAAAATCTTGTAAAACTTGATATTTAAACATAAAAATTCCAGCAGAGGTGTACTCACCTGTAAGCAAGTGCAACTGCCCAAATACCGGCAGCACAATAAAGGCAATCTCGAACTCTTGCATGATCACATTTGCCGACTGTTTTTGTGGGGAAAAGACCTGTTGCAGCATTCTGATAGTTCAGTAGAGTCGATTTTACTGAAAAGAAACAAACAATTGATTCAGAAATAGTCAAGCTACTTTGTATGTCTGCATAGTTGATGAAAAACCATTTACTTAAGTATAATATTACTAAAGTTTAAAAGTGTATTTTATTCATTGGCAATCAATGAATTCATAGGTACAATTGAAACTTGGCATCATAGCTGGTAGGAAAGATTTTCAGCCTGCTATCTCTAAGCGAAGGTTGATACATCTACAAATTGTACCCAAAAAATGACCTGGATAGACTTTGGTGTGTTTTTCATATATACGTGTCCTTTCTCATTCGTCCATGGGTGTTTCTTATGATATTAATTCTAAATAATCTTACAATAAAGATTAGAATCGCTGAGCTCTGAAAAAAAGTGCAATTACATAGCGCCTTCCACTAAACATCCCAAACGCATCACAGCAAAGTAAATACATCTTAAGTTGTTCAGTTGTACTGCTGCTGCTGCAAATAAAAATGTCATTGTTCCATTTCGGGATGTATAACAATAAAACACTCTTGACTCCTAAGTCTAGGCACTGTTGGAGATGTGAGGAAAAACAAAACAAATATGAGGGAAAACAGGTTGTTCATTAACAGTTAAGTCCCTGAAACAATTTTTTTTTGAGATGTTGAGTGATTAAGTAATTATCACTACACCAAAGATGGATAACTTGCTTCTCTCCAAACAGTGACTTCAAATTTTTCACATCCTCCCGAGATCAAAATTTCACGCAGAAATCTGCAGCAGGCAGCCCCGACTCAAAGCTGCAGTGGAAGGACAGCCGAAATGTTTGAACTCAAGAGGGGATGGGTAGAAAACATAGGATTCAGAATGAGCTGGCCAACTAGAAACAAAGTTGGCTTGGTGGTGGGACCCAGAGGTTAGTAGTGGAGGGTTATCTTTTAAGATTGGAGGCTTGTGATTGGTGCTGTGCCACATGGATGTTGTTTGTCATATCTATTAATGATTGCAGGAGGAATGATTAATAAGATTGTAGATGACATCAAAATTGGTGGCATCGTGGGCTGTCCAAGGTTACAACGTCTAAGGTTAGGGCGGCACAATAGCACAGCGGTAGAGTTGCTGCCTTACAGCGCCAGAGACCTAGGTTTGATCCTGTCTGTACCGACTTTGTACGTTCTCCCTGTGACCGTGTAGGTTTTCTCCGGATGCTCCAGTTTCCTCGAAAACCCCCCAAAGATGTACAGGTTTGTTGATGAATTAGCTTCGGTAAAGTTGTAAAATTGTCTCCAGTGTGTAGGATTGTGTTGGTGTATGGGATGATCATTGGTTGGCACGTACTTGGTGGGCCAAAGATCCTGTTCCCGCACTGTATCTCTAAAGTCTAAAGTAAAGTCTAAAGTATAAACAGGATCTAGATGAACAGGTAAAGTAGGCATGGGAATGGCAGATGTATTTAACTCAGACAAGTGCATACATTTGGGAATTCCAGAGATTTGCAATCTTCTCACTCAAGAAATTTCTTCCCATTTCACTCATCAATTAGTTGTCCCTCATTTGAGTCTGTGAATTCAGACATCGAATCCAGAAGAAATATTATCTCTGCATCTACCCAGTCAAGCACCACTGGAAATTTGTATGCACGAGTAAGATTAACCCTCATTTTTCTGAGCTGTGGACTGTATTGGGCCAGTGTCCCCCGTCTCAACAATCAACGTTGTGATTCTTCATTGCACTCCTTTTATCGCTAGTACACCACATCCGTATGTAGACAGACCAGACTTGGACATCATATTCCAGATGCAGGACACGACATCTTTATTCTTAAACTCAGACCTTCTCACAATGAAGGCCGACATGCTATTTTTCTTCCTAACAGATTGCGGTACCTGCATGTCAGCTTTTCGCGATTTGTGTACAAGTACTGCCAGGTCTCTCTGAACTCCTACGCCATTCAATCACTCACGATTTAAAAATGCTCTGCCTTTGAATTTGCTTGACCAAAGTAGGAAGCCTCACATTTCTCATATATTTAATAGCCCTTGTCCTAAAGCCTCACTGTATCCTTGTCACAACCCACACTGCCACCAACTTTGTATTATCATTATTTTAGTTTCCTGACCTCTAATGAGAAATACCATATCCATTGCTTCTCCCTTACTTGTTCTATGGTCTACAACATCAAAAACTGAAATATTTGTCAAAGGTGAAAGGTAAAGGGATGGTGAGGAATAAGAGATTGAAACAAACAATTTTAAGCCAAGAACCAGCACAGGTATGATTGGCCAAATGGCCTCCTTGTGTGCTGTACATTTAAAAAGAATAAACATTCAGGGTGAGTAGTTTTCAAAGGCAATATAGCATCGAGGATGACAACTCTGCCACCTATTTTACTCTTAGCTACAATGTCTGCCTGTATTTCCATCATTAATTGATGTTCACTTGGATTATTTTAGTGCGGATAATGTAAATTATCATCAGTTTAACTGTTCCATCCAACAATGCTAACTTATATACTGATCATGCCTCCACTACCTCCTCTGGCATTCACTTCAAATTCCAGCTTTTTTTTGGAGACAGAGATAAAAACTAATGCATCATCAACACATTTCCTGCAGGTGTATGCTGTACATTAGCAATTATGGTATATCCTTGGTATTATATGAGATTTGGCACATCAAATCTGTCCCATTCCTTCAATAATTTCCTTGCAATTTAGTCTTGCTCACTTGTCCATCAATTGCCTTATGATTCTCCCATTACCCATCTATAATGGGGCTAAATGCAGTCGCCGTTGAAACTACCAGCACATCTTTGGGAGGTGGGAGAAAACTGGAGCACACGGGAGGATACCAACAGTTCACAGGGAGAATATGTGAATTTGGAGGTCAGGATCAAAGCTGGGTCACTGAAACTGAAACTAGTGAACACATTTATTCCTTATTTTAACTGCTCCTTAAAGGATCACTTCTTTCGCAAATAAACAAAATTTACCCGAGGTGTTAACATTACCAGACACTTTCATTTCACGACTAAAACTTTGGAATGATAAATGCCCGTTTACCACTGCTGATCTTTTTTTAATATAATCATGGGAAGAAATACATTCCTGGAGAGTTAGGGCAAGTGAGGGTGGGGGGAAATAATCCCTGTCCCTCAAGTGCTGAGGAGGATGACCCAAGGAGTGGCCTAATATCCAGGGACCGCCACAGGACACCCCCCCCCCCCTCCCACCCCACAAGAACCGGAGGCACGAAACAGGCATGTGGAGGAACCAACGAGAGAGCAGGCTATTCTAGACTGGGTATTGAGCAATGAGGAAGGGTTAGTTAGCAGTCTTGTTGTGCGTGGCCCCTTGGGCAAGAGTGACCATAATATGGTTGAGTTCTTCATTAGGATGGAGAGTGACAAAATTAAGTCAGAAACAAGGGTTCTGAACTTGAACAAAGGTAACTTTGAAGGTATGAGATGTGAATTGGCCAAGATAGACTGGCAGGTGATTCTTAAAGGGTTGACAGTGGATGTGCAATGGAAGGTATTTAAAGACTGCATGGATGAAGTACAAAAATTGTTCACACCAGTTTGGCAAAAGAATAAATCGGGGAAGGTGGTGCATCCATGGATAACAAGGGAAATCAGGGATAGTATAAAAACAAAAGATGAGGCATACAAATTTGCCAGAAAAAGCAGCCTACCGGAGGACTGGGAGAAATTCAGAATCCAGCAGAGGAGGACAAAGGGCTTAATTAAGAAAGGGAAAATAGATTATGAAAGGAAACTGGCAGGGAACATAAAAACTGATTGCAAAAGTTTTTATAGATATGTGAAGAGAAAGAGACTAGTTAAAACAAATGTTGGTCCCTTGCAGTCAGAAACAGGTGAATTGATCATGGGGAACAAGGACATGGCAGACCAATTGAATAACTACTTTGGTTCTGTCTTCACTAAGGAAGACATAAATAATATGCCGGAAATAGCAGTGGAACGGGGGTCAAATAAGATGGAGGAACTGAGTGAAATCCAGGTTAGCCGGGAGGTGGTGTTGGGTAAATTGAACGGATTGAAGGTCGATAAATCCCCAGGGCCAGATAGTCTGTATCCCAGAGTACTGAAGGAGGTAGCCACAGAAATAGTGGATGCATTAGTGATAATTTTTCAAAATTCCTTAGATTCTGGAGTAGTTCCTGAGGATTGGAGGGTAGCTAATGTAATACCACTTTTTAAAAAAGGAGGGAGAGAGAAAGTGGGGAATTACAGACCAGTTAGTCTAACATCGGTAGTGGGGAAACTGCTAGAGTCAGTTATTAAAGATGGGATAGCAGCGCATTTGGAAAGTGGGGAAATCATTGGACAAAGTCAGCATGGATTTACGAAAGGTAAATCATGTCTGACAAATCTGATAGAATTTTTCGAGGATGTAACTAGTAGAGTGGATAAGGGAGAACCAGTGGATGTGTTATATCTAGACTTTCAGAAGGCTTTCGACAAGGTCCCTTTACACAGAGAGTGGTGAGTCTCTGGAATTCTCTGCCACAGAAGGTAGTTGACGCCAGTTCATTGGCTATATTTAAGAGGGCGTTGGATGTGGCACTTGTGGCTAAAGGGATCAGGGGGTATGGAGAGAAGGCAGGTACGGGATACTGAGTTGGATGATCCGCCATGATCACATTGAATGGCGGTGCAGGCTCGAAGGGCCGAATGGCCTACTCCTGCACCTATTTTTCTATGTTTCTATGTTTCTAGGAGGGCGTGCGAGGCGACCAGCCCTGGTGCACACCATGCCCGGCACAGAAACCGGCAACCGACCAACAGGTAGAGGGGTCAGAGCAGCCACTGGAGGAGGTACTGCAACGTCTTCGGCAGACGGTGAGCAAGCTGGCGCCGGTGCCCACGTCTCGTCATGGGTCCTTCTGTCCACACGTTCCCTCTACTCTGGAGGACTGCCAGTTCGTCTTCCTACGCAGGGATGCTCATCGGACACCTCTCCAGTGGCCGTACGAGGGTCCCTTCTGGGTTCTGGAACATGACTGCCACAATACTTTCCTACAACAATCAGGTTCTTGAACTGACCTGCACAACTCTAATCCTACTTCACAATTGTGGAATTATTTTCTAATTGTGTTTTGCACCATTGTCTTGGGTTTATTTGCACACAGTCTTTTTCTTTTCACTGCATTATAGAATGGGTGAGTACACTATGTATAATTTATGTTTTTGTGCGTTGCCTATGTGACTGTGATGCCGCTGTGAGCAAGAAATGTTCTTGTATCTATACCTCACCGTACTTATGACAATAATCTCAACTTAGTTTAGTTTATTGTCATGTGTACCAAGGTACAGTGAAAAGATGTTGTTGAGTACTAACCAGTCAGCAGAAAGGCAATACATGATTACAAAAGAGCCATTTACAATGTACAGACACATGATAAGGGAATAACATTTAGCGCAAGGTACAGGTCTGAGGGGAGTTTAAGAAGATCATAGTTAAAGTAAGAAATGTTGCTGCAGGAATAGAGATTTAAGGGTGTGGAGCGATTGCAATTCAATTTTATAGATCTGCTTCTGGGGCTTGCGCACAAATAGTCGCCTGGGTTGGGCACCATCTTGGAACTTGACTTGACTAATAAGAGAAACTAATTAGGCTTTCTAAGTTTCATATATTGACATGTGACAGCAATCGGAATCAAGTCCATTTAACCTTGTAAAACAAGTTACAAATCCAACGGGATTTCTTCAACATTTATTTATGCAATTACATTTGAAACAACTAGGTGGATATATATCATTTTGCGTATTCAATCCACAAGCATCATCTCAAAATATATTAATCAACAATAACCAGAGCAATGTATGATCAGGAATGGGACCGTGACTGCAAAAAGGAAAGTAAATACTACGTTTCCAATGGGCAAGGGAAACCAGGTTAGATTTAAGCAGCAGCCAAAACTAAGAATGATAATTTAAAATAGCATCTAGAAACCTGTCATTAATCCCACAAGAAAAACTGCAGTTATACTTACTTTTAATAAACAATTAGTAACATTACAAATTGGACCATGATGTGCACACATCACTTTGGTCACGGTCTATGCTCTACATGTTCTGTGCCTCGCTCTGCATGATCCCTGTGGTTGCACAAGGATTACAGGGCCTTGTGGGTCCAATTAAGCTGGAAGCAAAAACGCTGCAGTGCTCTTGCAGATAAAAGAGTAATTTGTACTACTTTCAATTTATACTCTACTCATTGCTTAGGATGTGACCTCAGCAGCCAAATCGAGATTTTATTTTTTTGTCTTCTGTCTTTCGCTTCTCAAACTATTCTAGTGAAATTCAATGGAATATTTTGATTGAACACAAAAACAATTTCAAATTAGGACTTCAAATGACTGTTCATATTTTTTTGTTCACTTCTTTACAGTAATGATGCTGTTACCATCACTTTGTTTTTATTTATACCCATCTTGTACATCTTAAACCAACTGGGTTTATCATAATAACAATATTCTCCATCTGTTGTCTGTTAGATCCTTCCTTCCTTTCAAGTCACAAGGCTCCCAAAATAAAGTGCAAGAAACTTTAAATTCAAGTAAATTACTCATGATAAGATAGTAGGTAGATAAAAATGTTGGAGAAACTCAGCGGGTGAGGCAGCATCTATAGAGCGAAGGAAAAGGTGACGTATCGGGTCAACACCCTTCTTCAGAATTAAGACGTCAGTCTGAAGAAGGGTCTCCACCCGAAACATCACCTTTTCCAAGTCTGAAGAAGGGTCTGGACCCGAAACGTCACATTCTCCTTGACATTAGATATGAATTATATTATTTTGAGCATAGAATACCATATGCATTGCATTGCTGGATTTACAAAATGCAAATTGATTGTGGGAATAAAACAAAATTGCTGGAAATGGATAGGTGAGAAGCCTCATGAAACCCAAATTCAGCAGTAGTGTATATGAATAGTACATTATGGTAAATACACAGACAGACACCATAACTGAATGAGTTAGCTGGGAAAAAATAGAATCAAGAAATCCTGCAGTTCAGAATCCTTTAGCTTATATTTTAAATTGTTTTTAAAATCTGGCACAATGCTTTGTAGAAAAATGAAATTAATCAAGTAATTATGACACCTGATTTAACACATTTCCTGTCATACCTTTACCCTACTATTTGTCAAGTTTCTTCAAATGCACTGCAAACAAATGGAATATATAAATCTGTCACATAATAGTCACTGATAGCTGTAATTTAAACAGGCCTGATTTAATTAAAAACATTATGTGGTCCCCTTGTACTCTCTTACCATTTCAAGGAAGTATCTACAAATGAAAAAATATCACCTGCTAATGAGAATCAGTAATGTTCAAGTGCATTGAAATAAATGAATCCATTTTGTTATGAAATGAATAATCATAAAAAGAGGGCGACCACTGCTGCCTGAAGAAGAATAGCTTGACACCTAAATGGCTTCACTATTATAAATATCACCAGGAATGAACAACATTAAACATCAAAAGTTTAATTAAACAATTGAAATACTAATTCTCCCAGTTTTTCGGAGAGCTTGAAAACTGTTTCAGATGGACAACCAACAGTATTTTCTTCATTAATAATAAACAATTTTATAATATCAATAATAACAGTATAAATTGTTACTGAATACATTTTTATTATATCTCGTACTACAAATGTTGGTATTTATCACACCCAAAGCTATCAAATACTATGATTGGACCATCACCAAAACAGACTCAGCAACCGTTTCCCCACTTTAGCTTCACAATTTGGCATAATATCCAGGGCCTTGCTACATCTTCCGCCTTCCGGAGGTGCCTGAGAATCTGAGGCCTTCAGAGGTGCCGCTGAGGAGCTAAGGCCTGACTCTCGCGGGTCGGAACATGGGCCTCGCGGGTCAGGGCCTCGCATGTTGAAGGCCAGGCCTCGCGAGTCGGAGCCTCATGGGTCGGAGTTGGAGCCTCGTGTGTACAAAGCCCACAGCCAACTGCCCCCGAGTCTGCGGAGCCCACAGCTGGGACCTGGATCAGCGCCACGGAGGCATCCGTAAAGGACCCGGCAGCAGTCGTGGAGAGGTCGGTGCGGCGGTCATGATGCCGCCGACCGACGGACATGCGGCAGTGAGGACACCGCTGCTGGGGGAAGGAACAAAGGAAGACAAGGCCTGGGGGGACTGCCATGAGCAAGGGGGTAAGAACCACGGGGATCCAGCATGGGGGTATCGCCGTGAGCGAGGGGGGGTAGAACAATTGACAGTGGAGGACCCGGCGTGGAGGGCCATCTTGAGGAGGGGGAGGGGGGAGAACAAAGGGGAACCTGGCGTGGGGGTACTTTATAACTTTGTAAGTGCCTTTTATGGGCGACTATTTCCATATCTTGGGTATGCAAGCAAAGAATTTCACTGTGACTTGTCACGTGTGACAATAACATATTCATTTCAACTCAACACGAGGCCCAAATCCTTCTCAGCATAGTGTCCTGTAGATTTCTAGGGAAAACTACCAGGAACAAATGTATTGGATACTGAATAGTTCAAAGTGAGATGAGGGTGGAATATTACACGTAGTGGTGTAGGTAGGAATGCAGGAACAGAGTTGGGTTGATTTTACGGAAGCCTGATCAAATTAAATGATGTGGCCTTAAAATAACAAATATTTGTCGTGTCGATTTTTCTTATGCTAATACTTCCTTCTTCCTCTGTTACACTAAGAGACATCTCTGCTTCAAACCATTCCAACTTCAAGAAAGCCCTGAATATCATGCCTAATTGTGATGCTAAAGTGAGAAAAGGTTTTGATCACAAGTCCGTTTTGGTGCTGATGTATTTGATCTCTCACTTTGTGATGAAAGCAACTGACCCATAATAACCTGGGCATCAGCAATGACCAGTAACTCAACTGGACCAGCTACTTAAGTGCAATAACTACAAGAACAGGTCAGATACTGGGAATCCTTCAGCAGCTGACAACTCCTGACGTTACAAGGTATTTTATCATCTACAAGGCAATGCTCAGGAGCATGATGGAATACTTGTATTGATAACCTATCTACTACCCTACATGTTCTCTCCACCACTGGTACACGGTCTAAAGTCTCAAGTGCCATAAGGGATAGGCAATAAAAGGTGGTCTTGCTGGTTACGGACAAGTCCAAGAAAAGAGTAAATAGAAGTAAAACTCCCATGGCAATATTTTAAAAACAGGTAAATTCTCCCTCCTGGATCATCACCATTAATTAATAATTGATTTAATCTTCTCACTATGGAATACCGTTTCACATAAACTGGCTTCTGGATTTGCCGTAAAAGGGACAATAACCACTTCTTGTTTGCTGTGAAGCATGGTTTGAAAGATCAAAAAATAAAAATGTAGTACAATTAAAACTGCGTTGAACGACTCTAGTACCAGACCAACAGACTTTCACAACCATTGGATATTAATACATCAAAACACTTTCAACACTTAAAAGATGTTGCATGGTAGTATAATAAATGTTCCAATGAACCAAGCAAGTTTAAAGGGAGCACATGGAACAGAACCTGATGAGCCAGATTAATCATTGGGGTTTTTAAACAATAAAATAGCAGATTATCAGAGTTTTACTGTATATAAATGCAAATTATTTCTGTTGGCCTATCACATGTGGCAACATCTTATTAAAAAATTCAGAAACAAATGACAGTAATTTCATGTTTTCCAACAAGCGAGATTGGTAGGTCTGATGAAAGGGAAGATAACGGGAGACCTTTTTGCAAAGTGATCCATGACCACAACATAATTGGTCACCGTTCTCTTATTTCTACCTTTCACTTCCGCCCAAGGCTTGATTGCTTAAACATCCAGCATGCAGAAAACAATTTATATATTACAAATTAAAAAGTCAGAAATTTAAACTTTGCATTGTAACATCTTACCAAATCTATAATATCCGTCAAGTTTGTCCAACAAATTCACTTCCTCCGGTGCATGAGTTAGCACGGTTTTAGCAGGTTCATACACAGACCCTAAAGAAAATTAAAGCAATATTTTTCAATCATATCAGTGGATAGAACAAACCAAAGATTAGGAACAAACCGTGCACAGAAATATCAATCCACATTAGTATCATTGTAAGGGGTTAATTTAATTTAGTGCATATCAAAACATAATCATACTGCTAACAAATTAAAAATCCTGCAGTTATACAACTTTTTTTGTTTAAACATTACACCTGCTCAATACTGAACACCTTCATTACTCCTGCTTGAAGAACATTTGTTGGAAATTTAAAATTCTAATTCTACTACCACAAAAGAGTGTCATCCATTTGTCTTTCCTATTGACATTTATTAACAGATTTATCATTGGTGTGCAACAATTGCTACAAAAAAGGCCTGCAAATATCAATTTCTGAATATTCCATACAAATAATGGTTTGCTGGCAAGTGTGGCGGTTTCAGGATACTTTCCAACAAGAATAGTGTGTGACTACATGTAGATTATGGTGCAGCACATTATAAAACTGATGGGAAATGATCCAAGGGTGCATTGATTGAAAATTGAGATAGCAAATGTGAGCATGAGGTTATTTGGCAGGAAATGGTGTTGGGTAGACTGATGGGACTGAAGGCTGATAAATCCCCAGGGCCCGATGGTCTGCATCCCAGGGTACTTCAGGAAATTGCTCTAGAAATCAAGGACACATGGTGATCATTTTCCAATGTTCTATAGATTCAGGATTAGTTCCTGTGGATGGGAGGGTAGCTAATGTTATCCTACTTTTTAAGAAGGGAAGGAGAGAGAAAACAGAGAATTATAGACCAGTTAGCCTGACATCGGTAGTGGGGAAGATGCTGGAGTCAATTATAAAAGATGAAATAGCGGCACATTTGGATAGCAGCAACAGGATCAGTCCAAGTCAGCATGGATTTACGAAGTGGAAATCAAGCTTGTTTAATCTTCTGGTATTTTTTTGAGGATGTAACTAGGACAGTGGACATGGGAGAGCCAGTGGATGTAGTGTACCTGGACTTTCAGAAAGCCTTTGATAAGGTCCCATAAAGGGGATCTGTGGGCAAATTTAGAGCACATGGTATCAGGGGTAGGGTACTGACATGGATAGAAAACTGGTTGGCCAGGAAACAAATAGGGATTAACAGGTCCCTTTCAGAATGGCAGGCAGTGACTAGTGGGGTACCGCAAGGCTCGGTGCTGGGACTGGAGTTATTTACCATATACATTAATGATTTAGATGAAGGGATTAAAAGTATCAGTAGCAAATTTGCAGATGACACAAAGCTAGGTGGCAGTGTGAACTGTGAGAAGGATGCGATGAGGGTGACTTGACAGGTTGAGTGAGATGGGTAGATGCATGGCAGATGAAGTTTAATGTGGATAAATGTGAAGTTATTCACATTGGTGGAAAAACAGGAAGGCACATTATTGTCTGAATGGTGTCAAGTTAGGAAAAGGGGAAGTACAAAGAGATCTGGGTGTCCTTGTTCATCAGTCACTGAAAGTAAGCATGTAGGTACAGCAGGCAGTGAAGTAAGCTAATGGCGTGTGGGCCTTCATAACAAGAGGAGTTGAGTATAGGAGCCAAGAGGTCCTTCTGCAGTTGTACAGGTGGCCTAGTGAGACCTCACCTGGAGTATTGTGTGCAGGTTTGGTCTCCAAATTTGAGTAAGGACATTCTTGCTATTGAGGGAGTGCAGTGTAGGTTTACAAGGTTAATTCCTGGGATGGCGGGACTGTCATATACTGAGAGAATGGAGCGGCTGGGCTTGTATACACTGGCATTTAGAAGGATGAGAGGGGATCTTACTGAAACATATAAGATTATTAAGGGATTGGACATGCTAGAGGCAGGAAACATGTTCCCGATGTTGGGGGAGTCCAGAACCAGGGGCCACATTTAAGAATAAGGGATAGGCCATTTAGAATAGAGATGAGGAAAACCTTTTTCACCCAGAGAGTTGTGAATCTGAGGAATTCTCTGCCTCAGTGGAAGCCAATTCTCTGGATGCTTTCAAGAGAGAGTTAGATAGAGCTCTTAAAGATAGCGGAGTCAATGTACATGGGGAGAAGGCAGGAACGGGGTACTGATTGTGGATGATCAGCCATGAATGGCAGTGCCTGCTCGAATAGATAGGACTACTCCTGCACCTATTGCCTATTGTCTATTGCCTATAAAAGATTTGGTGCCACGATGAGTCTGGGTGAATGTCACCTACCAATCTGTGGGAATTATTTTGCCATCAATTTTGAAAGACAGCGTCAGTTCATGGACCACCTCCTCAGCCAATCGTTTCAAAATATAGGGATGCAGCTTGTCAAGACATGGGAATTTAGTGGTTTCCAATTCTATTAGTATTTCCAACACGTTTTTATCCCGATACTAAATTCCTTTCATTGCCTTATTCACCATAACTGACGTCCTCCATTAATTCCATGAGGCTTTCTGCCTTATTCTATACTTTCAGTTAAACTTTTTTCTCCTAAAAAAAGATTTGTACTTCTTGAATAACTTTAGAATTGCTGCTTAACAGCAATGGAGCGCCGGAAGCCCGGGTTCGAAACTAACTACAGGTGCTGTCTGAAAGGAGTGTGTACGTTCTCCACGTGACCTGCGTGGATTTTCTCCGAGATCTTCGGTTTCCTCCCACACTCCAAAGACGTACAGGTTTGTAGGTTAATTGACTTGGTATGAATCTAAATTGTCCCTAGTGGGTGTAGTATAATGTTGATCCATGATAGCGGGGATCACAGGTCAGGGCGGACCCGGTGGGCCAAAGGGCCTGTTTCCGCACTGTATCTCCAAACTAAACTTCTATTTCCTCATCTACAATGTTAAACATTGACATACTTTTCTTCCCCTAGCAGTCCCCACGTGTCTTAAAAAGAAAATCTGTTTGCCCTCTCTCCCACCATGGTTGACATCCAGAATTCCTTAAGTGCTTCTCAAAATATAAAACATGCCAAAAGTGATCTTTCATGAGATTTCCAAAAAAAACTATTTTGCACTTGCTTATGGGTATTTTGGAAAGCTCAGCTTTTATTGTAAATAATCACCTGTGTACAAACATATCACATATAAGTAGCTTTCCATTTGATACACGACACCTTTTGAGAAATATTTCAAAGCAAGTGTCACTGAGTCAACAGCATCACTGCCACCCACACGTCCGTTAAACTAAAGGAAACAACAACGGCGCGCTACAGTACAGGTTGTGTAGGCAGAATGCCAATGAAGCCCTGAAATGCATTTCAAAATATTTCAGTACTGTGATCCATGTCATTTGTCACTGTATGGATAAGAACCTGAGAGAGCTATTCTTTATAAATGCAACACCTGAAGGCCTATCCTCCCTAGATTGAGGCAAACTAAAAGCAGTATTGTTTGTTATCAAACCAAACCTGCAAATGAAATTAGCCACTTCATAAGGAAAGTAAAGGAAAGAATGGAGTTTAGATATCCTTAATCTAATTAAACTAGAGTTAAATAACTTAAACTTCTTCAACTAGCAATAGACAATAGGTGCAGCAGTGGGTCATTCGGCCCTTCGAGCCAGCACCGCCATTCAATGTGATCATGGCTGATTATCCACGATCAGTACCCCTGCCGTTCCTGCCTTCTCCCCATATCCCCTGACAACGCTATCTTCACGAGCCCTATCTAACGCTCTCCTGAAAATTTCCAGAAAAAGAGCCTCCATCGCCCTCTGAGGCAGAGAATTCCTCATACTCACAACTCTCCAGGTGAAAAAGTGTTTCCTCATCTCCGTTCTAAATGACTTGCCCCTTATTCTTAAACTGTGGCCCGTGGTTCTGGACACCCCCAACATCAAGAACATGTTTCCTGCCTCTAGCGTGTCCAAACCCTTAATAATCTTATACGTTTCAATAAGATCCCCTCTCATCCTTCTAAACTCCATTCTCTCAGCATATGACAGTCCCACCATGCCGGGAATAACCTTGTAAACCGACGCTGCACTCCCTCAATAGCAAGAATGTCCTACCTCAAATTAGGGGACCAAAACTGCACACAATACTCCAGGTGTGATCTCACTAGGGCCCTGTACAACTGCAGAAGGACATCTTTGCTCCTATACTCAACTCCTCTTGTTATGAAGGCCAACATGTCATTCGCTTTCTTCACTGCCTGTTGTACCCACATGCTTACTTTCATTGACTGATGAACAAGGACCGCCAGACCACGTTGTACTTCCCCTTTTGCCCACTTGACACCATGGCCACCCTGCCGGCAGTCTGTTCGTTTTTTCATTCTTTTTATTATTTTTTAGTTTGTTAAAAGTTTGTTTTATGTGGGGATGGGGGATTGGGGGAAACTTTTGGTTTGTTTTATGTGGGGGGGGAGGGGGAGGGGGGAGGGGATCGGGGGAAACTTTTTTTTCAAGTCCTTACCTTGCCGGAGATGTGATAAATTTTCGGATCACATTGTCCGGGCTCTGCGGCCTAACATCATTGGAGCGGAAAGCCGTCTCAGACTGTCGTGAGCCCCACCGCGGGGTGCAGACTTAACATTGGAGCAGATCCCTTGCCTGGGATCGCTCCCACCACGGAATCAATACCAAGGGCTCGCAGTCTCGGGTGAGGCTAGTCGGGAGCTCCAACGTCGTGGAAGGTTCGACCAGCCCCGACGTGAGGTTTGATCGCCCGGTGCGGGGGAGCTGACATCCCCCCGATGCGGGAGCGGATCGCCTCGACGCGGAGGGCCTCAACACCGCTGGCTACGGTAGTCAAGATCATCCCGTCAACGGGGGCTCAAGGCCCACGACCGAGGAAGAACTGAAGGAAGATACAAACTTTATTTTGCCTTCCATCACAGTGAGGAATGTCTAGGAGTCACTGTGGTGGATGTTCATGTTAAAATGTGTTTTTGAGTGATCTGTTATTTTTAATTGTATGACTGACCTGGCCAATGAAATTCCTCGTATGTTGCAAAACATACTTGGTGAAAAAAGCGTAATTCTGATTTAGATAATCATCTTCCTTCCTGTTTTTGCTACCAAAGTGGATAACCTCACATTTATCCACATTAAACTGCACCTGCCCATTCATCGGAAGTGCCGGAAGTGGCGGCGCTGCCTGGCAGCTGCGGCTCGCCTGCAGTCCGTCTGTTTTTTCTTTTTTTTTGTTTGTTTTTGTTTATGTCTGTTTAGTTTATGTTAGTTTAGTTAGTTTATTAGATTGTATGGGGGGGGTGGGGTGGGAGAAACAGGGCTTAGTCCCTTCCTTCGGGGGGATACAACCTTTTCTTGTTGTATCCCCCTGTCTCCGTCTGCGCTGAGGCCCTAATGGCGGAGCTGACGGCCTCGGGCGGCGTTCGCTGCAGCGGCGGTGGCTCGACTGACCTGGCCTGGCGGCGGCGGCCCGACTTGGAGCTGTGGCGGACCGGCCTGGAGCGGCGGACCGGCCTGGAGCGGCGGCGGACCGGCCTGGAGCGGCAGCATTCCGGCGTTCCGGTGGTGGCGGCCCGATTTGGAGCGGCGTCCCGGCCTGGAGCGGCGGCGGCATTCCGGTGGCGGCGTCCCGGCCTGGAGCGGTGGCATTCCGGCGTTTCCGGTGGTGGCGGCCCGATTTGGAGCGGCGTCCCGGCCTGGAGCGGCGGCGGCATTCCGGTGGCGGCGTCCCGGCCTGGAGCGGCGGCATTCCGGTGTTTCCGGTGGCGGCGGCCCGATTTGGAGCGGCGTCCCGGCCTGGAGCTGTGGCGGCATTCCGGTGGAGGCGGCGGCCCGATTTGGAGCGGCGGCGGCATTCCGGCGTTCCGGTGGCGGCAGCGGTACCAACACCCGGCAGGGACAATACACCAGAGGCCTGGATCGCCTCAGCGCAGAGGGAGTACAAGGAGGGAAGGAGACAAAGACTAAGACTTTTGCCTTTCACCACAGTGAGGAGGTGTTTGCTGAACTCACTGTGGTGGATGTTAAATTTGTGTGTTTTTGTTATTTTTAAGTTATTTTGAATTTTTGTATGACTGCAGGCAACGAAATTTCGTTCAGACCGGAAGGTCTGAATGACAATAAAGGTAATCTAATCTAATCTAATCTAAAATCCAACCTGTCCAAGTCACCCTGCATCCTCCTTGCAGTTCACACTGCCACCCAGCTTTGTTTCATCTGCAAATTTAAATCATTAATATATATTGTAAATAGCTGCGGTCCTAGCAATGAGGCTTGCAGTACCCCACTAGCACGAGCAGAAATCGCTATCAAAACATGGGGGGGGGGGGGGGGGGGGCGGGGGGGAACACACACAAAATTTCTTGGTGCTCTCCCGCGCATGCGCGCACACACACGCGCGCGAGGCTTCGGCCATGGCCCTGTGGATGATAATATCGGGAGCTGCCCTGTTTGGTGACCGACCCCGAACTCCAGCAACAGCAGCTTCGTCCGCCCCAAACCGTGGGGCTTCAATCGGCTCGTCCGCGGTGCCTTTCATTGTCCGGCGCGGCTTAAAATCGGCCGCGGGATCTTCCATCCCCCAGCAAGGGCTTCCAAATCGGGAGCTTCGATCGCCTCGACAGAGCAATTTGACCGCGGGGGCGGTTAAAGATCCAGCAGCCGATTTTAAGCCACGTCGGGCCAAGCGATGAAAGGCCCAGCGAACGGGCCAATTCAAGCTCTGCTCTTTGTTTTTTACTCCACCAGGACATCCCGATCCTCACCGCGCTCTATCCTCAGTCCCACCCGATGTCTCTCTCGTCCAATTGGCGCCCTCGATCATCAGTCCCACCCCCACTGTCTTGCGGAAAGCAGAGATTTCACAATGCGTCCACAATTTCTCCTTAAGTACCCTGGAATGCAGACCATCAGGCCCCGGGGATTTATCAACCTTCAGTCCCATCAGTCTACACATCACCGTTTCCTGCCCAATGTGGATTTCCTTCAGTTCCCCTGTCACCCCAGATCCTCTGGCTAGTACATCAGGAAGATTGTTTGTGTCCTCGTTAGTGAAGATGGATCCAAAGTACCTGTTCAACTCAGCTGCCATTTCCTTGTTCCCCATGATAAATTCATCCTTTTCAGTCTTCAAGGGTCCAATTTTGGTCTTAACTAAAGGGTCCACATTTGGTCTACCATTAACTTTCCACAAGGAATTGTACCTCATTAACCCATAAGTCTAAAATAATGACCATCACATTGGCTACACTTTAATTACCTACGGGTTCAGAAAGGAAAAGCAGTCTTTCAGTGCCTTAAGCCTATTCTTCCATTCAATGGGGTCACAACCACTTGCTTTACAAAAAGGATTCATTTGCTTTGGCTCCATACTCCTGCATACCTCCAGCTAATGTATTGTATATGCAAAACTATTTATTGAGTGATACTTACACATTTTTGTGAGAGTGTTCCGGATCACCACATCCCCAAGACTGAAGAACTGATTCCTAATTCCTCTCCTCTAATATTACTGTTAATTATTTTTGGCTCAACTTGTCAACCAGAGAAACATCCTTTCATGATGCAGAATACAATGGGGATTCCAGATCTGGTCAATTCTGGACTAAGAATTCCTAACATTTCATTGGCATCATTTGTATGAACCTGCCACATTTTAATGATCCGTAGACATCTTAAATCTCACTAGACCTCTCCAATTCCTAGCTTTACTTTCTATAAACATGTGAATTATCTTTTCTTTGGTTACAATTATCCAAGGCAATATCCATACACCATTTTTTTGGCAACTCATTTAATCTGCCATTCACTTCATGAAGTAACCATGTGTTGTTCCACAAATTTGAATGTTACAATTCCAAATGTTATTATTCCATCCAATGCAGTGTCTTGTTTAAAAAAAAACTCCATGCCATATTTTGTATGAATAGCTAAAAATAAGAATGAAATAAACTTAGAAAAAAATATACAGTGAGCTAAAATAGACCAAGTCATTTCCTCCTGCATTTCTTCCCGTTTGATGGAGACGAGGTTGAAATAACAATCTAAAGAAATCCACAATAATAATTAGTCACTGTCAAAATTCAAGTCAGGCCAAGACAAGGTTGTCGAGTGCAAACTGGGTGAGTGCTTCGCAGAGCACATGTGTTGAGTCTGAGGGGAGACCCTGATCTTCATGCTGCCTGCCTCTTCAATTCCTATCCCATTCCCACGTTGACCTACTGCTTCAGCCTCTTGCACAGTTGCAATGAGGAACAAGCTTAAGGAACAGCACCTTACATTCCATCTGGGCACAGTGCAGTCTTCTGAACTTTATATTAAATTCTACAACTTCAGGAAACATGATTTCTATCTGTATCCGTCCTCGATCTGAGATAACAAGTTTAGCTTGTTAGTTGTTTTTTCCCCCCTCAGGGATTGGAGGACATGCCCAGCCCAACATGTCAAGCTGGCCTTCCCACTCTGCATTTTACACTCCTACATTCTTTGTTCTGATGTCATTTTCCACTGGATCCTGACCCAGATCTGTCAAGGACCGTGTGGTGGCTATCTGTGCACCAGTCTCCCCACGTTAAACAAAGTCACGCACTGGCGTCCTCCAACCCTGGAGATACCCATGGTCAGCCATGACCAAAGGGTGACTAAGATGTCCCTTCTCTAACTGCCACCCTGGTTAATCCCTTTCCTCTCTTCTACTTTCTGGGAGAGAATACAGGAGCTTGAAATCCTAGATATCTAGTCTTTGGAAGAGCTTCTTCCCCACTGTTATCAAGCTCCTGAACCAATCAGCTCTTTCACTCCCTCTTTCCAAAAGTGCTGTCACACATGGAACTTTACCACATTCGGTTAATCAATTATTGAGTTTTAGTTTTTTTTTAAACTACTACAGATTGCTCTACAATCATTACACCGTTCTGTTGTTTTGCACTTCTTGCATTTATTGTATCCATCATTACCATGTATACTTTATAAGCTTCATGTGAACAAGGAACTTTAATAAATCCTGGTTTATATGACAATAATAAACTAACCTAACTCCACCCATTCATTAATTGACCAGATATTTTGTTTAGTTTATCGCCAAGGTAACCCTGATTTCTCCATCACAGATATCCCCCTTCCTCAGTCCTCCATCCCACATGTTAAACCCCTTTAGTCTGACAAAGATCAGACAAGGGTCTTACATGCTCTTCCCAGAAATGGGTTTACTGCCATACTATACAATCACTCTACTTTTTCAAATCTCTTTTCCATCTGCAAGTCCACCTATTCCGCAATCTGTATCTTCTGCTTTGCTCCATCTATTGTATTTGAGTTTGAACTGACTGCATATCTGATCTGTCTGGATAAGATGCGTAAGAAAATTTTTCACTGTACGTCAGTAAACGATACAACAATTAACTGAAACATCTCTTCCCATAGATGCAACCTGACTTGATATTTCAAGCATTTTCTGTTTTTATTTCAGATTTCCAGCAGGCCAAATACTTAGTCGATCGGAGCAGCTCAATGCCCCAATTTACTTCATGATTTTGTACATCAACTTTCCTGATTAGCTCTCTATCGTTAGTAGGACTCATCTAAATTATAAAAAAATACAACCATCACAGATATTGCTGACAATGATGATCCATTAAATGGAAAACTCATGAAAACGCAGCAAACTCGAGCAGAAACTAGTGTAAGCAAAAGCTGCATCAGAAGTTCAGTTGTACCGCATGCATAATCAGAACATTTAGCTTGGACCGAAGAAATAGGAGGGAACTATCTTGAAATTAACTCTGACAAGACTTGAATTCAGATGCAGCTTCAAACCCCAGGGGATCACCTTAAATGCTTGGTGTTTTTAACCCTTACAGATGCAAAACTGGTGCTAAGAAATTAGATCCTGTCCAAAAATTGACATTTGAGAGAAAAGGTTTTATTTTTTAATTAAGCAGTCTTTATGGACTAGGAAAAAAAGCTAGTGGGAATAAGCAAGTTTGAAAGACTGTGTAAAGTACATTGGGCTTTTATTCTTTGAAGCCGAAAAAAGAGGACACTTGTTAAGTTATTACTTCATAGAAGTAAATGCATTCCCTTGGCAAACAATTGATATATATTTGAAGACTACAAGAATATTTCTGGCATGCCTGTGCTGAAATAAATGTTAATTTCAGGAATGAAATAGTAACTTACCGAGTGGTTTGTGATTATGAGTGTAGGTGGGGTTGTCATCAAAGTTGATTACTTCCATTTTCAACTTTCAAAAACACGCTGCTCTTGCTACAGTACATTACAGCAATTCGCACAGGTTAAACCATTAACTCACTCATGCCAAATTAGTAAACATTGTTCATTGAAAATAACAAACACATGCATTTGCTTTACATTTTCCAACATTGCAACTGATCACAATGTACATATTTGTAAATAAATCAGCACTTTAGTTTTGAATTTTTAGAAAATCAACATATCCTTTTAACAGTTAATTTATTTTGATATATTACCTTTTTGGACAATATTGTGCAAAGTAAAAACAATGACAATGTTGGAATTATGAAAACGTTACGAAAGTTAACATATAAACTGAAATGGAGAGATTGAAATTTGTCAAATTCAACAGTAGAAGTCATTTATAATAAGATTTTGGTTTAAAAAAACTCAAGGTCATTTTAAAGAGTTGATATTTTAAATACATAGTGTTAAAGGTCATTAGAAAATATGCAATATTTACTTCCTGTTAAAAATAAAATGTTCTCTCAACACAAATGACACATGGCTGTATATTAGTTTTCTTTACAAATTGCAAATGCAGCCTGCTGTACATTTGTGCCAATGAATATTTCATGAGGTTAAATAGTTTAACAGCATAGCCCAGACATTTAAGAAGTTGTGTGACCCCTCTCAGTGAAGGTTTAGTGCAGGCAGTAATCGTAGAAGTAATTAAGGAATCTCAAAATAACATGGAACATTTGTGCTGAAACTGTTAAAGAAGATTAGTACATACTGTTTCATAAAAATGATTTTAATTATTCTTCAATGGCTGCTTCCCCATTTTAGTTAAAGATCAGATAATGTGAGTATAAGCTGTGCATTTGGAAACTGCATGCGAAGCCCCAAGTATAACCACATCAAAGGCCAATGCAACCTTAATAGACGACCTACAATCCACCAAATGCGCCTTGTTCAACAATGCAAAGTAGAATCTATATTTTGTAAGTGTGTGTGTGTGTGTATATATAGGCATTCACATGCATGCTTAGGGTTGTAATCAAGACCGGGAACTAAAACTCAGGCAAGGACACACCAAGTGGAAGATCAAACACAGCCACTAACAAGCCCAAGATGCAAACCAGACATGTGTCCCCACTTATTTTTATTGCAAACCTGCACGGTTCGCTCGCTTTCTGAAGTCTGTCAACATCCAACGCATGTCGTCCATACCGGTCCTCAGCTGCTGCCAGCCGACCCTGTCGTGAAATGTACACCTGGCAAGTTAAGTTTGTTTAGTAGAGGATCCGCGTTATCTTTGCGTTTTCGGCGTGTCGTTGGTGTTGGTGTTGGTGTTGTGAGGCCGCCGCCGCCGCCGCCGCCTCGATTGGGCCGGAGATCCTGTAGGTTGGATCGTTGGATTGGGCGGGCTGCCGAAGGCGCCGCCTGCCTGCCTGCCTGCTTCCGGCCGCCCGCTTCCGGCTGGCGCGTTGCTAGGGGTAGGTGTCAGCGGCGAGTGAGTGAGTGAGACCTTGGGCCGGACATGGGCCCCACTCTCATCCCCGAACTCCTCCTGGCCACCCTCCTGCTCCTGCACCTGCTGTGCCGGCCCGCCGCCTCCACCCTGCAGGACGTCACGGACGAGCTCTTCGCCTCGGAAGCGCGGGGGACGGTGGCCGCTTTCGGTGACTTTAACTCGGATAAACAAACTGACATCTTTCTGATCAGATCAAGTGAGTAACCACAAGTAGCCTTGATAAATCCTCTAAATATGTCTTTGTTCTGCTGTCTATCCCGTGCTCCTTTGTAAATCATCTACATCTGTCTTTAGTGGTGGGGGGTTCTTGTATATATCATTTTATCTCCTTTGTAAATCATCAACAATTGTCTTTTTTGTAAACCAACATCTGTAGTTCCTTGTGTGTCTCCTTTGTAAATCATCTTACGATTTATAAATGAGACACCAAATCATGTATTGGTGATGTATCACCAAATCGTGTATTGGTGAGGATGGGATTTGCTGTTCGTATTTTAACTTACTATGAGAATAAATCAGTATGCGTTTATTTACATACTAAATCCACTGTTCTCCAATCATCTGCAATTCCTTGTGTTTTTATTTTTATTCATAGGAGTTCTTCAGCAATTCCAATTGTGTTTTGCGTTGATCAATTAAGTAATAAAGCGTAATTTAGACATTTCCTATGTTTCCATATTTGAGGAACTTAATTTGAAAGCCTACATTTGGTCTTAGGTTTATTAGTTTCACCTGTACCGAGAAACAGTGAAAATCTTTTAAATCTTGAAAGCCAAACACAAGCACAACACGTGGAGTGAAGAGAAAGAAACCAAAGTGCCAAATATAATTTCTCAAACTTAGTGTCATGTTTCTAAAATCCAAAGGCTGCAATAAGCTAGGTTAGAAGATCGGGACTAGAAGGACCATTCAGAAGTCTGATCGTCTATTTACAGAGCGGAAGAAGCTGTTCCTGAGTATGGTGATATGTGCTTTTGTATCTTATGCCTGACAGAAGTGGGAGAAGAACGGATGACTGATTTGCCAAGACAGCAAAATGTTGATGAAGTCAATGGTAGGGAGGCTAAAAGCAGTTGTTGGTGAGACCACTCTTCCCAGATATGGGAAGAATGCCATTTAATTGGAAAGAGATTCACCAAGATGTTACCTAGGCGTACTGGTGTGATTTGTCGGGAAATATTAGCATTTTTTTCCTTGGAGTGTAGGGAACTAGGGGATTACCTTATTTAGGTGTACAAGATCATGAGGCGCATGGTTAAAATCAATGTTTGCTATCTTTTTCCCAACAGAGAGGATTCTTAATTTAGAAGGCATAGGCTAAAGCACCTGTCCCACTTAGGCAACTTTTTAGGCGAGCGCAGGAGACTCTGCGCTCGCCACATGTTCGCTGGTGGTCTCTGGTGAGTCTCCTTCATGGTCGCGAGGAGTTCCCGCATTCTGGGAACTAGTCGCGGCCTCAGTATGGTCGCAGCATATTTTTCAACATGTTGAGAATTGGTCGCCTTGAAGACACTCGATACTTTTGTCGTTGTAGGTGTAGTGGTAGTTGGGTCGCCATGTTGTAGGTAGTTGCAGTAGCCGTAGATGAGTTAATCTCCTTTGCTGACTGGCCATTTTCATTGGCTCATTGGGGGAAAAAAAACGTAAACACGAGTTTTCAGAACCAAGGAAAACCGACTGGTAATGTTAAATGCCCGCCAAACTTCACAGCTGTGTATCTAAGGCTTATTAAACGTTGTCTAGCTTCTTAAAAGTGTGTCCACTCCTTCCCCCTCCCCCCCCCCCTATTGATAAAGGAAATTGTCAATTATAAAATGGCATCTGGAAACGTGAGCTTTCGAAAAACAATGTTTACAGATATTGTTAGAGCATTGGTAGACAATCCTTTGGCAACTGTGCATTTCTAACAAGATTAGTTCAGTTCCAGGGTTACACAAAAAGCTGGAGAAACTCAGCGGGTGCAGCAGCATCTAAGGAGCGAAGGAGATAGGCGACGTTTCGGGTCGAGACCCTTCTTCAGACTGGTCAGGGATCAGGGAAACGAGAGATATAAACAGTGATGTGGAGAGATAAAGCAAGAACAATGAGTGAAAGATATGCAAAAAAGTATTGGTGATAAGGGAGCAAGCCATTGTAAGCTGTTTCTGGTGTGAAAATGAGAAGCTAGTGCGACTTGGGGGGGGGGGGGAGATGGAGAAGGAATGTCAGGGCCCGAGGGAGAGGTGGGGGGGGGGGGAAGGGAGCAGTCTGGGTTAACAGAATTGGGAAAATTCAATGTTTAAGCCCAGAGGATGCAGACTCCCCAAGCGGAATATGAGATGTTGTTCCTCAAACTTGCAGTTCAGTTCCAGTTCAGTTTAGTTTATTGTCAAGCATACCGAGGTACAGTGAAAAGCTTTTTGTTGCGTGCTATCTAGTCAGCAGAAATACAATACATGATTACAATCAATCCATTTATGTGTATAGATACATGATAAGGGAATAGACAGGAGTTAAAACTTGATGTAAATGGTCAATTTAATGGTATTGGGATAAGAGTGAGAACATGGAGAAGAAAGATATAGGATTGGTCTGAAGAAGGATCTCAACCCGAAACGTCACCCATTCCTTCGCTCCATAAAAATGTTGCTTGTCACGCTCCAGCCTTATGTGTCTGTCTTCGGTTTAAACTAGCTTCTGCAGTTCCTCCTTGCATATGATTCCTGGGATGTCAGGACTTTCATATGAGGAAAGATTGGATAGACTCGGTTTGTACTCGATGGAATTTAGAAGATTGAGGGGGGATCTTATAGAAACCTACAAAATTCTTAAGGGGTTGGACAAGCTAGATGCTGGAAGATTGTTCCCGATGTTGGGGGAGTCCAGAACAAGGGGTCACAGTCTAAGGATAAGGGGGAATTCCTTTAGGACCGAAATGAGGAAAACATTCTTTACACAGAGAGTGGTGAGTCTCTGGAATTCTCTGCCACAGAAGGTAGTTGAGGCCAGTTCATTGGCTATATTTAAGAGGGCGTTAGATGTGGCACTTGTGGCTAAAGGGATCAGGGGGTATGGAGAGAAGGCAGGTACGGGATACTGAGTTGGATGATCAGCCATGATCACATTGAATGGCGGTGCAGGCTCGAAGGGCCGAATGGCCTACTCCTGCACCTATTTTCTATGTTTCTATGTTTCTATGATGAGGGAACAAGGTAAAGCCAGCAAAGCCTGTCAAGGATAGTTTGAGGAACATCAAAGAGGTAACTAGGAGTTCGAGAGAGAGTTAGATTTAGCTCTTAGGGCTCAGTGAATCAAGGGATATAGGGAGAAAGCCAGAACGGGGTACTGATTTTGGATGATCAGCCATGATCATCCACCAGGGGCACCGCACGATTGGCAGCCCCGCCAACAGTCTGGTTTTCTTTTCGTCTTTTTTTAAATGTTTAGTGTGTGTTCAAAGTCTGTGTAAATGTTCTCTGGTTTGTTTTATGTGGGGGGAGGGGGAGGGGGAGGGGGGGAGACTTTTTTTCAGTTTCTTACCTTACCGGAGATGTGATTAATTTTCGGATCGCATTCTTCGGTCGCTCTGGAGATCTCCTCAGACTGCCCTTGGTCCCCACCGCAGAGGCGTGGACTAAACATCGGAGTCGATCCCTTGCCTGGCAACGCTCCACTGCGGACTTTACATCGGGATCTCGCAGTCTCGGGAGAGGCCGTGGATGTCGGGAGCTCCAATGTCGCGGAAGGTTCGACCAGCCCGACCATCTGGCGCGGAGGAGCTGACATCACCCCCCGATGCAGGAGCTGATCGCCTCGACACGTAGGGCCCGCCGCCGGCTATGGGGGTCAAGATCATCCCGTCAACGGAGGGCTCAAGGCCCCCGACCATTCGAGAGCAAAGGGAAGAGATTGAACTTTTTTTCGCCTTCCATCACAGTGACTCACTGTGATGGATGTTTATGTTAAAATATGTTCTGTGTGTTCTGTTGCTTTTTACTTTTATGACTGGCTTGGCAAATGAAATTCCTCGTATGTTGCAAAACATACTTGGCTAATAAAGTATTATTGTGATTGTGATCATATTGAATGGTGGTGCTGACTCGAAGGGCAGAATGGCCTACTCCTGCACCTATTTTCTATGTTCAGCCCTGCTCTCTGGTTGAATATTTTAAGAGAAAATATGACAAATAATTTCAAAGAAAGCTGTAAGACAAAGCTGGATAGCTATAAGAAAAAGCAAATACATGTTTTCTAGAATGTGAACTGAGATGGTTGCAAGGTTAAAAGTTATCGTAAGGTTCACAGATATTTTCACAATATTTAATTTTCTATGCAGTTTTCTGGCAATGGTCCCCAAGTGCCTGAAGTCAGCTACCATAGTGCCGGTGCCGAAAAAGTAAAAAAATCACCAACCTGAACGACAACCGTCCGGTTGCCTTAACACCAATATCCATGAGGTGCTTTGAAAGGCTGGTCCTCTCACACATCAAATCCAGCATCCCTGCCTCACTGGACTCGCATCAATTTGCATACAGGGCAAATAGATCCACAGAGGATGCCATATCTCTGGCTCTTCACACTGTCCTGACTCGACTGGAAAGATAGAACACGTACGTGAGGATGCTTTTCATAGACTGCAGCTCTGCCTTCAACACGGTCATCCCCACCAAGCTCACCACCAAACTCCACCATCTAGGCCTCAGCTCGTCGATATGCGACTGGATCCTGAATTTCCCGATGGAGCGACCGCAGGCAGTGAGACTGGGCCCGCACCTGCCCTCACCCCGAGCACTGGCACACCACAGGGCTGTGTACTGAGCCCCATGCTCTACTCCCTCTTCACACACGACTGTGTTCCTGCATTCGACACCAACACCATTGTCAAGTTTGAAGACGACACAACGGTGATCGGGCTGATCACCAACGGTGATGAAACACACTACAGAGCGGAGGTGCAGAACCTGACGGACTGGTGCTCAGATAACAATCTGTCCCTAAACACCTCTAAGACCAAGGAGCTGATTATCAACTTCAGAAGGACACATAATGGGGAATACGCTCCAATCTCGATCAACGGGGACAGTGTGGAGAGAGTGTCCAGCTTTAGGTTTCTGGGCCACACATTTCAGAGGACCCCACATGGTCCACCAACACCGCTGCGCTGGTCAAGAAGGCACAACAATGACTGTTCTTCGTGAGAATACTGAAAAAGATTGGTCTGCCCCAACAGCTGCTGACGACCATCTACCGCTGCACCACAGAGAGCATACTAACATATGGCATCCCTGTGTGGTATCTCAGCTGCACGGAGGCGGAGAGGAGAGCTCTTCAGCGCGTCGTCCACAAAGCGCAGAAGATAATTGGGACACAGCTATCAGCCTTGGAGGGCATCTACCATACACAGTGCCGCAGGAAGGCCATCAGCATTTACAAAGACGCCTCACACCCTTGCAATAGTCTGTTCGAACTTCTACCTTCCGGCAGACATTACATGGCCTTCTACGCCCGCACCTCCAGACTTAGTAACAGCTAACTTCGCAATCGAGCGGACGAAATCCGTAGGGTTCCTATTAAATCTTTCCCCTCTCACCTTAAAACTATGATCTTTGGTCCTTGATTCCCCTACCCTGTGTAAGAGACTGCATTCACCCTATCTGTTCCACTCATGATTTTACACTTTTTCTTTTGCATTTTCAGAAAATCAATTGGTAATCTTATTGGCTGATTTAAAAGCACCCTATTTCAAACCAAAACCAAAAGTCGTAATACCATGGAGGTGAGTGGTTATTTTGTTGTTCCTCTCTTGCTTCTATGTGTCCTTTTTTTGTGTCTGTGCGTCGGGGTGTGTGTGGGGGAGGGGGGGGGGGGGGGGTAAATAGATAGTTAAATCATTGTTGTTTTTGTTGCTTTCAGTGATCTGGTGATTACCAGTGTGGTACCGGGCGACTATGATGGGGATTCACAAATGGATGTACTCCTCACTCTTTATTCTACTCACAACATGACTGCTGTTGTCTTCTGGGGGAATAATCAAACATTAGGTCAGTTTGTGCTTTCCTTATCAAAACATCATTTTACTCTACCAAAATAGATCTTTCACTTGTTCCATCTGTAATTAAGAGACAAAGATTTTTACAAGATGAATATCCTGTTATTCAAAATTTTTGTCGAAGAATGTGAACAATACAAAATACTTGTAATATTGTTGCACATTAAGCAATGTAAACGATGCCATTATGTTACTTTCACCATTTAATTATGCACAATTAGAATTACACATTTAAATCTTCGATTTAAGCATCTGCTGTTCCTTCCTACACATTAGAATTAAGCAATTTGGTTTTAAAATAGATTATTACTTATTTAATTCTCAAAATATTAGCTATCAATCCAATTCAACAATTAATACCATAAAATGCTGGAAAAACTTAGTAGGTCAGGTAACATCTACTCGACTTAATTGAGTACTTTTACTTAATTTGAGTACTCAAATTGAGTACTTTTATCAGAATTGGTAAATATGTTTTTTAATGTTTTAAGTTCCACCAAAGGATCGTTGACCGGACAACCTAACTCTGGTGTAGGAAGGGACAGAAGATGCAGGTTTAAATCGAAGATAGACACAAAATGCTGGAGTAACTCAGTGGGTTTCAGCCCATTCCTTTCTCCGACCTAACTCTGGTTCTCTTTCCGCTGTCATTGCAGGCTTGTGGAGTGTTTCCAGCATTTTCTGTTTTTACTATGATTTAACTTACCAAGAAGGATTGGAGAGAACAAACTGAAAACATAATTTAGAAAATTATTTACTTGTTCATTCAATTTTGCATTTTGGCCTGTACAAATTTTTATATTTGCTTGTAATATTTATTTTTTCTTAGATCCAAAGGTTTTTACTTTTCTCAGTCAGAGCTTTTTGGATGAGCCGCTAGTACTTGAGTAAGTACACTATATGTTTTTACCTATATTTGAAGATAACTAAATGGATAATGGGCAACATTATTTAATCATAATGGTTAGCTTGCCCTAAACTGAAAAAATAATTTCTTACCACAAGTCTTCCTTGTCTGCCTTGTAAGTCACCAAACACTTATCAATGCACTGGAAGGTCAAAGGTTCAGAGATTATTCCTTCTAAGCTCCACCGAATTCTCAGTATTTCTACTGACTTTATCTCATGGGTCAAATAAGATAAATATTGTAACATTCTCTGCCAATGTTCTCTGTGAAAACGCAAACGTGAGTGGTGTGTCTGTGGGAGAAGAGGGATTTGTTGGGCTGGATTTATTAAAGTTCTTAGTTAGCTGATGTTTTATTTGTTGTTTCTCAATACCCATGTTTATTCCATTTCAGTTTTAATGGTGATATGATACCTGATATTTTTGGAACAGTCAGGGGAAATCTAAAGCCGCAGATATGTTCCTTGATTGGAAGGTAAGGGCCAATATTCATGTTATATTCTGTTGAATACATTTTATCAAACCCAGAACCACCAGGAAGAAGAATATTTATTAGAGGCTTTTGATAGACACATGGATATGCAGGGAATGGAGAAATATAGATTACATGCAGACAGAGATTACTTTAACCTGGCCGAAGGGCCTATTTCTGTGCTGTGCTGTTTTATGGTCTTGAAGAAATAAAAGGTTTGTATATATGTCATTCTCTT
Source organism: Raja brachyura (assembly GCA_963514005.1). The sequence continues at coordinate 3,835,259 of OY740797.1, read as the reverse complement.
CATTTGAATAAATATTTAACTGCACTCTTGAATATTAAATCAATCCAGCAATTAAATCTCATTTTAATGCATCAATTATTGAAATGAAGAAAGGAATTTCATTATTAAGGAAATTACATTAAAGATATTATATCAAATGATTTGCGTTAGACTGACTACATTCTATTCATTAGGTAAAACCCACATCATATGAAATGAGTATCTTTTTTCCACTTTTAATCCATCATCATCTAATGTATTGAAGCAAACTGATGTGACCAGTTTGGTTAGGAAAATAAATAGTTTCTGAGTGCTTTGGAAGAAAATCTGCTTTGGTGTGTTCTCATTCATCAGTGTATTGTGTTAGCAGAATGAATTGTAAACCAGAATATATTTCACTGTCAGCATCGCTGTCTTTTTCAATACTCTGATCACAAGATATTTGGCACACAATAATTTGTCACATCACATTTACCACAAACTGCAAATGTTACTGGATTTAATGATTGGACAATGACTCTTAACATTTCATTACTTCCCACACCGAGCCTAGGTACAAATTGTTTTGGAGTTGTAAAGATGCAAGCTTTTCTTGACATAATTAATGCCAAGTTCTGTTACATCATGACATAACCAGAAGGTAATCCAACGCTAATGTGCTTTATCTGCTTGTCCACTCTCAGGTTTTTATTTGACCTTTCATAAGGTTGAAGTTGATATTCCTATGCTTGTTGTCAGTAATCAGCTCCATCCTTACAACCTTCTGAGATATCTGGAGAGACATGACTGCCGATGCAGGAATCTTGAGCAAAACACAAAATGCTGGAGGAACTGAGCATTTTGTGTTGGGACCCTTCTTCAGACCCTTCCCTCCCCAGATCTTGTCATAAGGTCTTCTTCTTCTGTCATATGTCTTTTAGACCTGCAGCTCCGTTGAGGTGAACCAGGCCAACGTGTCATCGTCCAGGTCAATCAGACCTCGTTCACCATTCGGTGGTCGGTGTTTGGGGTAACTAGTGACTGTGCTCCACTGTCTGTGTTGGGTCCCCACACTCGCAGGAGACGCTGTCCACGAGGCCCCACCTTTTCAACGCTACTTCATAGCGTCCGACACCTGTCCTCAAGCTGTCGAGGGTTGTCCACTGGTTTCAGGGCAGGTCCTGGCCAGGGACGTCCATGGGGTTATTGATGTACTGGTGTAGCCTAGATGGTTCCGCTGACTTCCACTGGTTGTCATTCATAAGGTCTTAAATGATATGAGTTGAATTAAGCCATGTGGCCCATCAAATCTACTCTGCCATTCAATCATGGTTGATATATCTCTCCCTCCTAACCCCATTCTTCTGCCTTCTCCCCATAACCTCGGACACTTGTACTAATCAAAAATCTATCTACCACTGCCTTAAAAATATCCACTTACTTGGCCTCTACAGCCTTCTGTGGCAAAGAATTCCACAGATTCACCAGCCTCTAACTAAAGATAGCGGAGTCAAGGGATATGGGATGAAGGCAGGAACTGGGTACTAATTGTGGATGATCACAATGAATGGTGGTGCTGGCTCGAAGGACCGAATGGCCTACACGTACATCTATTGTAAATAAATTTATCCTCATCTCTTTCTTAAAAAAACATCCTTTAATTCTGAGGCTATAACCTCTGGTCCTAGACTCTCCCTTTCCACATCCACTCTATCCAAGCCTTTCATTATTTTGTATGTTTCAATGAGGTCCCCTCTCATTCGTCTAAACTCCAGCGAAAACAGGGCCAGTGCTGACAAATGCTCATCATAGGTTAACCTACTTGAACCTTAACCTACTTAACCTCAGTTGAGCAAAGGGGACTTTGAAAGCATGAGAGAGGAGCTGGCCATGGTAGACTGGAAAAGTATCCTAGCAGGAATGATGGTGGAACAGCAATGGCAGGAATTTCTGGGCATAAGCCAGAAGACGCAGGATCATTTCATTCCAAAAAGGAAGAAAGATTCTAAGGGGAGGAGGAGGCAACTGGCTGACAAGAGAAGTTAAGGATAGAATAAAACTAAAAGACAAGATATATAACACAGCAAAGAGTAGCCGGAAGCCAGACGATTGGGCAACTTTCATAGGACAACAGAATGAAAGAAAACGGACAATACGGGCTGAAAAGATGAAGTAGGAGAGGAAGCTGGCCAGGAATATAAAGGACAGTAAAAGCTTCTTTAGATATGCTAAGGGAAAAAGTGGAGCAAAGTGAAATGTGGGTCCCTTGAAGGCAGACACAGGTGAAATTATTTGGGTAACAAGGAAATGGCAGAAGAGTTGAACAGGTACTTCGGATCTGCCTTCATTAAGGAGGACACAAACAATCTCCCGGATGTACTGAAGGACAGAGGATCTAAGGGGGTAGAGGAACTGAAATAAATTTTCATTAGGCGAGAAATAGTATTGAGTAGGCTAATGGGACTGAAGGATGATAAATCCCCTGGGCCTGATGGTCTGCATCCCACGGTCCTCAGGGAGGTGGCTCTAGAAATAGTGGACGCATTGGTGATTATTTTCCAATGTTCGAACGATTCAGGATCAGTTACTGCGGATTGGAGGATAGCTAACGTTATCCCACTTTTCAAGAAAGGAGCGATAGAGAAAACGGGGAATTGCAGACCAGTTAGCCTGACTTCGGTGGTGGGAAAGATGCTGGAGTCAATTATTAAAGATGTAATAATGGAGCATTTGGATAGCAGTAAAAGGATTAGTCCAAGTCAACATGGATTTATGAAAGGGAAATCATGCTTGACTAATCTTCTGGATTTTTTTAAAGATGTGACAAGTAAAATGGATGAAGGGGTGCCAGTGGATGTAGTGTATTCTAGATTTTCAGAAAGCCTTTGAAAAGGCCCCGCACGGGAGACCGGTGACTGAAATTAGAGCACATGGTATTAGGGGTAGGGTGTTGACATGAATAGAAAATTGGTTGGCAGACCGGAAGCAAAGAGTAGGAGTGAACAGGTCTTTTTCAGAATGGCAGGCAGTGGCGAGTGGAGTGCCGCAAGGCTCATGTGTTGGGGCCGCAACTGTTTACCATATATATTAATGATTTGGAACAGGGAACTAGGAGCAACACTAGCAAGCTTGCGGATGACACAAAGCTAGGTGGCAGTGTGAACTGTGAAGAGGATGTTAGGAGGTTGCAGGGTGACCTGGACAGGTTGAGTGAGTGGGCAGATGAGTGGCAGATGCAGTATAATATAGATAAATGTAAGGTTATCCACTTTGGCGGCAAAAATAAGGTGGCAGATCAATGGGGTTAGGTTAGGCAAGGGGGAGGTGCAGCAAGACCTGGGCGTCCTTGTACACCGGACACTGAAAGTTGGCATGCAGGTACAGCAGGCAGTGAAGAAAGCTAATGGAATGTTGGCCTTCATAACAAGAGGATTTCAGTATAGGAATAAAGAGGTTCTTCTACAGTTGTATAGGGCTCTGGTGCGACCACATCTGGAGTATTGTGGCCAGTTTTGGTCTCCGAATTTGAGGAAGGACATCCTTGTGATTGAGGCAGTGCAGCGTAGGTTCACAAGATTGATCCCTGGGATGGCAGGACTGTCATGTGAGGAGAGATTGAAAAGACTAGGCTTGTTTTCACTGGAGTTTAGAAGGATGAGAGGGGGATCTTATAGAAACATATAAAATTATAAAAGGACTGGACAAGCTAGATGCAGGAAAAATGTTCCCAATGTTTGACAAGTCCAGAACCAGGGGCCACAGTCTTACAATAAATGGGAAGCCATTTAAGAATGAGGTGAGAAAAAACGTTTTCACCCAGAGAGTTGTGAATTTGTGGAATTCCCTGCCACAGAGGTCTGTGGAGGCCAAGTCGCTGGATGGTTTTAAGAGAGAGTTGGATAGAGCTCTAGGGACTAGTGGAATCAAGGGATATGGCAGGCACGGGTTATTGATTGGGGATGATCAGCCATGATCACAATGAATGGCGGTGCTGGCTCGAAGGGCCGAATGGCCTCCTCCTGCACCTATTTTCTATATTTCTACTAATTTCTGTGATCTTTCTTGTAAACATTCTCTGGATCCTATCAATAGCCAGCACATCCTTCCTCAGACATGGTGTTCAAAATTGCTCTCTTGCAAATATTATAGTTGGTCAAATGTTATTCATCCGTGAGTTGAAAGAAATCACAATGGAATTTTGTATTTTCCTGCAGCAAATAGTTAAGAGAAACTGGAGCATGATTCATTTGTCATAAGAAACAGGAGCAGATGTAGACCTACAGCCCTCAAGTCTATTCCACCGTGCAGTAATGATTTGTCAGATGTTTCGTTTGCTCCAACTCATTTCCTGTTTGATTATTATCAAACTTGGTTTCTCCTTTAAAGGTTAACTGCACATATGTACACGTATGAGGTAGTGAATTTCAAAGATTACAACCACTGAAGTGTAAAGCATCCCTTCTCTCAATCTTTTGGCTGACCCCCTATATCCCCAATTGTAGACTCTTCACCTTGATGGAGAGGTCGAGGCTCTGAAGATTAGAGCTATCCCTCCAAGAGCGGAAATGATAAATTGCATTTCCACTTCTCATTGTGAAAGTTTAGAGTTCAGATACCCGGGGATTCCAGTCGGATTTCTGTTGGCTTATCGTGTTCCCACAATTTATCATAATGGGTCTCAAAAAGCTGGAATTTGAAATAAAAACATGGGGAAAATGCCGGAAACATTCAGTAGGTTAGACAGTGTCTACAGACAGAATCAAAGTCAACATTCAGTTTTGCTTTCAAAGTTAACTTTGTTTCTCGTTGCTAAGTATTGCTGAGTGTTTGCAGCTTTTTTCTGTTTTTGTTTAGGAGCAACAGAACAGTACAACACATGAAGCCCTATGGCCCTTTGCCAAAATTGATCCCAAAATAATCTAACCTCATCTGCCTGCGCATGATACATATCGCTCCATTCCTTGCACATCCACGTGCCTGTCTAAAAGCCTCTTAAAAGCCATTATCGTATCTGCCTCCACCACCATCTCCGGCAGTGTGTTTCAGGTACACATAGAAACATAGAAACATAGAAATTAGGTGCAGGAGTAGGCCATTCTGCCCTTCGAGCCTGCACCGCCATTCAATATGATCATGGCTGATCTTCCAACTCCGTATCCTGTACCTGCCTTCTCTCCATACCCTCTGATCCCCTTAGCCACAAGGGCCACATCTAACTCCCTCTTAAATATAGCCAATGAACTGGCCTCAACTACCCTCTGTGGCAGAGAGTTCCAGAGACCCACCACTCTGTGTGAAAAAATTCCTTCTCATCTCGGTCCTAAAGGATTTCCCCCTTATCCTTAAGCTGTGACCCCTTGTCCTGGACTTCCCCAACATCGGGAACAATCTTCCTGCATCTAGCCTGTCCAACCCCTTAAGAATTTTGTAAGTTTCTATAAGATCCCCTCTCAATCTCCTAAATTCTAGAGAGTATAAACCGAGTCTATCCAGTCTTTGTTCATAAGACAGTCCTGACATCCCAGGAATCAGTCTGGTACACACCACACTCGGGCGTTTTGAAAAAGAAGTGTAATGGCCAGATTATGGTTAGCAAACTTTCATGAATAGCAATACAATAATAACCCAATAACTATAACAGAGATGTTAGCTAATGGTTATTGGCCAATTCCTTTCATTTCAAAATGGTGCCTATACTCAATCTTGCAACCTCTCAGTCTCTTGACAAGTCTGATCTGGATATGCAATTTCTTAATTTCTCGCTTTAAGGCCTCCTGTCCAGGCCAAACTGGATTGGTGAAGTTGAGGTTGGCCTGGCCAAGTTAAGGGATGATAAAGCTGCATGCTGCTTTTTTTTAGTTGACAGATGAATGTTAGCCGAGTCATCAACAGAATTTCCCTACTCTTTAATAGACCCAAAAGCTGCAGTAACTCAGCATTTCGAGTCGAGGCCCTTTTCAGACTGCCCTACTCCAGCTTTTTGTATCTATCTTCGGTTTAAACCAGCATCTGCAGTTCCTTCTTACACATTCCCTACTCTTTGAATCGTTTTATGCCTCATCTGACATATGGCTGCTCCAGCACTGGCATTCCTATAATTCAGTGAATCATATTTAGAGCTGGAGTAAGAGTTTGCCTTTGTTCCATGAACAAATGATTCAGCAGTGAGAATCTGGCAGTGTGGCATGGAATGATTCATTAATACACCCATTATAGTACGTAATACACTGTTGAAAGACAAATATATGGACAATGTTTTAAAGTTGAAACAGAAATTGTGAAATAGTGCCAACATTGGGTGAGAGTTGAGAGTGAGAATTTGCGAGGGGGCGTAGTGACCGAGTCTGGGGGGGGGGGGGGGGGGGGGGAGACGGGGTGTTTTTGGTAGGGAGCGTTTGCATTTTTCAGCTTGAAATTGTGCAATCTGGTGCATACTGTTGCGAGTCTTTTAACTTACACTTGATGCTTCAATTCATGCTTCAAATTGGATTAGGTATGAATAAAGTTAGGCTAAATTATATTCCTAACTACATTCCACAGTACAGCCAGGCTCTGATCAACAGGTGCAGCACATGATTCACCTTAGTATATTCATGTGTGGAAATCAGATTATAATTTATGCTGTTATGCATATATACAGCGAAACAAAAACCTAGAAACAAGGCAAGAGGAGTTGGACTTCCATCACTGTTCTGCACAAATAAATCAATCAACCTTACCCTTTGACTATAGAAACAAGACGAAAATAATGCCACATATTCAACCGTATGTGGTTCAATGAAATTAAGATATATATGTAAAACATATATATGGAAACAGGCCCTTCGACCCACCAAATCCACACTGACCAGCAATCTACCTTACACCAGTTGTATCCTACACGTCACGGACAATTTGCAGAAGCCAATTAACCTACAAACGGGCACTTCTTTCAGATGTGTGAGAAACCGGAATATCCAGAGAAAACCATGTGGTCATAAGGAGAATGTACAAATACTGTTTAGACAGCACCCGTAGTCAGGATCAAATCTGGGTCTGTGGTGCTGCAAGACAGCAACTCTACCGCTGCGCTACCGTGCCACTCCATTAAATTATTTTTTCTGTAATATATTATGGTGTCACGTCAATAAAGATGAACACATGATTATAATTTCTGCCCCAAGTTGGATAACACACATCTCTAGTCATTGTGTTTTATGGCTGGTTTTCAACCTCTTCAGTCTGAAGGTCTCAACCCGAAACATCACCTATTCTTTCTCTCCAGAGATGCCGCATGTCCTACAGAGTTATTCCAGCTTTTAGTGTCTATCTTCAGTTTAAACCACCATCTGCAGTTCCTTCTTACACTCTTTGTTAAGCAAAACAGGTTCTATTCTCAAAATATTATTCACCTCAACCAAGTCTTTTCTTTACCTCCGTTACTACAGAGAATACAATCGCAGTTATCAAACCTTTCTTCAAAGTGAAAAAAAAATTCCAACCCCGCCAATATGTTCATAAATCGCCCCTGGATCCTCTCCAGAGCAATTGCACCTTTTCTACAGTGTGTCACAGTCTTACAGCATAGAAACAGGCCCTTCATCCCAACTTGTCCATGCAGATCAAGATGCCCCATCTAAACTAGTCCCATTTATCTGCATTTGCCCCATATCCCTTTAAACCTTGTGTGTGTGTTAGGTTGTGCATGAGAGTGTGTGTCAGTGAAGCGGCGACAACACCCGGAGTGAGCGGAGACTTGGCGATGTCCAGGGAGCATTTCCCTCTCTTCCCCCTTCCCCCCCCCCCCCCCCCCCCTCTCCGGGAATGCGGGCCGGCCCAGGTGCTCTCTGTCCAGCTAGGGTCTGGGGGAGGTGAGGGTCAGTGACCCGGGGGTCCGGGGGAGGTGAGGGACAGTGGCCCGGGGGTCGGGCAACGGAGCGAAAGCCCGAGATTCATCCCCGCGGCTCCGGAGACGGCATCGATGCCCCCACTCACCCAGTTCGCTCCTGGCAACTACTTGCGGTGTGGACAGAGCGGCCGCAGGTGAGGGTGGGAGGTGGAAGCGGGGGGGGGGGGGGGGTCAGTGCAGGGACCACCGTCGTGTCTCACCTATCATACCATCTGCACGGGAATGTGAATGCGGGTGAGGCCAGCATCTATAGAGTGGTAGACAAAAATGCCCGAGAAATGCTTGAGTCTGAAGAAGGGTCAAACTCAGACATAGATGCTGCCTCACCCGCTGAGTTTCTCCAGCATTTTTGTCCACATTGTCATTTGAAATAGTGTGCGATGGGCTTAAGCCGATTAAATTGCTCGTTCTTTACGGGGAACCCGTCGACAAAAAACTATTCTCATTGGTGAGTGTGGAGGAGTGTGACTTTATTTATTCATATATTTTTTTAAATATTTTTTTGAGCGTGAGAACTTCTGTCATCAGCGTGAGAGCGTGAGAATTTCCTCAAATGCCTCACGATCAAGGCGTGAGAGTTGGCAGCTCTGATTGTGTTACATCCCTAACTGTGATCTTTTAAATTGTGCAATGATCATGCCGCCTACAGACAATGAAATCTTACATTTTCTTTTGCATCGTGTGGAATTACTTTTTAGATCTATTTTAGAATGCTTGAAATTGAGAGATACCAAAAAAGAAATTTTCCATCATAATGAATTTTTAATGCACAATGAGTTCAATTTTTTACTTGTTAATTAACTTACCTATACTATTAAAATTATCATTATGCTTTTGCAATGAATTGTTTTACAAATGAACATTGAATGTCAGTTACAAATGACCATTGAATTTGAATTAAAACTGATTTTGGCTTGGATAGATGTTTGGTAGTTCTGTAGAATTGTACTGAATTCGTTTTTGCCTGCATATTTTAAACAGCCTCCTATGTTCTTTGGGCTATCGTCAGGATGCACTTGGTCACTGTGGGGCTCCCTCCCTTCTCTCCATCCGCCGCTTTTTCCTGTTGGCCATCGCTTTGGTTGATGCCAGCTCCACTGTTTAATGCTTTATCCACTCTGCCGCTCCCCCCTCCACTACTGCCTCCTCCTCTTCCCCCCCCGTAGCTGCCAACATCTTCCCAGGTGGAGTATGTCGGCGAATCCTAGAGATGGAGAGGGAGAGTGATGGGAGAAGGAGGAGGCGGTGGGGAGTGGACAAAGCAATGGCCGACAGGGGAAACTGGCAGCTGGTCAGAGTATAGTGTAGGAGGGAGTCCCACGTTGTCCGAGCACGTCTTGTTGGGGGCTGCAATGTGAATCGCAACAACAGCCACGTCAACCGGATGGTATGGGCAGCTTGTGTAGAAGGGTTTGCTGGCGCACCTTGTCCACCTCTCTCCTATGCCACCGCCTCCTTTTCTTGCGGAGTCACCGACATACTCACTGTGGAAGATGTCGACGACTCCAGGGGAGGGGGAGTGGGAGGAGGAGGAGGAGGGAGCAGGAGGAGTTGGTGGCAATGGAGAGAGGAATGGGCTAAGCGACGGCCAACAGAAGGACTGGCAGTTTGTGAGAGGAAAGGGAGCCCCACAGTTACCTAGTGCGTCCTGTCAGTGGCGGCAGCCTGAAGAAATGCTGTCCCCGGGAGCTACGACGTGAGCTGCAGCAACAATCCCGTCAATGAGAGGGTGTTACCATTTGGGGTTGTAAGAGGCTGGGTAGGCCTTAATTAAGAGTACACAATTGTAAGGTGTAAAACTGAGGTAAAAGAGGGAAAGAAGAAGCAATTTAAGGAGAATGAGGAAATAAGAAAGAAGGGTCCCGACCCAAAACATCACCTATCCTTGTACTCCAGGGATGCTGCCTGACCTATTGAGTTATTTCAGCACTCAGTATTTTATTTTAATTTAAAGAGAAGTGAGAAGTGCTTTTGAAGGATACAATCATAAGAGGTTTGAATATAAAATTAATCATTGCTTCCCACAGCACACTTTTTCAAAAAATATGTTCTTATTTAGAAATACAAGATCTTATAGGAAACAATACACATTTCAAAGCATTTAAAAATGGATTGAGCATTTTCATTATATCCTAGCTGTCAATGTAATTTTTCGGCCTGCTGAACACACTTCTGAGTCAAAAGGAAATGTTGCTGTAATTGCTTGTGAAATTGAATCCAACCCATAGCTTAAACCAGGTTTGAAATAATGGAGAGACAAGGAACTGCAGAATCTTGAGCAAAAGACCAAGTGCTGGAAAAATTCAGTGGGTCAGGCAGCATTTATGGAGGACAGAAGGGTCCTGCCCCAAAACTTTGCCTGTTCATGTCTTCCCTGCATGCTGCCTGACCCACTGAATTACTCCAGGTCTTTGGGTTTTTTCTGGAATAAAATGTTTTTAAAAATCTGTGATTTTTTGGTCAGGGTGTTCACTTGGAGCATCAATTCCATTTTGAGTTGACCTTCATCTGGGAAGCAAATATCCATTCCAAATGTTGAGATTGTGTGGAAAATAAAACACTTTTATCGTCGCATGTAATAACACTGTGGCTTAAAACTGGGTCTGAATAGATGGCTTAAAGCTTTGAGCAGAAAAATTGTACAGGCACAGATATATTTTCTGTCTGTGCTTGAAATATCTGTCCTATCGATAAAAGGACACTAAGTGCTGGAGTATCTCAATGGGTCAGCCAGCATCTCTGGAGAACATGGAAAGGTGCTGTTTCGGGTCAGAATTCTTCTATAGACTACACCTATTATGTCACCTATTAATGTGTAGGAAAGAATTGCAGATGCAGGTTTAAATCGAAGGTAGACACAAAATGCTCAGCGGGACAGGCAGCATCTCTGGAGAGAAGGAATGGGTGACAGAAGAAGGATCTCGACCCAAAATGTCACCTATTAATGTTCTCTTGAGATGCTGCCTGAACCGCTGAGTTACTCCAGCACTTTGTGTCATTTTGTGTAAACTAGTATCTGCACTTCCCTGTATCTATATTCAGTCCTATGGATGAATGGTTATGGTTTTGCCTTTGGTTCTGTTTCTCCGCTGCAGATGGGCCAGACTGCGCTCGACACATCCCATCCCTTGTGATCGCCCACTGCACCAGCTACACAATTGCACTCCTCACCTGAGGCTGCTCTGCTCAGCTCAGTTTAGTTTATTGTCACGTGTTGTTCTCAGTTGTCTTGTCAGTATTGCTGCTGTGGTTGCTCCAAGAACTGGCCACAAGCAACATCAACAAAGGGCTCACCCACGTACCACCCTGAAATCGTGCGCTGTCTGAAGGTTGTTCCAATGTTTCCAAACTTCTCTGATCATAAATATTGAAGAACAGTCAAAGATAAATAGGAAAAAAAATAAAGGATCTACAACCTTGTGAAATTGGAAAAAAAATCAGATGAATCAAATCGGAGTAATAAAATGAAACCACTTGTTTCACCTTTTTAATGATTAACCTCTTCAAATTAACGGGCCCACACTAAATACACCAGGTTTTGAGCTAGCATAAAGCAGAGAGGTTTTCATTCGGTCACAGAATGTCCTAAAATAATAAACCAAAAGAGCTGAAAACATTCAGAATATATAAAAATAATTCACTGTTTAAGTTGAAGACCCCTATTCAAGGCCTGTTGTATGTTCCCAATATCATCAGTTTTTATCTCAGGTTTCCAGCATGTGCAGCTTTTTTCACTTTAACAACATGCCCCTGGACGAAATGCTAAGTCCAAGGTGAAGTGAGAGGTCAGATACACTCGTATTTGAGCTGCAGTGCTTATTGTGCAGGGACGTTGCAACAAACTTATTGTGCAGGGAGCGTTGCAACAAATACTCTGCAAGAGCCAAGAGTTCCCTTCATAACCTGACAGCCAGGCATCAGCATGTTCCAGCCCAACAGCCTTTCCTCAGGAGCAATACTCTTTAATTTACCAACTAAATTATGGGATGTCCATCATACCACCACTATAGCTTCTCCTTGGGTTATTTTGAAAAACAACAAAACAAACCAATCTTGCAATTACAGTGATTTACAGTTTACTTAATGATGCAGTGTGTGTATTGTGCAATGTGTAATTTCTGTCATTGATATTTGATTTCTGTATTGCTGGAAATGTAATTATTGGACTACTGTCGTCCACCATAATCCTAGCTACAGGAATTTGACAGTCCTCAGATCATGATAAATATCATGCTCATTCACAATGCTATTGAACAGGGGAGATACATTCAATTAGTATTCAATACAAACAAGGACTCCAAGGCAGCAAATGAAAAATGTTTTTTGCAAACTATTTTGCATCGAATTATCAAAGAAAAATCTAATTATTTATCCTTCTACCACTATACTTTTACCAATACTTTCAAAGTAATGGTCAGTAACTCAATATGTGGAGAGAAATTGTAACAAATAATAATTAAATATTGTCAGATGTTGTGTTCGACAGCCTCTTTCCACCTTCTCTTCCTGCAAAATCACTTCTGTCAGATGCCTGACCGTGCTCCCAGGCGCATAGAACCTGACAGTTGAGAACCACATCAAAGCTCCATTAAAAATGTCTGTACTAACGGCAGCTGATAATTGGCATATTAAAGGTCTGTGAGTTTCTCCAGTGAGGAAATCCAACAGAAGTCAATTCTGCTATTTCTATTAAATTGAATGTATTTGCCATTCAAAAAAAGAAAATTTGAACGAAATGTTACCGTACATTCATAACAATAAAAAGCAAACAAAACACACAATGACATAAATTTAACATATTAAAATATTTTGTGACGTTTAAGAAGCATTTAGACAGGTACATGGGCAGGAGAGGTTTAGAGGGATATGGGCCAAACGCAGGCAGGTGGGACCCGTGTAGATGGGGTTTGTTGGACGGCATAGGCAAGTTAGGCTGAAGGGCCTGTTTCCACATTGTATTACTTTTTCTTTGGATTTTTCCTTCATGATACCCTTGCGTGATGTGAAGTCCACATATAGCATTGCAAGAAATCCTGAGGAGAAATATTAAAATCTCATGATAAATATCATGCTCATTCACAATTGAAATCCTCACAAAAATGTTCCTAATGTTGGGCAAGTCCAGAACCAGGGACCACAGTCTTAGAATAAAGGGGAAGCCATTTAAGACTGAGGTGAGAAAAAAAAATTTCACCCAGAGAGTTGTGAATTTGTGGAATTCCCTGCCACAGAGGTCTGTGGAGGCCAAGTCACTGGATGGTTTTAAGAGAGAGTTAGATAGAGCTCTAGGGGCTAGTGGAATCAAGGGATATGGGGAGAAGGCAGGCATGGGCTATTGATTGGGGACGATCAGCCATGATCCCAATGAATGGTGGTGCTGACTCAAAGGGCCGAATGGTCTCCTCCTGCAACTATTATCTATGTTTCTACAATGCTATTTCTTTAACTTTAGTATTTACAAATATGGGCTCAACGGCAGCAATTGAAAAATGTTTTTTGCAAATGATTTTGCATCGAATTATCAAAGCAAACTCTGATTTGAACTGTTGTGGCTATGGTCGAGTTGGGCTGAAGGGCCATTTCCATTCTGTATGACTCTATCATGTCCCAATGGTGAATGTGTGTTCACAGACTCATTATGTAAATCTGTCGCTTCGATGATTTTGAAGAGAATTGTCCATTTGCATCCTTAGTACTGTTGCAAAATATTTTTCTCCCTTACTCGCTGAAACTGGATTAACAAGTAAAAATGAAGACTACAGCTGAACATTTTAATTGCTGATGTGATTTGAACTCTGCATACTGTTGATTTCACACATGTTTGAGCTAGTGAAGTTGTTGAGACCTTGAATATGTTCATATTTTTATTTTCAGGAATCAAACGTGGTTTACTGCCTTGGATTCTGAAAATAAAATGTACGTACCTCATTCTCATGCTTTCATCGACCTGAACAAAGACTTCACTGCAGGTAAATTCACAAAACATTCCAGATAAACTTTAAAAAAATAAATTAATGTATGCATTGTCATTTTATGATACTGATTCTACTGTACATCCTCAATGATATAAGCACGATGGTTTTGCTTGAAATATGTTAAATATTTCAAGAATTCATCCTCCTGCAATCCCCAAGAGAAAGTATACACATTTATTATATTACAATTAGACTTTTTTTATTAGATTATATAATGTATACCTATGGAAATCTCTAAACATCATGCTTTTCAGCAGAGAAAAGCACGTCTTTAACAACAATTAAATGTATCTCCCCTGTTCAAAATAACTGCAGAATTTCATACCCTGAAACAAAGGTCCTGGTCATGCATGTGCATCAACCCATCTGCATAATCAATTCAATGTATTTTCACATGAACAAACGTGTATACTTTCTCTTGGGGATTGCAGGAGGGTGGATTCTATTTTTAGAGCACTATTGTTATTCTCTTTTCACAACCGTGTAAGATAAACCCCACATCAAAACTCTGACATCATAAGCACTGTGAAGGCAAGTAGGGCTGGTGGCTTTGGGTGGGAACAGAGTGATATTGAAGATTCTGGCCATTGTGCCCCTGACATCATTTAACTGGGTTAGAAGAACCCGTGTTAATTTGATGTTAGGGAGGAATTGGAATTAGCAATGGGTAGAAGAATGTTTCATTGGCCAGCTTAAGTGCTGATCTGGGCAGCCAGAACAGAGCGGTTGGAATATTGATCGCTGCTTTTTTCTTGTAAAAGCAGAATTGTGCATGATATTTAAAATCTCAATTAATGCAGACCATTTAGCATGTTGATTGTAATATTAGTTAGACATATATGCAGTGTTGTATCTACATTAATCAGTATTAAACTTAATGCCACCAAGTCATAATGTCATCTTCAACAGATTGATTATGTTTCCTGGTCAGTATCAATTGACATTCATGCAATCAGTGTAGCATTTAATAATTAGTGTGTCATTGAGCGATTTCATGCTTTGATTTATTTGCCATTTAAAACATTATGCAGGGAAAAATTTGGCATTACTTTAAGTATTCTACAGTTGGTTTTAAGTGTTTTATTGCCATATATACCGGTTACAGAACCATAACATTATTTCTTGCTGCAACGTTATAGGCCTATTAATGCAACAACACGCAAACAGACTTACAATATTAGGAAAAGAGTAACTGGTCAAGCTCCCTGTTGTTGAATGTAATCTATTTGGGTGAAGATTAGTTAATGTTTGCTCCCTTTGAGATATGTGGATGATCACAATTTGCTTTTAAGGCTCTTCATTAAACAAACTTTCCAGAGCAACAATCAGTACCAATGGAAATATAAACTGGTAACAATCCCATCCAGAAGAGAAAGACTAAATTAGCAGAAAAGGAAGGAAAGATGTTTTTGAAAAGAAACACAAGCATAAACCAACTTCTGTTATCTGCAGGCAATGGCGTTTTCCTCTGTAGATAAATTAGCACTGAATTATTAGTGATCTCCTTGACTTGCCTGCTGTGACTGGCTTTCTTGAAACAAAATCAAATGAAAGATGATTAGTTCTGCACCAATCAAACTAGCAGCTGCAGCAAAATCATGGTCATTGCTTTGCATCTATTTTTGAATTACAACAAAAGTACAGTTTAATGTGGTTCATATTTACATGTGCCTTTCAAGTCAATATGAACAATATTGTGCTTCATATTGACCCTTGAAAGGCATAAAAATAGAAGGTATCATTCAGCAATCATTTTTTTCAAGAGACTTGAATTTATATTCATAGCAGCTGTTGCGTTTTGCAGATGGTTTTAAAAGCATTTATTTTCCTGTCATCACATACTGCTCAGCTGAATTTATTTTAGTGAGATTGAGGGCATGTCACTGTGCTTCAGTATGTTCAGGGAATTAAGTATTATTGTTATTTAGATATTAGTACATATTTGGCTGCAGATAACATTTTTAACATTAATATAATTGCACTTAATGGACTTATCATTAAGTAATTTATGGAATATCTAGTTTGACTCCAAAACAAGGTTAGAAGACTTGACATTTTGCACAAAGCTGTAGTGCCTCCTTTGGTTTCCATGGAGGCTGTAACTATTAGCAGTGTGTGGATGACACAACTGAAAATGGTATATGGTATGATGTACTTTTGCAAGATCATCTTTCCACTTCCACATAAACAATTGCTACAGAAAAAAGAGAAACTTTGATTGCAAGAGGCAGCATAGAAACAAGCTCTTGGCCTCCCAGAGTCCATGCTAACTGTCGATCGATCACCCATTCACGCTGGTACGATGTTATCCCACTTTCAAATAGTGGTGCGGAACATTATCTAACTGAATAAGATATTTGACTGAAAGGTAAACGTTTTGACAAACTTGCTCAAATTCTGAGGGTGTGACGGTTCGATTTGTTGGAACAGAACCTGTAGATGTAGTGTATTTAGTTTTCCAAAAGGCGTTTCACCGGGTGCAATAGACGAGGCAGGTGCATAACCTAAAAGCCCATAGTATTGAAGGAAATGTGTTGAAAGCATGGATTGAAAACTGGTTGTCAGATAGAAAACGGAGTTGGAGTGAATAGGACCTTTTCAGTTTGGAGGATGGAACTGGTGGGGAGAGAACAAAATGTAAGGTTTCCAAGTTTGCTGATAATACAGAAATAGGTGGAATGGTGCATGGTAATGAGGACATTGTGATTCTGCCAAGATTAGTGAAAACATGGCAAATGGAGATATACGTGAGAAAGTGTGAGGTCTTGCACCATGGTAAGAGCAATCAGAAGGTAGATTTTTAGCTAAACGGAGAGACACTGCAAATAAGGAAGCTTGGTATTCTTGTACATCGATCACAAAACATAAGCAGGCAGGTCCAATAAGTGTTTAACGACAAATCACAAGTGATAGCAGAATGAGGCCATTTGGCCCATCAAGTCCACTCTGCCTTTCATTCATGGCTGATCTATCTTCTTCCTAATCCCATTCTCCTGCCCTCAAATGGCATCTTGGCCTCTCTTGCTAAGAGGATGGAATTTAACAATAGGGAGATCTTGTTACAGTAGTACTGGGTGTGATGAGGCCACATCTGGAATACTCTGTGCAGTTTTAAATGCTTTAACTGAAAAAAATCCTATAGAGAATTTGGAGGCATCATGATAAACTAGACATGGTTTAGGTTAGTATTCTTTGCAAAAAAAATCTTTCGTCAACGGAGATGCAACTTTTTTCCGTGTGGCCTCCTTATGGGATGTGGCCTTGAGAGCTCTGGTCGCAGAGCCTGTGGACTTACCATCACGGAGCTGGCTAACGTTCGGAGGATGTGGGCGCGCTGTGATTGCTGCTGCGATTCTACTTTTGGGGGCTTCGGCCGCAGGCTCTGTGAACTGTAACATCGGGTGCTCGCAGATCCCTGGTTGGCGACTGACTTTTCGGGAGCTCCAGCCACGGTAGCCTCATCCGCCCCGAATTGCAAGGCATGAATCGGCCCGTTCCCTGGACCTTTCATCGCGCAGCTTGGCCACTGGATCTTCCATCGCCCGGCGGGGGCTTCAATATGGGGAGCCTCGATCACCTTGACGTAGCAGTTGACTGCCAGACCGCAGGAGAAGAAGCAGGAAGAGATAAGACTTTTACCTTCCATCACAGTGAGGAGGTGCCTGGAGGAGAGTCACTGTGACGGATGTTTATGTTAAATTATGTAATTGTGTGTTTTGTTTGCTTTTTATTGTTATGACTCTGTCAACGACATCTCGTTCAAATTTATTTTTGAATGACAAATAAATGCAATTAATCAATCAATAAGGGGTGACCTTATCCAAACATACAAGATCCTAAGGGGATCTGTCGAGATCAATATTGATATGTTTTCGCTAGTGGGAGAGAAAGAAGCAAGGGGAGACTTAGAGTAAGGAGCCAATTATTTAAAACAATGGTGAGTGGAATTTCTTCTCTCAGAGGGTAGTGAATCTCTGGAACACTCTGTCCACAAGGGTGGTTGGGGCATGGGGAACTGGTACAGAAAAGGAGTCCAGCACAGTAGATCAGCCATGATCTTATTGAAATGCAGGACAGGAATGGGGAGCCTGGAGATCTACTCATACTCTCTCAGGTTCTTGTCACCCACAGAAAATGAGTTGTTCTGTCAAGTAGATTCTCTGATTATCATTTTTTGTTTGTTGGTCATGCAAAATTTACAAATGACCTGAATAAGTAAACATTAAGTGTTAACTTAAAACATGTTTGTTTATTCTTTATAGCTATTATCTATTTTGGCAATGAGGGAAAAAATGTACATTGCACTTGAACCCTATCCACGGGTGCTGCATTTATGCTTGTTTACAGAAGGGCTTGGATTTATTTTCCTGTTTTTGCTTAGTAATATGATGTTTATGTGTGTGCTGTGAAGGTTTTAACTGGTGTTATCAAAATATTTTGTACAACACTGTGACGAGACCAACAAGGACATATTCAGTAGCCATGGCTCTTTTCTTAATGCAATAGATTGCATGTGATTGCTCAATAATGCTATGAACTATCCCAGAATACTCATCTTGTTCTCTCTGCCACAGTGCACCAAATCATATTTTCCCAATATTAAACTTGGCCCTTCATCAACGACTTGTTCTTTTGGAAGTTCTACTCTGCGCCCCTACATTTATCATAATATGATATATGTGTACACTTTTTACAAGTAAAGTAGGATTCCAGTACGGATTCATAGAGCTCACAATTTTCTGCTATCCTCCTGCCTAACAAAAATAAAGATACCAGCCATTCTATGTGAAAAACGTAATCCTCACATCCCTTTTATAACTCCTCCCTCACACCTAAAACCTATAGCGTCTAGTTGTGGAACGGGTGATGCCTTACCGGGTTGCCGTGCGGTAAGCTCCAGAGTGCTGTGACCGCCGACTCCAACGTCGAGGAGCTGCAGTCTGCGGAGCGTCCAGCCACGGGCGGCGCAGGATTTAAAATACCGCGGAGCCTGGGATCTCTCGCCGAGATCGCCAGGGTCGGAGCTCCGACCAGTGGAGCCTGTGAACATCGGGAGCCGCGGTCTCCCGGGAGGGAGCAACTGTTCCAGACACTCCAAGCCGCTGAGGAGTGTTTCTCCCGACGCTGGAGCTCCATCAACCGGCAGGAGGGCCTGAAAACATCGGGCTGGCTGCGGAGGCCACAAATAGGCCCCGACCTCGGGTGATCCCAGAGGAAGAGGACTGAACTTTCTGATGCCTTTCCCCACAGTGGAAATTTTTGATTCTGCTGTGGGGGGGACGTTCATGTTAAATTCTATAATGTGTTGTGTCATTTTTCTTTTTTTTAATTTTTCTATGGATGTGCCAAAACCTAATTATTTATTCAATGTAAAGCACTTTGGTTTCAACGCGGGTTTAATGCTATATAAATAAAATTTACTTACTTACTAGTTTTAGACACTCTCCATAGAAACCAGACACTGACTATCTACTCTGCAGTATACATCTCTCGTCATTTTATGTACCTATAAATCTCTCTTGATAACTCAGGCCCTCAGTGCAGGAAACATCTTTATGATTCTTTCCTCCCTCCTCTCTAGTTTAGGGAATGGATAATAGGTGCAGGAGTAGGCCATTCGGCCCTTTGAGCCAGCATGGCCATTCACTGTGATCATGTTTGATCACCCACAATCAGTACCCCATTCCTGCCTTCTCCCCATATCCCTTGACTGTTTAAGAATAATCTTTAAGAGCTTTGTATAACTCTCTCTTGAAGTAATGACCTTCCTGGAGTGTGGTGATTAGAGCTGATACATGTTCCCAAGCTATAAGTGAGTTTGGTATTCCAAAAAACACAAGGGATCATGGGATTTGTCAAAGGTCAAATGCTATAAATAAAGATCGAACAGAGCGCTGTAGATTCAGTGAGTATAGTTTGGGTCCGATTTTTTTTTAATTGTCTTTTTTTCCGTGGGAGACCACAAAGTTTACTGCTCAATTTATTTGACCCAATTTACAATATTTTAGATTTTTTTTTCCTGAAGTTTACTAAAACTTTTTTAATATTAACTTCTGTTCAATGTTGACAATGATGCTATAATGATTGCTGTGAAATCTAAGAAGCAAAATATTTGGTTTGAAAGGTTACCAGAAAAGTGAACTGTATTTCTAAAATTGTCACGTTTGTGCTTCACTTGAAGCAGGCAACAGCATTTCTTTTGCTGGAACTCATTCCCTGGAGGGTGTTAGAAGCATCAGATCTTGAATAAAATGTTTGACATGCATATGTAATCTTTCTTACCATCTCAACAATTAACATCTCGAATTTTATCTCTCCCTTAAACACAGCCATTAAATAATGTTTCCTTTCACTTCTCCTCCTCATTTTAATATCTTGCAGAGAAGGTGGGAAAATCATCCGTCAACTTCACTGGGCACAATAAATCTTGTGATCACGAGATAGCGATTGATCTTGTCACCAAGTAACAAGCACGCTAAAGAAACTGTCCCAGCTGAAATTTAACTAATGTAATTCCAGATTGACAGTTTGAATGATAGAAAGCCAAGGGCTTTCTAATACAGCTATCTGGAAATTGTAATGTAGATGTTTCCTTAGTCTGTCAATCAATCCAAAAAAGGGGGGGGGGGGACGTGAAATTATCTGGTGTTGAACTAGCAATGGATCAGTCAAACTACCATCTCAATGTGCTGTTTCCATGTATCTTGCTACCTGGGTTTCTGAAAACTGGTGCTTTAAGCAAAATATAACTCTTCCTGCTCAACGTGTGATTTATCAAGATAATTATACCCTGCTGATACATTTAAGCATGCACAAAGTGATTAATAAAAGTCAAAATTCACTAAGATAATCAAAGTCTGAGTTTTTTTTAAACCATCAGTTTAATTCTTGATCTTGTTCTTTTGAATACACTGGTTATTATTAAATACAGCCCATTGTATATTTATCATTAATTAATACAAGTTGTCTTGAAATAATTATCCTTCCAAATATTATTTTCAATTATTGGTAGTAGGTAGTCTACCCTGTTAGCCCAAAGATCTTGCAATTGCAAACCCAATTAAGATTCTCTGCAATTTCCATGCAACCGCACGTTCCAGCTTTTAAACCATTAAGCCTGGCGCTTGTCAACCCTTTCGGAAAAGGGCAATGCAAAATGTGCCCACAAACATTGTCATGAAAACATACTATCTGGTCATAATTTCTTAACTGGTGATGGAATTGACTACCAAACTAGCTTAAAACATGTGAGTAGCATGTGCCAAAAATCATTAATCAGCTGTAAGACATTTGCTATTAGTTAAAGTGGAGGGGAGTTGCTATATTAATTGTTGCAAAATGTTATGCTTGTAATGCCACAGAAAGAGACCAGTCAGCCCATTAAGTCTATGCTGACTACCTGGAATCAAATCTATTTGTCAAACTTCCCCTCCTTATTCCTTTGTATCCCTGGATCTCATACCCTCCTGCAATTGCCCAACCTTTCTTTTTTGGTTCCTTTTGTTATGGAATCTATTATAATTGATATAATGAAGTGACTTGCAGAAACGGTCTGAAGAAAGAGACCAGCCTGGGGCTTCGACCTCGGGAGAGAATTGGTGCGGGGGAGAGAGAAGATTTTGCCTTCCATCACAGTGAGGAGGAGATTCATTGTGATGGATGTTTGTGTGAATTGAATTGAATGTGTTTTTTTTTAATGAATTGTTCTGTTTGTATGGCTTGTAGAAACGGAGTTTCGTTCGAGCCTCTCTGAGGTTCGAATGACAAGTAATAAAATCAAATCAAATCAAATCAAGAAGAGTCTCGACCTGAAACTATGGTATCAATTATAATTGATATAATGTAGTGACTTGCAGAAACAGTCTGTAGAAGTGTCTCGACCTGAAACGTCACCTATTCCTTCGCTCCATGGATGCTGCCTCACCCGCTGAGTTTCTCCAGCTTTTATGTCTACCTTCTTATGCATTCTATACAAAGCAAGTTTGTATGTTTATGTGTGCATGGTTTGAATAGTTGGTAACTTTTTTTGTCTAAACACATTTATATTTTATTCCAGACTTGTTTCTTACCACCATGGATGCTAATGATATTCGTTTTGAGATATGGGAAAACAAGGTATTCTATAATAGCATTGACTTTCTTAGTAAGTGAACTTGTTGAGCATTGGAATTAATGGTGATGTTAAGTGGATGGATCTTGGACATATTAATGGACTATGCTTTGTTTCTACTTGTATAGATCATTCATCTATTTGATAGTATTTTATGACTCTGGAAAAGAAAAATTCCATTACCTTATACCACATACATTTCTCCATGAGCACACCATTTGTGACATTGGCATGTATTTTGTGAAATGGCATAGATTCTAATGGTGTAAATATTGTCAGTGATCCACGCTCATTCAACAAAATACAGGGGAAGCAGTTGAATTGAGTTTAATGATTATCATAAAGGCCAGCTTTGCTGAGTGGATTCCACTGCTTGCGCCCACCTAGTTTCATTGCCTGGAACTAGTCAGGTTCTGTCTGCCTGAAATTATCCTGGAGCCAATTGGTATGGCTCTGTGTAGTGGACAGGCCTTAATTAATTTAATTGGATTGTGTAGATAGACCAGAACAAGCTCCATACACAAAGAACTTCTATAGCATTTTTTGGCAAAAAAAAAACAATATTGCCATAAATGTTACCATGATTAAACAAAAAGCAAACACCATAATTTAACATAATTTTGCATTATTTCTTTAATAAAGCCATTGAAATAAAAGGTCACAAAGTGTTGGAGTAACTCGGCGGATCAGACAGCATCTTTGGAGTCATGGCTAAGTGACATTTCGGTTAGGGACCCTTCTTCAGACAGAAGAAGGTTCCACTGTGGAACTGCAGTTCAAGTCCAGCATTGCAGTTCCAAGGGTATCCCATGGTGTCCTTTAACACTTTTACAACCCTTTGATTTGAAAGATTGAACCAAAATTTAACCTGTAATTAATAAACTGACATTTTGCAAAGGTTGTGATCCTCTGTACTAAGCTGAATAATCTGCTGAATGAGACTTGAACCCACTGGTTTATGACAAAAAAGTTACTGCAAGAGTTTTTTTTTTTTAATTATACCTCCTGAATTAATTAAGCAATTAAATTAATTATAAAAAAATATAATTTAAGAGAAATAATGAGCTGCACAATAAAATAGCAAATTAGCTGCTCCTTGATAAGTTTTGATTCAAGGTTGTCTCAAGAATTTTCTTTCATAATTGTTTGAAAAATTGTCATCAACAGGATGGAAATTACTCGAAATCCCCTGATTCATATGTCACGAAAAAACCACCAAATGCTAAGAAAATTGGACAATCCACGTTTGCGGATTTTGGTATGATTTGATTTCTTTATTTGCTTTTTTGTTTTTTAAAAATAAACTAATACGGCACTTGCTTATTGAGTCTTGCATACAGAAAAATGAATGTGAACTTTGTAGATAAAATTAATATTTGCATTTTTGCTATCACAAGATGTAATTGGAATAAATGTTGCCCTTTCCTACTGCTCCTTTTGTCCAATGCGGCATAGCGGTAGAGTTGCTGCCATACATTGCCGGACACCTTGGTTTTATCCTGACCACGGGTGCTGTCTGCATAGAGTATGTACAGTGCCCTCTATAATGTTTGGGACACAGCAATGTCATGTAAATGCAAGTAGTCATGTTTACTATTTTGCTGCATATCCTTTGCATGCAATGACTGCTTGAAGTCTGCGATTCATGGACATCACCAGTGTCTTCTCGGGTGATGCTCTGCCAGGCCTGTATTGCAGCCATCTTTAGTTTATTCTTGTTTTGGGGGATAGCCCCCTTCAGTTTTCTCTTCAGTGTATAAAAGGCATGCTCAATTGGGTTCAGATTGGGTGATTGACTTGGCCACTCAAGAATTGACTATTTTTTAGCTTTGAAAAACCCCTTTGTTGCTTTAACAGTATGTTTGGGACCATTGTCTTGCTGTAGAATGAACCGCCGGCCAATGAGTTTTGAGGCATTTGTTTGAACTTGAGCAGATCGGATGTGTCTATACACTTCAGAATTCATTATGCTACTACCATCAGCAGTTGTATCATCAATGAAAATAATTGAGCCAGCACCTTCAGCAGCCATACATGCCCAGGCCATAACACCCCCACCACCGTGTTTCACAGATGAGATGGTATGCTTTGGATCTTGGGCAGTTCCTTCTCTCCTCCATACTTTTCTCTTGCCATCACTCTGATATAAGTTAATCATTGCCTCATCTGTCCACAAGACCTTTTTCCAGAACTGTGGTTGCTCTTTTAAGTACTTCTTGGCAAACTGTAACCTGGCCATCCTATTTTTTGCAGCTAACCAGTGGTTTGCATCTTGTAATGTAACCTCAGTATTTCTGTTCATGGAATCTTCTGCGAACAGTAGTTATTGACAAATCCACACCTGACTCCTAAAGAGTGTTTCTGATCTGTCAGACAGGTGTTTGGGGATTTTTCTTTACTATACAGAGAATTCTTTTGTCATTAGCTGTGGAGGTCTTCCTTGGCCTGCCAGTCCCTTTACGATTATTAAGCTCACCAGTGCTCTCTTCTTAATGATGTTCCAAACAGTTGATTTTGCCTAAGGTTTGCCTGATGTCTCTAACAGTTTTATGCTTGTTTCTCAGTCTCATAATGGTTTATTTGACTTTCATTGGCACAACTTTGGTCCTCCTGTTGATAAACAGCAATAAAAGTTTCCAAAGATGATGGAAAGACTGGAGGAAAGACTAGGTGCTGAGAGCTCTCTTATACCTGCATTACGGAGGCAATTAAACATGCCTGAGCAATTACAAGCACCAGTGAAGCCATGTGTCCCAAACATTATGGTGCCCTGAAATGGGGGGACAATGTGTAAATACAGCTGTAATTTCTACATGGTGAAACCAAAATATATAAAACTGCACTTTAACCACATGTGATTTTTTTTCTATTACAAATCTCAAATTGTGGAGTACAGAGGCAAATAAATAAATGATGGGTCTTTGTCCCAAATATTATGGAGGGCACTGTAGGTTTCTCCTGTGACCACCTGTGTTTTCTCCGGGTGCTCCAGTTTCCTCCCACACTCCAAAAACGTACGGGTTTGTAAGTTCATTGGCTTCTGTAAAATTGTAAATTGCCCTTAGTGTGCTGGATAGTGCTAGTGTAAGGGGCTATTGCTGGTCGGTGAGGACTCGGTGGAACAAAGGGCTTTTTTCCTCGCTGTATCTCTGAAGTCTAATTACTTCCACTGAGCCATAGCAAAATCTTATACCCTTTTTGATCATGTAAAATAAATGGTGAAATTACTCCTTGTTTATCTCAGTATGTTTGTAGATTATGTGACATGGTATAAAATATTTACATGGGTTTGGTAGCATGGTGAATAGTTAGTAATCCATAGACATAAGTTTAATTAGCCAAAAATATTAATTTAGTTTATTAAAAATCTGAAATTTAAAAATACATTTAATGATGGCCATCTGCTGCACTGATGCTATAATAAAGAAGAAAATCTACCACCTGTACCCAGGCTGGAATCAAATACACTTGGACCGGAAAGGTTCAGAGGGATGTGGGCCAAAGCCAAGCAATGGGAAAAGCTTTAATGGGGCATCTTGGTCAGCATGGAATCGTTGGACTGAATGGATTTGACTCCATGACTCGAGACTCAAATTCATATCCTGACTCCAATCTGCACTTTGAAACAGTCTACATATCAACTCAGTACAAGCAAATTTAATACTGATCTTGACAGCAAAGGCCACATTTTGTGACTAAGTAATAACGTACAGAATTCTAATTAAGATAGCAAATTTGATATTTTCCACTTGTAAGTGCCCTTTAACACAGCTCCATATTCTTTATAGTATCTCTAGAATCTCATTACGTAATCCCGATGTTACAGAATCTGCTGTGCCTTTAGATGATTCTCTTTCCAATGAATAATCGTGTTCTTTAATGTCAAGTCCCTTGTCTTTTCCTCAAGAGTCATGATGATTATGCTGAGTTTATTTAAAATGTAAGTGATAATTTTATAGATATGTGTAGATGTAATTTAATGACTTCACAACAAATTTGGCATTGAAAATGGATCTTCTGGAAATAAAAAATACAGCCTTCAGTCACCTGGGAAGCTGCCACTTGGGACCTAGCACATAGAAAGCACAAATTGATGTGGTAATGCTTGGAAAGGAACAATCATAAGACTATAAGACATTGGAGCAGATTAGGACTGTCAGCCCATCAAGGGGTGGCACTGTGGTAGAGTTGCTGCCTTACAGCGCCAGAGACCCAGGTTCGATCCTGACTACAGGTGCTGTCTGTATGCAGTTTGCATGTTCTCCCTGTGATCACGTGGGTTTTCTCTGGGTGCTCGGGTTTTTCCCACACCCCAACATTTGTTGTTTAATTGGCTTCACTAATATTGTGAACTGTCCCTAGTTTGCAGACTGCAATAATTCCGAGATCATTCTCGTAAACCTTCTCTGGACCCTCTCCATCGCCAACACACCCCTCCTCAGATATAGGGCCCATAACTGCTCACAAAACTCCAAATGTGGTCTGACCCTTGCCTTATAAGGCCTCAGCATTTGGGACATTCATCTGATTTATTTTGAAAGTAAGTCCAATGTCATTTTGAGATGTTGAGGGAGTATACCTGTGAATTGGCCACTGAATGCGATTTGCCTGTTTTAGAATCCTCCTGTTATATTTGGTATCCTCAGCTCTCAATTTGCTGTTCTAAGATGTGCTCACATTCTTGGGCAAGCAGATCAGTATTATGTAGAAAGGGGAGTGTGATTAGTTTGAGACTGGGTGTGCTTTTTGGCTCAATTTCTGCTGCTTTAAGTGCTATGGTTGACTGTTAAAATTTGCACTGTAACTTCTCGAAGTAAAGATTTCATCAACGGTTATTTTGTTCGCAAATTTCTTGAGTAGAATGGAGCACTAGGGGTGAGAAAAAACAAAAGGATTTGCAGATATCTGCAACCACAAGACGAGGATAAAAAAAAGGAATGACGTGAACATTTCAGTTATGCATAGAGCAGCACATTCATTTAATTTTCTTTACAATGAAGCCAGATTGCCTTCTGTTGTACTAACTGAGACCATCACTATATTGCACATTTCATTGCTTCAAACTCTAATGACCACTTCCAAAAAGTGAGATAAGCAACATTGGTCAAATTATGGTGCATACCTATTTCAAGCAGATTACAATGTGCTCTCGCCTGAGCAAATAAGTTATCGCTGAGCCAGATTGTTAACACATTCATCCACAATATGGTCATAGGTGCCAAATATCTTCATGTGAATGATTAAGAAAGAACTGCAGATGCTGGAAAAATTGAAGGTAGACAAAAATGCTGGAGAAACTAAGTGGGTGAGGCAGCATCTATGGAGCGAAGGAATAGGTGACGTTTCGGGTCGAGACCCTTCTTTAGTCTGAAGAAGTGTCACCTGTTCCTTCGCTCCATAGATGCTGCCTCACCCGCTGAGCTTCTCCAGCATTTTTGTCTACCTTCATGTGAATGAGATATTTGTTGATATGGACCAGTGATTATGCATTGGAGAAATCTGCCAAGGAACTGAGTGAGGAAGTTGCCAGGATTAGCATGGAATGGAAAACATTATTGTCACGTGTGACAATTCACAGTGAAATTATTTGCTTGCATACCCAATGTATACAAATAGCAGCCACCTACGGCGCAGACAAAGTTTGACGCAGGTTTTATGGGAAGGGCAGACAGAGGAAGATGGGGCATTTGAGTGTTTTCTCTTGCAGAGGTGTCTGAATGTGCACTTCATGGAATGCTAAGAGAGAGACAGAAGATATCTGGGCTCTTGGCTCTCCTTCACCTGTATGGCAGACTGCACCATTTAGCTTTGCTGCCCCACATCATGACCACCATCATAAATAAAAATGTATCTGCTATTTGACGACACCCAGCCAACGATGCAAGCTGTGCCTAGTTTCTTAATATTGTCCCACTTCACCGGTCATCAATACACACCAGACTTTCAACATATTGTGAACAAGTCGGCTGATGCTTGGCAACAAAGTGAATCCTCAACAAATTGCTTACGATGTCTGGTAGAAACCCATAAACGGATATTAAGAAATGATGTAATGGTTGATAACAGTCACCATATGCTGCAAGTTAAATGATCGATCCAGGAAGCCATTGATAGAAGATGGACACAAAATGTTGGAGTAACTCAGCGGGACAGGCAGCATCTCCGGATAGAGGGAAAAGGTGGTTTGTCACCCGTTCCTTCTCTCCAGACATACTGCCTGTCCCGCTGAGTTACTCCAGCATTTTGTGTCTACCTTTGGTTTAAACCAGCATCTGCAGTTCCTACACTAGCCATTAACAGAATTGTTTTTTTTTTAAATGTAAACAGTTATTCTTTTGCTCATTTATCTGGGAAGAATTCTGCCAAAAGTACAAGCATTTAATTTTCCAATTTCAGGAAATGTTAAACTCCTGCGTGTTTTCCCCAATCCTTCCCTTTCCATTCTACCTCTGATCATCCCATTTCTGCACTCCCTTTTGTCCATACCAAAGTGTTCATCTTTCCATGACTTACAAATTGCATCTCAATATCCCAATAGCAAAATATTACAATTGTGGAAGTCCAAGAAAAGACAAAAATTGCTGAAATATTCAACAAATGTGGTTGCTGGAAATACATAGATTCTAACCTCATGGCAAGGAGCATAGCACCGCAAACAACTGTGCTAAACTAAATCTTTCAGGCAATGCAGAGTGAAATGTTGCAATCAGAATAATTTTTTGAAGGTTTTGCAAACATTCTGCAGTTGTGATTCCAAGTTGTGATTCTCTTCTGTGGAGTTGTTAACCTGCTGTGAAACAGCAAGGTGCTAATGAAGACTTGTGACTGCTTTTATGTTTTGTTGAGAGATTCTGATACAAAAAGATCGTATATAGATACAAAAAGCAGTACAGATTTGGCACTAAATAGATGTATATGTCTTTTTATTGTCTGTTGATAAGATTTCTGCTTCACTGTCTTATTTCGGCCATTTTCTCTGTGCTAATTATTGGTCCCACTGAAACGGTCTATGTTCATCTGCAATTCTTCTCCCTGAGGCTTTATTTGCATTTAATTAGGAAACCTAATTTCCTGGGAATCAACTTGACACAACAACTGCATACTGAATTGTTTGCCCACAATTCTAGATAGTAAATAGCTTTGGAACTCGCAGTGAACTGAACGACCCAGTAAACATACCTCATCTGAAAAATGATCAGAAATGACTGCACTAAAAATACAAGGTACCCTTGTAAACAATAAAGGGCACAGGTTCCTGTAAAACGGATTTTATCAAGAATAATCTACAATTTTCAGAAGGTTGAATGTTCAGACTGAAGTGATTGTAAACTGCAGTTGTAATCATTAGCATGTACCAGACCTTTTGGTCTTCAGTGGTGGAGACTTTCAGTTCAACCCAAGCATGTTTACTTGATGAGATAGAACTCTTTATTAACTCTGTTCAGCTTGAATACCACTCGAGGCCAGCCTGGTACTGCAAAGTAACACTTCATTGTATTCAATCTACTGCATCCGTTGCTCCAGATGCCAGCTGATCTATATCGGTGAGACCAAGTGGAAGCTTGGCGATCGTTTCGCCGAACACCTCCGTTCGGTCCGCAATAACAAACCCGACCTCCCGGTGGCTCAGCACTTCAACTCCCCCTCCCATTCCGTATCCGACCTCTCGGTCCTGGGCCTTCTCCGCGGCCAGAGTGAGCAACACCGCAAGTTGGAGGAACAGCACCTCATATTCCGCTTGGGGAGTCTGCATCCTCTGGGCTTAAACATTGAATTATCTCAATTCTGTTAACCCTGGCTGCCTCCTCCCCTTCCCACCTCTCCCTCAGCCCTCAGGCCCTGGCATTCCTTCTCTCTCTATCTCTCCCCCACCCAAGTCGCACTAGCTTCTAATTTTCACACTACAAACAGCTTACAATGGCCTGTTTCATAGAAACATAGAAATTAGGTGTAGGAGTAGGCCATTCGGCCCTTCGAGCCTGCACCGCCATTCAATATGATCATGGCTGATCATCCAACTCAGTATCCCGTACCTGCCTTCTCTCCATACCCTCTGATCCCCTTTGCCACAAGGGCCACATCTACCTCCCTCTTAAATATAGCCAATGAACTGGCCTCAACTACCCTATGTGGCAGAGAGTTCCAGAGACCCACCACTCTCTGTGTGAAAAAAGTCCTTCTCATCTCAGTCCTAAAGGATTTCCCCCTTCTCCTTAAGCTGTGACCCCTTGTCCTGGACCTCCCCTTTTTATACTTTTATACTAAATATACTTTTTTGCATATCTTTCATTCATTGTTCCTTATCTCTCGTTTCCTTGATCCCTGACCAGTCTGAAGAAGGGTCTCGACCCGAAACGTCACCTATCTTCTTCGCTCCTTAGATGCTGCTGCACCCGCTGAGTTTCTCCAGCTTTTGTGTAACCCTCGATTCTCCAGCATCTGCAGTTCCTTCTTTAACACTTCATTGTATTGTTCTGGTATATACAGTGCCCTCCATAATGTTTGGGATGAAGAACAATAATTTATTTTTTTGCCTCTGCACTCCACAATTTGAGATTTGTAATAAGTCAAAAACACCTGTGGTTAAAGTGCACATTGTCAGATTTTAATAAAGGCCATTTTTACTCATTTTGGTTTCACCATGTAGAAATTACAGCAGTGTTTATACATAGTGCCCCCCCCCCCCCCCCATTTCAGGGCACCATAATGTTTGGGACCCAGCAATGTCAAGTAAATGAAAGTAGTCATGTTTAGTATTTTGTTGCATATCCTTTACATGCAATGACTGCTTGAAGTCTGCGATTCATGAACATCACCAGTTGCTGGGTGTCTTCTCTGGTAATGCTCTGCCAGGCCTGTATTGCAGCCATATTTAACGTATGCTTGTTTTGGGGGCTAGTCCCCTTCAGTTTTCTCTTCAGCATATAAAAGACATGCTCAATTGGGTTCAGATCGGGTGATTGACTTGACTACTCAAGAATTGACAATTTTTTTGCTTTGAAAAATTCATTTATTGCTTTAACAATAGGTTTGGGATCATTGTCTTGATGTGAAATGAAACGCCGGCCAATGTGTTTTGAGACATTTGTTTGAACTTGAGCAGATAGGATGTGTCTATACACATCAGAATTAATTATGCTACTATCATCAGCAGTTGTATCATCAATGAAGATAAGTGAGCCAGTACCTTCAGCAGCCATACATGCCCAGGCCATAACACCCCCACCACCGTGTTTCACAGATGAGGTGGTATGCTTTGGATCTTGGGCAGTTCCTTCTCTCCTCCATACTTTGCTCTTGCCATCACTCTGATATAAGTTAATCTTTGTCTCATCTATGCACAAGACCTTTTTTCCAGAACTGTGATTGCGCTTTTAAGTACTTCTTGGCAAACTGTAACCTGGCCATCCTATTTTAGCGGCTAACCAGTGGTTTGCCCCTTGCAATGTACCCTCTGTATTTCTGTTCATGAAGTCTTCTGCGGACAGTGGTCATTGACAAATCCACACCTGACTCCTGAAGAGTGTTTCTGATCCGTTGGGCAGGTGTTTGGGGATTTTTCTTAATTATAGGGAGAATTCTTCTGTTATCAGCTGTGGAGGTCTTCCTTGGCCTGCCAGTCCCTTTACGATTGGTAAGCTCACCTGTGCTCTCTTTTTAATGATGTTCCAAACAGTTGATTTTGGTAAGCCTGAGGTTTGGCGGATGTCTCTAGTTTTATTCTTGTTTCTCAGTCTCATAATGGCTTTTTTGGCATTCATTGGCACAACATTGGTCCTCATGTTGATAAACAGTAATAAAAGTCTCCAAAGGTGATTGAAAGACTGGAGGAAAGTCTAGGTCCTGAGAGCTCTCTTATACCTGCATTAAGGAGGCATTTAAACACACGTGAGCAATTACAAACACCTATGAAGCCATATGTCTCAAACATTATAGTGCCCTGAAATGGGGGCCTATGTATAAACACAGCTGTAATTTCTACATGGTGAAACCAAAATGTATAAAAATACCCTTTAATAAAATCTGAAAAATAGTGTACTTTAAACCACATGAGACAAAATGATGACTCCCTACAAAAGAGCTGGAAATCTCCAGGACCTGACAATGTTTCCCCCTCTACTCTTAAGCTCTGTGCCAAACAGCTGGCACCGGTCTATACAGACATTTTTAACCAGTCCATGCAAACATGTACTGTCCCTACCTGCTTCAAAGGTTCACATGCCTAATCAATGGTGTTTTATCATTAATGTTTTATTATTATTAATGTTTACTGTTTTCTGAGTCATTCGTAACTTTCATGTCACTGTATGTCATGTTACTTGTGGGCGGAGCACCAAGGCAAATTCCTTGTATGTGTGATTTTTTTTCCTATTAAAATCTCAAATTGTGGAATACAGAGGCAAATAAATAAATGATGGGTCTTTGTCCCTAACATTATGGAGGGCGCTCTATAAAAAAAATCAACTTTTTAAAATAATTTGCAGCAATTATTGGTCATCCTGATCGAAGCATATTAAATTATAAGAGGCATAGATAGATTGTGGATAGAAATGTCAAAGACTAGAGGGTACAGCTTTAAGGTGAGAGGGGAAAGGTTTAAAGATTTATGGGACAAGATTTTTTACACAAATTTATTGATCCCTGGAACAAGCTGCCAGGAGTGATGATGGAGGCAGATATGATAGTGGCATTTAAGATACTTTTATTTTTTTTACACTTTAGCTTTTATGTATACACAAATGAAACACAAATATAACAACGAAACATGCAACAATACAGTGAAACATACAACAGTGTAGCAGGGGGTTCAGTTTACAATTAATAATGCCGTATACAGAACTATTTTCATATTAAAAACATTTTCCAATAACTTACTTTATTGTCAATACAATTATACAGTGTTGATGTCTTTATTTCAATACCTAATCCATTTTTCCCATTTTCTGTTAAACTTGTCTTCTTTCACTCTTAGAGAATATGTCATTTTCTCCATGACAAATATTTCCTGTACTATGTTTAACCATTGTCTAAGTCTGGGTGTGTCCACTGCAAGCCAATTTCTTGTAATGGCCTTTCTGCCAGCTGTGAGTAGGATTTTAACCAACTACTGGTCTTCCTTCAGCACCACTGTTATTTATATTACCCAGGTATAAAATGGAACACTTCTTGCAGACTGTATATCCTAATACCTCCGTTAATTCTGAATTCACTCTGTCCCAAAATGGTTCTATTTTTGGGCAACTCCAGAAGATATGTGCATGGTTTAGGTCTGTTTGACCACATTGCCTCCAGCATGTTTGCTGCCTTTGAATTTGCCTGCTTTTTATGTTAGGCGTAATAAAGAAACAAATCAGATGTTTCGAATTAGATTCTCTCCAATTTTGTGAATTAGTGGATGTCTGTAGTGTTACACACATATGATGCCATTCTTCTTCTGAGATTGTAATGTTCAATTCCTTTTCCCACTTAAATTTTACATAAAATGTAGTTTTAGCTTGACATTCCATTAAACTATGATAAAGTTTAGAAAGAATCCTTAATGTTTTTTGATGATACGTATTAACTATCACTTCTATCACTGGATTATTTTCTTCTAGTGCCTCCCTTTTTACCTTTTTAACCATATAACCATATAACAGTTACAACACGGAAACAGGCCTTCTCGGCCCTTCCAGTCCGTGCCGACCATTTATATTCCCCTAGTCCCATCTAACTGCACTCAGACCATACCCCTCCATTCCCTTCCCGTCCATATACCTATCCACTTTACTTTTAAATTTTAAAATCGATCCTGCCTCCACCACTTCTGCTGGAAGCTCATTCCACACAGCCACCACTCCTGAGTAAAGAAGTTCCCCCTCATGTTACCCCTAAACTTCTGTCCCTTAATTCTCATGTCATACCCTCTTGTTTGAATCTTTCCTACCCTCAATGGGAAAAGCTTATCCACGTCAACTCTGTCTATCCCTTTCATTTTAAAGATCTCAATCAAGTCCCCCCTTAACCTTCTGCGCTCCAAAGAATAAAGACCTAACTTGTTCAACCTTTCTCTGTAACTTAGTTGCTGGAACCCAGGCAACATTCTAGTAAATCTCCTCTGTACTCTCTCTATTTTGTTGACATCCTTCCTATAATTAGGTGACTAAAATTGTACACCATACTCCAGAATTGGTCTTACCAATGCCTTGTACAATTTTAACATTACTTCCCTACTCCTATATTCAATGCTCCGATTTATAAAGGCCAGCACACCAAAAGCTTTCTTTACCACCCTATCTACATGCGATTCCACCTTCAGGGAACTATGCACAGTTATTCCTAGATCCCTCTGTTCCACAGCATTCCTCAATTCCCTACCATTTACCATGTATATCCTATTTTGATTTGTCCTGCCAAGATGTAGCACCTCATACTTATCAGTATTAAACTCCATCTGCCATCTTTCAGCCCACTCTTCCAAATGGCCCAAATCTCTCTGTAGACTTTGAAAATCTACTTCATTATCCACAGCACCCCCTATCTTAGTATCATCTGCATACTTACTTATCCAATTTTCCACCCCATCATCTAGATCATTGATGTACATGACAAACAACAGTGGACCCAACACAGATCCCTGAGGCACCCCACTGGTCACCGGCTTCCAACCTGACAAACAGCCATCCACCATTACTCTCTGGCATCTCCCATTCAGCCACGGTTGAATCCATCTTGCTACTCCGCCATTAACACCCAAAGATTGAACCTTCTTAACCAACCTTCCATGGGGAACCTTGTCAAAGGCCTTACTGAAATCCATATAGACAACATCCACTGCTTTACCCTCATCAATTTCCCTAGTAAACTCTTCAAAAAATTCAAGCAGGTTTGTCAAACATGACCTTCCAGGCACAAATTTCATGTTGACTGTTCTTGATCAGACCCTGTTTATCCAGATGCTTATATATATTATCTCTAAGTATCCTTTCCATTAATTTGCCCACCACTGACGTCAAACTAACAGGTCTATAATTGCTAGGTTTATTCTTTGAACCCTTTTTAAACAATGGAACAACATGCGCAGTATGCCAATCTTCCGGCACTATTCCCGTTTCTAATGACATCTGAAATATTTCTGTCATAGCCCCTGCTATTACTACACTAACTTCCTTCAATGTCTTAGGGAATATCATGTCAGGACCTGGAGACTTATCCACTTTTATATTATTTCTTTCTTAAGATTCTTTTTACATTCTTTATACTCATCTACCACCTCATTTACTCCATGCCTCCTATAATTATTGTAGATATCTCTCTTTTTTCAAACCAAGTGTCCAATTTCCCTTGAAAACCATGGCTCTTTCCGATTTTTAATATTTCCTTTCAACCGAACAGGACATAAAGATTCTGTACTCTTACAATTTCCCCTTTAAATGTCCTCCATTTCTCTTCTACATCCTTCCCATAAAACAAAATGTCCCAATTCACTCCTTTTAAATCATTACGCATTCCCTTAAAGTTAGCCTTTCTCCAATGAAAAATCTCAACCCTAGGTCCAGTTCTGACTCTCTCCATAATTATATTGAAACTAATGGTATTGTGATCACTGGTCCCGAAGTGCTCACCAACGCATACCTCCGTCACCTGACCTGCCTCATTTCCTAACAGGAGGTCCAGCACTGCCCCTTCTCTGGTCGATACCTCTATGTATTGCTGCAAAAAACTATCCTGCACACACTTAACAAACTCCAAACCATCCAGCCCATTTACAGAATGTGTTTCCCAGTCTATTTTTGGAAAGTTGAAATCTCCCACAATCACTACCTTGTGCTTACTACTAATATCTGCTATCTCCTTACATATTAGCTCTTCCAATTCTCGCTCCCCATTTGGCGGTCTATAATACACCCCTAAAAGTGTTGCTACACCGTTCCCACTTCTCAGTTCCACCCAAATAGCCTCCCTAGACGAGCCCTCTAATCTGTCCTGCCAAAGCACTGCTGTAATATCTTCTCTGACAAGCAATGCAACCCCTCCACCTCTGGTCCCTCCAATTCTATCACACCTGAAGCAACAAAATCCTGGAATATTTAGTTTCCAATCACAACCCTCCCGCAACCATGTTTCACTGATTGCCACAACATCATATTTCCAGGTGTCAATCCAGGCTCTAAGTTCATCTACCTTTCTTACAATGCTCCTAGCATTCAAATATACACATTTTAGAAACCCACCATCCCTTATTCTCTGTTTATTATTTTTTTCTTCTTTTTCGCCTGCATTTTGGGTCCGAGTGCTTGCCTTCTCTGCCTCTTGCCCCTCACCCCGACCCTAGCCCCCTCTACCCGAGTCCCTCCCCCCAGCCTTTCTAGTTTAAAGTCTCCTTTGCAAATCTCCCCGCCAGGATATTAGTTCCCCTCGGGTTCAAGTGCAACCCGTCCTTTTTATACAGATCATGCCTTCCCCAAAAGAGGTCCCAGTGATCAAGAAACTTGAATCCCTGCCCACTGCACCAATCCCTCAGCCATGCATTTATCCTCCACCTCATTCCATTTCTACTCTCACTGTCACGTGGCACAGGCAGTAATCCTGAAATTGTTACTCTTTTGGTCCTTCTCCTTAACTTTCCCCCCAACTCCCTAAATTCTCCTTTCAGGACCTCTTCTCTTTGTCTGCCTATGTCATTGGTACCTATGTGTACCACAACATTAGGCTCCTGTCCCTCCCTTTTCAGAATCTTTTCGACACGTTCCAACACATCCAAGACCCTGGCACCAGGGAGGCAAACTACCATCCGGGTCTCCCGACTGCGTCCACAGAATCGCCAATCTGACCCCCTAACTATGGAGTCCCCTATTACAATTGCCCTCCTCTTTTCACTACCCTTCTGAGCATCAGGGCTGGTCTCTGTGCTGGAGGCCCGGCTGCTGTTGCTGCCCCCAGGAAGGCTGTCCGCTCCAATGGAACTCAAACATGAATACCTATTTTCCAGGTGTACAGCCACCGGGGTACTCTCCAGTCCCTGCCTCTGCCTCTTGCCCTTCCTAACAGTGACCCACTTGTCTGCCTCCCGTGGTCCGGGAGTGACCACCTCTATGTAACTCCTCTCTATGACCGCCTCACTCTCCCTGACCAGACGGAGGTCCTTGAGCTGTTGCTCCAGTTCCTAACACTGTCCTTTAGGAGCCCCATCTCGACACACCTGGCGCAGATGTGGACGTCCGGTGGGCTATCAGCTTCCCTGACCTCCCACATCTGACATTCGCAACAGTACACTGCCCTGGCCTTCATACTCGCCCCTTACACAGGATACAATCTCAACACAAAATACACTACAAACAGCTGGAATCTGACGGCCAATCAGCTGCTTACCCTAGTCCCCTTCCCACCAATCAGCGGCTTCCTCAAAAAAACCCAAAAAAAACCCACTTCTCCGAATGGAAGGTTATGGATTTTGGTAAACAAGCCCCGCGCTGGATTTTTATCCTTACCGGTCGGGTGTCACTCCTCCCCCTCCTTCTCTTCCAACGGCTCCTGTGGACCTCTCTCAGTGTAATAATCTCTCAGTTGGAGGTATCTAAACAAGTCTTGGTTCCTTGGCAAATAAATAAATGATGGGTCTTTGTCCCTAACATTATGGAGGGCGCAGTATAAAAAATCAACTTTTTAAAATAATTTGCAGCAATTATTGGTCATCCTGTTAGAAGCATATTAAATTATAAGAGGCATAGATAGATAGTGGATAGAAATGTCAAAGACTAGAGGGTACAGCTTTAAGGTGAGGGGAAAAGTTTAAAGATGTATGGGACAAGTTTTTTTACACAAATTTGTTGGTCCCTTGAACAAGCTGCCAGGAGTGATGATGGAGGCAGATATGATAGTGGCATTTAAGATACCTTTAAATAAGCATATGGATATGCTGGAATGCATGGATATGGATCGCGTGCATGCAGAGGCGATTAGTTTCACCTGGCATCATGTTGGTAACGGACATTGTGGGCCAGAGGGCCCGTTTCATTGTTGTATTCCTGACACCCCAGCACATGGCGATAAGCCACTTTCTCAAATGGCCATTATCCTTCTTGTGAATGTCCTGCCACAACATTGCTGGGAAGCAAATTCCTGAACTTAAATGCAATAATAATGGAGGAGCAGCGATATATTTCCATGTTAGGATGATGTGCAGGCGGTGGTGTCCACATACACCTCCGGCCCTTATCTTTGATTGTGGAGGTTGTGGGATTGTGAGGTCAATAGACAATAGGTGCAGGAGTAGGCTATCCTGCCCTTCAAGCCAGCACCGGCATTCAATGAGATCATGGCTGGTCAATGCCAATCAGTACCCCGTTCCTGCCTTCTCCCCATGTCCCCTGACTCCGCTATCTTTAAGAGCCCTATCCAGCTCTCTACAATTATAGCCAAGGCGAATGACTAGTGCATTTGTAAATGGTTCATTGTACCTGCATCTCTTCATACGTGTGCATACGACAATAAACTTGACTTGCCAGTCATTTCTTAATTCTCCACCGTTCTTTTTGAACCCTTTTTTGGCTTTCATATTAAAGCACTCCTATAATTTATCTTCTTCGTCGAATATTTGTTTATCACTATTCCTGCTTCATCAAAATCTTCTAATCCTTAGACTTACTACTCTTGTTAATAGTCTTCTTGGCAGCATTGTAAGCGTCTTCTTTTAATCTAATGCGATATTTAATCTACTTAGTAAGCCATGGTGGGATCAATTTTGTGGTGTTTTAATTTTTAACTCTCCATTCTCCATCACAATATTGACGCTCTTCACATATATGAAAGCCATAAAATCTCTTCGAAGAAGTTAAGAAATCACAGATTGTGGGGAAAAGGGTTTTTTTTTTTTTAAAGAGGGTGTTTGTGGGTAAAATATCTAGAAAAAATCCTCTTGAATCATATGTGATTTTAAGCTAGTCTGCCCAAGCTACAGTAATTACCTTTATGTTTTAGGAGATTAAGTCCACCTGGCCAGAAGCAGTTGCGATGCACTGTACAAGGAACTTGGTAAACTGGTATCTATCAGACATCCCAATGACCATTCCTGAGGTTCCTTATTCCTTCTTTGAAGTTAATCATTTTCCATTGCCTGAACTAGTTCTTGCATTGCATAACGTGAATGCGCATATGTATTTTAACGATATATGTATGAAGGCATATATTGGCTGAAGAAGGGTCTCAACCCAAAACGTCACCTATTCCACACTCAGTTACTCCAGCTTTTTGTGTCTATCTTGTATTTATAATGCTGCCTCATCGTGACTACTTATCCTTTTGTTTGGATTAATATACAATTTAGTTTCTTAAAATCATTTCCAAGCCCGTCAGTAAGTTGAAGGTTTATTTCTCTTTCAGATGGAGATGGTCAGCAGGACCATTTGCTACCAGTGTGCATGGACGACAGTTGCCGTGAGAGTGCCATTTATCGGACAGTGCCAGGTTCTGTTAAGGTACGGCCCCATACATCTATGGCTGGTATTAATTTTAAACAGTAGCATTATATTTTTTGTCTTAAGACAGTACACATGGCACAGAATGACTACCTGAGGAAGAATGTAGACAGTCGGAATCTTTTTCCCAGGGTGGAAATGTCCAACACTAGAGGCTTAACTATAAGTTGAGAGGGGGAAGGGTTAATGGAGATGTGCTGGGCAAGCTTTTTACGCAGTTGTGAGGGCCTGGAATGCATTGTCAAGGAAGGTGTTAGAGGCAGGTACGATAGTGGTGTTGAATAGACTTTTAGATAGGACATGGAAGTGTAGTGAATAGAGGGAGTGTTTAAGAAGGACCTGCATATGCTGGAAAATCGAAGGTAGACAAAAGTGCTGGAGAAACTCAGCGGGTGCAGCAGCATCTATGGAGCGAAGGAAATAGACAACAATTCGGCCCGAAACGTTGCCTATTTCCTTCGCTCCATAGATACTGCTGCACTTGCTGAGTTTCTCCAGCACTTTTGTCTACCAGTGAATAGAGGGATATGGATCCTGAACAGGCAGATGAGATAAATTTAACTTAGCATCATGTTTGGCACAAACATTGTGGGCCGAAGGGTCCGAGTCTGTGCTCTTATGGTCAATTTTCTAATTGAGAGAGCATTTGTTGGCTAAGTTGGAGATGTACGGGGTAGAGCAGTTAATGTGCAAAATGTGGTGATCACATTTGTCAAAATTAAAGTTATTTGTTTGCAGGATCATAGTCGTGATCATCAATATTTTCACCGTCATTACAATGACAAAATATAGACCAATATTCCACCATGGCAAGAATTTGAACAGCTTCATTGAG
Source organism: Raja brachyura (assembly GCA_963514005.1). Next base: position 3,795,037 of record OY740797.1, on the reverse strand, counting down.
TCTCATCCATGTTAGCAAGAACTCCTGAAGAAAAGGACAATATCAGAAGAGGTTGAAAGGAAACTAAAATCCCTAAATTATTGGGTTATCAGTATCACAAAACTATAACAAGTTATGTGCTTTTTACTTCTTGACAGAATAAAGAATTAGAGTTTCTGGGGAGGGAGAGAATTGCATCGTGAGTGGACTTGGGGATGGTTGATATTCACAATTTGAGAGGAATTTCATTCTCTGATGTATTGATCTGCTGAACACTGCAATCTCTATGTGATTGCTTCCCATATCTGCAGCATATATCACAACCTAATTTGTTGGCTTCAATACTTTTCAATTTCTATGTCCTTGTCACAATAAATGATGTCTTGCAGATGCTGTAAATCAGATACAAATATAAAATGTTGGAAATACTAAGAAGGTCAGTCAGTATCTGAGGAGACTATAAGGCAGAACCTTTTCAGGGGATGACATTTCATCAGAAGAAGGAAAAGTCAGAAATAAAACAAGTTTAAAATTCTCATGTTTGGAGTTCTTAGATTTTCCAGGTAAAGCAGTTGACAATTGTAAATTATTGATAACCTGGTTTGCTTACAGGATTTTAGTGTATATTTGTACTCAAGTTATGTTGAGAAAATTGACTATTTTGCTGCCAAGTATTGGCACCTTCAGTATTGTAAAACCTGTCTCGGGACCTGGTTAACCACAAGTAAATACTGAGAAATATAAAGTATTGATGTATAATTTCTCTAACTATGTGATTCAGCAACAAGCTCCAATATAGAGTTTAGAAGCAGTGCATTGGGCTATTATACAACTGATATAGACAGACAAATAAAGTTATCTGACTTTGTAGACCTTAATGTAAAAAACAAAAGTACTAGTGGAACACGGAGGCATCGGAGATGTCCTCATTCTTTAGGGAACAGGAGTTCCCCTCTCGACCATAGACGAGGCTCTCACCAGGGTCTCCTCTATATCCCGTAGCTCCACTCTCACTCCCCATCCCCCCACTCGTAACAAGGACAGAGTCCCCTTTGTCCTCGCCTTCCACCCTACCAGGCGTCACATACAACAGATAATCCTCCGACATTTTCGCCACCTCCAACGGGATCCCACCACTAGCCACATCTTCCCATCTCCTCCCCTTTTGGCTTTTCGCAGACACCGCTCTCTCCGTAACTCCAAAGTCAAAGTCAAAAGAGTTTCAATTCGTCCCTTCCCACCCAAACCGCCCCCTCCCCGGTACTTTCCCTTGCAACCGCATGAAATGCTACACTTGTCGCTTTACCTCCCTCCTTGACTCCATCCAAGGACCCAAGCAGTCTTTCCAGGTGAGTCAGAGGTTCACCTGCACCTCCTCCAACCTCATCTATTGCATCCGCTGCTCTAGGTGTCAACTGCTCTACATCGGTGAGACCAAGCGCAGGCTTGGCGATCGCTTCGCCCAACACCTTCGCACAGTTCACATTAACCAACGCGATTTCCCAGTGGCTCAGCACTTCACCTCCCCCTCCCATTCCAAATCTGACATTTCTGTCCTGGGCCTCCTCCATGGCCAGAGTTAGTCCCACCGCAAATTGGAGGAGCAGCTCCTCATATTTCGCTTGGGTAGTTTACACCCCAGCAGTATGAACATTGACTTCTCCAATTTCAGGTAGTCCTTGCTTTCTCCCTCCCCTTCCCACTGTCGAACGGACCAGATTGTGAATACCAAACGTGATTGGAATTGCAAGTGAATCACTGGTTCATTTGGAAAAGCTATTTGTTTTGGTCCTTGAATGGTGGGAAGAGAAGAGTTGAAAGGACAAGTGTAAAAATGGAAAGTGCTGTAAGAAGCAGGGTAATGGGTGGGCACAGAGCAGTGGACCAGGGAGATGGTCTGTTGAATGCAGAAATCTCTGACATGGAAGGTGAGGACCAGGGGGCTTCGATCCTTGTTCTGTGCTGGAGCTGGATTGAGAGCAGAGATACGGGAAATAGAAAAGATATGTTCAAGGGCTTTGTTAACAATGGTAATGGAGAAACCATGGTTCAGGAAGAAGTAAGGCATTTCAAAGCAACCTGTACAGAAAGTGTCATCATTAAAGCAGAGATGGGGGAATATGGCAAAGGGAATAGAGTCCTTACAGGCTAGCAGGGTATGACATAGAGTAGTTGTGATAGCTCTGGGAGTAGGTAGGTTTGTGTAGACAGGCATTTGTGAATTAATTCCAATTGATGTATGACGACAGATTAGAAATATGATACGAGTTAATTTATGTTTGATCTCGATGGTCTTTGGCTAAAAATCCTTATGTTTCACATTAACAGTGGATACCGATTTTATCTAATCTGAAGAATGGTGATACTGTTTGGGGATTTGCTTCACCAGAGCCAACAAATTTGTTGCCCAATCCATTTCCGATCTCCATTCATTTAGGGGACTATAATATGGATGGGTTTCCTGATGCATTGGCCATACTGAAGAACACCTCAGGCAGGTAGGCTGATATTTATTTTAAACAATATTGAGGGTGGTTGAAAGCTCTCTAAATTATTAAGGTATTTTTAAAGATGCAGTGCATGTACAGACATCATGCACATCATAAAATGTTTATATGTCAGAAAATCAATGCGTAACAGAGAGATTACTCTCTATAAATGCTTCAAAGTAACTTGATAAGTTTGACTCCTTTCTAATACATGGCATTTCTGGATATTTATTTGCATGTTGTCGTCATTCTGTAATCACGCTTGTCTCTTTGTGCAAACAGCAATACTCTAACCTCTCATGTGGCATGCAAATCTCAATATTAACCAGGGGAGAAGACAGCTTGTCTTGACTTATTACTGTTCTATCTCGTATTTCCTTCACTTGTATTAAAGAGGTTGGCAGAAGTATATATGGATCGGGAAACCTGCTCCCAGGCAGGGTTTGACTCCGGGTATTTTTCAGCTTTTTGATTTGTCTTACAGGGCTCTCACTTAACTTTCTTTTCCCTGTTGTCAGCCGGGCAACCTAGGCAGCTTTTTAGGTTGCCAAATGACAGTTTAGGTGGTCATTTAAGACAGCTTGCGTGACACGTGCGATCATGTGCTTGGACGAAGTGTGCAGTTACCAGTCGGAATTCTGGTCAATGAAGCATTCACATATTATTTCTGCTTCAAATAAAGCCACAATCTAAACATATTCACCAATCAAGACATGATATATACCACAATGACATGCAGCAAAAGTACCAAACAGTATCTCATCTCTTTTTACACGTTGCAATGAATGCAATTTCTATTATTTCTTTCCACTTCCAAACATAAATCTGGTTGGATTATTCAGCGGATGATCAACCTCGGTGAGACCAAGTGCAGGCTTGGCGATCGCTTTGGACAACACCTCCACTCAGTTCGCAATAACCAACCTGATCTCCCGGTGGCTCAGCACTTCAACTCCACCTCCCATTCAGAATCCGACCTTTCTGTCCTGGGCCTCCTCCATGGCCAGAGTGAGGTCCACCGCAAATTGAACAGCACCTCATATTTTGCTTGGGTAGTTTATACCCCAGCGGTATGAACATTGGCTTCTCCAATTTCAGGTAGTCCTTGCTTTCTCTCCAACCACGACAGCTGGCTGTTCACCCTCCCCCTCCAGAATGTTCTGCAGCCGTTCCTTGACATCCCTAACCCTTGCACAAGGGAGGCAACATACCTTCCTGGAGTCTTGTTTGCGGCCGCAGAAACACCTATCTATTCCCCTTACAATTGAATCCCCTATTACTATAGCCCTTCTACTCTTTTTTCTCCCCTCCTGGTGCCATGAACTTGGCTGCTGCTGCCTTCCCCTGATGAGCCATCTCCCCTAACAGTATCCAAAATGGTATATCTGTTTAGGAGGGAGATGACCGCAGGGGACTCCTGCACGACTTGACTACTGCTACGCTGGCTACTGGCCACCTGTTCCCTTTGTGTCCGCTTAACTTTTACCTGCGGTGTGACCAACTCACTGTACGTGATTTCTCAGCATCGTGGATGCTCCAGTATGAATCCAACCACAGCTCCAATCGTTCAATGCGGTCTGCCAGGAGCTGCAGCTGGACACACTTCCTGCAAACGTAGTCACCAGGGACACCGACCATATCCCTGATCTCCCACATGCTGCAGGATGAGCAAACCATGGGGCCGATCTCAACTGACGTGGCTTGCCCCCAAATTAAATCAACTCGCACTATAAATATCTTAATCCTCTAAACTAACCTTTACTAAAAAGCACTGTACCCTTAGCTCACTGTACCCTTAGCTCACTGTACCCTTAGCTCACTGTACCCTTAGCTCGCTGTACCCTTAGCTCGCTGTACCCTTAGCTCGCTGTACCCTTAGCTCGCTGTACCCTTAGCTCGCTGTACCCTTAGCTCGCTGTACCCTTAGCTCGCTGTACCCTTAGCTCGCTGTACCCTTAGCTCGCTGTACCCTTAGCTCGCTGTACCCTTAGCTCGCTGTACCCTTAGCTCGCTGTACCCTTAGCTCGCTGTACCCTGAGCTCGCTGTGCCCTGAGCTCGCTGTGCCCTGAGCTCGCTGTGCCCTGAGCTCGCTGTGCCCTGAGCTCGCTGTGCCCTGAGCTCGCTGTGCCCTGAGCTCGCTGTGCCCTGAGCTCGCTGTGCCCTGAGCTCGCTGTGCCCTGAGCTCGCTGTGCCCTGAGCTCGCTGTGCCCTGAGCTCGCTGTGCCCTGAGCTCGCTGTGCCCTGAGCTCGCTGTGCCCTGAGCTCGCTGTGCCCTGAGCTCGCTGTGCCCTGAGCTCGCTGTGCCCTGAGCTCGCTGTGCCCTGAGCTCGCTGTGCCCTGAGCTCGCTGTGCCCTGAGCTCGCTGTGCCCTGAGCTCGCTGTGCCCTGAGCTCGCTGTGCCCTGAGCTCGCTGTGCCCTGAGCTCGCTGTGCCCTGAGCTCGCTGTGCCCTGAGCTCGCTGTGCCCTGAGCTCGCTGTGCCCTGAGCTCGCTGTGCCCTGAGCTCGCTGTGCCCTGAGCTCGCTGTGCCCTGAGCTCGCTGTGCCCTGAGCTCGCTGTGCCCTGAGCTCGCTGTGCCCTGAGCTCGCTGTGCCCTGAGCTCGCTGTGCCCTGAGCTCGCTGTGCCCTGAGCTCGCTGTGCCCTGAGCTCGCTGTGCCCTGAGCTCGCTGTGCCCTGAGCTCGCTGTGCCCTGAGCTCGCTGTGCCCTGAGCTCGCTGTGCCCTGAGCTCGCTGTGCCCTGAGCTCGCTGTGCCCTGAGCTCGCTGTGCCCTGAGCTCGCTGTGCCCTGAGCTCGCTGTGCCCTGAGCTCGCTGTGCCCTGAGCTCGCTGTGCCCTGAGCTCGCTGTGCCCTGAGCTCGCTGTGCCCTGAGCTCGCTGTGCCCTGAGCTCGCTGTGCCCTGAGCTCGCTGTGCCCTGAGCTCGCTGTGCCCTGAGCTCGCTGTGCCCTGAGCTCGCTGTGCCCTGAGCTCGCTGTGCCCTGAGCTCGCTGTGCCCTGAGCTCGCTGTGCCCTGAGCTCGCTGTGCCCTGAGCTCGCTGTGCCCTGAGCTCGCTGAGCCCTGAGCTCGCTGAACCCTGAGCTCGCTGTACCCTTAGCTCGCTGTACCCTTAGCTCGCTGTACCCTTAGCTCGCTGTACCCTTAGCTCAGTGTACCCTGAGCTCACTGTACCCTTAGCTCACTGTACCCTTAGCTCACTGTACCCTTAACCAGAAAGCAGAAATACAAACCAGGAGTTGCTCCCTCCAGTCCGCTTCCACCAATCAGCAGCTTCCACCAGAACACTTCCTTTGAAGTGTGGAACGTTACAGATTTGGGTGCTCCTTCTCTTGCTCCAACGGGTCCTGGGCCTCTGTGGAGTAAAGCCCCGCGCTCGATTTTATAACTCACCGCCCGGAGACTCCTCCTCTCGCTCCAACGGTTCCTGGGCCTCTGTGGAGTAAAGCCCCGCGCTCGATTTTATAACTCACCGCCCAGAGACTCCTCCCCATGCTCCAACGGCTCCTGGACCATATATACACAATAAATAAAGAGATAAAGTGCAATAGGCTATTATTTTTAAGAGTTTGGAGTTTGGTGGTGGTGGGTCCACTCCTGTTTAAATTCCATTTGGAATATTTTTGGAGGACCAGGAAGCAAGAGTTACTCCAGGGAGGTACTCCAGCTCCAGGGAGTGATTCTGCATTTGGTTTTCAGCGGTCGCAGCGAGGCGGCGACCGGACAGTAATGGCGGCCAGATCTCCCGCAATGCAAAGGGAGAGTGAATATGGCTGATGCCGACCAGTTGCCGTGGCAGTGCGCATGTGCAGGGCGGCACATGCGCACAACCATGGCTGATGATGTGCTGGCCGTGGTTGTGCGCATGTGCAGGGGGAGGATGTGCAGGCCGTGGCAGTGCGCATGTGTAAGGTGGCCGGCCGGCCATGCCGGCAAATGAGGAGCAAGCAGAGACCCGGAGACGGAGAGTGACAGAGAGAGATAGAGATGGGGGCCCGCTGAGAGTTGAACGATAGGTGTCCCGGTTGCTTGCCAAGCCGGGCAAAATGGCATGGCATTTAGGTTGCACTTTAGGTCGCCATTGGCACCTGGGCAACCGCTAATTTTGAGCTCTGTCTTATGTTTTGAATCTGATGTTGTTTCATTCTTTGATGGGGTGCAAAAGTTATCCTTTATCACACTCGGATCTGAGCAACCAGATTGTCACATATAGATAAGAATGGGAAGGATGCCGCATTTCCTTTCCTGAAATGATGGTTTGTGCTTTTATGGTCATTGTGCTGATTTTAATTTAGTTTCCGTTTCATTTTATCAATTGAATTTAAATTCCCCAGCTGCGATATGAACTAGAAGTCTGCAATCAATTATCCAGATGGCTGGATACCCTGGTACTGTACAGATTGGGGAGAAGTTTCATTAAGTGTTAAGTGTTCAATAACCAAATCCTCAAATGCTGCTTGTCAGCATGAAATAGTGATAGTTGGCAAGCATGCATCTCACGGAACAGAAGGCCCAAATATTCCAAACATTCTAACTTATTGAGATTTAAATCAATCCCGGCTGTAAGATTTTGTGTCTGAGTAGTAGCACTGTGGCTCAGCGGATAGTGCTGCTGTCTCACAGCTCCAGAAACTGGACTTTTAGCCTAAAGGGCCTGTCCCACTAACACAACTTTTCAGCGACTGTCTTCGACCTTCAAGTTCGAGGGCACTCGCCTGAAAAACCTCGAGCTGGATCGACCGTCAGCAATGAAACCACGAGCCGGTTTGACCGTACACACACGCACACACACAAACACATCGCAAAGGCGGGGGCCAGGGAAAGCAGGGGAGCGCTGTCTGAAATTCACACCCGCGATGAACCGGAAGGTAAAAAACGGCTGGCACAGTTACGGTAAGTCCTTTAGAAAGCGCGGGGGGGGGGGGGGGGGGGGGAAGGAGTGGAGACACTTTTAAGAAGCCAGACAACTTTCAATAAAGTTTAGCAGCCATTTAACATTACCGGTCGGTTTACTTACCTTTTTTTTCTCAACGAGCTTTACCTTTGACTACCTTTGATTACCTACGATAGCATTATGATCTACTATGACTTACCTCGACTAAACCTATGAGTAAAAAAAAACAATTTTTTTCCATGGCGACCTTTTACTACTCGCGGGCATTTTTCAGCATGTTGAAAAAAAATGCCGTGACGTAGCTGAGGCCTCAGGTACGCGGGGACTAGTCTCGAGCATGAAGGAGAGTTACAAAGACCTCCTAGGACCTCGTGTCGACCATGCTGCGAGTATGAGTCGAGGGCAAACTCTTCTAAACTCGCGAACTAGGTCCCCGCAGTGGGACAGGCCCTTAACTTTGTGGAGTTCACATCTTCGCCCTGTGACAGCACGAGTTTCCTTTGGGTGCTTAATCTCCTCCCACGTCTCAAAGGCAGGTTAACTGACTGCTTTAAATTACACCTTGTGTGGGAGAGTCAGGATGGAGCACATGAGAGAGAATTGGTACAGTGAAATAGGGAGGGAAATGGGATTATTGTGAATACTTTTGCGAGCCTGCCAGTATCGATCAGATGGGCTGAATATGTTGAAAATCAATTTTAGAAATGCAAAGTGAGACACAGAATATGCTCCTTCTGCAAATGAGAAGCTAATCTGGAAAAGACATTCCAGGACATCCAATTGCATTACTAAAATAAATTAAATCATTTGAAATGGCCAACCCTACATTTAAAAAAAAGAACAAAATTTCATCTCCCAAAATAACATGATAGTAATTTCCAAGCTAATCTTAATGTTAAGCTTTTGGTTAATGATTATGTTGATGCTTCTTTAATTTAAAAAAAATCTAATTTTTGTAGTTTTCATTTAGAAATTATATGGAATTTTATGAGCTTATTTTAGTGCCATAAATGTTCTTGGATACCTAGACATTTGGCTTGATGTAACCTAATATCGTATAGCATGACAGCATATTTCCTGGTTAAATAAATCCTTTTGAAGCAATGTAACAGAAATTAAAAGCTGATTGTTTTACATTACAACAATGAAATGGTGGTTACCATGGCAACACAGAATGTAACAGCTTCCACCTTTAGTAGTTGATGCAGACTATAATACACATTTAATGCACAGAGTAGTTGTTCCAAAGCATGTTTCTCGTGACTTAGTTTCTTATTCGGTAATTGTACCAATGTAATTAAAATGTCAGGAGCTATCTAATATATATATTTTTAAGAAAATCACTTTCTGCTGTAAGTTTTAAAGCTGGAGTGTAAAATGGGAATAAGGCAAAAAAAACAAAACAAATTGCATGGATTCCATTGTCAATATTCACCTCATTAACTTTATTGATCATGAGAGAAAATAGCAGCAGCAAGCTCAATTGTAAGTTGACCTAAGCATCCCTGCACTGGAGCAGATGGAGTAAGATGTGATGTATTTTGACTGAATGCATCAGCAAACAACAAAGTTATGCCAAATTCTTCGGTAATGACAGTACCTTTTAATCAAGACCATGTGTCCGACTCTAATTTAAATGCTCTTGAGTGCTGCTGTCATAACACAACTGGTCATTATCAATCGTACAAAATGCTTGCTGCAATGTGTGAATTTACTGATGTAAAAGAATGGCAACAACTCTCTGCCTCAGGCTAACTTTCTATTCACTATTAAAAGTACTCCTTCTCTATGTCACAACCAACTAAAAGCAGTCACTCTAACCATCACCCAAAATATTAATTCCTCCCACCGTCTCTGTGCTGCTTACCTTCTACATAGGTCCAATCCTATTCCTTTTGTTGAAAACGGTACAAGAGTAAATGCCTATTCATCCTACAGATATCCAAACACAAGACCTCAACGGTGGAACGGACAGAGGATGATGGCTGACCTTGGTGGAGCGTCACAACAGCTTGGAAGGCTACAGCAGAAAATGGGCTCCGGTCGTCTTGGACTCCATGCCACTGGATCCTGATCCAGATCTGTCAAGGACCGTTGGTGGCTGTCTGTGCACCGGTCTCCCCACGTTAAACAAAGTCACGCACAGGCATCCTCCAACCCTGGAGACACCCATGGTCAGCCATGACCGAAGGGGGCCTAAGAAGATCCAAACACAATTCAATGAGAAACTTGCAGAACCTAAAGCTGTTGAAACAAATTGCAGTGTCTTAAAGTCCATCATTGAGACATGCAAGGAAACAGTAGGCTTTATCTTCTGTTGCTTTCGGATTAGTTTGATGTAAGTGATGCCCGAATTAAACACCGTCTGGAATGGAAGAAGAAAGCCTCTGTGACTGGCAGAGTCAAACTACATCAAACCAAAACCATCTAACCTTTCAAAGGCTTAAAGTTGAAGCCCAAGGGTAACTTTCAGGAATCAAAATCAAATCATGTTTGGAGAAGGCAAAAGAAATCCAACAATTTGTTGAAGTTTCTTTAGTGCAACCAAGATCTTGTGGATTCACCCCACGTAGATTTAAAAATGGCAGTATGCTTCTCACAAAGGACAACATGAAGGAGTGCTGGAAAGAGCACAAACATAATCTTCTGAACCAGGTGACAGATGATGCCATTTTATTCTTCCGGCAATATCTAGTTGGAGATGCCCTTAGCAGTCCGGAAAAAGTTAATATCAAGTCATGTTTTCAGTCATATGCACAAGTACAATAAGATACCAGTACAATGAAATCTTGCTTTCAGCAACATCACAGACACATAGACCCAGATAACACACACAACATCAATTCTACATAAGTTACTCACAATTCTGCAAGACAGTGAACATTTTAAAAATAGTGGAAAAACACGGTCATGGAGTCGGATAGCCCTCCAGACGTCCACATCTGCACCAGGTGTGTCGAGATGGGGCTCCTAAGGGACTGTATTAGGAACCTGGAGCAGCAGCTCGATGACTTCCGTCTGGTCAGGGAGAGTGAGGAGGTCATAGAGAGGAGGTACAGAGAGGTAGTCACTCCAAAACCACAGGAGGCAGACAAGTGGGTCACGGCTAGGAGGGGCAGAGGCAGGGACTAGAGGGTACACCCGCTGGCTGTACACCTTGATACCTTTTTTAAGTACTCCTGCTTGAGTACTGTTGGGGGGGGACAGCCTACCTGGGGGTAGCAACAGAGACCGGCCCTGTTGCTTAGAAGGGTAAGGAAAAGAAGAAGAGGGCAATAGTAATAGGGGACTCTATAGTTAGGGGGTCAGATGGGCGATTCTGTGGACGCGGTCCGGAGACCCGGATGGTAGTTTGCCTCGCTGGTGCCAGGGTCTGGGATGTGTCTGAACGATATCCTGAAAAGGGAGGGAGAGGAGCCTGAGGTCATGGTGCATATTGTTACCAATGATATAGGTAGAAAAAGAGAAGAGGTCCTGAAAGGACAATTTAGTGAGTTAGGAAGAGAGTTAAGGAAAAGGACCGCAAAGGTAATAATCTCAGGATTACTGCCTGTGCCAAGCGACAGTGAGAGTAGGAATGGAACGAGGTGGAGGATAAAAGTGTGACTGAAGGACTGGTGCAGAGGGCAGGGATTCAAGTTTCTGGATCATTGGAACCTCTTTTGGGGAAGGAGTGACTGTATAAAAAGGACGGGTTGCACTTGAACCCCTGGCGGGGAAATTTGTAAAGGCTTCTGGGGAGACTTTAAACTAGAACGGTTGGGGGGGAGGGACTCAAATAGAGAAAGCTAGTAGACAGTGTGTCAGGCAGGAGGCAGAGAAGGGAAGCACTCAGACCCAACATGTAGGGGGGAAAGAAGAAAAAATAAATAAACAGAGAATAAGAGGTGGTGGGTTTCTTAAATGTGTGAGCAGAGAGAAAGAGGGGTATAAAATGAGGTAGAAGCAATTGGTAGCAAGGTGTAAAGTAAAAGTGGCAGGCAGACCAATCCAGGGCAAAAATCAAAAAGGGCCACTTTTCAACGTAATTGTATAAGGAGTAAGAGTGTTGTAAAAACAAGCCTGAAGGCTTTGTGTCTCAATGCGAGGAACATTCGTAATAAGGTGGATGAGTTGAAGGTGCAGATAGCTATTAATGACTATGATATAGTTGGGATCACGGAGACATGGCTCCAGGGTGACCAAGGCTGGGAGCTGAACATCCAGGGATGTTCAATATTCAGGAGGGATAGACAGAAAGAAAAAGGAGGTGGAGTAGCATTGCTGGTTAGAGAGGAGATTAACGCAACAGAAAGGAAGGACATTAGCTTGGAGGATGTGGAATCGATATGGGTAGAGCTGCAAAACATTAAGGGGCAGAAAACGCTAGTGGGAGTTGTGTACAGGCCACCTAACTGTAGTAGTGGAGTTGGGGATGCCATCAAACAGGAAATTAGAAATGCGTGCAACAAAGGTAAAACAGTTACAATGGGTGACTTCAATCTACATATAGATTGGCTGAATCAAATTGGCAGGGGTGCTGAGGAAGAGGATTTCTTGGAATATATGCGGGATAGTTTTCTAAACCAACATGTAGAGGAACCAACGAGAGAGCAGGCTATTCGAGACTCGGTATTGAGTAATGAGGAAGGGTTAGTTAGTAGTCTTGTTGTGCGTGGCTCCTTGGGCAAGAGTGACCATAATATGGTTGAGTTCTTCATTAGGATGGAGAGTGACATAATTAATTCAGAAACAAGAGTTCTGAACATAAGAAAGGTAACTTTGAAGGTATGAGACGTGAATTGGCCAAGATAAACTGGCAATTGATTCTTAAAGTTGACGGTGGATGTGCAATGGAAGGCATTTAACGACTGCATGGATGAACTACAACAATTGTTCATCCCAGTTTGGCAAAAGAATAAATCAGGTAAGGTAGTGCATCCATGGATAACAAGGGAAATCAGGGATAGTATCAAAACAAAAGACGAAGCATACAAATTAGCCAGAAAAAGCAACCTACCAGAGGACTGGGAGAAATTCAGTCCAGCAGAGGAGGATAAAGGGCTTAATTAGGAACGGGAAAATAGATTATAAAAGAAAACTGGCAGGGAACATAAAAACTGACGGCAAAAGCTTTTATAGATATGTGAAGAGAAAAAGATTAGTTAAAACAAATGTAGGTCCCTTGCAGTTAGAAATAGGTGAATTGATCATGGGGAACAAGGACATGGCAGACCAATTGAATAACTACTTTGGTTCTGTCTTCACTAAGGAAGACATAAGTAAACTGCCGGAAATAGCAGGGGACTGGAGGTCAAATAAGATGGAGGAACTGAGTGAAATCAAGGTTAGCTGGGAAGTGGTGTTGGCTAAATTGAATGGATTAAAGGCCGATAAATCCCCAGGGCAAGAAAGGCTGCGTCCCATTAGGTGGCCGATTAGGAAAAGGGGAGATGCAACGAGTCCCAGAGTGCTCAGGAAAGTAGCCACAGAAATAATAGATGCATTAGTGATAATTTTTCAAAACGCTTTAGATTCTGGAGTAGTTCCTGACGATTGGAGGGTAGCTAATGTAACCCCACTTTTTAAAAAAGGAGGGAGAGAGAAAACGGGGAATTACAGACCAGTTAGTCTAACGTCGGTGGTGGCAAAACTGCTAGTCAGTTATTAAAGATGGGATAGCAGCACATTTGGAAAGTGGTGAAATCATTGGACAAAGACAGCATGGATTTATGAAAGGTAAATCATGTCTGACGAATCTTATACAATTTTTCGAGGATGTAACTAGAGGAGTGGATAAGAGAGAACCAGCAGATGTGTTATATCTGGACTTTCAGAAGGCTTTTGACAAGGTCCCACATAAGAGATTAGTGTACAAACTTAAAGCACACAGTATTGGGGGTTCAGTATTGATGTGGATAGAGAACTGGCTGGCAGACAGGAAGCAAAGGGTAGGAGTAAACGGGTCCTTTTCAGAATGGCAGGCAGTGACTAGTGGGGTACCGCAAGGCTCAGTGCTGGGACCCCAGCTATTTACAGTATATATTAATGATTTGGACGAGGGAATTTAATGCAACATCTCCAAGTTTGCGGGAGGGCACGAAGCTGGGGGGCAGTGTTAGCTGTGAGGAGGATGCTAGGAGGCTGCAAGGTGACTTGGATAGGCTGGGTGAGTGGGCAAATGCATGGCAGATGCAGTATAATGTGGATAAATGTGAAGTTATCCACTTTGGTGGCAAAAACAGGAGGCTAATATCTGAATGGTGGCCGATTAGGAAAAGGGGAGATGCAACGAGACTTGGGTGTCATGGTACAGCAGTCATTGAAAGTAGGCATGCAGGTGCAGCAGGTAGTGAAGAAAGCGAATGGTATGTTAGCATTCATAGCAAAAGGATTTGAGTATAGGAGCAGGGAGGTTCTACTGCAGTTATACAGGGTTTTGGTGAGACCACACCTGGAGTATTGCGTACAGTTTTGGTCTCCAAATCTGAGGAAAGACATTCTTGCCATAGAGGGAGTACAGAGAAGGTTCACCAGACTGATTCCTGGGATGTCAGGACTTTCATATGAGAAAAGACTGGATAAACTCGGCTTGTACTCGCTAGAATTTAGAAGATTGAGTGGGGATCTTGTAGAAACGTACAAAATTCTTAAGCGGTTGGACAGGCTAGATGCAGGAAGATTGTTCCCAATGTTGGGGAAGTCCAGAACAAGGGGTCACAGTTTAAGGATAAGGGGGAAGTCTTTTAGGACCGAGATGAGAAAAACATTTTTCACACAGAGAGTGGTGAGTCTCTGGAATTTTCTGCCACAGAAGGTAGTTGAGGCCAGTTCATTGGCTATATTTAAGAGGGAGTTAGATGTAGCCCTTGTGGCTAAAGGGATCAGGGGCTATGGAGAGAAGGCAGGTACAGGATACTGAGTTGAATGATCAGCCATGATCATATTGAATGGCCTTGCAGGCTCGAAGGGCCGAATGGCCTACTCCTGCACCTATTTTCTATGTTTCTATCACCTCAGTGCAAAACACAATTAGAGAACATCCATGGAAGTACAAGAAGTGTTCCAAGTTAGAAAGATAGAAAATAGGTGCAGGAGGAAGTCATTCGGCCCTTCAAGCCAGCACCGCCATTCATTGTCTGAATGGTGGCAGATTAGGAAAGGGGGAGATGCAACGAGACCTGGGTGTCATGGTACACCAGTCATTGAAAGTAGGCATGCAGGTGCAGCAGGCAGTGAAGAAAGCAAATGGTATGTTAGCATTCATAGCGAAAGGATTTGAGTATAGGAGCAGGGAGGTTCTACTGCAGGGTTTTGGTGAGGCCACACCTGGAGTATTGCGTACAGTTTTGGTCTCCAAATCTGAGGAAAGACATCCTTGCCATAGAGGGGGTACAGAGAAGATTCACCAGACTGATTCCTGGGATGTCAGGACTTTCATATGAGGAAAGATTGGATAGACTCGGCTTGTACTCGCTGGAATTTAGAAGATTGAGGGGGGATCTTATAGAAACTTACAAAATTCTTAAGGGGTCTTAATTCTTAAACATTCTTTACACAGAGAGTCGTGAGTCTCTGGAATTCTCTGCCACAGAAGGTAGTTGAGGCCAGTTCATTGGCTATATTTAAGAGGGCGTTAGATGTGGCACTTGTGGCTAAAGGGATCAGGGGGTATGGAGAGAAGGCAGGTACAGGATACTGAGTTGGATGATCAGCCATGATCACATTGAATGGCGGTGCAGTCTCGAAGGGCCGAATGGCCTACTCCTGCACCTATTTTCTATGTTTCTATTGTGATCATGGCTGATCATCCACAATCAGTAACCCATGCCTGCCTTCTCCCCATACCCCTTGATTCCACTAGCCCCAAGAACTCTATCTAACTCTTTGAAATTCATCCAGTGAATTGGCCTCCACTGCCTTCCGTGACAGAGAATTCCATAAATTTACAACTCTCTGTGTGAAAACGTTTTTTCTCACCTCAGTTTTAAAGGCTTCCCCTTTATTTTTTGTTCACATGTAAAAGTACTTGCTGTAGCTTACATTAGAGACGCAACATGGAAACAAGCCCTTCATCCCACCGAGTCCACGCTGACCATTGATCACCTGTTCACCCTCGTTAACCCACCATACACAAGGGGCAATTTTACAAAGTACCAATTAATCCACAAACCTGCATGTTTTTGGTATGTCAGAGGAAACCGGAGGAAACATTCGCAGTCACAGGGATAAGGAGTAAACTCCACACAGACTGCACTTGAGGTCAGGATTGAACCCAGGTCTCTTGCACCATTGTGCCACTGACTACATCTGGAAATACTGTGAGAGTTGTTAAAAATGGTTGAGGACTAAAATGAAAGCTGCCTTCAGTTTGAATTCATGCAGCATTGAAACAACATAAATACATTGAAATATGTGACAAGCTGACAGTTTTTGTCGAGTTATAGTGGCAAGGGGATCAAAACTGAGAAGTAAGTATTCTGGAGTACTTAATATTTCAGAAAGATTGGCAGAAAGGAAAAGAAGGGAGTTGCTCTGTTAATAAAGATGAGATCAATATCTTGGTGAACAATGACCTTGGATTAATAGATCGATGTATAGTTGGAGGTATTTCAGTGAATGTTCCTGGGATGAAGGGGCACCTCGTGGGGGAAAATTCAGCAGGTTGGCCCCTGCATTCTTTGGAATTTAGATGAAGAATAGGTGATATTACTGAAACATGAGATACCGAGGGGGGTTGACAGGGTAGGTGCTGCGAGAATGTTTCCTTTCAGCGGGGAATCTTGAGCTAGGCAGACAGCTTCAAAATAAAAGGTTACTAAGGACAGTGATGAATAGAAATTTATTCTCTCAGCGAGTGGCAAATCTTTAGAATTCTCTGCCACACCAAGCTGTGTTTATCGGGGAGTCAAAGATTATGAGTTGAGGCAGGGAGGAAGAATCAGGGAGAATCGAGGTCAAGATCTTATTGAATCTCAGTGCGAGCTCCAGGACCTTCTCCTACTGATGTTGGCATACTTGGTGCGTAGAAATTCCTTTCTTTGAGTTGGTAAGGTGATAAAACCCTAAAGATTTAACACAACCATGTGTCCCGGGGTAACTTGTGTATTAGTTAATCCATAAACAAAGTACTGCTATAAGAGTTTCATATTTTGATCGTATTCCACAGTGGATTTTTCTATGGTTGTTCAGGATTAAATGAAAAATCTTGTATACTTCAACTTTAATAGGTAACAGAACAGCCATCGCAGTGTATCATTTGAGAATTTTTCATTCACTTGCGCTTTTATCTGCGTCGGAAGTAAATGTCTTGCAGATGCGGCACAGTGGCGCAGCGGTAGAGTTGCCATTTCATAATCACCATTCAGCAGCAACTTATTACAATCACAGAGAGAGTACCAAGGAGAAAGGCAGACCATACCTGACTGACAAAGTAAAGGGAAATATCAAATCAGAAATTAGAACAAACAAATTGACAAATGTTAGTGGTGGACTGGAGGACTGGAATCTTTCCGAAATCAAAACTGGAGGACTGAAACCTAATTTTATTTTATTTTTTTTAAAAGATGAGAAATTAGTTATGAGAGTAAACTGGAAAGTAAATAAATAGCACGAGTTTCTTTTGATATATTAGAAGGAAGATGTAGCTTGGTGGGACCCTGGAGAATGAGACTGGGGAATTAATAATGGGAAACGGAAATGGCAGATAATTGAAAGCAATATCTTGCATCAATCGACCAGTCTGAAGAAGGGTCTCGACCCGAAACGTCGCCTATCTCCTTCGCTCCTTAGATGCTGCTGCACCCGCTGAGTTTCTCCAGCTTTTTGTGTAACCCTCGATTCTCCAGCATCTGCAGTTCCTTCTTTAACATCTTGCATCAATCTTCAGGGTGGAGCACACTTCAAGCATCCCAAGGGTAACCGATGGCCTAATTTGAAACGGGAGAGAAGAATGTACAATAGTCTATATCAAGAAGGAGAAAATACTGGAAAAACTAATGGGACAAAAGGCAGACAAGTCACTGGACATTTAATCCAGGAAAGTGTGAGGTCATGTACTTTGGTAGGAGAAGTAAAAAGCAGACTTATCTGAATGGAGAAGCATTGTAAGCAGATACTAGAGTACATGGGTATCTTGGTGTTTCTGTGAATACAATACAGAAGGTCTGTATTGTTACAATTGCTGAGGCAACACCCGCAGCACAGTGCATTTTATTCAAGAAAGATTATATTATCATTGAAAACAGTCCAGAATACATTGGGCTAATTACTGGCATGAGGGGACAGTCATATCACTAATGGTCAAAATCGTTAAATCTGTACTCATTGAAGTTTAGAAGAATGAGGGTGATCTTACTGAAAAATATAACATCCAAAAGCGACATGACGTTAGATTTTAAGATGTTTCCACTAGTGACAGAATCTTGAACGAGGGATATCATTACAAGATAAGCAGGCAACCATGCAAATATGCAACTACTTGCAGAAGGTAGTGAACTCCTGCTGCTCTCTACTTGGGAAATTGAGGAGAGTAGAACACATGAGCTATTTAAACAGGCACAAAGGAGGAGTTGAGGGCTTGGGCATTATTAACTAAGATCATAATGAACAGCAGGACAGACCTGAGAGACCAGGTGGTCTACACCTCTTCTCCTGTGTTCTTGTTCCAGCCTCCAGACTGCACAGTAACTCCAGACTAACTGGCTAACGAGCAAAGGAATGAGCATAATCCAGTCTAGCCTCCAGCACCTGCTCCAAATGTCATCCAGCATGTGATGATGCAAGTCTCAATCTGTTTGACAGTGTACTAAATGGAACTCACACTTTGATTGCTTTCATCCTCTGCTGTAATACCAGTGGAGATTGTGGCTATCATTCTGTGCACCATGGATTGGTGTTTGAAAGGATGGTGATGTTGAGAACGGACTCCTCCATGGCCATTGTGCTGAGCATAGTCAGGAGCATTCATTCTTGAAAGATTTTGCCTGCAGTTTGCCCAAAGTTACTCTGAGTCCCATGGTACAACCCTGGTGTCCAGCTATCCTGCAGTCCTGCTCTGGCTGTAGTCCATTGGTGTAAGGGGACTTTGAAATGGAGGCCCGAGCTCCCAATTATATTTTAATGTCCACTGAGTATCAGAATCCCCTGCCTTACAAATTGCCTGATTCATGCAAATCCAACTTTATACAAAATCTCCCTTGAATTTTTCAAGCATATTAATGTTACCTGGTATTAATGTACGGTATTAATGTTGCATGCTATTAATAACTGGACACAGCATATATTCCATTAGTTTTATCATGAGTAGTGTGAGGGTGGTCATTCGATGAAATGAAAAAATTATGGCAAGTGTGTGTCGAGCGATACAATGTGGGTAGCTATAGAAAACACGTTTCCAACTAATAGAAACATTGTGTTGTGGACAGATCTTGGGAACGGATCCCTTGCGTAACTCGGCGGCTGTTTGTGCAAGTAACTAAGCAGATGGATAGTCTGACGTGCCTGTTATTCCTGCTACTCATCTGAGATGGATTGAGTACAAGGGTGATGTCATGTTGTTGAGCAAAATTGTTAAGAAGGATCATTTTGAATTTTCTGGTCTTTATCAGGCAGAAAATTGTTAGGAGGCCAAGGTGGGATCTGAGATGTATTGATCATCAGCCCATCATTGATTCCCTCTCCGCCAACTAATTGATCATCTGGTCACGTTTTCCTGATACAATTGGTGAGCTTGTTTCAGTGTGTATGCATGAAAGACAAACCGGGGTTAAATAATGATGTATGTACTATGTGAGATGATTGTGTCAGTGTTGGATGGGCAGTAAGCATGAGCATGATCATTCTTATTTGATTGGAACTTGTTGCAGTATCCACTGACGTTGACCAGATATGTGAGTTTGTTAAACCCTTTGCACCACCTGGACCTGGGTGGCTTCCAGGGATATAAGGCATCCTTGTGGATATGATCTTCCTCCTCTGGGATGTAGAAGAATTTCACCGTGCAGTGCATACTATAAAGAACCATTTGAGAAGCCTGTACCAATGTTCATGTGTCTGTGCTAGCGCTCCTGTCTGCAGTAGTTGTTGAGCTGCAGAATAATTTCCAGCAGTTGCTACACTGGGTTCAGTGCTCACTTCACCCTTGAAAGATGGCCAACCCTGGTTAATTTCTGCATTTGTAAAATGTGTATACATTGGGTATGCAAGGAAAGAATCTCACTGTGGAATACTTTAGTTCCATTCCAAATTAACCATGTTTAATATGCTAACTGAAAACCCCAATATTAATAACATCTCAAAAATGAAAGTTCTCAAACAAGGTAGTCTTACAAATGCCACACACCTGGAATGTCAGAATAACAAATGCAAACCTCCAGCTGATTTCCATTTTGCTATATTTTATGGATAACATGATTTGTGTACAACATGGTTAACATAATCTGTGTATCTGGTATTTTTATGTTTAAAATAATATGTTAAAGGATTAGGTAAAGAAGAATGGTAAATGATGCATCATGGGACTAATCTTTGCATTCTTTAATTTTGCATAGAAATCATAATTTTTTTTCGAGCCTAGTATAAATTCACATGCTCACACATTTTCTTATTGGTCTCCAGGGTGTTTTCTGTCATTGAAATGCCATGATTCAAAATGAATCATAAAGAAGTACAAGAATGCAAGAGAAGATGTAGCCCTTTACTGCTCAGATTTGTTAGGTAGCTGTCCTACCTCTTGCATGGGTAGATGTGTGGCTATATTCAGAGCAAGGCGTATTGAATGATAAAGCACATCTTCCTGCTTTCAATCTAAATTCCCCCTCCCCTCCCCAAGTACTGTTGTCCTTTATTTTGACCCATTTTTAAGAAGGAGTTCTAGCATTTTAGCCAGGTATTTGGCTTCCATGCTGGATTCAAGGTTACATTAAATAATTGGAGGTCACTTACTGACCATGGCATCTTTTTGAAAACTACCCAGAAATGTGAGAATACTGCTGTTTCCAACATCACACAAAATTAATATAAACAAAATAATAATACAATAATTTTGTTTTAATTAACTTATTAATTTCCCCTTTATTTTAATTCCAGCGGCAATAAATAGATTTGAGTGGTCTGTTTTCTGGTGGTCAAATAGATTTCAGTACATTACAGTTAAATTAATAGAAAATCTCTACTAAAAAAATACAACTGGCTCTACCTACTGCTTTACTGTGCTGTTGAGTTAAAAAACATTACATATGATTCAATGTATTTGGTGGATTCACAGACACGGTATCTTCCAAAGCACTGAGCTGCAATTAATGCTGCCTGTTTAACAAATCACAGATGCCTCCTTGCCAGAATAGGAAGCATATCTAAGAAACAGATTGCAGCAAAGACCTTTCTCCCCAGGAATTGTAACGGCACGTCATGTGATCATAGCTGAGAAGTGGTTAGCTGTTTTTTGTTTTTTTCTTTTTGCAACGCTTCTTTTACCTGAAGCAAGGCATTCAATCTTCTTGCCACAAGCAATATCAATACAGTAAAATTAATCGATCTAAATTGGATGACCAGGCCATTTTGGTATCAGACTATACGTAATAATTGCAAGCAAGGCAAAGGTCAGGCTCTTGAATAAGAACATATACAATACAAACAATAATACAATACAATAATAGTTTGCTTTTTATACCAAGTATGTTTTGCAACATATGAGGAATTTCATTTGCCAAATCAGTCATTGAAATAAAAAGCAACAAAGCACACAAAATATATTTTAACATGAACATCCACCACAGTGACTCCTCCACATTCCTCACTGTGATGGAAGGCAGAAAAATCGCTTCCCTTCTTTGTTCTCCCGCGGTCGGGGGCCTCCAGCCTTCTGTTGACGGGACAATCACATTCCTTACATATGTTAGCTCTTAAAGGTCAATTGCGTGGTGCTTCCTTGCAATGTTTTCTGGTGCTCTCAGATGTCAAATTGAATCGCACATCTGAATAATCCATTGGTAAAATGGAAGTTATTAGATCCTGGAACTGCCTCCTAAAACAGCATTAAACTCATGCAGATCTCAGAGACACACCGCTTGTGAAAAAATTCTGCTCCAACCATGGGACCATCTACATCTGTTTCAAATCATCTTTCATCATCATCATCATCCCTTGACTGAAAAAGAAAATCTTTGTGCTGAAAAACCACTGTATAATCTTCAACGTACCTTTCCTCTCCAAAATCTTCCGTATTTATGGCCTCCCAAATTCTCGCCTATTTTATTTTAGATCTTTCTTGTAAGATTTCATTCCTAGCACAGAAACTAAATGGCTCTGATCAAAGCCATAGATAACAATTTTAAAAGATAATCTCCTTCTCCTCTTTCTGCTACCTATGCTATGGATGATCACATCAACTTCCTGCAACAGTACCTACAGGTATTCAGCTTGGTGAAAGCTCATTTGCCTTACTCCATTCTTAACCTTCATTGTTTTCGCTGGAGAGAGACTCATAAACAGCTTCTATACCTACAACCACAATGTTACTCTTTGGTCTTTTGAATTCTCATCTACATGCTGCCCAGGGTCACTTGATGGATAACTAACATTCTGTGTAGATTTCACAATTGCAAATCAGAATTTAAAAAAAGCCACATTACACGCTGAAAATCATTTAGTTTGTGTCACACCAATAAATCAATGAAATGCTAATTGTCCAAAACACAGGAAAAGTGCTGACAAACTGCCAATCATTTTCATGGTGCTGTAACCCAGTGATTCCAGTCCTATCCACCAATGAAAACATAAATTTCCTGATACTAACTCATAAATTTCCTGATACTAAACCAAGAATTAAACAGAAACTAGTTAAATAGAGCATCACAGACAATTGATGGGTGTATGTAATTGAAAGCAGAAAAGTTTCAGCTTTGCTGGTACTCTTTTTAAGCATAGTTTGTAAGAGGACAATAAGGAATGTAGAGTCAATCACAAAGAAGGGGGCAGCATGTTGGTGCAGCGGCAGAGCTGCTGCCTTTCAGCCTCAGAAACATGGGTTCAATCCTGACTACGGGTGTTGTCTGTACAAAGTTTGTACTTTCTACCTGGGTGATCCAGTTTCCTCCCACATTGCAAAGACGTCCAGGTTTGTAGGTTAATTGGCTTCAGGTTTTTTTAAAATTGTTATTTGGCCCCAGCGTGTCGGATAGGGCTATGGGGATCGCTGGTCAGCACATGGCGAATGGCCTGTTTCCACGATGTATCTTTAAACTAAACTAAACTACTCACCTGAAGATTTAGTTATCAATAAGTAAAGTTGTCTTCTAAATACCAGTTTGACCACCCAACAGCTTGCCTTGGTTAAGTGATTAACTGTGCATTTCAGTTCTGAAATCATTGTGCTTGGTTTGCGCCTTCATGAAAAATGAATCAATTTATTGAAAAGTAGATTGAGGGTTCAAGTCCAACACGGATCTGGAATGACACTACAGTGATGTATTGAGAAAGCGATGGGTTGTCAGAGGCGCAGTCATTAAGATGAAATGATAATCCGCAGGCACTGTTCCCCCAGCTTGGCATTAATGAACACATCACGCACCATTTTTAAAAGCAGGAGATTGCACTTCGATAAAACATTTTAAATTATCTGGCCATTGCGACCTTGCAGTTTGCAAGTTCCAGCTATTTAACTGCTTCAATTTGTCTGCTGTCAGTTAGATTGAGTTGATGCGCGTGATAGCGTGGGCCGTAATTGAAAAGAATTTGGGGGGAAAAGGTTTCTATTCGGTTGGAAGAGAGAAAACTATCAAATTAAGTCGAGTAGTGAGAAATGGATAAAAAGGAATGTTGACATGAATTGGAGGTTGGTGCTGATGGGTTTGAAAGAATAATCTCTTGGAACTGAAAAGGAATTGTAATGCACATGGGAGGGCAAGTGGAAGAGACCCTTCTGGAAATAATGAGGAAAATGAGTTGTAAAATCTATGGGTTAAGATGGCATGGGCTTAGCTCTGAAATCTTTTGCTGAATGACAAATGTAGTTTCTTTTAATTATAAATGTATTTCAATACCATATTTATTTATTTTTCAAAAAGCCTTTGAAGGGATGATACAAAAGTTTATGACGTGTAATTAAGTTAGCTGGCTTGTAGCAGAGGAACCAAGAGTATTTCATATGGATAGAAATGGACAGTAATGCGCTACAGTGTTTTGCTTAGGACCATTCTTGGGGCTCTGAACCTGAATGATTTGGCCGCGAAAGAATACCGTCAATATTTGCCGAATACTACAAAAATAAAATGGATCATAAATAATTTTGTTAACCAAAGCAATATTTTGGTTAGTATGATGGAATGACCCAAAATGTGGCAGATGGGATTCTTTGTTTACAGGAATGGCATGTTGCATATGCTTTTGTTGTAATTCTATAATTCTATGGAATAAAGGCAGGTGATGCACAGTTTCCAGACATAGAAGAAACTTGGAGGAAGGGATGGGTTATTTACAAAAGGACGATCCAAGAGATTTAAGGCAACAAACAGAGAAACATTAAAAATGTTAGATAGTGGAAAGGAGATAAAATGGATATGGAATATAAGCACATAGGAGCACTGGTGGAGGGTAAACATCAACGGGAATGGTTGGGCCAATTGGCTTTTATCATCATGGTATTTAAATGCGTTATACCAATTTTGTTTTAAGGACAATCTGTTATATTGGGGAGAACCAGACTCGTAATGTTAACCAATCACTTCTGCCTCCAATCCCAATCCTTTCTACCACACCTCTGAAGGTTTAGTTTCATTGTTATGCATTGAAGAATTGCAGCGGCAGAAATGCAGAAACCCAAGGAAAGGCTTCATTTTGGCAGTTTTTTTTCAAGACTAAATCATTCATGTACGTGTATCAAAAATGGTCCTTATCATTACTACTACATTACTACCCATACAGAATCACTAACCATTTCCATCCATCTGAAAACTCTCAGTTCCTCCAACTCCATTATCTTTTATTTCACATGTTCATTTCAGCACCAAGATGAGAGCCAAATACAGTTCTTTTAAGGAGGTATTATTCATGAAGACTACTTGGATCTAAGACTAGAACAGATGTGTATTAACACTTGAAAACACTTATTTAAAAATAAATGACAAATGTAAATCCTAACAATGTTGTAGTTACATGTACCTTTCATAATGATATTGTGAATATTAAGCATCTTCAGCTTGTGGCAGAGTTCAGGCAAACTTTTCACACTAGATTAGATTTTTACTTTTCTTGTGAATGTATCTCTCAACACGTTAAATAGTTAAAATTGCTTCCTCCGCTCTGAATTTGTGTCAAAGTCTCAGTCACAGTCATGCTGTTTTGTGAAAAACACCATTTAATGCCTGGTAACTTCACTTGGGGGAGGGAGTGCAATAGCCCCTGGTTACCAGCATTTACTTGCAGCATATTGCAACTTATTTAGATTTTGGCAAATTACTAATATGTGGAATGCGAACAAGTCAATTAAAAAAAATATGGAGACACACTACACTGCAGATGCTGTAATCTTGAGCAAAAAAACAAAGTTCTGGACATCTCAACAGATCAGGCAGCATCTGTAGAGGTAAATGGAAAGACAACGTTTCAGGTTTTGGGTCGGGACTCTCCCTAAAGAAATACCTGAAACATCATAAGTCTGTTTCGCTTCACAGATACTGCCTGGCCCACAGCGTACCTCCAGCACTTTTTTTCTTCCTTGATAAAAAATATAGTTGCTAATAATTGCTATGTACTAGCTTCTAAAATCTAGGTTTAATAGACTATTAAATTAATAAATTTCAAGTAAATTTGATTTTGGAGTGTCATTTCGATTTTTGCTATAAAACAAAATGAGATATTGATGTTCCATAAATCAGATTGTTGCATTTCTAACAAGTTCTAAACTGGTTCTGTGGGCATCAAGTGCTTATGAAGGGTTAATAGCAGTGTTCGTAATTATAGCCCAAACACTTTAATTATTAAGCGTACTGTGTGACATCATCCTGTACCTTGAAGTTGTCACTGACAGAATTGAAAAAGCCAGATGGTGTGTGATTATAGTTAGTCCCTCCAAAATGTGTTTTAGAAGCAATTAAAAGGTTAGGAACCCCTCCTAGTGGACGGCTCATCTGCAAGGAGATATTTTAGCTCATCTTCTTCATGAAGCAAATTGATCACTCCTGACAAAACGAAATTATGGAAGGTCAGGAGGGCTGTAATATCAATTTAGATTTTCAGGAAATTACACACTTTGGAAGAGTTCTGTTTGGATCAATGGTTTATCTGAAAGGAAGTAATAAGTCATCTGTAATCCTTCATTGGGAATGCATTTGCATTTTGAAAGCTTCAGTGATTAGGGACAGATGGGTTGTTATCTCTTTGAAATAGTGTAGCAGGTTGTAAACAAGCTTGCCTGCATAAAAGGACTGCAGCTTTTGGTCTACTTTCCTCAAATGTTAATCTTTATTTTTTCTGAAGATGCTGATGATTTGAGGGTAAATTTAAAAGAAAAAATGATGGCTTTAAAAACATAATAGGCTGAGGAAATTGCATCCAAACTTTCCAAAAACTTCTGAAATGAGTATGTTGCTTTCATCACTTGCTATTTCACATCAGTTTTCAGAATGGTATTTATAATGACATCTGAGACACATTGTTTGGTTTAGATCAAGCTTCCAGCCAGTTCTCAAAGGTGAGATACTAACACAACTCAAATCACGTTGTGCTATGATAAATGGTGATAAGGTTGCATTTTTAATATTTTAATATTTGAATTCTAATACATTACATATTAACAATGCAGATTTGGGGTGGGGGGGTGGGGTGGGGTGGGGGGTGAGAGTTCATCTCTGCATTCACGCCCAGACTAACAAAGTCAGTGATTTTGTTGTTCCGTAGGTTATGCATGAAACAGTTTGAGCAATCTAAAATTAAATCATGGTAGGCATGAGTCTACAAAAGAAAGCTACCAGAAATTCAGCAAACCCAGCAAGGTCACTGAGAGAGCACTGGGTTCCGATTTGGGAATAAAAAAATATGTCATGCTGTTCAATAGCTAGTTTTCTTCTCAGATCCAGCAAGGCAAAGGGATTTAACTCCTGACTCTCTGCCTTAATACTGTTATCAGATAGTTTAACCAACACAGTTACTAATAGAGCGCACCAGGACAATTTAGATTGAATTTGAGGGGCTGACTTTCCTCTGTCGATTACAGTGGAAAGAAAAATCAGGTGAGTTTTATTTTTAACACACAACTAATCAAATAATATTCACTTTACTCAAATGTTACCGTGCTCCTATAAATTCCACATTTAATGAACTACGTGCTTTGTTTAAAATAAAACTCTTTAAAGATCGTACTCTTTTCTGGTTTTACAGCAACAAACAAGCTTTTCTCCTGGAGAATGTTCCATGCAGCAATGAAAGCTGCCGGTTGGTGGGTCGAATGTTCAGAGTGCTCTGGGAATTGACCGATTTAAACCATATCAAGAATGCAGTGGTGGCAACCTTCTTTGACATTTATGAAGACGTAAGTTCCATTTAACTAGATTCTGTACTTGGAACATTTTACAGAAATTGTGAGAGCCAATATAAGTGGAACCTGAAGGAGATTCATTGAGCAAATGTGAATATTAAAGTCACAGAGTTGTACAACATGGAAACAATTTCTTCGCCCAAACACGTCCTTTGCTGACCAAGGCAACCCCATCTATGCTTGCCCCACTTGCCTGCATTAGGCCCATAATCTCTGTAAATCTGTCCTATCCACGTACCTGTCCAAATGTATTTTAAATGTTGTTATTGTCCCTGCCTCAACTAGATCATCTGGCAGTTCATTCAATATACCCAGCACCCACCATGCCCCCCGAGTACCTATTAAATTTGTCCCTCTCACCTTAAACCTATGCCTCTTTTTCTTGATACCACTGTCCTCTCCCTCTCTATTCCCCTCGCAATTTTATACATCTCTATAAAATCGCCTCTCTACAAGGTCACCCCTCGGCCTCCTGCGCTCATAGGAATAAAGTCCTAGCTTGCCCGACCTCTTCGGATGGCTCAGATCCTTGTCCTGGCAGCATCTTTGGAAATTGCCTCTGTACTCTTTCCAGCTTCATGGCACTTTCCTATAGCAGGGTGACAAAATCTGATCACAATACTCCAAATAAGTCCTCAAGGTCTTATTCAACAATAAAATAACATCAGCGGGACAGGCAGCATCTCTGGAGAGAAGAAATGGGTGACATTTCAGGTCGAGACCCTTCTTCAGTCCCGACCCGAAACGTCACCCATTCCTTGTATCCAGACATGCTGCCTGTCCCGCTGAGTTACTCCAGCTTTTTGTGTCTATCTTTGGTTTAAACCAGCATCTGCAGTTCCTTCTTACATATACAATAACGTCCTATTTACTTTGGTGTCAACTGATGATTTCTTAATATGGGGCATTAAATGCTATCCATATGATTAATTAGTTCTTTACTGTGGTCAAATTTTCTGCTAGCAGACTGAGCAGTCCATTTGATTGAAGTCTGATAGCAAACAAGAAGGAATCGAACTCTTGTGAAGGAAGAAACTAAAGTAAAAATAAAATTAAAAAATGTTAGGTTTTCAAAATCCATGGAATGTTAACAAAATAAATGATGGGGAATTAGACTCTATATATACAAACTCAATTCTTCTGGAACCAAAGATATGGTGCAGCTAATGTTCATTGCCTTTTACAGTTAAAATACTGTGTAAAAGGTTCAAGTTTATAATTATCTTTGCCAACTCCATTGTTCTTGGAAGTAATGCTGCAGGATATTGTGTGTCTACTTGCAATGGCATTCAGAACTCCGTTTAATGCTTCATCTGAAAGAGTCTCTTCCAATCGTGGTGCACTTGCTGAGCACAACACCAAAATGGCAGCTGAAATGTTTGTCCTCCAATCTGTATTAAGGTCTTGAACCCGCACGCTGTAGTGCTGTATGATGCACCATGGTTGGCACTATCATTAATATAGTCAGAAGGTACAGTGTATAACACTAATATTTTTTAATTCTCTTTTAATGGAAGGGCATCTTGGACGTGCTTGTATTGAGTGAAAATAAGGCAAACTCCGAATTGACCATCCATGCTTTGCGAAATAACTTTGATGCTGATGCATACTTCGTAAAAGTCATTGGTACGTATGAACTATCATGTCCAGGTTATGAATATTTATTCAGCAGTTTTGAACTCGTTGTTTTGAAGATAATTGTTATCAAATTAAAGTAAAACAGCTCACAGATAATTAAAACTTCATTTTAAGTTGCTGATTAGTCATTATTGCAATGGAATGGAACCAGGGAGCATAGCATTGATTTTGCTGGAATAATGAAGGTACAAATTTCAATTCCCAGGGCTGCTTTTCACAGAGATTAGTTATTGCACTGTTAAAATATAGTCATTTTTCTTTTCTCACTCACGGGCCACATTAAAATATCAATCTTTTGCTCCAAATTTGGAACATTTGCTAATTTCTAAACCCTTACTTCACAGTAGAAATCATTTTAATTGAACTGGAAATTAAGATATTGATAAATTCTGGATACAAATTTGTCCACTCCTGTAAAACCTGGCCTATTTTGCATTAGTATGAACTGATGGCCACCATTACCTTTCCCCAATTCTAACGATGCAGACAGAACAAACTGCAGATGCTAGAATGTCGAGCACAAACTACCTGCAGAAGGGACTCGATGGTTGTATCTGTGGGGAGGCGGGTTGGAATTGTCGAGGTTTCAAGTCAAAACCGTGCATCAAGACTGTGAGTGGAGAGGAAAGATGGCCAGTATAAAGAGGAAAGATCACAGGGAAAAGCACCAAGGATCAGGGGGGTGGTTTAGCTCCCTGGATTGTAGTGGGTGCAGGCTTGCTTTCAGATATGTTTGCTAAACAAGTCAGTAAAGTTTTGAGAACAGTGCAATTTAACATTTACACTTGACTCCTCCCAGATCTCATAGGGAAATGAACTAGATTATTTTTTAAATTTAATATAGTGTGTGATCTCAAAATATTGAAGCTCTTGAAGATTTATGCAAACTCACGATAATCACAACATATAATCAATAGATTGATTAGAAATAAGAGGTTAACAGATGTGAACGCAAGTTGGAAAATTCCTGTGTTTCCCAAGAGTGAGCTATTTAGTAATTGAGGCATTTCCATGATATTCTATAGACGAGAGTCCATAAACTTGGATAATTTTGGATTAGGAACAGATGTTTTGCATATGTGCCAAAGAGAATGCAAAGAAATTGGAGAAGAAATTAATTGATAGTTTCAGGCCGTAGCAGTTCTGTGACTTATTGATGTGTCCTGAAGGGAATATTATATATATTATTTTGAACTGCTGTTCAAGAATAACGTTTATTATTTCCTTCATGTCTGCAATAGATGTCGACAGCACATTGAAAAGATCTGATTCAGCATTGTTGATTTCAAATTGGTACAATTCTATTAATTACTAGAATACGTACATTATTCATTTGTGTGACCTCACTAAATAACACAGCACTAGCCTAATTTTCCTTGAGCATGATATTTAGTTTTTTTATTATTGTCACATACAGCGAGGTACTGTGAAAAGCTTTGTTTTGCATGCTATCCAAACACATCAGATAATACTACACCTACAGTGCCCTCCTTAATGTTTGGGACAAAGGCCCATCATTTATTTATTTGCCTCTGTACTCCACAATTTGAGATTTGTAATAGAAAAAATCACATGTGGTTAAAGTGCACATTGTCAGATTTTAATAAAGGCCATTTATATACATTTTGGTTTCACCATGTAGAAATTACAGCTGCGGTTATACATAGTCCCCCACATTTCAGGGCACCATAATGTTTGGGACACAGCAATGTCATGTAAATGAAAGTAGTCATGTTTAGTATTTTGGTGCATATCCTTTACATGCAATAACTGCTTGAAGTCTGCGATTCATGGACATCACCAGTTGCTGGGTGTCTTCTCTGGTGATGCTCTTCCAGGCCTGTATTGCAGCCACATTTAGCTTATGCTTGTTTTGGGGGCTAGTCCCCTTCAGTTTTCTCTTCAGCATATAAAAAGCGTGATCAATTGGGTTTAGATCGGGTGATTGACCTGGCCACTCAAGAATTGACCATTTTTTTGCTTTGAAAAACTCCTTTGGTGCATTAGCAGTATGTTTGGGATCATTGTCCTGCTGTAGAATGAACAGCCGGTCAATGAGTTTTGAGACGTTTGTTTGAACCTGAGCAGATAGGATGTGTCTAAACACTTCAGAATTCATTATGCTTCTACCATCAGCAGTTGTATCATCAATGAAGATAAGTGAGCCAGTACCTTCAGCAGCCATACATGCCCAGGCCATGACACCCCCACCACCGTGTTTTATTGATGAGGTGGTATGCTTTGGATCTTGGGCAGTTCCTTCTCTCCTCTATACTTTGCTCTTGCCATCACTCTGATATAGGTTAATCTTTGTCTCATCTATGCACAAGACCTTTTTTCCAGAACTGTGATTGCGCTTTTAAGTACTTCTTGGCAAATTGTAACCTTGCCATCCTATTTTAGCGGCTAACCAGTGGTTTGCATCTTGCAGTGTAGCCTCTGTATTTCTGTTCATCAAGTCTTCTGCGGACAGTGGTTATTGACAAATCCACACCTGACTCCTGAAGAGTGTTTCTGATCTGTCGGACAGGTGTTTGGGGATTTTTCGTTATTATAGGGAGAATTCTTATGTCATCAGCTGTGGAGGTCTTCCTTGGCCTGCCAGTCCCTTTGCGATTAGTAAGCTCACCAGTGCTCTCTTTCTTCTTAATGATGTTCCAAACAGTTGATTTTGGTAAGCCTAAGGTTTGCCTGATGTCTCTAACAGTTTTATTCTTGTTTCTTAGTCTCATAATGGCTTCTTTGACTTTCATTGGCACATCTGTGGTACTCATGCTGATAAACAGCAATAAAAGTTTCCAAAGGTGATGGAAAAACTAGGTGCTGAGGCAATTAAACACACCTGAGCAATTACAAACACCTGTAAAGCCATGTGTCCCAAACATTATGGTGCCCTGAAATGGGGGGACTACGTATAAACCAGGCACGTGCCGTGAGTAATTACTCAGGGTAGGCACCAGGCAGTCAGTCGACTTTTAAAAATCGTAAAATCCGCGCATGTGCAGAAAATCGTGAAAAACCATGCGTGCACAGATTGGTCCTGTAGGCACTCAGTCGACTTTTAAGAATCTTAAAAACCACACATGAGCAGATTGGTCTCCTCTCCTGTCGCGCAGTCCACGGTGCAAAGGCAGAATTTCAGCTGCATTTATTGCCCGTTGTAAGTGAAGTCTTGAAACAACGTCCACGGCACGCGAGTTGAACATAGATATGCGTATTAAGCGTACTGCGGATGAAAGCCACAGGAAAATTACGCCTGCCTAAGATTGATTGTTAAAATAATAACCATTTAATAATAAATAATGAATAATGAATTTAGTAAATTAATTGGCAATCTTTACTATTTATATTTAATAATTACCTTTTTATAATTTAAGTCAGGGCAGGCACTGCCTGGTATAAACACAGCTGTAATTTCTACATGGCGAAACCAAAATTTATAAAAATGACTTTTAATTAAATCTGACAATGTGCACTTTAACCACATGTGATTTTTTTTCTATTACAAATCTCAAATTGTGGAGTACAGTGACAAATTAATAAATGATAGGTCTTTGTCCTAAGCATTATGGAAGGCACCGCAAATACAATCAAACGCAAGTACAATAGATGGAGCAAAAAGAGGGCAGAATATAGTTCTCACATTGTAGTGCATCGATTCCATAGACAAAATCCAATGTCTGCAATGGGGTAGAGGAGAATTGGACAGTATCCTAGCTTATGGAAAGGCTGTTCAGAAGCCTGATATTAGGAGAAGAAGCTGTTCCGGGGTCTGGTGGTGCGCGCTTTCGAGCTTCTGTACTCTCTGCCGGGTGGGAGCAAAAAGAAGGAATGACCAGGGTGGAACATCTTTGGTTTTGTTGACTGCTTTTCCAAAACAGCGTGAAGTGTAGATGGAGTCTGGTCCGTATGATGAACTATGTTCTCGAAATACTGATGTTTTCCTAATGAAGATACTCCCAAGGTGCTCAAAGGAAGGAAGTCAATAATTGTGACTGGTGACAATGAAGGACCAGTGATACATTTCCAACTCGGGTTTTAGAGCAGGTTATGCACGTGATGTTGTTCGTAGTTGCCTGCAGTCCTTGGCCTTTGGGTGGAGGTGGTGGGATTTGGGAAGTCCTGTCACTGACAAAGCCGACCATTGTTGCTCGTTTCCCTTTTGGAATTACACCTTGAACCACTGCACTCCACCTGGGACAGATATCCCCACAATACTGATGAAGTGAAAATTCTAGCTCTCTTAGCGACAATGAAGAAATAGCAAAATATTTGCAATAGGGCCACGGACGATGCCATCGCCATGGCAACTCACACTGCGCTCACCCACCCGGACAAAGGGAATACATATGTGAGAATGACCATCCTGGGCCTCATCACAGACAATAATGAGACAGCCTATAGAGAGAAGGTAAAGGCACTAAACAGCAGGTGTCAGGAAAATAACCTCTCTCTCAATGTCAACGAAACTAAAGAGATGATCGTGGACTGCAGGAGACAGCAGGGGAGTGGTCACCTCCCCATCCACATCGGTGATGCTGGGGTTGAAAGGGTCAGCAGCTTCAAGTTCCTCGGTGTGCACATCACTGAGGACCTCTCTTGGACACTGCACACGGACACAATAACTAAGAAAGCCCGCCAGCGGCTCTTTTTCCTGAGAAGACCGAGGAAGTTTGGCATGAACTCCAGCATCCTCACAAACGTCTACAGTTGCACCATCTAGAGCCTGCTGACGGGCTGCATCACAGTCTGGTACGGGAACTGTTCTGCCCACAGCCGCAAATCACTCCAGAGAGTGGTGAAGGCGGCACAGCACATCACTGGCAACTGTCTCCCGGCCATTCAGGACATTTTCCACAGGCGGAAATGTCTGCATCATCAAGGACCACAGCCACTGTTCTCCTTGTTACCGTCAGGCAGACATTACAGGAGCATGGCTGCACGTACCACCAGACTTAAGAACAGATTTTATCATCAGGCCATCGGGCTTCTGAACTCATAAACATATCATATATGTTGATTATTTTATTTATTATTGTCTTCTACCTACCAATGTCACTTTTATTCTTTTTTTTTACCTTAATTCTATCCTTGTAGTATCATTGCTGAGTTGACCCGTTGTCTTGTCAAACACATTTCATTGTACCGTTGACACTGTGTTAACCTACATATGACAAATAAAAACTGAACTAAACTGAAGTCACGGTGGTGCGCAGCTTGGAGAGGAACTTGAACTTGAAGGTGTTCCCATGCACTTGCTTTCCCTGTCTTTCTTGGTCGTAGAGGTCATGGTTTGAAAGGCTGCTTTGGGTAACCACACTGCATTTAATAGACAGTGCACATTGCAATCTCTATGTTAAGGTGGAGTTCTAATCTCTGGCAACATCTGGATTGGCACTCCATCCTGTTACTTCAAAGGAAAATAAATAATTGGGTTACCTGGATTTATGATAGGGACATCAAGATGAGTCTTCTGGTGTTCTTTAGGGATAGATTGTCGGGAGGATCCTGTTGATGCTGTATTGGATGCTAGGGGCATCATATTGTTAGCACCAAATGCAGGAGGCTACTGAATAAGGTTAGGAAATTAGAATTGGGTTGCGATACTAGTGTTGATTGAGAGTTGGTTAACAGAAAACGGGACTAAATGGGTTCTTTTCAGCTTGGTGAGCTGTGAGTAATTGGGTACAATTTGATGGCTCCCAGCAAATCGCAGACTAAGTTGGATTTAGCTGGGAGTTGGAGTATAACAATTCCAGATTTGCTAGTTTTATGAAATGGGAATATGAGTAGCGACGAAGATACAAGAGGCTTCAAAAAGGAGAAAAATAAGATGAATAAATGCACAAAACATGGCAGATGTATGACAGTGGGGATGAATGTGAGACTAGCGCATAAGTCAAGAAAACAGAAGAACTGATTGTTTTTTTGAATCGTGAGATTGTGATTCTCTTACCCTTAATTCAACCTCATTTGGTTAATCCATTGTACTGTAATCTTTCTTGACACTACTTGAATTTTACAGGGCAATCCTGCACCGTTCTGCTGCTTTTCACTCCTCGTATTTATTATTACTGGATGAAAGTGGTTTATTTTGTGAGCTGCATGCGAAGAAGTAATTTCATTGCACCCTGGTGTATTCAACTGTAAACTAATCTCATCTAACTAATTTGATCAAAGGGGCACTTCACTGAAAGCTAGCATGCAGGTCCAAAGCCAATAAGAAAGATGAATGGTATGTTGTCTTTTATTGTCTAAGATTTGGAATACAATTATACAGGACCTAATAGTGATTATCTCATAGGTCTTGTACAACTATCATCTATTTAGCTGAAAAAGAATATACTTGCTGAAGTGGGAGTGCAGCAAAAATTTACTAGAATCTGGGGTTACATCGGTTATAAGAGAGGTGGACAAAAATGCTGGAGAAGCTCAGCGGGTGAGGCAGCATCCCTTGAAGAATCTCGACCCGAAACGTCATCTATTCCTTTGCTCCATAGTCGCTGCCTCACCCGCTGAGTTTCTCCAGCACTTTTGTCTACCTTCGATTTTTCCAGCATCTGCAGTTCTTTCTTAATCATTTCGGTTATAAGAGAGATAGCCAAAGCTATTTTTCAATTCTTTAAAGTTTAGAAGATCAACCTGTTTGGACCACATCAAATTCTTAGAGGGCGCAACAGTGTAGAAATATAGGATTACCCCTGCTGAGGAGCACAGAACCTGAAGGTTACAGTCCCAAAATGAAAGTTTTTTTAACTTGTATCTTTTTCCACTCAGTAGATGGTGAATCATAGCAGTTCTTTACCCCGAGGGTTGATCATGAATGCTCAATCATTAAAACAGAGATCAGTGCATTTCTGCACATACACGGAATCTAGAGGTTGTGCAGGGAAATGGTGTACGAGGTAGATCAGACATGATCTTATGAAAGGCAGAGTTTGCTTAAGGGATCAACAGCCTACTCCTGCTATTTCCTTTGTTCTTATGAGCTACTAGAGGAAAAAAAATCCTTATTTAATATATGCAGCTTCACTTACAGAATCACTGAAACATCTTGACTAATTGCTAATAGTCCAGGTGCCTTATTAGATTCAGTTTGTATCGCGAAGAAACAGCAAAGGTGATAAAACATTGATAGGATTTTTTGTTAATGGTTATAATGTTGAGTGAGCTATACACAGTAGATTAGAGAGATTCAAGAGTGTTTATCATATTTATCATAAGACAATGAGAGTCTTACTTGCTGCAGCTTTCGATGCAACAGCAACAAAAAATAACAATGTTATTTGGGGCAGCATGGTGGGGCAGCAGTAGAGTTGCTGCCTTACGGCGCCAGAGACCCTTGTTCGATCCTGGCTACAGGTGCTGTCTGTATGGAGTTTGCGCGTTCTCCTCGTGACCTGTGTGGGTTTTCTCCGAGAACTTTGGTTTCCTCCCACACTCCAAAGACGTCCAGGTTTGTAGGTTAATTGGCTTAGTATAAATTTAAAAATTGCCCCTAGCGTAGGATAGTATTAATGTTCGGCGATCGCTGGTCGGTGTGGACTCGGTGGACTGAAGGGCTTGTTTCCGCCCTGTATCTCTAAACCCTATTAAATGTTATTTTCAATTAAAGCGCTAAAACCGAAATATGTAGAGTAACCATACCAGTACCCAACTCTGTGTTTTGTGTTGAAGTAAGATTGTAGTTATGATTCTGCATTTTAGATCAAGAACCTGATGGTTGATGGAAAGAAGCTTTTTCATGAACCAGAAGGTAACGTTCTTAGGCTCCTGTATCATCTTCCCAATGGTAGCAACACGAAGAGAGTATGGCCAGGGTGGTGTGGGTCTTTGATATTTGCTATCTTCCTGAGGCAATGCTTCCTGTAGATCTCATTGCTGGTGGACCGGGCAATGTCCACCACCCACTGCTGCCTCCTTCATTCTTGAGTGTTCAAATACCCAACCAGGCTGTGTTGCAGGCTGCCGCGATGCTCTCCAGTGTACGTCCAGAAGTTTGGGAGCGCATTCGGCAACCTGCTCCTCACGCATCTGATGGAGTAGAGGCGTTGGTGAGCTTTCTTTATGAATGCATCAATATGTTGGACCAGGACAGATCATCAGAGAAGTGAACTCACTGGATTTGGAAGCTGTTGACCCTCTGCTCCGTTGTCCCACCAATGAAAATGGGTGCACGATCCCGCAGCTTTCCCTTTTAGAGGTCAATAGTCAGCTGCATGGTTTTTCTAAAGTTTAACGGTTCAAAGGGTTTTTATTGTCACGTGTATCAACTAAGGTAGAGTGAAACTTGATTTATCAAGATTGGCCAGATTATCGATCTAACTTCTGACTTCTTGACTTGTCAATACCTATAATTTGTCCGATGACAGCGGTAACATCAGAGAATTTAAAGGATCATTGGAGCAGTACTTGGCCTTTCAGTCACAGTGTTGTTAGGATGTGAACAACTCTGTAAGGCAGTGCTTATTGCTCATACCAAGTTGTCCCAAGAGCATGAGTCAATGCAATGGTTTGGGAATGGAGTAATGTACAGATCCACATTAAAGGACATTAAAAATGTCAGAGAACATAGAGCAGGGGATTGACCATAAGCCCTGAGGAGTCCCTGTGCTGATGGTCAGTGAGGAGACGATATTGTTGCCAATCTGTACTGATTGAGGTTAACCAATGAGGAAGTTGAGAAACAGTCCCATAGGGAGACGCACTGTAAGAATTTCATCACAATAGATGTGAGTGCCATTGGGTTGGTCGTCGTTGAGGCATGTCACCTCGCTCTCCTTGGGCGCTGGTATTATGAATGTTCTTTTAAAGCAGTGGAGACCTCAGAACATAGTAGATAGAGGTTGAAAATTATGCAATTTTGTGTCTATCTTTGGTGTAAACCATCATCTGCAGTTCCTTCCTAATTAATTAAACATTAATGTTTAATGTTTTATGTGTCATTCCTAACTGTCACTATATGTCATGTTGTCACTTGCGGGCGGAGCACCAAGGCAAATTCCTTGTATGTGAATACTTGGCCAATAAACGTATTCATTCATTCACATGGAAGCCAGCATCTGTAGTCTGTAGTCTGAAGATATCTCATCAGCATCTGATGAGATATCTACCACTGGGTTGATGAATCATCTTGTAGCATGATTTTGAAGAGCAGACCTCAATTCTTTGATGTCTTAGGAAATATTTATCCTTCAACTAAAATCTGGGAAAAGTAGATTGTACAATTTCCATTGCTGTTTATGGAATTTAGCTGTGCACAAATTAGTTTCTGCCTTTCATAAATCATTTTGGGACATCCTGATTCACTGAACATTATATGAATCAACATGTGCATTTGTTTAATTTAATATGTATTTCTGTGTTCATGACATAAATTAATTCACTATTGCAATGCTTGAGTCACTGTTAATAGCACTCAACTAATATTATCTTTTTAAACTATATTCAAATTCTCACTTGCAGTAGGGAACTTTCACTCTAGATTACAGAGATGAATATATTTAAATTTGATTGTAACCGCCCTTCCTTTATTTCTTGAAGTTAGTTGTTTGCTTTAAATGGCGACATTCCTTTGCCCGTAGTTAGATAATCTAATTAGATGTGATGATGCCATAACATAACTAGTTAGATGCTACAACTTCACCTCTGATTAAGAAAGTCTAAAATTCTAGGATATAACTTTAAGTTAAAGTGCTAAATATGTTGTGTAGTCATGTAAGAGTAAGGTCATAAGGAAAAGGAGTAGAAATAGGCCATTCGGCCCATCAAGTCTACTCCGCCATTCAATCATGGCTGATCTATCTCTCCCTCCTAACCCCATTCTCCTGTCTTCTCCCCCTAACCTCTGACACCCATACTAATCAAGAATCTATTTATCTCTGCCTTAAATATATCCACTGACTTGGCCTCCACAGCCTACTGTGGAAAAGAATTCCACAGATTCACCACCCTCTGACTAAAGAAATTTATCTTCATCTCCTTCCTAATAGAACGTCCTTTAATTCAGAGGCTATGACCTCTAGTCCTAGACTCGCCCACTAGTGGAAACATCCTCTCCACATCCACTGTATCCAAGCCTTTCACCATTCCATACGTTTCAATTAGGTCATTCTTTTCCATGTGTTCGTTTGCTTCATTCTTCTAAACTCCAGCGAGTACAGGCCCAGTGCCGACAAATGCTCATCGTAAGTTAGATATAATTGTTAATGTTGTACAACAGATAGTGCTTTCTGCACTTGAAGAAACTGAGAGATCAATTCTCACTGTCATATGTTTTGAAATGGAGTACAGTACATTTTGAGGATAGCAACTGGAAATTAGATAGAAAGCTGTTAAATTGTCATAGAAATCTAAATATCTAGTTAATGTCCTTTTAATGTGGATTTGCACATTATTCCATTCCCAAACCGTGGCATTGACTCTTCATGCCCTTGGGGCAACTGGGCGTAAGCAGTAAGCACTGCCTTGAAGAGTTGTTCGCATCCTAAGGATACTGAATGTTTAATGCCTCCGAATGATCAGAATATTCTTGAAATAAATTGCAATGATAATTGTTGAACTAAAGCTGAATGTTTTGAACCATTTCTAGTAAAGATTGCGTTAATGCTGATGTTAATCATTACCTTCACTGGAAATGGTTCCGCAAATTCAGTTGAATACTCGGTATGTCAAATTTCTGGTTAGTTATCGCCACTTACATTAATGCTGATATTAATATTATTTATTTCATAATATCTTTTTACTCTGGTTTGTTTCTTATCAATGCAGTAACTACTCTTTTAAAGCAAATTGCCACCAAATTAGATTTGCTCCTATATAAAGCTTTTTTTTAATTTGAAGAGTTGATTCTGCTGGCTTGTAGGTTTCATCATTTCCTGACAATACCCATCAAATTTACTCTATTAATATCACAAGCTTTATCTTTCTTGAATTCTTAATTGCTAGGCTACTGTAATGCCTACAGCAGAGAGAGATGTGGGATCTGAGTTCTATGATTATCTTGCCAGTTTTGGTTGCCCAATCAATATGCAGATTGAAATCTCCCATGCAAAATTGCTGATCAGAATCTTAATCCTATCTTAAAAGCATGTAAATTGAGCAGTAATTAACCTCTAAATTTTTTTAAAGCAACACTGTATATTTGATTGCACTTTTGCAGCATTTATGAAGGTATTTTCTTGATGAATTGGATAGTGTCCTGCAATACAGTTTTATTCAAAATACGCTTGTTTGGCAAAGTATCAGTTTAATGTTCCAAAAATGTGAACATTCCTGATGAATATATGTATACATGTGAATGTGCACATTTAAAATCTGTGTCATATATTACTGTGACAGTATTGTGGGTGGTCGATAGAAAGGATCTAAATTGAAGCCAATCAAATGAACATTGTCTGTTTAAGAAGCAAATTGCTTTTGAAGCCTAATGTGCTGTAATAGATAAGGGGGAATTCTTAAAAGCAACATAACTGATAGCATGCTGGAGAACAGACTCAACCTTGCATTTACAAATGTTAACTCAGAGTTAATGGACAAAATAGGCTTCCTTTATACAATCGTTGGTCATTTTCATTAATTTTCTGGTTAATTGAGTTTGAGATTTAAGGAATATTTTGGCATTATTGGAACCTCCTGCTTTTAAAATACAGAAACTATTATTTCAGTTATTATATCCATATACATCTGCATACAAAGCCTTATTAATGTTAATGTCAGTTTACATCAGCAATTTCCATTGTAAACTAATGGAATACATAATGAAACCCTTGCAGAATGTATCATGTCATGATTTCACGTAGCCTCCAGTAGTTCAATTAGAGCATGATTTTGGATTCCAAATTCTTCCATCTGCATTGCAGAGGAACTTCCATGTTCAGTTAGCTACTTACCACTTTACTTTGTTTCATTATTTTTTTCAAAATTTGATTTCTGAACTAAAAATGTAGATCAAATGGCTGACAAGATAGACACAAAATGCCGCGGGACAAGCAGCATCTCTGGAGAGTAGGAATTGGTGACGTTTCTGGTCGAGACCCTTCTTCAGACTTCTGTGCTTATGTGCATCTTAGTCATCCTCCATCCGGACATAACTGGAATACATCTTTTTGTTTCATTTCCCACGTACACTTACTTGGTCAAAATGTATTTCTTAAAGTTTTTCATCAACGTCAGCTTTAAACTCAGTTTTTAACACTAATTGTTTCATTTTGTCATTAGTTCTCAGTGGATTGTGTTCCAGTGATTGCCCCCGCAAAGTAACAGTAAGTAATGTTTTGTTACCGTGTTTAAATAATGTTAATTTCAATGTTGTTGCAAACTTTAAAAGAAGGTATTGAATGGGAATGGTTTGACATAACATTGCTAAGCATCTCGCTTTTGAAGCATGCATTACTTAGAAATGGGATTCCACTTTACATCATATGAAATTACAATGTAAAAGTTATATTAGAACATTTCAAATCTCAAATTATTAGGTAAATGTTCTGGTCGCAATATATGGTCAGATTGTGCTCTGTATGTTAAATTGACAGATGGTTTGAACAGTTAGTGGGTAAAGCTAGTGGAAATGAACCCAGTACTAAAATGGCCAACAGTTACGCCAAATACTTTTGTATGTTAACATTTTCAATTCCATTTGAATAATGTTAACATTATAAATTGAATAGGTTTGATTGTTTTCTCAAATCTGATTTTTTGTTCATTCCAATTATCTAGGTTTAATGTATTTGGGTGTGGGGAAAGAATCTAATGTGGATCTGTCCTTGTCAAAATAATGGAATCACAACAACGAGTTGGTTTCAGAAATGTGAACCATTTGCCATTGGTGTTTGGATTGACTGTTTTGTTCTTTTTTTCATTATATGAAAGTTGACATTCCCAATCTATCTCTCATCTGTAAGGGATATGAATTTGAGGGGTCAGACTTTCAGATACCATTCTGCCCTTTTCCTTTGGATTGCAAGGATGATAAAACATTATTATGGCTGTATTGTGGTGAATGTGATCATAAAAATGTTTGACTGACTTTATCATCCTAGAAATTGTCAGTGTTTTACAAAACATAAACTTGACTAATGATAAAGGAATACTTACATCTTTTTTAGTAGTCTACATATATTGAAAATATCAACACAGCAGGTTGTTTTTACATCGTTCTGAAGGAATTTGAGACGGACACAGCCAGCTTATTTGAAATGTAATCTTAATTGAATTTCAAACTTAATTAGGTAGAGCTGCTGCTTCACAGTGCTGGAGACCCGGGATCGGTCCCGGGGTGCAGTCTATATGGAGTTTGTACATTCTTCCTGTGACTGCGTGGGTTTCCTCTGGGTTCTCTGGTTTGCTCCCAAAGATGTGGGGGATTTGTAGGTTAATTGGTCTCTGTAAATTGCCCCAAGTGTCTATGCAGTGGATGAAAAGGTGGGATAGTGTACAGTGGATGGTCAGCAAGGGTTGCTGTGCCCGTTTCCACGCTGTGACTCTAAACAAAACTAAAACTAAAGTAATTAACCTGAAAACAATTGTATTCAGAAAGAAAGAGGCAATTAATGAAATTGATAGCTGAATGCATCAACCCATTGAATATAAAGGATACTAGGCAACAATTGTGGTGAAATATTATACAAATTCTGTGTTAAACTGAAAATAAATCTTTGGTATAAAAAATATTTATGAATGAGGAGAGTAAATTGTAACCCGTAAGCTTCTATGCATGCTGTTCATGTGGAGAAATGTCAGTGGCCAGATTATATGATAAATGTCTCAAAATTCAATGGACCAAAATTCTGAAAATTCTACACAGAGAGAAATATGGACAGAAAACACACATTTTGATCTGTAATGTTCAGTATTCCAGATCAGGACATGGATGAACAGAGTTTAATAGAAAATATGATGAAATTAGATAATTAAAGAAACAGCGTAAAGGTTTAATATAACATTCAAATAGGTGTTATTGGTTCAAATGGTCATTGCATTTAGAATGAATCCTAAAAATGACTTGGCATCCCGTTAAATCCTGTGTAGGAAATTCCTTATTCACCCATCCAAGGTATCAAAAAATTAAAAAAGTGACAATGACCATTAAAGAGCAGCTTGCTGCACATCGACCAAAAGTCTGAAGAAGTGCTCCGTCCGAAACATCATCTGTCCATTCCTTCCACAGATGCTGCCCGACCCGCTGAGTTCCTCCACAACTTTGTGGTATGCTTGTGATTCCATCGGGTCGGTGATTAGATTTTTGTTTGTGGCTTTGCCCTTCCATTGACACCTCCCTCCATTGTTGTATCATTGGACGTATTCCCATGGTGAATTACTGGGTTTGAACAGTGATCTTAGACCATCTTGTGACCGACAGTGGGTCCCGTGGGCTGTGTTTGCAAAGATAAAATCGGCAAAGCAGGCAATGGAAGCTTCCCGATATGTGGGGAGAGTGAGGTTAGCCACTGCCAAAGCCAGTCCCATAAGAGCTGACTTAAGTGTTCCAGTGATTAAATTAATTTTCATCCTTACTTGTAAATTCAAGATCCTACTCCTATTTTCTTGTGTTCTTGAATAAATAGTTATGCCATTTATTTATAAAGAAAATATTACACATCAGACTTGCTCTCTGTGGGTAAGCAGATCTCTTTTTGAGCTGAACTGACAGCAGATATGTACTGATTTAGCATTTAGTCTAATTCCTGTAATAATCTTTCACTTGAAGTGCATCATAAAAAATGTAGGTGTACAGTCTATGAAAATGTTATAAATAACAAAGTTAAATTAGGATTACTATGATGTCTGAAATCTTTGAAAGATTTGTTCTAGAAACATTGAAACATAGAAAATAGGTGCAGGAGGAGGCCATTCGGCCCTTCGAGCCAGCACCGCCATTCATTGTGATCATGGCTGATCGTCCCAAATCACTAACCCGTGCCTGCCTTCTCCCCATATCCCTTGATTCCACTAGCCCCTAGAGCTCTATCTAACTCTCTCTTAAATCCATTTAGTGATTTGGCCTCCACTGCCCTCTGTGGCAGGGAATTCCACAAATTCACAACTCTCTGGATGAAAAAGTTTTTTCTCACCTCAGTCTTAAATGGCCTCCCCTTTATGCTAAGATTCTGCCCCCTGGTTCTGGACTCACCCAACATTGGGAACTTTTTTCCTGCATCTAGCTTGTCCAGTCCTTTTGTAAATTTTATATGTTTCTATAAGATCCCAACTCATCCTTCTAAACTCCGGTGAATACAAGCCTAGTCTTTTCAATCTTTCCTCATATGACAGTCCCGCCATCCCAGGGATCAATCTCGTGAACCTACGCTGCACTGCCTCAATCACAAGGATGTCCTTCCTCAAATTAGGAGACTAAAACTGTACACAATACTCCAGATGTGGTCTCACCAGAGCCCTATACAACTTCAGTAGAACCTCTTTACTCCTATACTGAAATCTTCTTGTTATGAAGGCCAACATTCCATTAGCTTTCTTCACTGCCTGCTGTACCTGCACGCCAACTTTCAGTGACTGATGTACAAGGACGCTCGGGTCTCACTGCACCTCCCCCTTACCTAACCTAACACCATTGAGATAATAATCCGCCCCCTTGTTTTTGCCGCCAAAGTGGATAACCTCACATTTATCTATAT
Source organism: Raja brachyura (assembly GCA_963514005.1). Next base: position 3,750,897 of record OY740797.1, on the reverse strand, counting down.
TATACTGCTTCTGCTACACATCTGCCCATTCACTCAACCTGTCCAGGTCACCCTGCAACCTCCTAACGTCCTCTTCACAGTTCACACTGCCACCCAGCTTTGTGTCATCCTCAAACTTGCTAGTGTAGCTCCTAAATTCTCTCTTCCAAATCATTAATATATATAGTAAACAGTTGCGGCCCCAACACCGAGCCTTGCGGCACTCCACTCGCCACTGCCTGCCATTCTGAAAAGGACCCGTTCACTCCTACTCTTTGCTTCCTGTCTGCCAACCAATTTTCTATCCATGTCAACACCCTACCCCCAATACCATGTGCTCTAATTTTAGTCACCAGTCTCCCGTGCGAGACCTTATCAAAGGCTTTCTGAAAGTCTAGATATGCTACATCCACTGGCTCCCCTTCATCCATTTCACTTGTTACATCTTCAAAAAATTCCAGAAGATTAGTCGAGCATGATTTCCCTTTCATAAATCCATGTTGACTTGGATTAATCCTTTTACTGCTATCCAAATGCCCCATTATTACCTCTTTAATGGGTACACAAAAGGATGGAGAAACTCAGCGGGTGCAGCAGCATCTAAGGAGTGAAGGAGATAGGCAACCTTTCGGGCCGAAACCCTTCTTCAGACCGAACAAGGTATTATCTCTTTAATAATTGACTCCAGCATCTTTCCCACCACCGAAGTCAGGCTAACTGGTCTGTAATTCCCCGTTTTCTCTCTAGCTCCTTTCTTGAAAAGTGGGATAACATTAGCTATCCTCCAATCCACAGGAACTGATCCTGAATCTTTTGAACATTGGAAAATGATCACCAATGCGTCCACTATTTCTAGAGCTACCTCCCTGAGGACCCTGAGATGCAGACCATCCGGCCCAAGGGATTTATCATCCTTCAGTTCCATTGGCTTACCCAATACTATTTCTCGCCTAATGAAAATTTATTTAAGTTCCTCTACCCCCTTAGATCCTCTGTACTCCAGTACATCTGGGAGGTTGTTTGTATCTCCCTTAATGAAGACAGATCCGAAGTACCTGTTCAACTCTTCTGCCATTTCCTTGTTATCCATAATAATTTCACCCGTGTCAAGGGACCCACATTTGACTTTGCTAATCTTGGCTCTTGACTTTTCTACCTTGGCTTTTATCATGGATTAATGTTTACAACAACTGGCAATGAGGGTTTGGATTCCCTATGTTAGCATTTGAATTTGTCAACCATATGACATGCATTCAGCTCAGCCGTCTCTTGGCTTGACAACATGTGATACTTTTTAGTTGTAGGGAAATTGGTGTTCTGATCAGCTTGTTTCCAACTGAGAATACCTTCTGTCAGTGAAGTCGCTGCTCATGTGTCAACACAGCAGGGAAACCTGTAACTGTTTTCTTATGGGAAGAATAAAGCAACTTGTGATGTGTTTCACAAAAGGCAAAATAAAATGGAAAAATTGGTTGTGATGTAAATATGTACTCGACATGATAGAGTATTTGCATGCTGATAAGAAACAGAAATGCTTCAGCAGAATCAGTCAGTAATGAATGAGTATAGAAGTTGGGAGGTGATGTTGCAGTTGTATAAGACATTGGCGAGGCCGCATTTAGAGTATTCAGTTCTGGGCACCATGTTTGGGATGACAGGACTTCCATATGAAGAAAGACTGGATAGACTCGACTTGTACTCGCTGGAATTTAGAAGATTGAGGGGGGATCTCATAGAGACTTACAAAATTCTTAAGGGGTTGGACAGGCTAGATGCAGGAAGATGGTTCCCGATGTTGGGGTGAACCAGGACAAGGGGTCACTGTTTAAGGATAAGGGGGAAGTCTTTTAGGTCCGAGATGAGAAAATCATTTTTCACACAGAGAGTGGTGAATCTGTGGAATTCTCTGCCACAGAAGGTAGCTGAGGCCAGTTCGTTGGCTATATTTAAGAGGGAGTTAGATGTGGCCCTTGTGGCTAATGGGATCGGGGGGTATGGAGAGAAGGCAGGTATAGGATACTGAGTTGGATGATCAGCCATGATCATATTTAATGGCGGTGCAGGCTCGAAGGGCCGAATGGCCTACTCCTCCACCTATTTTCTATGTTTCTATGTTATCGGAAAGATGTTGTCAATCTGGAAAGGGTACAGGGAGGATTTACAAGGATGTTGCCAGGACTAGAGAGTCTAAGCTAAAGGGAGAGATTGAGTAGGCTAAGGCACTATTCCTTGGGGCACAAGAGGATGAGGGGTGATCTTGGAGAGGTTCATCAAATAATGAGAGGAATAGATCGGATAGATGCACAGAGTCTCTTGCCCAGAGTACATGAATCGAGGACCAAGGGTAACTTTTTCACTCAAAGGGTGGTGCGTGTATGAAACAAGCTGCCAGAGGAGATAGTTGAGACAGGGATGATCCCAACATTTAACAAACAGTTAGACAAGTACATGGATAGGGCAGATTTGGAGGGATATGGACCAAACGCGGGCAGGTGGGACATGTTGGCCGTTGTGGGCAAGTTGGGCCGAAGGGCCTGTTTCCAAGCTGTGTTACCGTATGACCAACCAGTTCTTTTCGTTTACTGGTTGAGGTTCCAGCTAGTCAAGAAAGCAGTGGAGAAACCATCGTGTTACAGAAAGCAAGCCATTAGTTTAAAAAATTCAAAGATCACTTCAGTAATGTCAGCATGGATTTGTAAAAGAAATCAAAGTTTAAAAAAAAACCCTCATAAATGTTTTAACATCAATGAATTGTTGAGTAACATTGCCGGCATAATGTTTAGGCAATGTGATTTCTTGCATCAGTTTTGAACCAAATGATCTAAAAACAGTTTCACACTTTGTTTTGATATGTCATGTTACAGAAATCAATTTTATTTCACAATTTACAAACCTTTAGTGCATTTGATTTTTTTTTTTGGTTGATGTGCAGCAGGCTGGTCTTTAATGATGATCATTGTCAGTATTTTTGTTTCAAATATCTTCGATGAATATGTAATTTTATATTCAATATTTCATGCGATGCTGAGTAATGAGGGGCAGTGAGTGGTGTAGAGATTAGCGGGAAGCTGGAAGATGACAAATGCATTCACGTTTAAGTATCAAGTCAGTCATTCTGGACACAACAAAGATAATTCAAAATATAATCTAAAAGATGATAAATAATGTTCAAATAGTGAAAGCCAATAGAGTGGATGTGGAGAGGATGTTTCCACTAGTGGGGTGAGCCCATAGCCTCTGAGATGCGGAAGAATTTCTTTAGTCAGAGGATGGTGAATCTGTGGAAATCATTGCTGCTGACAGCTGTGGAGACCAAGCCATTGGGCATTTTCAAGGTGCAGATTGATAGATTCATGATTAGTAAGGGTGTCGGGGTTTGTGGGGTTGAGAGGGAAAGATGGATTAATCATGATTGAATGACAGAGTAGACTCGATGGGCTCGTATAACAAGAATTTATGATAAACTGGAAATTGTGGAGTGGGGAAGAAATTATGAATCCAAGTATATAAACGATAAGAAGTGGTATACAGATTCAAAAAAAAAAAATAATAATTAAAGACTAATAACGTCTTGGTCTTTCTTTCATAGGCTTGAATGTTAAGACCTATGTATAGAGCCTAGTTTGGAATACTCCATTCAGTTTGGAGCACGGCAAAGGAAGAAAGGAGAAGATGGGCATAGGATCAACAGTTTGGAGTTTAATGGTTATGAAAAGGTTTCATCGGCTACATTTGTCCTCTCCTACATATAAAATTGAGGAGTTTTAAAACAAAATTAAATAATGTTTTTGGTCATATATGAAAAAGCTTTAGAGGGTACTGACAGCACTGCATAACGTTAAACTAAGAGAATACCATTCAGAAACAAAATAAGGAAAAACTTTTTTTTACAAAGAATAATGGAAATCTAAAACTCTTCCTAAGGCACCTGAAAATTATCCCCTCTGCATAATATTAACTGTTATAATGTCGTAGTCTGGTTATCATAATGATCCATTCTGCGTGTTGAATTTATTCCCTAATTGAGAATCAAATTAGGAAACATCTTTATTAGAGGGTATTAGCTACAGGAAGACTCTGGAGAGAAGGAATGGGTGACGTCTCGGGTCTTGACCCTCTTCAGTCACCCATTCCTTCTCTCCAGAGATGCTGCCTGTCCCGCTGAGTTACTCCAGCATTTTGTGTCTATCTTCGATTGAAACCAGCATCTGCATTTCTTTCTTACACAGCTACAGGAAGTGGTTGGGCAGACTTGGATCATTTTCTCTGGTGTGCCAGATGAGGGAGATCTGACAGAAGTTTATAAAATTATTATGTGAGGCATAGATGGGGTAGAAAGTCAGAAGCTATTTCACAGGATGGATGGATCAAAATACTAAAGGAATTTACTTTAAGTTGAAAGGCGCAAAGTTTAAAGGATACGTTTCAAGGCAATTTTGTTTAGACAGTGGGTGGTGAGTGGCTGGAATGTGCTAACATTGTGGTGATGGAGGCAGATAGTGGCATTCAAGAGACTTTAGGAAAGGTACATGGATATGCAAGGAATAGAGGGATCTGGATTGTGTGCAGTCAGATAAGTATTGATCTTGATATCATGTTTAAAAAGGAACTGCAGATGTTGGAAAAATCAAAGATAAACAAAAATGCTGGAGAAACTCAGCGGGTGAGGCAGCATCTATGGAGTGAAGGAATAAGTGACGTTTCGGGTCGAGACCCTTCAGAAGAAGGATCTTGATATCATGTTCGGCGCAATCATTGCGGGCCGAAGGGCCTGTGCTGCATAGTTCGATGCTCAAATTAAAAGTATTAGAATTTGCAGATAATAAAACTTAATCCTTTATAAAATGTCACGTAATAACCAGTCACTGGAAGAAATGCTGCCCTGTTTTTCTTTCACTCCAGTCCAAGTTGTTATCTGGTATAACCGTGGCCTCAGGCAGCTCTATATGGGAATTTCCACTGATGTAGTAATTATGCAAGATGAAGAATTCCCATCTGCAGTGTGCAACAGCTACACAAGATAGGAGTGGGAACTGGAGTTACAGTGCAGGAGAGAATTATCACTGGGTCAGTGAACATGATAAATGAGATGGGGAACAAAGCCCACATGAGCGAGAAGAACTGAGCTAGTATGATATGGACAGTGAGGAACAGCATGGTTGTTAAGTTGGCACGGGCAACAGGGAATTAATGAACAACTGTTTTTGTTTTTTTTAATATATTTTTATTAGAGGCCATACATATTACAAATATTATAGCAATTTTTTTCAGATATTATTAATACATCTTTCCAAAATTATATAAATATTAGCAAACCATATATATAGGCCTCACTTTTTTATATAGAGTGAAAAAGAGAATAAGAAAAAAGTATAAAGAAAGAATACTGGATAATTAAAAGAGTATGATTATGTTTGATTAATATAAAAAAAATAAAAAATAAAAAAATAAAAAAACAACAAACAAGAAACAAAAAAACAAAAAACAAAAAACAAAAAAAAATGAACAACTGTTATGTACAGCTATCAGATTGAATAGCAAAGAGTGACAGTGCATGTCCTTGATTACTGGCAATTCTCTGAAGTAAATTATAGAAGACAGTTTGCCAAAATTTTCAATTTTCCTTTATCTCTGCTTGTAGCTTGCTATTGGCACAGATTTTGAGATAAGGGGCAAGAAAAGTGATGATTGCAAAATGTTCATTTACATTTGCAACTTCTCAACAAAGTATCTGGTGCCCACATGCAGCAAGACCCAGATAACATCAAAACATTCGCTGATAAGTCACGAGCAATACTTGCGTCGCAGAAGTGCCTTGCTATGGTCTTCTCCATAATAAAGACTCCAGCCACCCTCCCTTGACGTTCATTGACGCTCCCATTGTCAAGTTCCCCAGTGCCTACGTTCTGAGGGTCACCTAGAAACTTGTCTGAAACAGTCCCATAAATATTGTGGCTTTCAGTGCAAGGACGAGGCTGGGTTCCCTGCAGCGAGCGATTTATCCCCTGGCACTCCAAGATCTGAGTTCCAATGGCTCAAACTCAACACCACCAAGGAAAAAGCAGCCTACAGCCCATCCACCATCATAAACAAACATACTCTCTAAGAGACAAGGCCTTTAATGGGCAAGGCATAAAGTACATGGACTTAATGCAGGAAAATGACATTTGTGTAGATGACCAAAGGTTGGCATGGATGTGATGGGCCGATGGGACTATTTCAGCACTTTAACTCTATAATCTACACTAAGCGCGTTTACACATTGTCATTTTTAGGAGCTACTTGTTAAATTTTCGGAGTGCTGATCTTTATTATTCAAGTTCAAGTTACATTTATTGTCACATGCACCAATTGGTACCGTGAGATTTGAGTTACCATACAGCCATACGAATAAAAATAACACAATACACGATAGAGTTGAACATGAACATTCTCACACAGTGGAATCAACGATTCCCACTGTGAGGGAAGGCAATAAAGTTCAGTCATCTTCCTCTTTGTTCACCCATGGTCAGTGCCTTGAACCCTCCGAAGTCGCCACTACGGACAGCTTGATGTTCAGGCCCCCTCCCCGGGATGATCGGAGAAACATTTTGTAAAAAAGGAATAGATGATTGGAGCTATTTGATCATGTCAGGCTCCAGAAATATAAACCTGGGCATGAGAGATTACTGAAATAAGCAGCATATTGTAAGGAAAAGCTAGTATTATTCAGTCTCTACCTGAAGTGCAATTTAAAACCCAGCTAGACTTTATCGTGAAAGTGGTCTGTTATTTTATAACCAGAAAATTGTGTCTAGTTCAAGTAAAGATCTTGAAATAGAATAAAATGATTATTTCTTTGATACTTTTTTTTCAGAAAATTGAGAGAAAGATGAGGTAGGAAATTTTTCTGGTTCGGCACTTAAGCAGCACAAGATTCTCTGAGCAAACTCTGTAAAATCAGGCAGAGCAGAGTGTAAAATAGGTAAAGAAACCCATCATTTTTATCTTTATTTATCTAACTGGAACAACATCATCAAAGTTCCTTCACAGATGCATATTTCATCTTCCCCAAACTGTACGTATTCACTGTGTCAGACAATTTCAAGGTGTGATCAAATGTTTCCTATAACATCATATTAAAACACAGTGCAGCAGATTTTTCATATCTCCTTATGATATGGAAGAGGCCATTTGACCCACTGAATCTGTCACCTTGCACGTTTGCAGTTCAATTTATAATTTTAATGCAGAAATAGCATATAATCTTTGCTCAGTCCGCCTGGACCTACCTGATCTCCTGGTTGCCATTACTTTAATTCCCCTTCCCATTTCCACATTGACCTTTCAGTCCTAGGCCTCCTCCATTGTCAGTGAGGCCAAATGCAAATTGGAGGAACAGCATCTCATATTTTGCTTGCAGCCCAGTAGTTTGAATAATGTTTTCTCTAACCCCTGCATTCCCTCTCTCTCTCCATCCCTCCCCCACCAGTCATACCAGCTTCAAAGTGAGTCTTGTTCAATCTCATTGTATGTACTTGTTATCGCCTAACAAACAGCTAACAATGCCTGTTTTCTTTATCATCATTACTTGTTTACATATCTTTCATTCATTTGTTCTTTCTCTCTCCACATCACTATCTATATCTCTTGTTTGCCTTTCCCTTGACTCTCAGTCTGAAGAACCCGAAACATCACCTATTCCTTTTCTCCAGAGATGCTGTCCGACCCGCCGAGTTTCTCCAGCTTTTTGTGTCTGTCTACGGTTTAAACCAGCATTTACAGTTCCTTCCTACATATAATCCTACAATATTATTTCAATCAGTTGATATTAAGAAAAAGTAAACTTGGACAAATAAAGCTTGTCCCGCTAAATTTCAATAGAAACAATCAACAGACTAAACTAATCTCTAAACTAAACTGTGGCGTCAAATTTCCATGGTACGAAAACTTCTGTACATTTTATTGATCTGCTTTTTTTAAACTCTTGTACCATGTGGACATGTAGAGTTCGGCTGGTTCGGACTGATTTGGTTGGCAAAAATTAATTGTGGCTTGGTGTGTAATTACTCATCTATTATCTATACTATTACTAAAACTCTCATATTGTCCTCTTCCGGTTTGCGGCACCCTATATCGCTAGGATTTTTTCGCCACCTTACGCACTGTTCCCCTCTGCTCCAAGCGCAGCAATTTTGTTCCAATCGGTGTAATATTACAAAAGTTATGAAGGTTTTAAACGTCGTGAGATCAGCAGATTGGTCTTCTCGCCTGTCAGTCACCATTAAGGTAACCCCTTTTCCGGCACCCGCTGTCAATCACCGGGGCGAGGAGAATAAAACCCCGGAGGCGGGGCTGAGTCCGTGAGCCACGCTGATTGATTCTACAAGAGTGGAGTCGGGGAAGCCGCTGAGTGGAGCCAGGAGGTGCTGTGTGGTGCTGTGGCCGCAGAGTGGAGTGTCCCCCACACACGCACACACCCCCCCCTCTTCCCCGGTTCCCCCCCCTCCTCCTGACGCACACCCCCTCCCCCCACACACCCACACCCCTCCTTTACCCCTCCCCGTACCCCCCTCCCTCGCCCCCCCACACCACTCCCTCCCCCCCACACAACCCTCTACCCCCCCCCATACCCCCTCCCCCACACACCCTCCTCCCCCGCACACCCTCCTCCCGCGCACACCCCCCTCCCGCCCACACCCCCCTCCCCCACACACCCCCCTCCCCCACACACCCCCCCTCCCCCACACACCCCCCCTCCCACACACCCCCCCCCTCCCACACACACCCCCCCTCTCCCCCACACACCCCCGCTCCCCCACACACCCCCGCTCCCCCACACACCCCCGCTCCCCCACACCCCCCCGCTCCCCCACACACACACCCCCTCCCACACACACACACCCCCTCCCACACACACACACCCCCTCCCCCACACACCCCCGTTCCCCCACACCCCCCACCTGTTGCCTGGATCTGCCTTGTGAACCAGAAATCTTCACAATGGCAAAGTTGATGTTAATGCAAATGAAGTGAAAAACTGCTGCTTCTGGTCTGAGGAAAAAGACTCTCAATGGGCTTGGCCACATTTAAAAAACAAACTGTTTCTCTTTCATTTTAATTTAATGAAAGTTTGGAGTTTGTGCGTTCACTCTTTATCACGTTGTGTAAAATATGGCAAACACAGTTGAAGATGTTTCTCTTTAAACATTGGCTTTTATTGTACTGGCTAGGTTTATTTACTACTTCATGTCTGACCTTGAGATTTTCCCCAGTAGAATTTTACGGTGGTTTCATTGCAACTGCTTCACTGCCTATTATACTGCCTCTTTTTGAAAAGATGCAAGCACGCATATTACAATTCACGTCATGTTATTGGCTGTGGTACATCAATCTATTTTTAAAGTTTTTAACGGTACAAAGATAAACCTGAGCATGTCCATCTCATTGACCGGATTAAACCACGTGTACAGTTTACATAAATCAGCTCCTTAAAATGTGCTGATTTACCAAAACGTCTGTGTTAACAAATTTATCGTGACACGCCATCACACAAATAGCATGGCCCCTTAGACAAACATACGAATTAGGATGGGGCCAGACCACTTGGCCCCTCAGAGATGGCTACATAATGCTAGAGTAATTCAGAGGGTCAGGCAGCATCTCTGGAGAAAAGGGATGGGTGACATTTCAGGTCGGAACGGTTCTTCAGACTGATTGTAGGAGGTGAGGTGGAGAGCTGGAGGCAAGAAAAGACCAGAACCATTTGGGGCAAGTTTGTGGTCGATCTGATAGTGTTCTCAACTCTGCATTTCCATCTACATATGATAATCTTTCACCACCAAGTGTTTATCTACCTCTCCCTTAAAAATACTGAGATTCCTATTGCACTTGTGCGGGCTGTCACTCTCAAAGGCTGTCTACAAAAAAATCTTTAGCGTCCATTGTTAGCTAATGATGGGATCCCGCAAGGCTTAGTGAGAATTCAAATCTTTTCATGTGCCTAGTTTAAATTCTTGGCGAGTTGAGTATGTTTTTCTTTCCCTTTTATACAAAGCTAAGTGGGGCATAAACATCAAAATGTTTTGCCAACCAAGATTTTCTCAGAGTCTGAATCTTTCAGGCTCTAAACTTCTAACAAAATCCCAGAAAATCTTAAGGTGCCGGTCCTTCATTAAGTGCTGAGAGTGCACACCTCAGATGTTAAGGACATAGAACAGTACAGTACAGCAATGGGCTCTTTGGTCCACAATGTTTGTGCCAAACATAAGTCAAGTTAAACAGATCTCATCTGCCTGTACATGACCCATATACCTCTATTCGCTGCACTGCCATGTGCGAATCTAAATGCCTCGTAAACGGCACTATCGTATCTGCCTCCGCTACAATGCCTGGCAATGCGTTCCAGGCCCCCACTGTGTGTAAAAAACAAACAAAAACTTGTCCCGCACATCTCTATTAAACATCCCCCTCGCACCTTACAGCCATGTGCTCCATTGTTGAACATTTCCACTCTGCAGTGGGTGTTTCTGACTGTCTACACTATGCCTCTTGTAATTTTATATACTTCTATCAAGTCTTCCCTCAACCTTCGACATTCCAGAGAAAACAATCCCAAGTCTATCCAACCCTGTAGCTGAAACGCTCCAGTGCAGGCAGCATTCTGGTAAACCTCCTCTGCACCTCCTCCAAATCCTATAATGGGTTGACCAGACAGTCCTGTGGTGATTTCCAGCAAGAGTGGCTGGCCCTTTACTGAGGATGACTACACCATTGTTGTTATGTCCCTTCTGATTGTACTAATGGGCATGTAGGATGATAGCACGTCACGTTCAAGAGAACGGTGACAGCGTGGTGGATGTCAGGACACAATGGAAATGGTGTTACTGCACCATACTTGGGCAGCCAAGTGATTTGTAGTTTGATCTCTAGTCATCAAACGGCTATAAATTCCCGCATGTCAGGCAGCCAGCTGAGGCACTTGCTCTTCAATCACAATAAATTTGGAAATGAACAAATTTTGCCAAATCAGCCCATTTTAAGGGGCTGATTTATGTAAACTGTATATGTAGTTTAATCCTGTCAATCTTAATTTCTTTGAAAGATGAACATGCTCAGATTTTTATTTATATCTATAAATAATAAACTACGGAGCAGTGTGATCTGAGTACAGGAAGGAAATGATAGAGAACATACAGAGGAGATTTATGCAGATGTTGCCAAAGGTGAAGAATTACGGTTCTGAAGAAAGATTAGCTTGGCCAATTTCCTGGAAAAGCTTAATATGATTAGGGTCAACATGAAAGGGAAACGATGGATTTATTAAGATTTTTTTGAAAATGGAACTAACTGGGCAAATAAATGAAAGTAATACCTGGTCTTAATGTATTTTGAATTTCAATATACCTTCAACAAGATTGTTACATATACTAAATAGTCATGGAGTTGAAGATAATATATTAACAAGGGAAGGATTGGTCAATGGACAGAAAACATGAGAGCGCATATTAGGGAGGTGCCACAAATGCCTATTCATAACCTTCAGCCGTTTGAAGTCTAGTTGATGGCATAGAGAGGATAGTTGCAACCCATGCCACTTTTCTTATACAAGAGCAAGATGGCTTTGAACAGGTAAAATGAGAGGCGGCAACACAATGACGCAGCAATAAAGTTGTGGCTTTACAGCGCTAGAGACCGAGGTTTGATCCTGACTATGGGTGGTGTCTGTACAGAGTTTGTACATTCTCCCCGTGACTGCATGGGTTTCTTCTGGGTGCTCTCGTTTCCTCCCACATTCCAAAGACGTCAAGGTTTGCATGGTAATTGGCTTCTGTAAATTGTCCCTAGTGTGTAGGATAGAACAAATGAATGGGTGGTCACTGGTTGGCGCAGACTTAATAGGCTGAACAACCTGTTTCCACGCTGTATCTCTAAAACTAAATTTTGGAAGAAGGAGATTGTTTCCCTCGGCGGGAGATGTGGGAATCAGGTCAAAAAGTGGTGTTGAGGTAGTTGAAGACAGAGCAGCTGGAAGGGATATTTAGCCCAGTCCTGCCCCTACACCACATGTTCCTGTGACCCCAAAAAAAGTGTTTTGTGCTGACTTGATCTGATTGCTGAATCCCCTTTATTTCTGAGTCCCCTTGGCCTGATTGCTGAATCCCCGTAACATTCTTGGAGTTGTTTTTTCTGTTTGTTTTTCTCCAGTACTCCAATTAGTTTTAAATAAGGAAGCCATGACTGTTCACTGTGTGGCAGATAAGGAGATTAGCAAATAAGAAAAAAAGTATTAAATTCATATAGAAAGACTTTTGGACTAAAGAACAGTTGCATTTTCCATATTAATAAAATTGAAGTATAGAGTATTTCTCTGAATATTACTCATCTCTTTGCCTATTTCCAAATCTTCTGTGCCACATATAGCCCTTCATGGGGATAGGGAGCCTCCAGTCAAATTAAACCACCTTACACTTTGTTTACAGTCCAACAGAGTCATTTATCTCTTTGTATGAAATGTTATTTACAGTTTATGCACCCACATGTCAGTTTGTCTAACGCCTTCCTCTTTTTTAATGTAATCCTCGTCATTATCAACTTCAAATCAAATCTGCTGTCTTCCCACGCCCCACCCCATCACCATCCCTCTCCAATGTTGGTATTATTTCTAAATTTCAACAACAAAGCATTTGAATTCCGAGTGCAATTTATATATAGAACGTCGAACAGTACAGCACAGGAGCAAGCCCATCGGCCCACAATGTTTGTGCCGAACATGATGCCACAACCATCTGCATGCAGGCATGCAGATAATCCATATCCCTCCATTCCCTACACGTGCCTATCAAAAAGTCTCTCAAATGCCACTATCGTATCTGCTTCATCCACCACCACTGCAATGTGTTGCGTTCCAGGCAATCACCACTTTAAAACAACTTGCCCCACACATCTCCTTTAATCCCTGCCCCTCTCACCTTTATGTACATAGTTAACGCAGTCAGTATTGTTGATGTCTCCGAGAAGCTTCTTGCAGTTGCAGACATTTCCCCTGCTTGGTAGATTCTGCTTTTGTAAAAACAGTATAGATCTGATTCTTGGAATCACTGAATTATATATTTCAAGACTTTGATGTAATGAACTTAAATGGATATTCACTCGGACAGAACTTGGTGATCTTTGTTCCCAGTAGAAATTCGAGCCCATGTTGACTTGATAGTACTGCATGATAAGATAACTTAAGCTGATTTCAATATAAGATCAATTAAACATTGATTGCTTTACCTAACTCTGCTTTGCACATAAGCCAAGACCAAGCTGAGGCTGGGAGTTTCCAACACAGCTGGAATACAAAACATGCAACGTGCATAAGTTACCAAGCATCCAGCTGATACTATCTTCATCTTAGATGGCAGGCTGCCCAAGCTAGTCTCCATGGAAGAGTTACTGCATGATAGCAAAAGATTGGAAGTTTATCAGTATCTGCAGCTTCTCTCTGAATGGGTGGCCGATTCATTCTATAATTTAGTTTAACATTAATTTAACCTTCCATCTGTGTTTGAGTTTCAACTGAGTTGAAATTCGTGGACTTCAATAGATAATGAAATTAACTTGGAAAAAAAAACAAGTAATGAATGCTATTGTTTGGGAGATTCAGTAGAGTAGATTAGAGTTCAGAATATAAATTAATTTAAACATTTAATGAAATTATTAGGGGAACAGAATAAAGATAGTGGATTTTTTTTCATTACAGTAAAGATATTTAGTTGAGTAATTTCAAGATTTTGTAGCGTTTGAGAAAAAAAAATCCTAGGACTAAAATTGAAAAGGTGGCTTGTAATAAACTGCAATAGGAAAATGAAGATCATTGTAGCCTTTCAAAGAAAATTAGGAAAATATTTGAAGCTGATTAGATCGGAATATTTTACAGACATATAAACAATTAATTACTTTAACTTCAGATGAAGGTCAAAAAGACTTAATAAGCTACTGAGAGGCAGTTTGTTTACTTATTTTGTTGTGCTCCGTTGATCTTATGTTTTCAAATCTTCTCTCTTTCTGTAGCCATTTGGTGTGAACCAGCCTGGGCCTTACATCATGTACACAACGGCAGATGCTAATGGATATCTGAAGAATGCATCAGGTAGGCATTGATTCAATGAGCACTTGAAGCCCAGGTCTGGTGTAACTTGAATTATGAGTACACTTTGAAGTGAATTTAATCACAATTTGTGGGGGGAAAGGAAAATAAATGAGTAAAGGTGAATTAAACTAACATGTCTGGCAATAACTCAAGAAAAGAAATATAGATATAGCAACATAGTGGTGGTGTTTTATGGAGTGATCTTATCAAGGTCTTATGTAATCAGTAGAGAACTAGATAGGGGGAATGCACAGTGTATTTTATCCCGGGTTGGGGAAATCAAAAACAAGAGGTCAGATATTTAAGGTGAGTTAATACAAACCTGAGGGGTGATTTTTTTTCCACTCAGTGTGGTGGATATATGGAACAAGCTGTCAGAGGTGATAGTTGAGGCAGATACTATCAACACTTGGGCAGGTGCACAGATTGGAAAGGTTCAGAGAGGTATGGGCCAAACACAGGCAAATGGGACTAGCTTAAATGGGATACCTTTGTCGGTATGGACAAGTTGGGCTGAAGGGCCTGTTTTGTGTTATATCATTCTGGCTCTATAACATCCATTAGGCCTAACAACATCCTGACTGGTACAATATCAGAACTTGCTGCTACTCTACCCAACCTGTTCCAGAACTCTAGTGAATCTACTGAAAAATATGTAAATGCCACCTGTGTTTCCTCCCATCCAAAGATGGGCCAGCTCAATCCAACTCATTCCTGTCCCATCAGTCTATCAACCACAAGAGAAATGGTGATGGTGTTACTTTACCTTGCGATAATGTTCAGTTTTATTTCTGGTAGGACCATCAAGCTCAAACATGAACAGAAGATCGAGATCCTTGAATTGAGATGGGAGTGATTGTAAAGACAGTGTTTCACCAAGTGTGACAGCAAAGAGCCTTAGTAAACTTGTCAGTAGGAATCAAGGGGGAAATAAATGAGTATTGAAGTTATACATGGTATGAGGAAAGGAAGAAAAAAACTGCAGATGCTGGGACCTTGAGGAAAACACAGGGCAGTGGGTCAGGCAGCATCTGTGGAGGGAATGGACAGGTGAAGTTTCTGGTTGGGACCCTCCTCCAGTCTGAAGAAAGGTCCTGCGCTGAAACTTCTCTGATCATTCCTTCTACAAATGCTGCCTGACCTGTTAAGTTCCTCCAGCACCTGTGTTTTGCTCATGGTTTGAAGAAACATGGTTGTGGTTATTAAAGTTCAATCACATCACCCCTGAGAAAATTCGGCAAGAATTCCTGGGATCTTTCTGAATTTCTCCGTTTTTTTCTACTTTGTTTTTGTGCCCAGAGGAAATCAGTTTCCCTTAAATGTAAGTCGGATGGTAAAACTTTACTCTAATGCCTGCATGTATGTTAGTTCCATTCTAATTGCATTATCCTGCTCGGGCTACATATACCACAGAGTACTTTAGCCACAAGCTGTTCCAGCCACATGAATTAAGCCATGAAGTTTTCAGATTGTGTTACATTGTTCTATTTTTAACTATTACCTCCAAAACCTACACCCAGCATTGTATTCCTACATCATCTTCAGAAACACATTATTGAACTCCTTAAACATAGTGATAATATTGACAGGTTTGAATTCCCATTCATTAGACTTTGTTCATCATGCTCTTGTGACAAACTAAACCAGTAACATTGATCCAAGAGTAAAACAGGGCTGAATATCAATGTTTCTGCTTGTTAGAACATATTGCTTATTGATGAGCATAACTATTAAAAACAGTTTTGTTCTGAAGAAATATATCAGAAGACAATCTCAGAATAATATTCCTTCCACTGAAATGCCTTGGTTTAAATGTTATAGTGAAGGGACTAGAGTTGTGTTTGGAAATACTTTTTTTTTTCTCCATGTAATAAATTTGTTACAAAACAAATATACAAAAATGTATTGTTGGGCATCTAACTTTAAATTAAAAATTCTGACTTTGCATATTAAAATGCCACCTTGATCATGTACATCCACAGTGCTAAGTTGCCCAATGTTGTTGGTAATAATAATGTGGAAGCCATCAACGCTAACGGGTACTGGGTCATAAATGATCCACCAGTTTCTGCATAAGCCTGGGTCAATCCCGAATCAAAAGTGTATTATTGTCATATGTCGCAGACGGGACGATGAAATTCTTACTTGCTGCAGCACAACAGAATATGTGAATATGTAATGTATCGGGGGGAAAAAGGAAAAAGTTCAATAAATAACTAATATAGTGCAAATAACAAATAATAATATAGTATTTTGCAGCTCAGAGCTTATTTGTTGTGTTTAATAGCCCGATGGTTGTGGGGAAGAAGCTGTTCCTGAACCTGGATGTTACAGTACCTTCTTCCTGATGGCTACCTCTCCAATTTACTGTGCTTCTCCCTAAACTTTGTCACACCATCCAACTTGTCATTGAAAGATGTGATAGTTCTGCAAATAGCTCACTGATTACTCCACATGTACAAAAATGTTAGGAAGGAACTGCAGATGCTGGTTTAAACCGGAGATAGAAAATGTTAGGGGTTTCCCCCAATCAAGTGAACATTTAAAAGCATAGCCACTCTCAGTTGCTGCCAGGGAACTTTCCTGCACAAAAATCTCCCTCTTTCAGGCATAAGGTCTCAGTACTTTAAATATTAATAATTATTATTATTTTTATTCTAATTGGAGATTTATAAAATTTAGCTTTGTCACTTAGATTTCTCATAACCTCATGTTTATTTCCTTTTTTCACTTCCTTGATTTTACTTCGTGATTTTTCATTTCAATAATATTCTAATTTAGGATTTTTGGTCCAGACTCTGCACACCCAAGAGTCTAGAGGGTACAGCACAGAAATAGGCAATTTGAGCCACCTTGTAGCAATGGGAAGGAAGCTGGAAGAGAGCTGGGGGCTTTATCCCCCCCCCCCTCCCCACCCCCTACCACAATGAATAAAGAAAGGTCCCAACCCAAAGCCTCAACTATCCATGTTCTCCAGAGATGCTGCCTGACCAGGAGTTACTCCAGTGCTTTGGCTCATTGTTTGAATCTCTGCTGTGTCCACTTGTCAGACCTCCAAGAATTGGTGACTGCTCACAGGGGTACCGTGGGCTGCTGTAAAAATGAATAAGCACAAAATCCTAACAATTATCAAAAGCGGAATCAATACCTTGGGGAATATAACCTAATTTTTTTTTTCTGAAAGCATTGAAGTAAATATTGAATATCCATTGTTTTTATTTCATCTTTGTGAATGAATGTTCTCAGAAAAGTTATTATATAGAGATCATCTCTATGTGAGAACCTTTATCTCTTGGATGGCAATTAAATGTATTCCCGCTCACCTTAAACCTGTGCCCTCTATTTCTCATGCATAGAGATTAACAATTAGAGAACGGTCCTGAGCCGCTATCTACCTCACTAAAGACCATTGGACTTTCTTCAATTGGACTTTACTGGAAGTTAACTTGCACTAAATAATATGCCCTGTATCATGTATCTGTACACCGTGGAAAGCTTGATCATAATCATGTATGGTCTTTCCACTGTGTAAGAAAGAACTGCAGATGCTGGTTTAAAGCGAAGGTAGACACAAAATTCTGGAGTAACTCAGCGGGTGAGGCAGCATCTCCAGAGACAAGGAATGGGTAACGTTTCGGGTCGAGACCCTTCTTCAGACTGATGTCAGGGGAGGGGGCAGGACAAAGATAGAATGTAGGCAGAGACAGTTAGACTAGTGGGGGAACTGGGAAGGGGAAGGGGATGGAGAGAGAAAGCAAGAGCTATCTGAGAAGTCAATGTTCATACCGCTGGGGTGTAAACTACCCAAGCAAAATATGAGGTGCTGTTCCTCCAATTTGCGCTGGGCCTCACTATGACAATGGAGGAGGCCCAGGACAGAAAGGTCAGATTGGGAATGGGAAGGGGAGTTGAAGTACTGGGCCACCGGGAGATCAGATAGGTTGAGAGGGACTGAGCGAAGCAGTTCAGTGAGACGATCGCTGAGCCTGCGCTTGGTCTCACTGATGTAGAGAAGGTGACGCCTGGAACAGCGGATACATTAGATGTGGTTGGAGGAGGTGCAAGTGAACCTCTGCCTCGCCTGGAAATGCTGGTTGGGTCCTTGGATGGAGTCGAGGAGTCAGTGGAACTGACTGGTTAGCACGCAACAAAAGCTTTTCACTGTACCACAGTACACGTGACAATAACTACACTAAACTACGTTATGCAGTAGCTGAGATGAAAAGATTAAATGCATTGGGAGGGAACTAGGTGAATATATGAGGGAGGAGGGGTATAAATATATGCTGATATGGTTGTGTGAAACTTAATTCATGTGAGCCAAATAGCTTATTAATCTATTATTCCATGCAGCTCCAATTGTGTTCCTTGCCATTATTTAGTGAAATATAAACTTGCAGTGCTGGTTGTTGTGGTAAAAAATGTTTATTGAGTTCATGTTGAATCTGCAGTTGAATGAATGTATTGGAAATGCTGCAACCTATGAGAATAAATTTGACGTGATAGCCTCTCTGAGCAGTTCAGGATGAAATAAAAAGCCATGTAATAACACTTATTAAGTATATTACCCACTTTATAATTCCTTCTAGAAAGAGTTCTAAGTGTTTGCTGGACATTTTAATTATGCCATTTGTAATCCCCAAGTTATGGTTTGCAGTTTTGAATTCTGAACCTCTCAAATCGTGAACAGTCTGAATAACACTAGCTTGCGGAGGGAATAGGTATCAAACTCCCACTGTGCAAGCTCAGCCAGTTATCTTGCACACCATAGCTGAGGGCAAACTTGCAAGATAACTAATTGTCTCCACTGTGGAAGCCTGCATGAATTTAGAGACACTACAAACATTCCGAATACCAGAGCCCATCTAGAATGCAAGCTATCGGGATACAAGCTACCCTGGGGTATCTGTACTCCCACCAAATAACTTGGAATCATTGAGATGTAAGGAACTGCAGATGTTAGTTTACAAAAGAAGACACAAAGTGCTGGAGTAACTCAGCAGATCAGACAGCATCTCTGGAGAACATGAATAGGTGACATTTTGGGTTGGGA
Organism: Raja brachyura; assembly: GCA_963514005.1. The sequence goes on along the minus strand of OY740797.1, from coordinate 3,731,746 downwards.
CCCTTCTCGAGATATGACATTTCAGGTCAGGACCCTTCACCCACGATTGAATGGTAGGGTAGACTTGATGGACCGAATGGCCTAATTCTGCTACTATAAACATCACTGAGCAGATGTAATCTTGGTGCAGTAGAAAGCACAGATGAATGCAGGTGTTTACAAATTAGTAACAAGAGCATTTCTATTGATTAAATGAAGGTAGACAAAAATGCTGGAGAAACTCAGCGGGTGAGGCAGCATCTATGGAGCGAAGGAATGGGTGACGTTTCGGGTCGAGGGTCTCGATTGTTCCAGCATCTGCAGTTCCTTTTTAAACATCTATTGATTAAATGTTCAGTTGACAAAAATCTATCGGAATTCTGAATTAAATCATGCAGTGTGGAAACTGTTAAGGCAAAGAAACAATTATAATTTGTTTATGGAGCATAAGATCTCGGTATTCAGCTTCACACCATTAACCAGAAACAGTAGAAGACATCTGCTATAAAACGTTTGAATTATAAATACAAGGAGTTGAAAATTTGAATTATAGGACAAGATAATAGTTATTTAAAATTATGAAATGATTGATCAGAGTAAATGGACGGAAACTGGTCCTTGTATTTGAGAATCAGAAATGTGCAGCATGACTCAGATTTGTAATGGAGCACGAGAATCTTTTGACAGAGGATTGTGAATTTGCTGCTGGAGTTTTGATTGAGACAGTAAGTAGGTGAGCATTAAAATCACAATGCAGGAAAGTGACGGGCGTGAGACTGTGAAAAGCATGACTAGACCATTTACTTTTGTGAGCATGAAGATCAAACTGAACTATGAGGGCTAAATTAACTTTTGTGTTGTAATTACCTCATTTTTCGCTGCTAAAATGACTGGCCAAAATGTAGAGATGAACTGGAATGAATGTCTTGTTCGCTAATATATTTGTTCTGGTCCATGTCTTCCCTGTTTCTCCTCTGTGACCCTCCATTCCACATCTCCACCTCCCCCACAAGCATACTTGTGAATTTTGTGCTGCCTCGGCAAGGCCGTCAACATAATCAAGGACCTGTTTTACCCTGGTCACTCTCTCTTCTCCCCTGTCCCATCAGGCAAGAGGTACACACACCTTCACATTCAGGGACAGTTTCTTCCCAGCTGTTATTGGGCAACTGAACAGTCCGCTCATCAGCTAGAGTGCGGTCCTGACCTCCCATCTACCTCATTGGAGACCTTTGAATTAGACTTTATGAGACTTTATCTTGCACTAAATGTTGTGCCCTTTGGACTGTGGACGACTTGATTGTATTCATAAACAGTCTTTTCTTTGACTCGATAGCATGCAAACAAAAACTTTTCACTCTACCCTGGTACACATGACAGTAATAAATGAAACTAACTAATTGCAAAGGAAATTGTCAAATTTCTAGTGTAAGTGCAGATGACAAACATGCAACGTCTGCTCAAAGGTGATTTTTCTTTGGGTGGTGGAGGTGGCTGGCGGGATTGGGGATAATGGTTTCTGCATCTCAAACTTATTTACTTCAACTTACATTTGTGAGTAACCCTTGACATTGAGCACTATTTAAGAAAGTACTTATAACTTCGCATTTAATAAAAATTAGTACAGATAAATATGATCGTCAAGAAAGTGCTGCATTTTAACATTTCTGTCAATAATATACTATGACTAAGCTGATTTTAAAATATATGCAGAATCATCAGTACCATCACAGATCTGTAAATTTAAGAAAGTAATATTTAAATGTTTTGTGATTCTGATTTATTAGTAGGGAGTTGAATTACTGTTCATGTGTCTGCCATATTTATGCAGCTGATCAAGTTAGCCTTTTACTATCAGGTGAATTGGGATATTGAAGGAGGGATATTCAAAAACGAATTGATAATTAAGGGGAAAGTAGTTATTTTCTGTCTTGTGCTCAAGTTTTACTTACCGTTTGCCAGCCAGTTTCTGTTCAATGTCCCAGTCTTGTGCATATAAGCCTGTGAACCTCACTATCTGAAGTGTTTCTCATGGAACTGAAAGCAGTGCAGTCTTCAGAAATAGGTGAAGGTGGTTGAGTCCAGTACATGCAGAGAGCAATGCTCTGGGACGGACATGACCGGTCGCCCTCATCTGTGCTCGTTATGACACCTGCATGTGGAGAATATTCCCTTATTTCCATTAACTTTCATTTTGATCGGGCACGAATAATCTGGGAGCACAACTCCATAGATGTTACTGGTGAGGGTTTTGAAGCATTATATGGGGTGAGTCAGGTCAATTTGGTTTCACTGTTACGTTTCGATAACAAAGTGATTTAGTAGATCAATTCTGGCAGCAGTTAAGAATCTGTGACAGTGCAGTGGGTGTGGAGTCTCCTGTAGAGCAGACTTGGTAAGGAAAGCTGATTAACTTTCCAAAAGGACATACTAAACCAGCTGAATATTTTATGATAGACTAATAGTTTCATGGTCACAACTACTAGCATCTGCTTCTTTTAATTCCAGATTTGCTTAATTAACTGAATTGAAATTCCCCAGCTGCCTTGTTAGAGTTGAGCTTTGAGTCAATAGTGTGAGCCTTTTGGTTACTGGTTAGGTAACATAACCAGAATGCCAATGCACCATGTAATACATACATTATTATCAGACTACCTACGTTCACGAGATGATCCGGAGAATTAGTGAAAGCCCTTGCTGAAGACAAAAGCATACGACTAAGTCAAGTTGAGACTATTGTCATATGCATAAGCACACCGAGTCCAGGTACAGTGAAGATCTTACTTGCAGCATCATCTCTGGCACATACTCAGACAATGCACAAAATATAAATTAAACATAAACTCTGCAAGAGAGTGAAATGAAGAGGACTGCAAAAACAAGACACTGGCACAAAACACAATTAGAAAACAAGCTCTGAGAAAAATGGGGCAGTACAGTGGCTCAGCAGTACAATCGCTGCCTCACAGCGCCAGAGGCCCAAGTTCAATCCTAACTATCTGTATGGTGCTGTCTGTAGGGAGTTTGTACGTTCTCTCCATGACCGCATGGATTTTCTCCAGATGCTTCAGTTTCCTCCCACACTCCAACAACGCACCGGTTAGAACATTAATTGGCTTCTGTTTTTTTAAATGTAAATTGTCCCTAGTGTGTAGGATAGTGCTAGTTTATGGGGTGATCTCTGGTTGGCGTGGGCCGAAGGGCCTGTTTCCATGCTGTTTCTCTAAAGTCTATGTCAATAATGCATCAATTCTCTTCCCTTCGTAATCACTGTCCTTCGAGATGCAGAATAATGTTTAATGACCCATTAGGAAAATTAAACTTTCCGTTTGTGGATCAGCTTCTGCCACAGTTATGGGTTGCAATACTAGTAGTTAGTGTCACCAGATCTGCAGTTGAACGCACGGTCGGTTTGTCAAAATCTGGGACTGCTGTGATGATTCATTCTGCAGAACAGCCATTGATCTCCACTTGTGCACAAAAACTGCTGCAATAAAGCTGTGCAACAGCCGGGTTAACTCCAGAGTTCCAGATGAGAGTGGGTTGTTAGAACACCTACACACAGCCATTTATCACACAAGATCTGCCTAACAGACAGCACCACCACCACGTAGCACATGCGATGGTGAGATACTGAACACATACAACTAATCAATCAACCTTTTTGTTGTTTACAGCAATAATTTCCTCAACTAACAAAGGACATTTGATAAAATGTTTCCAAATGGTCATTTGAATTATTTTTATATAGAAGGTTCTAACTTCAAATGAAGTTACCTTGTAATGCCGATCTTTATTAAGCTCATTAGCTTTTGTTTGTTAAACATTGACAATACTGCAGTATATTACAACAAGCTGCTTTATTTTTATGCCCCTAACACCTACAGACTTTTCAATAACAATCTCCGAATACTTAGCATATACTTGAATTTCATAATACGTTATAGCTGCGAAGCACAAAATATGTAGGAAGGAACTGCAGATGCTGGTTTAAACCGAAGATAGACACAAAGTGCTGGAGTAATGCATATTTTCATTAATTTGTTCTATATTGTCCTTTCCCCTGACTCGCATTCTGAAGAAGGGGTCTCGTCCCGAAACGTCACCCATTCCTTCTCTCCAGAGATGCTGCCTGAGTTACTCCAGAACTTTGTGTCAATCATCCACATAAAATATCGTTGGCTTTATGTAGAAATATTTAGGACAGATTTTTCTGTACTTTGTTCAGCACTTTGTCCCTGGGCAACATACAGTTAATTAAAATATGAATTTCAGATGTATAATATTCACATAATAGTATAACCCATTTTTATCAGCAGCTGTAGCCATGGTAGGGGACACTGCTCAGGATCCTTGTGAGTCACCATGTCTTGAAGGGAGCAGTGTTAATTTGCCTGCTTACATTATCTCAAGGCAATCAGGATATTCATGATGAATCTAATATGATGTTGAAACATTTCTGGAAGCATTTAAAAACTGCCACTCGCAAGCCATTTGCAGTGCACTCCATAATGTTTGGGACAAAGACCCGTCATTTATTTATTTGCCTCTGTACTCCATAATTTGAGATTTGTAATGGAAAAAAATCACATGTGGTTAAAGTGCACATTGTCAGATTTTATTAAAGTGCTTTTTTAGATGATTTGGTGCCCTGAAATGGGGGGGGGGGGGGGGATACACTGCTGTAATTTCTACATGTTGAAACCAAAATGTATAAAAATGGCCTTTATTAAATGGTCCACCATACTGAGATTGATTTTGAAGGAGGAGAAAGATAAGAAAGGTATAAAAATGAAATAGCAGAAAGTTCATTTCTGCAGGCATATGTCAGACACACTATATGCTTGTTTTTACTTAAGCCAGCAACTAGATGCTTGTCGACTTGCACTGCCGTCATTTACTGGTCTTGTTGCATTTGTGTTTATTTCTGGTCTGGTCTCTCTACAGCCGGTCAGCTGAGTCAGTCGGCACATTTTGCTCTGCAGCTTCCTTACGTGGTTCTTGGCCTGGGCCGTAGTGCAAACTTCCTTGATCATCTTTTTGTTGGAATTCCTCGTGCTATCGGAACAAAGGTAATATCGCAACCAGGAGCCGCGCGCGGGGTGATACCAAGTCATGTGTGTTTGAGTTGTTTTCTGGAATGTCTTCAGATTCCTGGTCCAAAGTTCATCAATTGGAATAAATGTGTTCACTCCCCATGGGCGTCACTGGCAAAAACTTGACTGATGTAGATCAGAACATAAGTTGCAGAACTTGAGATGCTTTTTCTCAACCATTGAAGATAGACACAAAATGCTGGGTAACTCTGTGGGTCCGGCAGCATCTCTGGCAAAAAGGGATAGATAACGTCTCAGGTCGAGTCCCTTTTCAGACCGTTCAGCTCTCAACCATTGAGTTGGATATGTCGTTGGGTTTCAACAATCTATGAAGAACAGAACTTGTGATGTCAGCTACAGCAAAATTAAACCAGACCAGAGAAAGGCAATGAATGAGGAATCATTTTTTGTAACACACATCAAATAAAATCGACCTTCGTCACTTAGGACAGAGCAAAATCTAGACATGATTCATAGCAATTAATCTTTTCCTTTTAGACTTTTTTAGACTTTGAGATGCAGCACGGAAACAGGCCCTTCGGCCCACCAAATCCGTACAACCAGCGATCACCCCGTACACTAGCACTGTCCTAAACACTAGGAACAATTTACAATTTTACCAAAGCCAAACAACTTACAGACCTGTACGTCTTCGGGGTGTGGGAGGAAACCGGAGGACCCGGAGAAAAACTCTGCACAGGCAGCATCCGTAGTCAGGATGGAACCCGGGTCCCTGGCGCTGTGAGGCAGCAACTCTACCGCTGTCCTGTCCTATGTTATATGTTTTCCAGGAACTTTTGAATTAAAATGCGCAAAGTTGGAAAAGGGACAATCATGCATGTCAACCTTTCTTGTTTTATTAACATTGTTATAAAACTGTTCATAAAAACTCAGCTTGTAGGTAATGCTGCATCAATGCAAGTTGTTGCACTGATTAATTTTCTCATTTATAGTAGATGCATTTTGAAGTAAAGTTCTGCCTAATTATTTATTCTGTTTTCATCTTAATAGGCTATAAGAAAACAAGAATGGACTGCTATAATTCCAAATTCTCAGCTTATAGTAATTCCATATCCCCATAACTCACCAAAAAGGTAATGTTTGCAAAATTATTTAAAATCCCTGCCATGGGGGGGGAGGGATCTCTAACATGATTGTGCTTCTGAAAACAAGAATTTCAGATGACCACACTCCCAAAATGTATCTTTATGCCTCTTAATAATTAGGCATATTACTTTGGAGTCGTTATGCTATTAACATGTAGTAATTAACGCTAAGATTCATTTGAGTAATGCCCGTTTTGATATAATGGTTATTTCTATATTAGCAAATGCCATTGTCCAATTTACCAGTCAATTACTTTGTGTGGATCTTTGTAGATTAGCTGAATATTGTAAACAGTTTTTCTTTTGGTATGCACAAAAATGCTGTTATATTGGATGGAGTGTCGCGTCATGTGAATCTGCAACATTTGTATTAGGGTATGATGAGAATAAATGCAAAAATAAGTCCCTGCATTCTGAATTTAAATATTAATATTATATTAAAAATTTATATCCAGCCAGATATTGCTGGAGATGGGCATTTCATCCCAAATCCTAATAGACTTGTTTCAGCTCATTTTGGTTATTGCCTATTTGTCCAGAGATTATGAAGGATAGGTTACTTTACTGACTGTAATCCTGTCACGCATGTATATGTATGAAATAGTTCTGCTTTCTGTGAGCACCTATCCAAAAGCCTCTTCCACGTGAAGGTGTCTCGACCCGAAACGTCACCCATTCCTTCTCTCCAGAGATGCTGCCTGTCCTGCTGAGTTACTCCAGCTTTTTATGTCTATCTTTGTTTTAAACCAGCAACTGCACTTCCTTCTTGCACTCTAAAAGCCTCATCTACACCACTATTGTATCTGCCTCCACCACCACCCCTGGCAACGCATTCCAGACATCTGTTTTAGAAAAATGCCCATCCTGCAATTCTGAATGTGATTGCAATAAACTATAACACAAAATATGTATTAGGAACCTCTGCAAAGAATACTTCAGATGATGGAAAATACTTAAAATGTAAATGTTTATGAAAACTTTATAATGTAAAGTATTTATACACAAATTATTGAAGAAAAAGTCAACCAACAATTATTCAAAATATGAGAGAAGCATTCGGTATGTAAATGTTTATATTTTCTAAATGTTACTGAAATATTAATATTTTTTACCTTTGTTTCTGCAGCTGGAGTGCCAAATTGTATCTTACACCCAGTAACATTGTGCTGCTAACTGCCATAGCCTTGATTGGAGTCTGCGTTTTCATTTTGGCTATAATCGGCATCTTGCACTGGCAAGAAAAGGTACTTCTCCTGAGTTTCAATTGATATTTATCCATATACGTAGATTTTAAGATTTCAGGTCTAATTATGCAACGTACAGCAATTACCAGAGCCATTCAAATGTTCATACTACCTAGTGCACCAATGGACTCTGGCAAGTTCACCTCATGAAGGATACAAGGAAAGACTTGCATCAACGTGGCCTTTTCATACCCTCAGGGCATGCAAAAGGCTTCAGCAGCTAATGATGTGTTTGTCTTAAGTGTGGCATCTGTTTTAATACCGTAAACATGACAGCTAATTAGTGCCCATAAAGCTCCCCTTGAACAGGAACAGTGCTCTATTTGTCACATATGCAACTGCACGGTGAAATCCTTTTTGCATATATTCTTAGGCCCCCTTCAGTCATGGCTGATGTTCAGTCTCCAGGGTGCTATTCCCTATACGGAGGACGCCTGTGCGTGACTTTGTTTGACATGGGGAGACTGGTGCACAGACAGCCACCCCACGGCCCTTCACAGATCTGGGTCAGGATCCAGTGGCATGGAGTCCAAGACGACCGGAGACCCTTTTCTGCTGCAGTCAGCTAAGGTCAGCCATCGTCCTCTGCCTGTTCCACTGTTGAGGTCTTGGTTGGATTGCTCTTTGTCAGAGACCTCCCCCTCGACCTTACCGCCATGGGTGGCCCTACCAGGAGCATCGCTCCAGACGGCATCGCTCTCAGGATCTCAGGTCCACACAAGCTTCTCCACCACGACAAGGTGACAATCCACGGAGAAGGATACATACATATATTACAGACATAATAATGACCGTAACTTCTTTAACCTGTATTAATTGAGGGGTAAAAACGCTGATTCAATAATAAGTTATTGAAATAACCAATGAAAGCAAGTTCACAAGTTATAGAAGTTGAATTAGAATCGAGAGAGTTAGATTTAGCTCTTAGAGCCTGGGGAATCAAGGGATATGGGGGGAAAAGCCGGAATGGGGTACTGATTTTGGATGAATTTTCTAAATTTTCTGTTTTTATGAGTCTATTTTCTGTTTTTATGAGTCTACTCTGCTATTCAATCATGGCTGATCTCTGCCTCCTAATCCCATTTTCCTGCCTTCTCCCCATAACCCTTGACACCTGTTCAAGAATTTGTCTATCTCTGCCTTAAAAATATCCACTGACTTGGCCTCCACAGCCCTTTGTGGCAATGAGTCCATAGATTAACTACTATCTGACTAAAGAGGTTCCTCCTCACCTCCTCTCTAAAAGAGTGGCCGTTAATTCTGAGGCTGTGACCTCTGGTCCTAGACTCTCCCACCAGTGGAAACATCCTTTCCACGACCACTCTATGACATTGGCAGCTTGCCCAGCATCAGACTGGTGCACATATCCTCGCATTAGCCAGGAACTCAAATCACAACCTAGCATGCCCATGTCACGATTAGTTTTTAAATCTGAGTAAGAGTAAATAACACAAAACCAAACGTTATGTACATCATAGACACAACATGCTGCAGTAACTCAGTGAGTCAGGCAGCATCGTGCTATGTATCAGCATGTACTTATCTGCATCGTTCTATGGATGTCAGAAGGGGTTGTTGATCTAAGCTCTACCAAAAGGGCCTGTCCCACGTGGGCGTTATTTGCGCGTCACGCAGGTGGCGCGGGAGGATTTTGAGAATCCCAAAATCCTGGGGCATCACGCGTCTCTGCCTGCGCCACCACGTCTCACCACGTGCCGTGTGCACGTAAATTATATCGTGCAAATAACGCCCAAGTGGGACAGGCCCCTAACTCTTAACCAGGTAATGCACAAAGAAGATTGGGATTGTTACAGCTAAAGTCAATCCGATTTACAGCTACATCCTTATGAATAAATGGACTAAAGGTTGCAACGGAGAGCAGTACAGCACAGGAACAGGCCCTTCAGCCCACAATGTGTTGAATATGTCGCTGAGTTAAACTAACCTCTGCGGTTCCATGCAAGATGAATGTGTTTCTCTCCTCAGGCATGTGAGGGGATAGGCATCTCCAGGAAAATTGCAGTTTTGTAAACTGTTTAGTCAGGGTATTCTTTATTTTTATAGCTAGCTACCGTTGCCCTGAGAAGATGTTAGGAACCTCGATAAAGTCGTACTTAAGAATTAACTTACTTAATATGGGAATGGAGCCACTTAAAAGTCAAACTGGGCGGAAACCTCTTTAAATTTTATGACAAAATAACAGTTTTATTACCAGATTAATTGGATTACATTTTACAACTTGCCGTGGTACGGTTTGAAGCTTTGATCTCGTTATTGGTCCAGTGTCGATGTCATTAGACTATCACATTCTATTATGACTTTACAAATATGCTTGTTCATCTTTGGGAAGTAGTTTCCCAATTTAATAGCAGATTAGTGGAAATATAGCGGAGTTAGGGGATAGGGGGAGAAGGCAGGAACGGGGTACTGATTGGGGACGATCAGCCATGATCACATTGAATGGCGGTGCTGGCTCGAAGGGCCAAATGGCCTACTCCTGCACCTATTTTCTATTAAATTTGTAATATGTGTACACTCACAAAATTATTCATTGAACTTAGCCTGATCTGAAACATCACCTATGCATGTCCTCCAGAGATGCTGCTTGACCTACTGAGTTACTCCTGCACTCTGTGTTCTACATTAGATTCCAGTATCTGCAGTTCCTTCTGTCTCCGTTGAGGTCTTTGCTTTATCAGTCTGGGTATAAAATCATAAACTTCTCTAGATATAGTTCAATACATACATTTTCACTTGTGGGGTGTTAGGATTCACCCATGAGATTGTCCAAGATCTGTACCCCATTCTGTGGCTGTGGCTGGTTGCATTTAGCATTCCTATTCTTGCAAACTTCAAATGAGTCAAAGTACCTGGCTCTGAGCCCAGGGTGAGTGTTACCTGCGAGTACTGAGCGTTGAACTGATTGAACCCCCTGAGCGCAATCAATAGACACATCCATGTGCAATTAGAAGAGTTGCTGGCAACTATTATCGTCAGTAAAACTAAATTACATACTTCAGGAGAAAATAAGATTTGTCAAGTTTTCACAATGGTTCATTGCTAGTCTGATGGTGTAGTCGGCTCTTCGGAACACCACATTGACAACATACAGTTTATTCCCTGTAGAAACAATGTCCTTCAAAGCATTTAAAGAAATTCATATCTTCAAAACAATGAATGGAAGATGAATATTAATGAGCAAAACAAGAGCTGCAGTAAGACAGTGGGTCAGAAAGATGAAGAAGGGTCTCGACCTGAATTGTCACCTGTCCATTCCCTCCCAGATGCTGCCTGACCCACGGAGTTCCTCCATTATCCAGCGCTTTGTGATCTGCTCAAGATTCCAGCATTTGCTGTCCCTTACTTCTCTGAATATCAATAAGACTATTGGATGTGTTTTTTCAACTATTTGACAGGCCTCATTGACATACATTTAAGCTTTTTTTTTTATTGGACTACAGCTTTTATAAATCGCACTTTTGACATTTCTTATTTTGTTTCTCTGCATCAGAGGCATTTCAAAGCAAAACAATGATTGATTTAGTGAAGTGCTGTCGAATAGTCGAGAAGATTTTCTCGTTGGGAAAATGATTGGCCCTAGAACGACACCAGCAAGTGGGGACTGAAATTTGGCAGTGATTTACATTGTCATATCCCCACCCAAATTATGCAGTGCTTAATCTTCTAGCCAATCTAAAATGTTTGCTTGTACCCATGAGCTTAGTGTACCTTACTGTACGAAATGGAGAATGAAGGGAAGCATATTTTCAGCCCTTGTAGCTGCGAGTTCTTAAAGATGTAATGCTGGATTTCCACTGCTGCAATTTGAAATGAATATTTGTTTAAATACTGATTGAAGGGGGCAGTAACTACATTTATTTCGACCTGAAGCTGCTGGCTCTATCAATACGCAATTACAGGAAGGCCTCCAGAGATTTCACATCCATTGGCAGTGTTTTGTTGCCAGCTCCAATCTACCATGCAATCTCTGCCACGCAGCAAACCATTCTGCTCCAGGTTCATTACACCTTCAGCAGCATAATTATAATTCTTAGCGTAAGGACAAAGTAAGCAAATTATTCAATGCTTTGTCAGTGGCAATTTGCAAGCATGTTCAGAGAGTATCGTACTTTTTCAATATTGCAGCATTCCCCGAATTATAGCCTTTTTAAAATTTGAAACCATTAAGACCCATTGTACTGTCCTATTTTATTTCACAATTGATAAATGCTTCCATATTGTCAATGCACAGTAGCAAGTGACCTTTTTCAGGCAGATATCCCACTGCAAAACAAAGTGCTGGAGCAACTCAACGGGTCAGGCAGAATCGGTGGTGGACACAGTCAATTGTGCATTGTGATTCTCAGCATTTGTTTTCAGGAGCCATTGTCTCTGTGTGTTTGCTTTATTTAATGGACAGCATAGACGGGAAGAGTAGTTTGTGGGAATTGGAACTGGGGTGGTTCAACACCACCTCATGCCGGCATTGGGTGAGTACCAGGGACAGAAGATGCCTACACACAGAATAAGGCTGTGAAAACCACATCACCATCATTGAGCCTAGCATGGTGCAGCATTCTGAAGCTTTGGTCAGATCTGGGTTTTTTTTTTACATGATGCAAGTGTACAGAGATTTTTCTCCTGTCGTCAATACTGAAATTGAGACGTTTTTTGTCCATTCCCTCTCTGTTCTGCACATCAAGCATTTCATTTGGTGTCCTTGTTGTGTATCTAAGGGAGTGGAGTTACACCCCCGCCCTCCCCCCCTGAATTCAGCCTGTCTTCTGTCCGCTGAACTATCTGAAGACGGGTCTGAAGACTGGTTCCGACCCGAAACATCACCCATCGCTTTCTCCAGAGATGCTGCCTGACCCGCTGAGCTACTCCAGCACTTTGTGTCTATCGTATGTGTGCTGTGTTGTTCTGCCAATAGCTTTGAGATGTTGTAAGTGGAGGAACACCAACAGTGACACCAAGTGTTTGTGCAGATAGATTTTGATGGAAGTTTACTTGGTTGATTGACCTTTATACATAAAAATGCAAACTGCTCCCAGTCTGCATTGTTGTGATTATCTGAATGAGTATCAACATGGTTGCTCCTTGGCACAGTGCATATGACCAATACCTCTCTGGATAGATGTGCTCCTATGTTGGGCTGGACATCTGTCCTTTATCATAGCATTGCAATGGCAGTTCATGCTGCAGTTATTTTTGATCTGTAATTTAGCTGACTAAGATTTAATAGGAGTCTGAAAACATTGACCAGCAGGGTCAAGAATAGCTTCTTCCCAACAACCATCAGGCTCGTGAACACCACACAACAGTAACTAAACTATGAACTATGGACCGTATTTGGTTGCACTAAGGACTTCAGGCTTTTTTGCATTAATATTTGAGTTATTACTTTATTTAGTTTCTGTTTATTATATTGTATATGAGTATTGTTTCCAGGCCGGTTGTGCTGCTGTAAGTAAGAATTTTATTGTTGCGTTGTCAGTGCATATAACAATTAAACACTCTCCAACTTCCTCCATTGCTAGCCTCATTGTTTACTGACAGTATTGATCTGTATTTTTTTTTAAATCAGCATTGATAAATACCTCCAGATAAAATTCAAAGCAGGAATTTTAAGAAGTAATTTGGAGCAGCAGGTTTTCCTTGTACTATGCCGTACAATAATAAGAAGAGTTGCATTTGCCACTAATAAACATTTTCCTGTTATTTCAGAAAGCAGATGACCGAGAAAAGCGTCAGGAAGCGCACAGATTCCACTTTGATGCCATGTAAATATAATCATTCCTATGGGGCGATCGTTAAGTGTTGGATCTAAAATATTAATTCTCATAAATAGCAAAAAGATGAATGTTTAATGTGGAGTTGTATATAATCAAACTGCTTCCTCTTGTTTTAAATTAAATCCAGTTTTTTATAATTTGTGGGCAGTGGTTACAAATAACGATGTATATTTTGGGAGTTAAGAATAATTTATAACTAAATTATGCATTTCACTCTATTCCTGCTTATCTTTGCAAATGTATGTTTATGTTGTTTGATGAACTTGGTGAGTTGTTGTGTTATTAATGTCTCCAAGTGCTTACTTAAATGGTCTATGTGGAAAAGCATGCTTATTAATTCTGGTTAGTTAAAAGGAACCGTATATTAAACTTTAATGATTTAAAACTAAAACTCTTTCAGTTTTTTTTTAATGCTACTACAGTAGTCTGAGTATGCTACTACATACTCTGATATCCATTTGTGAGTTTGAATGATCCTGGAGTTTCATTAAATTAGCATACACTGCTAACTAATTTCAGCTAATACCTATTTCCTTATGTTAGAATCAGAAGGGCCTGTCCCACTTGGCGTTTTTTTTGGTGACTGCCGCTGTCATATCAGGGTTGGCGAAAGATTTTGAACATTTCAAAATCCAGCGGTGACAAAAAATGTTGCGACACGTGAGGAAACACCGTCGTCATCACGCTGCTACCTTTTCGGTGACCTGATACATCGGTCACTGACGCCGGCAGTTGCTGAAAAGATCGCCAAGTGGGACAGGCCCTTTAGAGTGATACAGCATGGAACCAGGCCCTTCGGCTCAACTTACCCACAACAGCCAACATGTCCCATCTACACCGGACCCACGCCGGCGTTTGGCCCATATCCCTCCAAAGCTGTCCTATCCATGTACCCGTCCTATCCCATGTATGTTTCATAAACGTTGGGATAGTCCCTGCATCAACCACCTCCGGCAGCTTGTTCCATACACCCACCACCCTTTGTGTGAAAAGGTTACCCCTCAGATTCCTATTAAATCTTTTCCCCTTCACCTTAAACCTGTGTTCTCTGGCCCTCGATCCACCTACTCTGGGCAAGAGACTCAGTGCATCTATTTGTTAAACATGCTATTAGATGGATACTTCAATTTGTAAAACACATAACATCAATTTGACTGATAACTGGATAATTTTGAATTATTTGAGAATATTACAGACTTTTTATAAAAGACCATTAGGCATAGGAACAGAATTAGGCAATTTGGCTCATCGAGTCTACTCCAATATTCAACCATGCCTAATGTATTTTTGCCTCTCAACCCCATTCTCCTGTCCTCTCTCTGTACCTTTTCACATCTTTACTAATCAAGAACCTATCAATCTCTGCTTTAAAAATACCCAATGTCTTGGCCTCCACAGCCGACTGTGGCAATGAATTCCACAGATTCACCACCCTCTGACTAAAGTGAACAAACAAACAAACGAGATTGCTGTTGGTACATTAGTGTCAGATGTACTGAGATCCAATTGAATTGGTTTGTGCCCTGTCCAGGAAAATCATACAGCACATGAATACAATGCGTAGAGCAAAAGAGAATATAAACAGTGCAGAATATAGTGTTACAGCTGCAGAGAAACTGGAGAACAAATAAAAAGTGTGGGGGGGGGGGTGGAATGGGTGTAAGAAGAGTAATTGAGAAGCCTGTTCAAGAGTCTGATAACAGCAGGAAAGAAGCTGGTCCCAAGTCGGACAGGATGCACTTTCATGCCTTTGTATCTTCTGTTTGACAGCAGAGGAGTAATGACAGGACTGTGACTGGTCCTTGATAATGTTGGCATCTTTCCTGCGATAGAGTGGGGTGTAGTGGATAGAGTGTCATCTTGCCACCCATAACGTGTCAATGGATGATCCCTCGGTAATTCCATCTCTGACAGCAGCATTATGTTCTCCTTAATCATGAATGCAACTCCCCCATCCTCTCTGTTGTCCATCTGTATCCCTCCTGCAACGACTGGCCCTGGATATAAAGCTGCTAGCCCTGTCCCTCCCTCTGCCAGCTTTGTGCAGGGGCTAGAATGTCTCATTCCAGCCCCTCTGCTTATCATCAGTCAACAGTGTTTTATTATAATACGGGCCCATTGTCATATGACATTCTTACTTGCAGCAGCACATCACAATATGTAAACGGAACTCAGTCAACAACATGATGAACAAGTAAAACGTTTAGTGTGTGTGCATATACATATACTCCCATACGCAGAAATATATAAATACACGCACGCATAAGTACACATTAAAATACACAATAAAAGTGCAATAATGATAATAGTCCATGTAGTTCAGAGCTTATTTGAGGTTGTAATGTTTAATAGCCTGATGGCTGTAGGGAACAAGCTGTTCATGATCACAAAATCAAAGTTCATTGTAAAGTAGACACCAAGATGATCTATTCTGAATGCTAATGGATCATTATTTTTAGTCAAAGTTTGTGGAAATAGCTCGTCTAGTTTAGAGCGAGGAAACAGGTCCTTCAGCCTACATAGTCCCTTCCGACCAGCAATCACCCCGTACACTAGCACTATCCTACACACTGGGATAGTACATTGTTGTTACTGAAGCCAATTAACCTACAAACCTGCACCTATACATCTTTGGAGTGTGGAAGGAAACCTGAGTTCCCGGAGAAAACCCACGCGGTCCTGAGGAATACGTATAAAATCTGTTTATAAGCTCTACGGAACATTCATTTTACAACATCAGTAAAGCAGTGGTTGTTTTTCACTTATGCAAAGAGCAAGTAGTGACAGTCGGTACCGCAGTAAACCAGAGTGCTTCAATTAATGGTAGACAAAAATGCTGGAGAAACTCAGCGGGTGCGGCAGCATCTATGGAGCGAAGGAAATGGGCAATGTTTTGGGCCGAAACCCTTCTTTGGGCTGAAACCCTCCTCCCTCTGAACATTTTATCTGCATCAATTAATTGTTTTAATACCAGACGGGTTTTGTGTAAGTAATTTATTTGCCACTTTACGTGGAACGGTACAGAACAGGAACAGACCCTTCGGCCCACAATACCTGTGCCGGACATCATGCCAATACCAAATCTTAGCTGCCTGCACATAATCCACATCACTGCCTATCCAAAAGTCTCTTAAACGCCACTACTGTCATATCTGCCTCCACCACCCCGGCAGCTCGTTCCAAGCACCCACCACCCTGCAAAGGGTGTGATTTGAACACACGTCTGCCTGGTGCTGTTTGAGCCTCTGTGTATGCTGCTCTCCCTGTTTTCAAAATGTGTGACCAGGCCCTTATGAAGCTTTGTTACTGTAGTCAATAGCACGCTTTTGAATGTGGCCAACCAAAGCTCGCGAAGGAGTTGGGAAGATAGACACAAAATGCTGGAGTAACTCAGCGGGACAGGGAGCATCTCTGGAGAGAAAGAATGGGTGGCGTTTCTGGTCGAGACACTTCAGACATTCTTCATTAAACCAGCATTTGCAGTCCGTTCCTACACTAGTAATAACTCTCATATTAGTGTGGCTTGCAATTAAATCTCCCCTGATAACTCTCTCTTGTGAAGAAGGGCCCTCCCTGGTCGATGTTTCAACTGTGGAGGTGCTCGACAAATAACACAGTTTAGTGAGTCATATCATAGTGAGTGCGAGGACTCCACATTCCGCTCACTGGCCGTGTAACAATAATACCTCCTGGTGGAGGTGGGTAAATGCTCGTTATTTAAATACTCTATAACATCAGATGTGATAACTATTCAGGGTAGGGTGGAGGCAAGTGTAGTTGGCCCGCGATGTTTCCACCAACTAACTGATTTATTCCACTTTGCTCGCAGTAGCAATGTATTGGCCTAAGCCGGTAATATTTGAAGGACTGCAGGCTGATTTTACTTCACCCAGGATGTGCTCGCTGGGTCCCTATATAAATGTGATGTAAAATGAATGGATGCCATAATAGACTGCGTTTGGCAAGAATCGATCGATAATATCTTGTTATGAAAACACTTGGATACAAAACACCGTGCGTGTAAAACAAAACCTTATGGGTGTATAAAACGGCCTCTTTTATTGTCCTGTCTCGCTATTTCTACCGAACGAGTTTAAAGCTCTCAAATTGTCTTTTAAATACTGATCCCTCAAAAACAATAGGGTACTTGGTGTTAGGGCATCACTAACAATCTGGTGTGTGTCTGTGTCTGTCTGTGTCTGTGCCCGTGTGTGTGTGTCTGCTTGATGGTCTGTGTGTGCCTGTGTGTGTGTGTGTCTGTCTGCATGTGTCCGTGTGTGTGCCCGTGTGTCTGTCTGTGTCCGTGTGTGTGCCCGTGTGTCTGTCTGTGTCCGTGTCCGTGTGTGTGTCTGTGCCCGTGTGTGTGTCCGTGTGTGTATGCCCGTGTGTGTGTGTCTGTCTGTCTGTGTCCGTGTGTGTGTCTGTCTGTGTCCGTGTGTGTGTCCGTGTGTCTGTCTGTGTCCGTGTGTGTGTCTGTGCCCGTGTGTGTGTGTGCCCGTGTGTGTGTGTCTGTCTGTGTCCGTGTGTGTGTGTGCCCGTGTGTGTGTGTGTCCGTGTGTGTGTGTGTCCGTGTGTGTGTGTGTGGAATTGGAAACAGCCGCTACTCGCAGGCTGCCGTGTTATCCAGGGTGTGTGTGCATGCGTACAAAGCTGCCCGCTGAAACACAGCGCGTCGATCGGAGAATGAGCCTCATTCATTCGCTGAACTGTTCCCCCACCCAGCCAGCCAGCCAGCCAGCCAGCCAGCCAGCCAGCCATCCGGGCGCTGGAGTATCGCTCGCTGCGCCTCACAGAGCGACAGAGCCTTCCTGCCGCTCTCCATCGTGTAACGTGTGCGGACTTTGGCATCTTTGGAAACAAGTCCCATTTTCCTTGGCTGTTCTGCCCCCGACGTCCAGGTCACTGCCAATAACACGGCAATAACCGACCCTTTCTGACGGTGTCTTTGCTGAGGATGGAATTAACCCAGAGTGAAAAGTTTGTTCCCTAAGACTCCGGCCAGGGGAATGAATGAAAGAAAGGCTTGAGTGTTGAACACGCCGTGAGATTGGAGTGGGGAATTGACGGGCGAGTGTGGGTCGGTATCGGGACCGAATGGACAAGTGGTTTCGCTTAATCCGGATAGCTGGACCTTCGCTGCCCATGCAGCCGGCTGGGCTGGACTGCGCACTCCGTGAGTGAGGACCCTCGCCGTTAGACACTGCACTCTCCACACCCCCGAACAGGCTCCCTCGACGAGAGAATGGTGCTGGAGAAACGCTTTTTCCTCATGTTCAAAGGTGAGTCAGAAATAAAAAAATATCTAATTGACATCGCCATCTACAGGAAGGTCCTGCGGAGCTTCGTACACCGGCCAGTTCTGTCCAAAATAATGCACACATGCCTGCCCTTTGTTTTATTTTAGAACGCTTTTGTCTTAATGCTCTGATGCTATTGTCAAGACCTCGCCTGAAAGCCATGTTAATGTTGTAAACTGCCGTGGGGCGGGTATGTCTCGACTCGGCTGTGTCCAAACTATTGAACGCAAATCCCTCCAACATCATGCCGGAGATGGGGTGATTTCCAAATCGATTCTCAGTCACAAGTTTGCAGAAGCCCGTGCAACGCTGTGAAGAGGTGTCCACAACCGAGAACATGGTCAATGGAATGGTCTGGGGGGGGAGGGAGGGGCTGTGGAAAATGGATGAGTTAAAAATCAGCGGAGATCATTGTGGATCCGCCGATGCCCAAGGCTTAGGGTGACGGGATCAGAGAGGGAGGGGAGAGCGGTTAGAGCGAGTCGTGGAGTTTGGAGGGAGACTGGGTCAGGAAGAGACGGAGGGTTTAGAGAGTCGGGGGTTTTACAGCGAGTAATGTGGCTTAGAGAGGGTCAGAGAGAGGGGAGGGGTAGAGACAGAGGGGTTTGAGAGGCACAGGGTCACAGAGAACCCCCAGGGTTCAGAGCGATATGGGGTTCAGAGTGTGGCAGAGTTTAGGGAGACGGGGTCAGGGATAGAGAGAGGGGGGGGGGGTTAGAGAGAGACAGGGTCACAGAGAACCCGAGGGTTCAGAGCGATGTGGGGTTTCTGGAGGGGTTTAGAGAAAGTCAAAGTATTTAGAGAAAGACGGGATTTAGGGCGATGGAGAGTGTCGGGTGGAGACAGTTTAGAGAGAGACAGGGGCTTGGAGACTGGGGAAGATGGAATACGGATGGACAGGGTTCAGAGAGGCAGGCTAAAGAAAGTGTCACATGGCTGCTCCGTGAAAGAGCGGGCACTGGGGTCACCTGCCGCCGGCCGGAGCCCTGGTGGGTGCGGATCCGGATCCGATCCAGGGCCGGAGTCTTCGCCGGCGGTGCTGAAATGGACAGCTCCGTCCGCTCCGCACCAACTGTCCGCTCCAGCGCCGTGAGCGCAGAGACTACACGGTCCGACCCGAACCTCGCCTGCCCTCCACACCCTCCCCATAGATGCTGCTCGGCCGGCGGAGCCCTCCAGCACTCTGTGTTTTGCCCAGGAATCCAGCATCTGCAGTTAATTGTGTCCCCGTTCAAACCCCTTCGCCCGTCCGCCTTTAGATCGCTATTTCCCTCTCATCAACACAATGACCATGTTCTAGCCAACATCAAACTTCTCTGTGGAATCTGTGTGAGTCTGTGGAATTCTCTGTCTCAGAGGCCGGTTCTCTGGATGCTTTCAAGAGAGAGCTAGATAAGGCTCTTAAAGATAGAGGAGTCGGGGGATATGGGGAGAAGGCAGGAACGGGGTACTGATTGGGGATGATCAGCCATGATCACATTGAATGGCAATGCTGCCTCGAAGGGCCGAATGGCCTCCTCCTGCTCCTATTGTCTATTGTCTGTCTATTGTCTATTTCCCTGTCATCAACACATTACCATTGTCGTGCCAACACCAAACTTCTCTCTGCAACGAATTGAAATCGTTGCTACACCGTTAGATCAAAATCCGCTGCTAATAATAATCAACGGAGATGCGAACGCGTTGAATTCACCTGGAACCTAATACCCAAATAGCACCGGCCAGGGTGCAAGCCGATGGGTTCATCTTGGCCGGCGGTGCAGCAAAATGTCGGAGACATTCACTCCGACCACTGCATTAGTGGGACCTCCCCTTGGTTGGATTAAAATGTCAACATCGTTGAATAATACCGAACACCAAACATCTGCTCGGCACAGAGTCTCTTGCCCAGAGAAGGCGACTCGGGAACCAGAGGACGTAGGTTTAAGGTGAGGTGGGGAGATATGGAATTGGAACCCGAAGAACAACTTGTTCCCACAACGAGTGGTGGGTGGATGGAACGAGCTGCCGGAGCTGCCAGAGACTATCGCGGGTTACACAAAAAGCTGGAGTAACTCAGCGGGTGCAGCAGCATCTAAGGAGCGAAGGAGATAGGCGACGTTTCGGGTCGAGACCCTTCTTCAGACCTATCGCAACGTTTAAGAAACCTTTAGACGTGTACTTGGGTAGGACAGGTTATAGGGATATGGGTCAAACGCAGGCAGGTGGGACTAGTGTAGGTGGGACATATTGGCCGGTGTGGGCAAGTTGTATCCACACTGTATCGCTCTATGACTCTGTGTTGGGATTTGTTGCTCATTAACATTTCAAAAGACAAGGACCAATGCAACTTACAGGATCAACACTTCACGCAGTAACTGGTCATCTCACTACTGGGCTGAATTCTGCATCAAGTTGCAGGTCAGGTTCATGAACGAGAACCATCCCCTCCAAAAGAAAGTCTTAACCTGCCATTCGGGCCCAAGCTAAATATTTGGAAAGTTGGCACCGATACTGATCCGCGAAGGTGATTTGGGGATTGTTGTGAACCCGACACTCCGGCCAAAAGAGGGAGACACATTATGCATCTTTGGACGTCTCTACTCAGAATCGCCGGCCAAGTGGTAAGGCGCTAGTGGATTCCAAGTGGCGTGGATACAAGGAACTGCAGATGCTGGTTTACAAAAAAAGACACAAAATACCGGAGCAACACAGCGGGTCAGCCAGCATCTCTGCAAAACACGGAGAGGTGAAGTTTCGGCTCTTCAGACCGGGGTCTGTGGAGATCTGGCCAGGGACTCAATTTGAGCTGCAGGTTCACCTGGTTTTATTCACTCGTCACAGAACCCTGTCGTCAATTGTTTCCATTCAATTCAATCCAATCCACAGCGCCAGAGACCGCGGTCCCATCCTGATCTTGGTGTGTAGTTCGCATCGCGTGCATTTTCTCCGGGTGCTCCGGTTTCCTCCCACATCCCAAAACACATGTGGGGTTATAGTTTAATTGGCCCTCTGTAAATTGCCCCTAGTGTGTAGTGAGTGGATGAGAAGTGGGATAACATGGAACTAGTGTGAGCGGGTGGTCGATGGTCGGCGCGGACTCGGTGGGCCGAAGGGCCTGTTTCCATGCTGCATCTTACCACGAATTAAGATGTCTTGCGGACGTCTGTCACAGTGTGAGGTTTCCTAGCGTTAGAACCGACACATCTCCTTGTGTTCATTGACACCACACCACACCACACAACAAAACAACCACTTGGGTGGTAGGGATTCGGCGGGTCAGGCAGCATCTGTAGAGGGAAAAGCAGAATAATTGACAATTGATCCAACATGCTGGAGAGACTCAGCATCTGTGGAGAAAAGGACAGGCTGTAGAGGCAGGAAACATGTTCCCGATATTGGGGGAGTCCAGAACCAGGGGCCACAGTTTAAGAACCAGGGGACACAGAATAAGGAATAAGCCATTTAGAACGGAGACGAGGAAACACTTTTTCTCACAGAGAGTGGTGAGTCTGTGGAATTCTCTGCCTCAGAGGGCGGCGGAGGCCGGTTCTCTGGATGCTTTGAAGAGAGAGCTAGATAGGGCTCTTAAAATAGCGGAGTCAGGGGATATGGGGAGAAGGCAGGAACGGGGTACTGATTGGGGAAGATCAGCCATGATCACATTGAATGGCGGTGCTGGTTCGAAGGGCCGAATGGCCTACTCCTGCACCTATTGTCCATTGACGGAGTCTAAAGAAGGACCCCGACACGAAACCTTATCTGTCCGTTCACATTACAGATGCTGCCCGACCCCCTGGGATACTCCGGCGCTTTGTGTTTTGCGCAAAGATTCCTAGCATCTGCACTTCCTTGTGTCTGCATTTTATTGCCACATAATGTCTGAAAATGAGGAACGTTCCCAATTGATCCCGGCCGTCCCGGGAAAATGCAGTACACGAGAAGGTGGAACGCAAACCTAATGCAGGCGAGGAGATGACAAGCGAAACTCTCCGCTCGGATGTGTCTCTCTCGCAGTTCAGCACCCCCCCCCCCCCCCCCCCCCCGTAATAACACACACATTCAATCCCAAACAGCGTGAGTACATCACAAGAAGATAGACACTAAAGCTGGAGTAACTCAGCGGGACGGGCAGGCAGCATCTCTGGAGGGAAGGAACGGGTGACGTTTCGGGTCGAGACCTTTCTTCAGGCTGAGAGTAAGGGGAGAGGGACACTGAGAGATACGAAGGGCAAGGTGTGAAACCGATAGACAATAGGTGCAGGAGTAGAGGCCATTCGGCCTTTCGAGCCAGCATCGCCATTCAATGTGATCATGGCTGATCATCCCCAATCAGTACCCCGTTCCTGCCTTCTCCCCATATCCCCTGACTCCGCTATCTTTAAGAGCCCTATCTAACTCTCTCTTGAAAGCATCCAGAGAACCGGCCTCCAGCGCCCTCTGAGGCAGAGAATTCCACAGACTCACAACTCTCTGTGTGAATAAGTGTTTCCTCGTCTACGTTCTAAATGGCTTACCCCTTATTCATAAACTGTCGCCCCTGGTTCTGGACTCCCCCAACATCGGGAACATGTTTCCTGCCTCTAGCGTGTCCAAACCCTTAATAATCTTACATGTTTCAATAAGATCCCCTCTCATCCTTCTAAACCCCATAGTGTACAAGCCCAGCCGCTCCATTCTCTCAGCATGTGACAGTCCCTCCACCCCGGGAATTAACTCTGCACAAACTCACTCAATATCCCAGGGGATAACGTGAATAAGTGTTGTCATTTATTCAGAACGATCAATACTTCCCATCAGATATTGTGCTAAATGTGTAACGTTAATGTACCGGAATGAAAGCCATTTGTAGAGTTGTCCAACTTGACACATGCTGAGATAAATCCAAACGTTGGTGTGAAATCTAATCAATATTAATTAAAATTTACATGAATGAACCTTTGGAGATGAAAATCTAATATGTATCAACATGCTTATAGACAATAGACAATAGGTGCAGGAGTAGGCCATTCGGCCCTTCGAGCCAGCACCGCCATTCAATGTGATCATGGCTGATCATCCCCAATCAGTACCTCGTTCCTGCCTTCTCCCCATATCCCCTGACTCCGCTATCTTTAAGAGCCCTATCTAGCTCTCTCTTGAAAGCATCCGGAGAACCGGCCTCCACCGCCCTCTGAGGCAGAGAATTCCACAGACTCACAACTCTCTGTGAGAAAAAGTGTTTCCTCGTCTTCGTTCTAAATGGCTTACCCCTTATTCTTAAACTGTGGCCCCTGGTTCTGTACGTCTGAACTTATGTGTGGTGATACTTCTACTCAACTGTATACACAAATGATTGTCACTGTACCTCAGTACACGCGGCTGATAAATGCAATGTCATCTTTGGGAAGGATCATTCCAAGTTTCCAATGTCACGGAGCCTCTGGACGTTTGTAATTGTCCCCTGCTTATCGTTTGCTTTCGGGCTTCTTATGAATTTCAATCACTTCACTGAATATAAAAAATTGGAGCTAGACACAAAATGCTGGAGTAACTCAGCGGGACAGGCAGCATCTCTGGAGGGAAGGATCGCGGGGACGTTTTTGCTCTACATCTACACTGACCTATAAATAAACATTCGATCACGGCAGAGATTTTTTAGTGGGTGGTTTTAATACACAGCGTGTGACAATCTCTGCATTCGTTCCCAGCTCGGCGTTAAAATGCTGGAGAGGTCAGCGGGCGCGAATTGCTGGTGGGACACCAGGAACTGCAGACGCTAGTTCACCAAAAAAAGACACGAAGTGCTGGAGTAACCCAATCGGTCAGGCAGCATCTCCGGGGAACATGGATATGCGAGGTTTCTGTTCTGAAAGAGGGTCCCAACCCGGAATTACACCTGCCATTGTTGAATGCTGCCTGACCCGCTGAGTTACTCCAGCACTGGGTCTTGTGGATTCATCGATGCTGGGGTTGCTTGAAAAAAACGATGACATTATTGAGTCAGTTGTTGAGAATGTCTTGCTCTGTAGCACCGTCGTTCATGGAAACATTGGAAAATAGGAGCAGGAGTAGGCCATTCGGCCCTTCGAGCCAGCACCGCCATTCACTGTGATCATGGCTGGTCATTCACAATCAGTACCCCGTTCCTGCCTTCTCCCCATATCCCTTGATTCCGTGATCCACGACTATTAAAACCTTTTCCTCAAAAAAACCATGCTGCCTGTCCCGTTGAGTTCCTCCAGCATTCTGTGTCGATCTTAGATTTAAACCAGCTTCCTCCATACACGCTTGATTTCACACGTTGTGCATTATTGCCCGTGTTTTTCCCGTGTTTTCTGACACTGACGCGTGGTTTTGTGTTTCCAGTGTGGTCGCTCCTCGCTGTGACGGGTGGGATCACTTCCATACACAAGGCTGAAGGTGAGTCTGGATAACGGCGTTGCTCAGGTTATTGCCAGCAGTTCCGTTCATCGCGCTGCTCCGTCTCCATTCTCATTCCGGCAGCTCTGGGGACAATCATGTAACAAATATCATCTGCCTCTTTTGGTCGATGCCATGAAATACTGCCGGGGAATGTATCAGCGCTCGCTGTCCAGCATTAGAGCCCAGTTTGTGTCTAACCGGGGCGATTATTTGATGTCACCCCCCCCCCCCCCCCCCGTCTACAGGAGCCATCCGTCGCTCCACCCTGAATTATTTCCAGCCGCTAGATAAGTGCGAGGCAGCAGCCACCTGGTGCCGGTGCTGCAGCGAGGGTTGCACACCTGTACTTGCCTGGGTCACAGTATTCAGCCCAGGTATTCAGGGTGGCCCGGTGGAGGTGCGGTAGAGTTGCTGCTTCAGAGACCCGGGTTCGATCCCGACTACAGCCGCTGTCTGTGCGGAGTTTGTACGTTCTCCCCGCCCCTCCTCCACTCCTCACGACCTGGGGTCTCGGGTTTCCTCCCACACTCCAAGTACGTACAGGTTTGTAGCTTTAATCGGTATAAATGTAAACATGTTTTTTTGATTGTCCCTTGTGTGTGTGTGTAGGGTAGTGTTAGTATGCTAGAGTGTAGGATATTGAGTGAGTTTGTGCAGAGTTAATTCCCGGGTTGGAGGGACTGTCATATGCCGAGAGAATGGAGCGGCTGGGTTTGTGCACTCTAGAGTTTAGAAGGATGAGAGGAGATCGTATTGAAACATGTAAGATTATTAAGGGTTTGGACACGCTAGAGGCAGGAAACATGTTCCCGATGTTGGGGGAGTCCAGAACCAGGGGCCACAGTTTAAGAATAAGGGGTAAGCCATTTAGAACGGAGACGAGGATCGGTGTGAACTTGATGGACCGAAGGGCATGTTTCCGCGCTGTATCTCCAAACTAAACTAAATTAAACCAACCCCTCCCCCCCCTCCACCTCCAAAGTCACTGCCACCTGACACCCACACACCGTGTCGCTGACCCCTTTGGCCACAAAAGAAGCGCGGGGGGGGGGGGACTCGAGTCTGCAAGTCACCGGTTCCTCATTCAGAAATGAAAACTCAATTTCAATCCCTTCGACCAGCGAAAGGAGAGAGATACATTGCCAGGAGAAAGTGTTAAATATTTACACACAAAACAATTAATAACGTTCAGAAAATCAACCTTTTAAAATACTCTAACTGCACTTCCTGGCATGTCGGGACTTTCATATGAAGAAAGACTGGATAGACTCGGCTTGTACTCGCTGGAATTTAGAAGATTGAGGGGGGATCTTATAGAAACTTACAAAATTCTTAAGGGATTGGACAGGCTAGATGCTGGAAGATTGTTCCCGATGTTGGGGAGGTCCAGGACAAGGGGTCACAGTCTAAGGATAAGGGGGAATTCCTTTAGGACCGAGATGAGGAAAACATTCTTCACACAGAGAGTGG
This sequence comes from Raja brachyura, assembly GCA_963514005.1. Next base: position 3,705,375 of record OY740797.1, on the reverse strand, counting down.
TGAGTCTCTGGAATTCTCTGCCACAGAAGGTGGTTGAGGCCAGTTCGTTGGCTATATTTAAGAGGGAGTTAGATGTGGCCCTTGTGGCTAAAGGGATCAGGGGCTATGGAGAGAAGGCAGGTACGGCATACTGAGTTGGATGATCAGCCGTGATCATATTGAATGGCGGTGCAGGCTTGAAGGGCCGAATGGCCTACTCCTGCACCTATTTTTCTATGTTTCTATAAAAGATTTGAACCCAATTCAAAGAAGGGCTACAATTTTCCTTCAATACAACGCTACAATGTTTTATTTTACAAAATAACCACTGGAGAATCGAATACAAAAGTCACTCTCAGAGTTCTGTACAACAAGAGGCAACGGAGCATTACAATTTCCCATTTTAAATAAATAGAGTTTGTAGAATTCCTCGTATTTTGGACACAGAACAATCCTTGCAGTAAATAGAGAATAAATGTTTTTAAATGAACATTTTGTTAACAAATATTTGTAAAAGAAATCGAACAAAAAAAATATTTGTATTAGAATTGATCTTGTGTTTTGGGAAACATTTATGGGTTAAAAAAAAAGTGATTCTTTATGTAAATGGGGTTGTAAAAACACAATGTTTAAGAAGGACACAAAGTCTGAACAAGTGTTTAGGCCAGAAACGTTGCCTATTTCCTTCGCTCCATAGATGCTGCCGCACCCGCTGAGTTTCTCCAGCATGTTTGTCTATCTTGCAAAAACACAAGGTTGAGTGTAACACAAATAATTTTTCAAATGTTAAATGTAATGATGCAGAACGGTGGACTATATCTGTGCTAGGGTGAACTCACAGAGCCTTCTACCCAGCGTAAGGGAATCAAGAACCAGGGAACATCAGTGGGACGGGAAAGATTTAATAGGAACCTGAGGGGCAACGTTTTCACACTGAGGGTGGTGGGTGTGTGGAATGAGCTGCCAGAGGAGGTAGTCGAGGCAGGTACTCTAACAGAATTTAAAAGACACTTGGACAGGTACATGGCTAATGGGACATGCGGGAAGGTAGGACTGGTGTAGATGGGGCATGTTGGTCAGCAAGGGAAAGTTGGGCCGATGATCCCACTGAATGACTCTCTGACCCTCCTCCCATGAAATTGCCAATGTTATTTCCTATTGTGGTCTATTTATTTATGCAGATTTCGTTGAATTTAATTTAGAGATACAGCATGGAAACAGGCCCTTCGGCCCATTGAGTCAATGCTGACCATCGGTCACCCGTCCACACTAGTTCTACGTTACCCCACTTTCTCACTAAGGGCGATTTACGGAAGCCAATTAGCCGACAAACCCACACGTCTTTGGGATGGTCAAGCAAAATTTGCAAATGAAAGATATTTGATCATCTAATGGCCAAAGGGAAGTTTTCAGACAGTTAGTCTCATTGGTGTTCTGACGAGGCAGATGTGCGCAATCAGTTCGAGTGCCGTCAGATCTCAGCATCTGGATCTCAGTTAGGAATAATTACATGTGGTGATTAAAATTGAAGGGTTGCCAAGAGATCTGTTGTAAAGTGCACACTGGAGACTGTCCACGATTCACATACGCAGTGCAACAAACTGTGCTGCACAAAATGTTGTACACCTATCCCAGCACATCGCTGGAATCCACTGGAATTTAGAAGGATGAGGGGATCTTATAGAAACATATACAATTCTTAAGGGATTGGACAGGCTAGATGCTGGAAAAATGCTCCCGGCGTTGGGGGAGTCCAGAACCAGGGGTCACAGTTTAAGAATAAGGTGTAGGCCATTTAGTACTGAAATCAGGAAAAACATTTTCACCCAGAGAGTTGTGAATCTGTGGCATTCTCTCTGTGTAATTGAAATTGTGGTAGTTTGTTTATTGTAGGGCACGTTGCCAACAATCCATGGTCAAAAGAATGGGGTTGAGAGGGCAAGATAGATCAGTGGAGGCCAATTCACTGGATGTTTTCAAAAGAGAGTTAGATATAGTTCTTAGGGCTAACGGAATCAAGGGCTATGGGGGAAATGCAGGAACAGGGTACTGATTTTGGATGATCAGCCATGATCATATTGAATGGCGGTGCTGGCTCGAAGGGCCGAATGGCCTACTCCTGCACCTACTTTCTATGTTTCTACGTTTCTATGATCCTTCCCCATTGAGAGTTGCAAACTGGGCACTGGAATAGCTTTTATAAAGCTGATTTTAATGTGGCTGGCATTCTAATAGTTGGTCAGAATATTCTGCCTTTTATATAGCTACCAAACTTTCCAAAGTTTCCTGAAGTACATAATATCATTTAGATTTTGCTGCAGACTTCCCTTCAGTCCATGACTATTCAGTTTCCATAAATCAAATTTTGCAAAATGCTGATTTAAATTTAGCGGAGTCCGAATTAATCGATTACATATGAAATTGAAATTGTGTAATTGAAATTGTGGCAGTTTGTTTATCGTAGGGCACTTTGCCAACAATCCATGGTCAAAAGAATGGGGTTGAGAGGGCAAGATAGATCAGGTATGATTGAATAGTGGAGATGGGCCGAATGGCCTAATTCTGCTCCTATCACTTATGAACTTGTGAATACTCAATATACTAGTGACACAAACATCTTGAAAGGGGAAGTGCATGTTCCATGTATGCTGTACTATTCAGGGACTTGGATTAATACTGATTTTTCTCCACGTCTATGGTGTTCAATCAATAGTCCTTTTTTATCATTCTCCGAATCCTGACTCCAAATGCAATAATTTCATCAATCAGTCATTTCTATGCTTCACCAGACAGTGGTGTCTTTATTACATGTGTTAGGAAAGAAATGCAGATACTGGTTTAAATCGAAGATAGATACAAAATGCTGGAGTGACTCAGCGGGACGGGCAGCATCTCTGGAGAGAAGGAATGGGTGACGTTTCGGGTCGAGACCATTCTTCACAGAGTCTGAAAAAGAAGGGTCTCGGCCCGAAACGTCACCCATTCCTTCTCTCCAGAGATGTGCCTGTCCCACTGAGTTACTCCAGCATTTTAAGTCTGTACATGACTTCCAGACTCATTACGTGATTCAAACACATCTTTAATCAGCACTGAAACTTAACAGCATGGAGGATGATTAGTTACTAGTACATCCTGGCTGCTCCAACTGTCGGTGCTGAGAAATAGTGTTAGTATAAGTATTACAGTGGGGTGGAGTTAGAGATGCTGGCTGGTGTGTGATTGGTTAACATGCAACATCAATCTACAATGTATATCTCCCTTTGGATGCTGCCTTTGTGGAGTTTGCACGTTCTCCGTATGACCATGGAGGTTTGCTCCATCTACCTTGGTTTCTTGTTGCATCGGAAGGCATGCAGGTTGGTAGATTAATTAATGCACTAAGTTGTCCCTAGTGTGTAGATGAACGGTGGGATCTAGCGAGGAGTCGATGGAAGCTTGGGAGAATAACCATATAACCATATAACAATTACAGCACGGAAACAGGCCTTCTCGGCCATTCCAGTCCGTGCCGACCATTTATTTTCCCCTAGTCCCATCTACATGCACTCAGACCATACCCCTCCATTCCCTTCCCGTCCATATACCTATCCACTTTACTTTCCAAGTCAACTCTGTTATCCCTTTCATCATTTTAAAGACCTCAATCAAGTCCCCCCTTAACCTTCTGCGCTCCAAAGAAAAAAGACCTAACTTGTTCAACCTTTCTCTGTAACTTAGTTGCTGGACCCCAGGCAACATTCTAGTAAATCTCCTCTGTACTCTCTCTATTTTGTTGACATCCTTCCTATAATTAGGCGACCAAAATTGTACACCATACTCCAGAATTGGTCTCACCAATGCCTTGTACAATTTTAACATTACTTCCCTACTCCTATATTCAATGCTCTGATTTATAAAGGCCAGCACACTAAAAGCTTTCTTTACCACCCTATCTACATGCGATTCCATCTTCAGGGAACTATGCACAGTTATTCCTAGATCCCTCTGTCCACAGCATTCCTCAATTCCCTACCATTTACCATGTACGTCCTATTTTGATTTGTCCTGCCAAGATGTAGCACCTCACACTTATCAGCATTAAACTCCATCTGCCATCTTTCAGCCCACTCTTCCAAATGGCCCAAATCTCTCTGTAGACTTTGAAAATCTACTTCATTATCCACAACACCACCTATCTTAGTATCATCTGCATACTTACTTATCCAATTTTCCACCCCATCATCCAGATCATTGATGTACATGACAAACAACAGCCAAAACAAAAAACTTAGGCTGGGGTAGAATTGGTTAAGAATGGGTGCTTGATGGGCCGAATGGACCAACCAGCCATTCTCTCACATCGTCTCTGTCTATGACTGGGAGTCTGGATCACTGTTTTTTCAGGGCTCAATATACACTTGCTCACCACGGCAGAAAGGTGTACAGATGTCAACCAGAGGTCAGCTATCACAACATCTGGCGAGGGCCTAATTAAGATATCAATCTGCATCAAAATTAATTAGCATTTAGAAAAATATGGATTTCATGCACTGTAAGTAAAAACCAGTAGGCAGAATGGATTTGTTAAACAAAGAATTGTGTTTGCATCGATTGGTTTGAGGTCTTCGGTGAAGTAGCAGAGAGGATCGACAAGGATTGTCTGATTTTTCTCTGCACACGATTTTTTGAAAAGTCTTTTATTGGGCTGGGTTTAGATACATCAAGCACACTTTCAAAATGTACCAGTAACCAGGTGGGCCGAACGGCTTGCTTCTGTGCTTTGACTATGAATCTATGATTCTTTTAAAAAAAGGTATATGGATAGGAAAGGTTTAGAGGAATCTTTAATTTTAAGGGCCTGTCCCACTGTATCAGGTAATTCAAGAGTTCTCCCGTGTTTTCCCCTGATTCGAACTCGGAGAATGTCCGTAGGAGTTCGTGGGTGTCTCGGAGTGGTTCGTACGAGTAACGGTAGGTACTCGGGAAATCCGGTAAACTCGTGACACTTTTTCAACACTGTGAAAAATGTCCACGAGTAAAAAAATACTCGTGATGAAAACAATGGTTACTTTTTACTCGTACGAGCCGTTACGAGACATCCACGGACTCCCACAGACCCGCTACGGACGTTCTCCGAGTTCAAATCAGGGGAAAACTGGGGAGAACTCTTGAATTACCTCGTACAGTGGGACAGGCCCTTAAGTCTAGTTCATTATTGTTACATGTACCGAGCTACAGTGAAATTGCTGCCTGACCCACTGAGTTAGTCCAACACTTCATAGAGTCACACAGCATGGAAACACACCCTTCTACACAACCTTTCCCCACCTTATGGCACGTATAGAAAAATATACATTTCAGCAGGACGTACATGTTCATGCGTCCAATGTTCCATAATTCATTTTCATAGCACGAGAGTCAATATTAGCCAAAAAGATTCAGCTACAAGGAGGAATTGGAAGTATATGTGCATCATTTCAAAAATGTCCAAGGTTACAGAGGTACAATGGTGTCGGACCTTTTGAAAGACATTTGGACATATATATATGTATAGGAAGGGTTTTGAGGGATATGGGCCAAATGTGGGTCTATAGACTAGCCCAGTTGGCATGGACAAGATGGGCCGAAGGGCTTATTTCTGTGCTATGACTATGAGACTCTTTTTAAAGAGGTATATGGGTTGGGAAGGTTTAGAGGGATATGTATAGTTTTGTTTTTGGTATAGTGTGTTATTGTTGTGTGTACCAAGGATCAGTGAAAATGCTGCCTGACCCACTGAGTTACTCCAGCACTTAGAGTCAGAGAATCATAGAGTCATACAATGTGGAAACAGGCCCTTCAGCTCAACTTGCCCACGCCGCCCAACATGCCCCATCTACACTAGTCCCACCTGCCTGTGTTTGGCCCATATCCCTCTCAACCTTTCTTATCCATGTACTTGTCCAAATGTGTTTTAAATGTTGTTATGAAACTGGACTGGACAGGCTAGATGCAGGAAAAAAATTCCCAATGTGGGGCGAGTCCAGAACCAGGGGCCACGGTCCTAGAATAAAGGGGAGGTCATTTAAAACTGAGGTGAGAAAAAACGTTTTTACCCAGAGAGTTGTGAATTTGTGGAATTCCCTGCCACAGAGGGCAGTGGAGGCCAAGTCACTGGATGGATTTAAGAGAGAGTTAGATAGAGCTCTAAGGGGCTAATGGAGTCAAGGGATATGGGGAGAAGGCAGGCACGGGTTATTGATTGGGGACGATCAGCCATGATCACAATAAATGGCGGTGCTGGCTTGAAGGGCCGAATGGCCTCTACTCCTGCACCTATTTTCTATGTTTCTATGAAACATTCCTCACGATAACTTGAAACATCAGGATTGTTCTCCTCGGACCAGAGGCGGTCATGAGGCAACTCGATCAGTCGTGAATGATGAGTGTTTCCACACAGTAACTACTGAGTGTTGTCGGTGGTGGTGGGATGGTCATTGACCAGGCAAGGCAGGGCCATGTAATTGGTAAAAGAACAGGAGATGGCGTAAAGTAACAGTTATGCAGAAAGTTGTCATCACCAGGGATACGTTGCCTGGAGGGGAGGTCGGAGCAAATTCAATAAACACTTTTAAAAGGGCACTGGATTAATATTTGGAAAACATGTGCAGAACTACATGGAAAGATTTGACGAATGAGGCTAATTCAACAGCAAGTACGAAAGTCATTGCTCCGTTTTCAGTACATATGACAATTCAACACTCTTGACTTGACTCTTGCCGAGTCTTTTGCAAAACTAGCACAGAGGATATACAATGCCCGACTCAAAGCCCTGTCCCACGGTACGAGTTCATTCCAAGAGCTCTCCCGAGTTTGCCCTGATTCGAACTCGGAGATTTACGGTAATGGCCACTCGTCGGTACTCGGGGCTCTCGTGGACATTTTTCAACATGTTGAAAAATCTTCACGAGTCTTCCCGTGCTTACCTGCCATTAGCGAGTCTTCCTGAGTTCCTGCCGTTAGCGTTACGAGCCGCTAAAGGACGTCCCCGAGCTCCGACGTACCCGCTACGTTCATTCTCCGTGCTTACCCCGAGTTTGATTTTTTTTAAACTCGGTAGAGCTCTTGGAATGAACTCGTATCGTGGGACAGGGCTATAAACACAAATTTGAATGCATTCCCAGCCCCTGTAACTTTTACTTCCAGTGGAGCTGCTTGTAAGATGTAAACGGCCAGATTAAGGCACAAAGTGCTGGAGTAACTCAGCGGGTCAGGCAGCATCTCTGGAGACCTTGGAGAGGTTTATGTTTCGAATCTGGACCCTTCTTCAGACTGATCAGCCCCGATCCAAACAATCACCTATCCATGTTCTCCAGAGATGCTGCCTGACCCGCTGAGTTACTCCGGCACTTTGTGACCTTTTTGTGTAAGCCAGCACCTGCAGTTCTTTAGTGGGACAGGCAGCATTTCTGGAGAGAAGGAATGGGTGATGTTTCAGGTCCCTTCTTCAGAAGTGTCTGAAGAAGGGTCACGACCCGAAACGTCACCCGTTCCTTCCCTCCAGAGATGCTGCCTGTCCCGCTGAGTTACTCCAGCATTTTGTGTCTATCTGCTGTTTAAACCAGCATCTGCAGTTCCTCCCCACCCCTGAAGTTCCTTGTTCTTACAAATGGACAGAGCAGCCTGGTTGGTGACATTGGGATGTGGTCAGTCAGAAGGAAAGGGATGAAACTATCCACCTGCGAGTGACCATGGTGCCTTATCTTCACAGGGTCCAGGTTTGCAGAGGGCCAACTCCAGAACTATGCTGTCCCTGCTCGGCGAGATGGCACCTCCACTGACGACAAGGGTAAGCTGCGGTCGTGCACGTGGTCCCAGCTCCTGGTGGTGCGGGTCACTGCTGGCGAGGGGGAAAGCCCTGGGGCATCAGCACAAAGTCACACACTATCCTTGCCCACTTACTCCAGTCTGCACCCCAGCTTTGATCCCATCCCCTGCCCTGCTGGCGTGTCCAGTTGTCCTCCCCAAATGCACCAAACTCTCACTTTAGACTTTGGCGGTAGAGTGCGGAAACAAGCCCTTTGGCCCACCGAGTCCATGTCGACCAGGGTGAAGCCTGTATGGTCGTGAGTAGTCGTCCAAAGAGTCAGTCGTACCTTGTTCTGGTCGCCACTGGATTCTCAACGTTTCAACCTATGACTGGTGCACAAGTCCTGAACAAGTTGCATAAGTGGGACAGGTCCATTACTATAGTCCTTGATACCATGTTTACACAGAGGGTGGTGGGTGCCTGGACCATGCTGCCAGGGTTGGTGCAGATCTGATAATGGTGTTTAAGAGATTTCATACGTTCATAAGTGATAGGAGCAGAATTAGGCCATTCGGCCCATCAAGTCTACTCCGCCATTCAATCATGGCTGGTCTATCTCTCCCTCCTAACCCCATTCTCCTGCCTTCTCCCCATAAACCTCTGACGTTTGGATAGGTATATGGATTTGCAGGGAATGGATGGGTTAAATACACGTGATGGTCTTGGCATCATGTTTAGCACAGACATTGTGGGCCGAAGGGCCTGTTCTTGCACTGTGCTGTTCTCTATGCAATGTCACAACAGTTAATGCATCTCTCAGTACACACTCAATTTGATTTTCTCAAAACTCAGCTTTGAATCAATCAAATGCCAACCACTGCTATTTTATAGAACCCAGGGCACTAAGATTAATTTAAAGTGCACTCTCCGTAGATTTGGTATCAGCCTGTATCTGTTTGTTTCCATTAATTTTAATACCGTCACACGGATTGTAAAAGTGCTTCCTCTTCAGAAAAATCTATGTTTTTTCTGGAATCAAAACGCATCCCTGAACTGACAATACTCCCCCCTTCCACTCCCCTCCCCCTCCCCCTCTCCCTCCCCCTCCCCCCAACCTCCACTCCCCCAAACCTGCACTACCCCCTCCCCCTCCCCCTCCTCCCTCCCCCCAACCTCCACTCCCCCCTCCCCTCCCCGCCTCCTCACCCTCCCCAAATCGCATGTAGATGGGGTGGTAAAGAAAGCTTTTGGTGTGCTGGCCTTTATAAATCAGAGCATTGAATACAGGAGTAGGGAAGTAATGTTAAAATTGTACAAGGCATTGGTGAGACCAATTCTGGAGTATGGTGTACAATTTTGGTTGCCTAATTATAGGAAGGATGTCAACAAAATAGAGAGAGTACAGAGGAGATTTACTAGAATGTTGCCTGGGTTCCTTACAGAGAAAGGTTGAACAAGTTAGGTCTTTATTCTTTGGAGCGCAGAAGGTTAAGGGGGGACTTGATTGAGGTCTTTAAAATGATGAAAGGGATAGACAGAGCTGACGTGGATAAGCTTTTCCCATTGAGGGTAGGGAAGATTCAAACAAGAGGGCATGACATGAGAATTAAGGGACCGAAGTTTAGGGGTAACATGAGGGGGAACTTCTTTACTCAGAGAGTGGTGGCTGTGTGGAATGATCTTCCAGTGGAAGTGGTGGAGGCAGGATCGATTTTAACATTTAAAAGTAAAGTGGATAGGTATATGGACGGGAAGGGAATGGAGGGGTATGGTCTGAGTGCAGGTAGATGGGACTAGGGGAAAATAAATGGTCGGCACGGACTGGAAGGGCCGAGGAGGCCTGTTTCCGTGCTGTAATTGTTATATGGTTATATGGTTAAAAAAGAAAGAAAAATTCAGAAATCCGTCTAATTCCTCAACAGAAACCTACGAATGGAAACCCGTAATTTATTTGTTCATTTATTAATGTCCTTAACATTCTAATCTAGCAGAATATTATTACCATCTTTAACCTTGTAACATGAAGATCAGATCTGTCGAGCAATTATGAAGAATAATCACCACTTCATTACACTGTTCAACACTAATAGAAGATCAATATATTTAAAACGTGGCAAAAAGGAAATGCTTTATGTTTGAGGGTGAGGCAAGGGAATGCGGGGTTGAGTCAGGGTTGAGAAAGTCTACGTGGGTGGGAGACAGAGTGAGTGGCAGTGTTTCGGGTCGAGACCCTCCTTCAGACTGAAAGACAGGGGAAAGGGAAACGAGCGATATAGACGGTGATGTGGAGAGATTAAGAACAATGAATGAAAGATATGCAAAATGGTAACGATGATAACGGAAACAGGCCATCGTTAGCTGTTTGTTGGGTGAAAATGAGAAGCTGGTGCGACTTGGGTGAGGGAGGGTTAGAGAGAGAGAGGGAATGCCGGGGTTGGCTGAAGTGAGAGAAGTCAATGTTCATACCACTGGGGTGTAAGCTGGCCAAGCGAAATATGAGGTGCTGTTCCTCCAATTTGCGTTTAGCCTCACTCTACAATGCAGGAGACCAAAGACTGAAAGGTCTGTGAAGATAGACACAAAAAGCTGGAGTAACTCAGCGGGACAGGCAGCATTTCTGGAGAGAAGGAATGGGTGACGTTTCGGACCGAGACCGTGTCTATCTTCGGTTTAAACCAGCATCTGCAGTTCCTTCTTACACACAGAAAGGTCTGTGTGGGAATGGGAAGGAGATTTAAAGTGTCCAGCAACCGGGAGATCAGGTCGGTTCAGGCAGGTGTTCAGCGAAACGATCGCCCAGTCTGGGTTTGGTCTCGCCGATGTATGAGAGCCCACATCTTGAACAACGGACACACGAGACGAGGTTGGAGGAGGTGCAAGTGAACCTCTGCCTAACCTGAAAGGACTGGACAGAGTCAAGTTTAGCATAGTTTAGTTTAGTTTAGTGATACAGCACCAAAGCAGGCCCTTCAGCCCATCGATGCCATACCGACCAGCGATCCCCATACACTAGCACTATCCTACACACTAGGGACAATTTACAATTTTTATCGAAGCCAAATAGCCTACAAACCTGTATGTCTGGGGAGTGTGGGAGGAAACTGGAGCACCCGGAGAAAACCCACGCAGGTCACAGGGAGAACGTGGAAACTCCGTACAGACAGCACCCGCAGTCAGGATTGAACCCATGTCCCTGGCGCCGTGAGGCAGCAACTCTGCCGCTGCGCCACCGTGCTGCCCCCTCCAGCACTTTGTGTCTTCTTTTGGTGCGAACCAGCATCTGCAGTTTCTTGAATGGATTCAATGGATTTTATACTTAGCACTTAGCAGCCACCATGTTGCACGCACGTACCAACCAGTCACAGACTGTGCAGCCGAGATGTCAATGCAAATCAAAGTGAAGTCGGCATGCTTTGTTTTACAGAGGGACTAAACTTCATGCCCCATCACAAGTCAGGAAAGCAGTGCGGAGTGTGGGTGCGGAATGACAACGGTGGATATTTTGCTTCACCTAATTACCCGAATACTTACCCCGCCAACAGAGAATGCATCTACATCCTGGAAGGTAACGCTAGCTCCACAGTCAAGAGAGTTTCATTGTCACGTGTTCCAGATAGGACGATGAAATTCTTACTTGCTGCTGCACGACACAATATGTAACACAAAACTGAAGATAAAAGTTCAGCGTGTCTATAGACCATATAGACAATAGGTGCAGGAGTAGGCCATTCGGCCCTTTGAGCCAGCACTGCCATTCAATGTGATCATGGCTGATCATCCCCAATCAGTACCCCGTTCCTGCCTTCTCCCCATATCCCCTGACTCCGCTATCTTCAAGAGGTCTATCTAGCTCTCTCTTGAAAGTGTCCAGCATCCTGGACATCCGTTGGCGCTGTTGCTAGCTGCCTCCGCCTTCAGTCCGGTATCTTTTTGTTTTTTGTTATGTTTGAAGACGTTTATTTTGTTTTCTTTAATGTCTTTATGTGAGGGGAAGAGGGTACGGTAAGGGGGATACCGTCCTCCAGTCGCTTCCTGGAGTGGATGCTACTATTATTCGAGTTGTGTCCTCCCCCCCTTCCCCCCGCCCCCCCCCTTCCCCCCCTTCCCCCCCCCCCCCCCCGCGTCCTACCTACTGGATTGGCGCGGCCTTTCCTGCCGGGACCGACCAGAGCTCCAGCAGCGGCGGAGCGTTGGAAACATCGCGGGGCGGGTGATGCCTCACCGGGGATCGCCGTTTGGAGCCCTGGAGTGCTGGGCCTGCTGCACCGACATCACGGAGCTGTGGTTCGCGGAGCTCCCAACGCGGGCGGCGCTGACCAACATCGCGGAGCTCCCAACGTGCGACTCCGCCCGGCTCGGCCTGTGGACTTCGGGAGCCGCGGACTCCGGTGGGAGGCGGCTGATCTGGCGGTCCGGGCCGCTGAGGATGTTCTCCGTCGGGGTTCCATCGTTCCCGGCGAGAGGGCCTGCGGGTGCTCGGGAGGCCATGACCACGGGTGAACATCTGGGAAGATCGGCGGGAAGGCTGGCTGGACTATGGTACCTCCCTTAACTCTGGTGCCGCTGGGGGGTTATGTTGTGTGTGGACGTCTGTGCTTGTACTTTTTTTTAAAATATGTTTATTTATTTATTATTTACTTTTATGTTACTGACTGTAAGGAAAATCCATTTTGTTGTCTGTAAAATGAGATAATGATGACAATAAATTGAATACAATACAAAAAGAACCGGCCTCCACCGTCCTCTGAGGCAGAGAATTCCACAGACTCACAACTCCCTGGGTGGAAAAGTGGAAATAGATACACACGATAAACGGACAAACACAAAAATAATTAAATAGACAAACAGATAGATAAATAAATAAATAAATAGATAAATGGACAGATATATATCTCTAGTTATCTGAAGACCAGTGTTGATCCCCAATGAAGACCTGTCCACATAATGTAGATTTTTTAGTTTACAGATACAGCATGGAAACAGGCCCTTTGGCCTGTTGGCGACCAGCGATCGCTCGTTCACACTAGTTCTATGTTATCCCACTTTTTCTCATCCACTTCCGATTCACCTACAAATCCGCACGTCTTTGGGATGTGGGAAGAAACCGGAGGAAACCCACGTGGTCACTGGGGAAACGTACAAACTCTACACACAGGCAGCTCCAGAGGTCGGGGTGGAGCCCGGGCCTCTGGCGAAGTGAGGCAGCTGCACTACCCGCTGCACCAATACACCGCCACGCCACTTGCACCTCCATGGATATTTCTTCCTTTGATAATGGAGAAACCTTAGGTACCTTAGGAAACCTCAGGTAGGAGAACTATTCTCATTAGAGTAGACAAGGGAGTAGCGTGGATAAGGGAGAACCAGTGGATGTGTTATATCTACACTTTCAGAAGGCTTTCGACAAGGTCCCACATAAGAGATTAGCATACAAACTTAAAGCACACGGTATTGGGGGTTCAGTATTGATGTGGATAGAGAACTGGCTGGCAGACAGGAAGCAAGGGGTTTTAGTAAACGGGTCCTTTTCAGAATGGCAGGCAGTGACTAGTGGGGTACCGCAAGGCTCAGTGCTGGGACTCCAGCTATTTACAATATACATTAATGATTTGGACGAGGGAATTGAATGCAACATCTCCAAGATTGCGGATGACACTAAGCTGGGGGGTACAGTTAGGTGTGAGGAGGATGCTAGGAGGCTGCAAGGTGACTTGGATAGGCTGGGTGAGTGAGCAAATGCATGGCAGATGCAGTATAATGTGGATAAATGTGAGGTTATCCACTTTGGTGGCAAAAACAGGAGGGTAGACTATTATCTGAATGTGGCTGATTAGGAAAAGGGGAGATGCAACGAGACCTGGGTGTCATGGTACACCAGTCATTGAAAGTAGGCATGCAGGTGCAGCAGGCAGTGAAGAAAGCGAATGGTATGTTGGCATTCATAGCGAAAGGATTTGAGTATAGAAGCAGGGAGGTTCCACTTCAGTTGTACAGGGTCTTGGTGAGACCACACCTGGAGTATTGCGTACAGTTTTGGTCTCCATATCTGAGGAAGGACATTCTTGCCATAGAGGGGGGTACAGAGAAGGGTCACCAGACTGATTCCTGGGATGTCAGGACTTTCATATGAGGAAAGACTGGATAGACTCGGCTTGCACTCGCTAGAATTTAGAAGATTAAGGGGGGGGATTTTATAGAAACTTACAAAATTCTTAAGGGGTTGGACAGGCTAGATGCAGGAAGATTGTTCCGATGTTGGGTAGGTCCAGAACAAGGGGTCAGTCTAAGGATAAGGGGGAATTCCTTTAGGACCGAGATGAGGAAAACATTTTTCACACAGAGAGTGGTGAGTCTGTGGAATTCTCTGTCACAGAAGGTAGTTGAGGCCAGTTCATTGGCTATATTTAAGAGGGAGTTAGATGTGGCCCTTGTGGCTAAAGGGATCAAGGGGGTATGGAGAGAAGGCAGGTACAGGATACTGAGTTGGATGATCAGCCATGATCATATTGAATGGCGGTGCAGGCTCGAATGGCGTGCACCTATTTTCTATGTTTCTATGTTTCTATTGACAAGACAGAAACACAATGCTGGAACAACTTGGCGGGACAGGCAGCATCTCTGGAGAAAAGGAATAGGTGACGTTTTTTGGTCGAGACTCTTCCACTGACATCAGTCTGAAGAAGGGTCTCGACCCGGAACATCACCCGTTCCTTCCCTCCACAGACGCTGCCTGTCCCGCCAAGTTACTCCAGCGTTTTGTGTGTCTGTCTTCGGTGTAAACCAGCGGGCGTCTGCAGTTCCGTCCTGCGTGTATTCTAATTGACACTTGGTTGTATTTACAGCGGCCCCTCGCCAACGGATAGAGCTGACCTTTGACGAACGCTACAACATTGAACCGTCCTGGGATTGTCGGTTTGACAACTTGGAAGTGAGGGACGGGCCGTTTGGCTTTTCCCACGTCATTAACCGTTACTGTGGCCAACAAAGCCCCCCGCTCATCAAATCCTCGGGAAGATTCCTATGGGTGAAATTCACTTCCGATGAAGAATTGGAAGGGTTTGGATTTCGAGCAAAATACACCTTTGTTCCAGGTAACTGCTTCAACAGACTAGGTGGCCCAGGGTATCAAGTTTAGTTTAGAGGTACAGCACGGTAACAGGCCCTTCGGCCCACCGGGTCAGCACCGACCAGCGATCCCCGCACACTAACACTATCCTACGCACACCAGGAAGAAGGGAAAAGGGGAAGGCTTGTTTCGACATTGATTTACACCCAGTTTTTCGCACAGGGAGTGGCAGATACAATAGTAGCACTTTGGATGTGTTAGGATAGGCACAAGGACATGCAGGGAATGGAGGGAGGTGGATCACGTACAGGCAGTGGACATTAGTTTAACTTGGCATCATGTTCGGCACAGACATTGAGGGCAGAAGGTAGACACAAGATGCTGGAGTAACTCAGCGGGACGGGCAGCATCTCCAGAGAGAGGTGGGTGACGTTTCAGGTCGAGACCCTTCAGACAGTGTGGACAGAAGGGCCTGTTCCTGTACTGCACTGTTATGTGTTCTGCGCTCTTGAGTTGAGAAAACAATCAACTGGTCCTCTCTTTGCAGATCCTGACTTCATTTACCTTGGTGGAATCCTGAATCCTATTCCAGGTATCATTACACTTACAACTTCAAAATGAGCTTTTAACTTTGGGTTTATTGAATAAAACCTTAACATTTTCTTTCTTTTTCCACCAACTCTCTCTGTTGTCTCTCTCTAGATTGCCAGTTTCAATTGTCAGGCTCTGACGGGATTATTTACTCCAGTCAGATTGAGAAAGAGGGGAAAATAAAACTGGGAGAAGCCATTGACTGCATTTGGACTGTGAGAGCACCAGCCAAGTCTAAAGTAGGTTGTGTCTGCTTTTGTACTTTGCACAAGGCTGTCTGTACGACAGTACATTTGTATTAAGATGTAGACACAAGGAACTGCAGTTGGTGGTTCACAAAAAAAGGCACAGAGTGCTGGAGTAACTCAGCGGGTCAGGCAGCATCTGTGGGGAACATGGATAGGTGACGTTTCACAGAGTGCTGGAGTAACTCAGCGGGACTGGCAGCATCTGTGGAGAACATGGAAAGGTGACGTTTCATGTTGGGACTCTTCGTCAGACTGAGTCTGAAGAAGGGTTCCGACCCAAAACATTACCTATCTATGTTCTCCGAAGGTCAGTATGAGAATGGGAAGAGGAGTTCAAATGGTTATATGTTGAGACCAAATAGGCATTGCGATGCTAGCTCGGGTTAATTCAGAAGGGAAGGGAACGTTGGTTATGTATAGCTTCTCCAGGTTGATGTGTTGGTCCTGATGCAAGTGTGGAGAGGCAGAGAGTGCGCTGATTTCTCCACATTTGGTGATGGTTTACAATAAATTCAAATCTCAAAGGATTCAAAATCAATGACAAGGAAACTTTCAACTTATTCTCATTGATCGACATTTTGGTAATCATTTCAAACTGTGCTAACAAAGAAAGTCCACTGTATCTTAGTTTAGTTTAGAGAAACAGCGTGGAAACCGAGTCCGCGCCGACCAGCGATGCCCGTATACTATCCTACACACTAGGAACAATTTACAATCTTTACCAAAGCCAATCAACCTACAAACCGGCACGTCTTTGTAGTGTGGGAGGAAACCGGAACACCTGGAGAAACCCACGCAGTCACGGGGAGAGCGTACAAACTCCGTAGAGACAGCTCCCGTAGTCTGGTTTGAACCCGGGTCTCTGGCGCTGTGAGACAGCAACTCTACCGCTGCGCCATCACGCTACGTCTTCTGTTAAAACACAAAAAAAGTCATTGATAAATGCAGTTCTCTCTCACAGGTACGCTTCTCAGAATAAGAATATTCTAATAGGAAAATTGCACTCTTAAAGCAATGTCTCTTACAGCTTAAATTATTAGTTGAAATGCTAATTTGAGACAAGGTTTTTGGGGTTGAAGTACAATGGACTGTTGTTACAGTGTCATTGAAGCAATCCATGCATTCCGCTACTGTTCTGCATCTGAATGAATTGAAAGTCAGCTCAAACTGTTATTTGATCTATTCCTTTTGTTGAAAAGACAGTAGGAAAAATATTGTCGTTGTACAGTTGCACATTTGTACAGGGCCCTTGTGTGCAGGTTTGACTCCTAATTTGAGGAAGGACATTCTTGCTATTGAGGGAGTGCAGTGTAGGTTCACCAGGTTAATTCCCGGAATGGCGGGACTGACTAATGTTGAAAGAATGGGCCGACTGGGCTTGTATTCACTTGAATTTAGAAGGATGAGAGGGGATTTTATAGAAACATGTAAAATTCTTAAGGGATTGGACAGGCTAGATGCAGGAAACATGTTCCTGATCTAGGGGTCACAGTTTAAGATGAGGAAAGAAGTCATATGAGGAAAGATTGAAAAGACTAGGCTTGTATTCACTGGAGTTTAGAAGGATGAGGGGGGATCTTATAGAAACATATAACATTATAAAAGGACTGGGCAAGCTAGATGCAGGAAAAATGTTCCCAATGTTGGGCGAGTCCAGAACCAGGGGCCACAGTCTTAGAATAAAGGGGAGGCCATTTAAGACTGAGGTGAGGAGAAACATTTTCACCCAGAGAGTTGTGAATTTATGGAATTCCCTGCCACAGAGGGCAGTGGAGGCCAAGTCACTGGATGGATTTAAGGGAGAGTTAGATAGAGCTCTAGGGGCTAGTGGAGTCAAGGGAAATGGGGAGAAGGCAGGCACGGGCTATTGATTGGGGATGATCAGCCATGATCACAATGAATGGCGGTGCCGGCTCGAAGGGACGAATGGCCTCCTCCTGCACCAATTTTCTATGTTTCTATGTCTCTATGTTTCTAAGAGTAAGGGGTACTCTTTAGACACGGGTATTCATTTTGTGAGAACGTGTGAGGATGGTATTTCCTTTTGCAGCTGAAAATGGAGCCACGTGATGTAACATTTTGATTGTAGAGACATTTTGTCAAATGTGACAAATGCAGGTACTATTTAATGTTAAAATAAACCTACTCTCTCAGCTTAATGGATAATAATAACTGTCCTGATATATTACACTGGAAGATGTGCTGATGACAGGGACACAAAGATGCAAACAGTGGAAATAGTGGAGAGACACAAACAGCTGGAGTAACTCAGCGGGACAGGCAGCATCTCGGGAGAGAAGGAATGGGTGACGTTTCGGGTCGGAACCATTCTTCAGACTGGTCACTTCAGCGATTCCTTTTCTCAGAGAGATGCTGCCTGTCCCACTGAGTTACTCCAGCACTCCAGAGTCTATCTTCGGTGTAAAGCAGTATCTGCCGTTCCTTCCTACACATATTGCACACTGTCACCATTATGTTAGACAAATAGCAGAAAGAATGATGAAGGCAGACAAAAATGCTGGAGAAACTCAGTGGGTGAGCCAGCATCTACGCAACGAAGGAAATAGGCAATGTTTCGGGTCGAGAGCCTTCTTCAGACTATTTCCTTCGCTCCATAGATGTTGCCTCGCTCGCTGAGTTTCTCCAGCAATTTTGTCTACCTTCGATTTTTCCAGCATCTGCAGTTCTTTCTTACGTAAAAAGAATAATGATGTCACGGGAGAATATATACACTGATATATATATATATATATTCATCTATATACACACATATACACACTTGAGTATGGCACAGTGAAACATAGAAACATAGAAAATAGGTGCAGGAGTAGGCCATTCGGCCCTTCGAGCCTGCACCGCCATTCAATATGATCATGGCTGATCATCCAACTCAGTATCCCGTACCTGCCTTCTCTCCATACCCCCTGATCCCTTTAGCCACAAGGGCCACATCTAACTCCCTCTTAAATATAGCCAATGAACTGGCCTCAACTACCTTCTGTGGCAGAGAATTCCACAGATTCACCACTCTCTGTGTGAAAAATGATTTTCTCATCTCGGTCCTAAAAGACTTCCCCCTTATCCTTAAAAGTATCAAGGACGTGCGTTCGATTTGACCGTGGTTGCTGCCTGTGTGGAGTTCGCACGTTCTCAGTTGGTTTCCTCCGGGTGCTCAGGTTTCCTCCCAAATCCCAAAGATGTGCAGGTTAATTGGCCTCTGTAAATTGTCCCTAACGTGTAGGGAATGGATGGGGAAGTGGGACAAAGTAGAACTAGTATGAACGGGTGATTGATGGTTGGCGTGGACTCGGTGGGTCGAAGGGCCTGTTTCCATGCTGTATTGATAGATATTTCAGGCAATCGATCAATCAATCAATCAATCATTAACGCACACACTCACTCACACACTCGCTCACACACTCGCTCACACACTCACTCACGCACTCACTCACACACACTCACTCAGTCACTCACACACTCACTCACACACACACTCACTCAGTCACACACTCGCTCAGTCACTCACTCACTCACACACTCACTCACACACTCACTCACACACTCACTCACTCACTCACTCACACACTCACTCACTCACACACTCACTCACTCACACACTCACTCACTCACACACTCACTCACACACTCACTCACTCACGCACACACTCACTCAGTCACTCGCACACTCACTCACACACTCACTCACTCACTCACTCACTCACTCACTCACTCACTCACTCACTCACTCACTCACTCACACACTCACTCAGTCACTCACACACTCACTCACACACTCACTCACTCACACACTCACTCACTCACACACTCACTCACTCACACACTCACTCACACACTCACTCACACACTCACTCACTCACACACTCACTCACTCACTCACTCACACACTCACTCACTCACTCACACTCACTCACTCACACACTCACTAACTCACACACTCACACACTCACTCACTCACACACTCACTCACTCACTCACACACTCACTCATTCACTCATTCACTCATTCACTCACACACTCACTCATTCACTCACACTCACTCACACACTCACTTACCTACACACTCACTCACTCACACACTCACACACACATTCACATTCACTAACTCACACTCACACTCACACACATGCACACACTCACTCACTCACACACTCACACACTCTCACACACTCACTCACACATGCAGACACACACACTCACACACTCTCACACTCACACACTCACACTCACACACTCACACACTCTCACACTCACACACTCACACACTCTCACACTCACACACTCACACACTCACACACTCTCACACTCACTCACACACTCTCACACTCACACACACTCACACACTCACGCACTCTCACACTCACACACTCTCACACTCACACTCACACACTCACACACTCTCACACTCACTCACACACTCTCACACTCACTCACTCTCACACTCACACACTCACACTCACACACTCACACACTCTCACACTCACTCACACACTCTCACACTCACTCACACACTCCAAAATGGGTTTATTTTACTATTGAATATTAGCCTATGAAGCCACATTTGACTTGAGGTTTATTTATCATCGATGTTGTGTGCAAGGGGCATGAATTTGAAAAGATATCTTCATCTTCCAAAGGCCATTGCTTCTCTTGAATACTGATGATTGGGAAGTGTCTGGATCCAGGGAGGTTGGAATTGCAAAGACAGCTGTCGTTTGACCTCTGACCACCGTGTTGAGAAATGTCACGCAATCCATTTGATTTTATTTGCCAGGTCGTCATTTGACATTCTCTTTCCATATGCTCGTCATACCTTCTAGAATAACACAATCAATGCAAACTTATTTACACCTTGGGAATTACTGGAGCTGTTGTTTGTGACTTCAATTGTCATTGATCCTGAAAGCTGTGTTGTTTTAAAGTATGATAAACAACCTACTCCATAAGTTATAGGAGTAGAATTAGGCCATTCAGCCCATCAAATCTACTCCACCATTCAATCAATGCTAACCTCAGCCTCCTAATCCCATTTTCTTGTCTTCTCCCCATAACCCTTGACACCCGTTCTATTCAAGAATTTGTCTATCTCTGTCTTAAAAATATCCACTGACTTGGCCTCCATCGCCCTCTATGGCAAAGAATTCCACAGATTATGACACAAAGCTGGGGGGCAGTGTTAGCTGTGAGGAGGATGCTAGGAGGCTGCAAGGTGACTTGGATAGGCTGGGTGAGTGGGCAAATGCATGGCAGATGCAGTATAATGTGGATAAATGTGAGGTTATCCACTTTGGCGGCAAAAACAGGAGGGTAGATTAGTATCTGAATGGTGGCCGATTAGGAAAAGGGGAGATGCAACGAGACCTGGGTGTCATGGTACGCCAGTCATTGAAAGTAGGCATGCAGGTGCAGCAGGCTGTGAAGAAAGCAAATGGTATGTTGGCATTCATTGCAAAAGGATTTGAGTACAAGAGCAGGGATGTTCTACTGCAGTTGTACAGGGTCTTGGTGAGGCCACACCTGGCGTATTGCATACAATTTTGGTCTCCTAATCTGAGGAAAGACATTCTTGCCATAGAGGGAGTACAGAGAAGGTTCACCAGACTGATTCCTGGGATGGCAGGACTTCCATATGAAGAAAGACTGGATAGACTTGGCTTGTACTCACTGGAATTTAGAAGATTGAGGGGGGATCTTATAGAAACTTACAAAACTTTTAAGGGGTTGGACAGTAGATGCAGGAAGATTGTTCCCGATGTTGGGGGAGTTCAGAACAAGGGGTCACAGTTTAAGGATAAGGGGGAAGTCTTTTAGGACCGAGATGGGAAGATATTTTTCCACACAGAGAGTGGTGAATATGTGGAATTCTCTGCCACAGAATGTAGTTGAGGCCAGTTCATTGGCTATATTTAAGAGGGAGCTAGATGTGGCCCCTGTGGCTAAAGGGATGAGGGGGTACGGAGAGAAGGCAGGTACGGGATACTGAGTTGGATGATCAGCCATGATCATATTGAATGGCGGTGCAGGCTCGATGGGCCGAATGGCCTACTCCTGCACCTATTTTCTATGATTATGATAAGGGTCTCGACCCGAAAAGTCACCTATTCCTTCTCTCCATAGATTCTGCCTCACCCGCTGAGTTTCTCCTGCATTTTTGTCTACCACAGATTAAATCCTCACCCCCTTTCCGAAAGAGCGCCCTTTAATTCTGAGGCTGCGCCCTCTGGTCCTAGACTCTCCCACCAGTGGAAACATCCTCTCCACATCCACTCTATCTCTGCCTTTCATTATTCTGAGAGTTATAATAAGGCCCCCCCCCACCCCCCCCCAACCTTCTAAACTCCAGTGAGCAGAGGCCCAGTGCTTATCTATTGTGCTTGATAAATAGATTCCATTCATCACCCCAGGACGCTGCGATCCCACGAGCTAAAGCTATTTTGTTTGCCCTTTGAGTTGAACTATTAGCTTTAACCACAAGTCAACATAGATCAGGAGGATTTTCGAAGGCAGATTAGCACGAGGTAAGACTCAGAGAATGACACTGAGAAACACTTTTAATTAAAGCTGGAAAAAAAACAATTAAGATCGGACTAAACGTGTAGGAAGGAACTGCACACGCTGGTTTAAAGCAAAGATAGACACAAAAAGCTGGGGCAACTTAGCGGGACAGGCAGCATCTCTGGAGAGAAGGAATGGGTGACGTTTAAGGGTCTCGACCTGAAACATCACACATTCCTTCTCTCCAGAGATGCTGCCTGCCCCGCTGAGTTGCCCCAGCTTTTTGTGTCTATCTAAGATAGAACTAAACTATGCATTGTAATCAAGAGATATATGACAGTGTTTGCAACACCACTCCACCACCAGGTTAATTCCCGGGATGGCGGGACTGTCATATGCTGAGAGAATGGAGCGGTTGGGCTTGTACGCTCTGGACTTTAGAAGGATGAGAGAGGATATTATTGAAACATATAAGATTATTAAGGGTTTGGACACGCTAGAGGCAGGAAACATGTTCCCGATGTTGGGGGAGTCCAGAACCAGGGGCCACAGTTTAAGAATAAGGAGTAAGCCATTTAGAACGGAGATGAGGAAACACGTTTTCACACAGAGAGTTATGAGTCTGTGGAATTCTCTGCCTCAGAGTGCGGTGGAGGCTGGTTCTCTGGATACTTTCAAGAGAGAGCTAGATTGGACTCTTAAAGATACCGGAGTCAGGGGATATGGGGAGAAGGCAGGAACGGGATACTGATTGTGGATGATCAGCCATGATCACATTGAATGGCGGTGCTGGCTCGAAGGGCCGAATGGCCTACTCCTGCACCTATTGTCTATTGTATATTCACTTTATTCAATGCATTGTTTCACTATGAAATCTAACTGCTTAAAATTTACGAGTTTGTTGCCAGATCTAGAGGGTGTGAACTATAGGGAGAGGTTGAGTAGGCTTGGACTTCCTTGGAATGCAGGAGGATGAGGGGAGGTCTTATAGAGGTGTACAAAATCATGAGGGGAATAGATCGGGTAGATGCACAGAGTCTCTTGCCCAGAGTAGGGGAATCGAGGACCGGAGGACATAGGTTTAAGATGGGGAAAAGATTTAATAGGAATCTGAGAGGTACCTTTTTCACACAAAGGGCGGTGGGCATATGGAACAAGCTGCCAGAGGAGGTAGTGGAGGCTGGGACTATCCCATCGTTTCCGATACAGGTAGAAAATAGACAGGTACGTGGATAGGACAGGTTTGGAGGGATATGGGCCAAACACAGGCTGACGGGACTAGTGCAGCTGGGACATGTTGGGCGGTGTGGGCAAGTTGGGCCGAAGGGCCTGTTTCCACGCTGTATCACTCTAAAACTCCATGCTGTTTGTTTTGATAGTTCAGCCTAACTGTGGCGTGACGCCGATGATCCAAGCCACCCATGCACGTGTCGTTGTTGACAGGGAGAGATAGACCATCCATGTCTGAATGGCAGGGTAGACATGATGGGCCGAATGGCCTAATTCTGCTCCTGGAACTTATGAACTTATGATTGAAATTCAACATCTTTCCCCATGCTAGATTTATTTACGCTTTATTGACTATCAAATGGATCACTCCAATGAATGCAAGAGGAACTTTGTGGCAGTCTATGATGGGAGCAGTGCCATTGAAAACCTGAAGGCCAAGTTTTGCAGCACTGTAGCCAATGATGTGATGCTACAGACGGGCGTGGGTGTGGTCCGGATGTGGGCAGACGAGGGCAGTCGGCGAAGTCGATTCACCATGTTATTTACTTCATTTTTGGATCGTAAGTAAACAAAGCTTCCAATTCGGACTTCCTTTCTTGCTAGATTATTGCATAATAAGTTTAAGTTTAAGTTTAGCGATGCTGCGTGGAAACAGGGCCTTTGGCCCAGCGAGTCCGCGCTGACCAGCGATCCCCGCATATTAACGCTATCCTGAAAAAAACCCACTGGTGACACTTTACACTTAGGCCAAAGCCACTCAACCTACAAACCTGTAGACAATAGACGATAGGTGCAGGAGTAGGCCATTCGGCCCTTCGAGCCAGCACCGCCATTCACTGTGATCATGGCCGATCATCCACCACCTGTACCCCGTTCCTGCCTTCTCCCCATGTCCCTTGACTCCGTTATCTTTAAGAGCCCTATCTAGCTCTCTCTTGAAAGCATCCAGAGAATTGCCCTCCACTGCCCTCTGAGGCAGAGAAATCCACAGACTCACAACCCTCTGTGTGAAAAGGTTTATCCTCGTCTCTGTTCTAAATGGCTTACCCCTTATTCTTAATCTGTGGCCCCTGGTTCTGGACTCCCCCAACGTCGGGAACATTCCTGTACATCTATGGAATGTGGGAGGAAAACAAAGATCTCGGAGAAAACCCACGCAGGTCACGGGGAGAACGTGCAAACTCCGTACGGACAGCACCCGTAGTGGGGATCGAACCAGGGTCTCTGGCGTTGTGAGGCAGCAACTCTACTGCGCCACCTAATAGATCATCTCAGACTGTAGTATTTTTATTAAAATATGAAATGCATTGTTACATGGAAGCAGTATTTTAATATCAATATCAAGAATGTAGGTTTGGAAATTACTCTGACAATTATTTGAATAATTAATGAATGGCTGAAATGAGAGTCGAGAAAGTCAAGAATCAAAAGTGTGTAGGAAGGAACTGCAGGCGCTGGTTTAAACCGAAGTTAGACTCGAAAAGCTGGAGATGTTGCATTCAATTCCCTCGTCCAAATCATTAATATATATTGTAAGTAGCTGGGGTCCCAGCACTGAGCCTTGCGGTACCCCACTAGTCACTGCCTGCCATTCTGAAAAGGACCCGTTTACTCCTACTCTTTGCTTCCTGTCTGCTAGCCTGTTCTCTATCCACATCAATACTGAACCCCCAATACCGTGTGCTTTAATTTTAAATACTAATCTCTTATGTGGGACCTTGTCGAAAGCCTTCTGGAAGTCCAGATATAACACATCCACTGGTTCTCCCTTATCCACTCTACTAGTTACATCCTTGAAAAGTTCTATAAGATTCGTCAGACATGATTTACCTTTTGTAAATCCATGCTGACTTTGTCCAATGATTTCACCACGTGTTTAATTTTCATATGTACTGACAATGGAACTGAAATTCTTACTTCCAGCAGCTGTACATGCCAGTAAACAAGATACACACAGATAATATAAAATAAGCAAAAATTCAATACATTCAAAACCGCAATAAAACAGATGACATTCATGCAACCGAAGAGATTCACAGTTGAGGTTGGCGTTTGTAGTGTTTATGAGCCTAATGGATGTTTGGAAGACGTTGTTCCTGAACCTGTACCTAAGAAAGACTCCTTTTTTTTTAAATCAAAAATAATTTACTCAATTGCGATACAAAATAAATATTTACAAACCAAAACCGTGGCAACACACCCCACCATCATAATACAAAAGCGCCACATTATTCAAGACACTACATTTTCAAATAACTATAATACCATCCTTATTGATGATACATTCCACCCCTGTGCTTTGTTGCTGATGATAGGAGTGAAATGGGAGCGTGTCCAGGGTGCGTGGGTCTTGATAATATTGGCTGCCTTTTTGAGGCAGCATCTCCTGTACATCACTTCGATGGCGGGGATGCTTTTATCGAAATGCTCAATACGTGTTGTCACCCTCCAAAAAGAGTAAAGAGAAAACAATGGCTGCTTAATAACTCATTGATTGAATGATTAAATGAATCAATGAATGAATGAAAGGAAAAAGATACAGCAATGGAAAGAGGCCCTTCGGCCCACCGAGTCCACGCTGACCATTGATCACCCGTTCACACTAGTTCCAGAACCAGGGGCCACAGTTTCCAGAACCAGGGGCCACAGTTTCAGAATAAGGGGTTAAGCCATTTAGAACGGAGACGAGGAAACACTTTTTCTCACAGAGAGTGGTGAGTCTGTGGAATTCTCTGCCTCAGAGGGCGGTGGATGCTTTCAAGAAAGAGCTAGGTAGGGCTCTTAAAATAGCAGAGTCAGGGGATATGGGGAGAAGGCAGGAACGGGGTACTGATTGGGGATGATCAGCCATAATCACATTGAATGGCGGTGCTGGTTCGAAGGGCCAAATGGCCTGCTCCTGCACCTATTGTCTATTGTTCCTCAGTATGTTATCCCACTTTCCCATCCACTCCCTACACACTAGGGGTAACTTACAGAGGGCCAATAAACCTACAACCCCCCCCCCCCAATGTGGTCACAGGGAGAACGTGCAAACTCCACACAGGCAGAACCAAAGGTCAGGATGGAACAGGGTCTCTAGCTCTGTGAGGCAGCAACTCCACCAACTGCCCCGCAGTGCCAGTCAATTATTACGCCATCTCTTTAACGTAGCTTAAACACAGAAAAATGCGTACTCTAATAGGAAATGTCATTAAAAATAAAGAGCATATCCGACCCTGTGAACCTTTTCATGTAACGTTCATGTCGCATATATTTTAAAACAGACCTTGAGACAAAAAAGCCATGAATTATGCATCACAGGCGGCAGATGCCTGCAGATAACACTTGTATTTTTAGCTCTGTCAACTTCCCACCTGCAGAGTAATCAACAGTTCCCGATAGTTTGACACTTACACTGACATCATGTCTAAGCATTCAAAATGAAAGCAATTGACTCACACCCAACCCCTGAAAAAATCACGGTGAAAAATTAGATCTCAATGCACAAAATGTTCTGCGTTGTATAACATTGAACGGTCCATCACTTTATCATAATTTCACTATTTTCTGATTCATTTCCTCCATTTCAGATTGATCAATGGTTCAAAGATAAAACAGTACATTATTATAGAGTGATACAGCGTGGAAACAGGCCCTTCGGCCCAAATTGCCTATACCGACCGACATGTCCCATCTACAGATTTAGGAGATTGAGAGGGGATCTTGTAGAAACTTACAAAATTCTTAAGGGGTTGGACAGGCTAGATGCAGGAAGATTGTTCCCGATGTTGGGGGCGTCCAGGACAAGGGGTCACAGCTTAAGGATAAGGCGGAAATCCTTTAGGACCGAGATGAGAAGGACTTTTTTCGTACAGAGAGTGGTGGGTCTCTGGAACTCTCTGCCACAGAGGGTAGTTGAGGCCAGTTCATTGGCTATATTTAAGAGGGAGTTAGATGTGGCCCTTGTGGCTAAGGGGATCAGAGGGTATGGAGAGAAGGCAGGTACGGGATACTGAGTTGGATGATCAGCCATGATCATATTGAATGGCGGTGCAGGCTCGAAGGGCCGAATGGCCTACTCCTGCACCTAATTTCTATGTTTCTATGTCTATGTTACAGCAGTCCCACCTGCCTGCATTTGGCCCATATCCCTCCAAACCTGTCCTATCCATGTACCTGTGTAATTGTTTCTTCAACGTTGCGATAGCCCCTGCCTCAACTACCTCGTCTGGCAGCTGTTCCATACACCCACCACCCTTTGTGTGCTTTTAGATCCCTTTTAAATCTTTTTGCCTTCATCTTAAACCATGTCCTATTTCCGATTGTCACATGTAACTAGGCACACTGACATTCAGTTCAGGAGTAATCTTACTGTCGACAGGCACAACCATACTTAACTACAAGAATGTAGGACAGTAGATTACACTGAGGCAGTACACAAGACTCGCCATGTTCCCAGGAACATCTTGTACCCTTCAAGTTCAGAGTTGTTAACAATCTCAGTCTTAAATTGGCCTTAAGGCCATTTTGAATGCTGTTAATTGAAGAGGTATAACTGTGTGGCACGGTGGCGCAGCGGTAGAGTTGCTGCCTTACAGCGCTTGCCGTGCCGGTGACCCGGGTTGGATCCTGACTACGGGCGCTGTCTGTACGGAGTTTGTGCGTTCTCCCCGTGATCGTGTGGGTTTTCTCCGGGTGCTCCGGTTTCCTCCCACACTCCAAAGACGTACAGGTTTGTAGGCTAATGTCTTGGTATAAGTTTAAATTGTCCCCAGTGTGTGTAGGGTGGTGTTAGTGTGCGGGGATCGCTGGTCGGTGCGGACTCGGTGGGCCGAAGGGCCTGTTTCCACGCTGTATCTCTAAACTAACATAAACTAGTTTTCAAAGCCAATGAATGCAGAAAATCGCAATTTAATTGGCCTTTGTAAAATTGCCTGTAGCATGACATGAGAATTAAGGGACAGAAGTTTAGGGGTAACATGAGGGGGAACTTCTTTACTCAGAGAGTGGTGGCTGTGTGGAATGATATTCCTGCAGAAGTGGTGGAGGCAGGATCGATTTTAACATTTGAAAGTAAAGTGGATAGGTATATGGATGGGAAGGGAATGGAGGGGTATAGTCTGAGTGCAGGTAGATGGGACTAGGGGAAAATAAATGGTCGGCGCGGACTGGAAGAGCCAAGAAGGCCTGTTTCCGTGCTGTAATTGTTATATGGTTGTTATATGGTTATATATGGTGAGGAGTGGATAAGAAAATAGAATAATATTGAACTAGTGTCCGATTGTCGGCATGGACTTGGTGGGCCGAAGGGCCTGTATCCATTCTGTGTCTTTTAATCAATCAATCTTTAAAATGCCAAGCAACTATCGACAAACCCAGCAAGGTTTGTGGAGGAGATTGTGTTAGTGCCGCAGCTATGAGTCATGACACCATGGGCAATTGACCCAAGCGGACTGATGAACTCACAAAGACATGACCTTCCTAAAGTGGCCATTTGCTGTGTGTTGTTCACGGTTAAATGGCCAGGCACAATGCGACGCCACATCTCCTGCTCTGGGATTTTCAACCGTCAATTGCTGTGCTATAATTTATAGTGACACTAACCTTTGTCTCGCAGCTCCCTGCCAAGGCAACACGTTCTTTTGCCACAGTAACATGTGCATCAACAATTCTTTGGTCTGTAATGGAGTCCAGAACTGTGTGTACCCTTGGGATGAAAATCACTGTAAAGGTAACGTTATTTCCCTCCATCTGTTTGTGACCAAACGACGTCTTCACTTCATCAGACTTGACAAAGGCCATTTCTCTCTGACAGTTATATTTATGGGTTAAATCAGTATATTTACCTTGGTCCAACAATCCTTTAAGTGCTTAGCCGAATAGACACTTCCACGTGCGAGTATAAGGAAATCTGATTTAATAACTCGTTTTATTTCTTAATGAAATCTGAAAAGTTCAGTTCACAGTAAGAAAATGATGAAGTGTCACAGTAAAAATGAGCATGAAGTTTGAATTACTTAAGCTATGATGTAGCATGTATTGAATAATATTATATTCTTGTGGTTACACAAAAGGCTGGAGAAACTCAGCGGGTGCAGCAGCATCTGAGGAGCGAAGGAGATAGGCGACGTTTCGGCCCGAAGTTTCTCCAGCCTTTTGTGTACCCTCGATTTTCCAGCATCTGCAGTTCCTTCTTTAACACTTATATTCTTGTGTGTTGTTAGCTATGTTGCACCCCCTTCAGTAACACCTAATAGTGGTATAAACACTTATGGGGCTGTCCCACTGTACGAGCTAATTCAAGAGTTCTCCCGAGTTTCCCCTGATTCAACCTCGGAGGATTACGGTAATGGCCGCCCGTCGGTACTCGGGGCTCTCGTGGACATTTTTCAACATGTTGAAAAATCTTCACGAGTCTTCACGAGCTTACCGCGTTTCCCGAGTACCTGCCGTTAGTGTTACGAGCCGCTAAGAGACGTCCCCGAGCTCCAACTTACCCGCTACGTACATTCTACGTGCTTACCACGAGTTTGATTTTTTTTAATACTCGGGAGAGCTCTTGGGTAAACTTGTACAGTGGGACAGGGCTTTAACGCTAAACTTATTTTCAATGTTGGGTATCATTGAAGGTTATTTAGCTTTTCCTGGCTCTTAATGAATGCACCAATGATTGGTTTTATTATACAGCCAGCACTGTGTTCAGCCGGCAGTGAACCAACGGCACATTCCCTTGCTCATCGACTGCTTTGATCTGTCCGTTCCACACCCTACATGCTCTTTGTACCATTCCAAATCACTAGTTTCCCTCTCCCCTGTCTCTCAGTCTAAAGAAGGGTCTTGACCCAAAACGTCACCCATTCCTTTTCTCCAGAGATGCTGACTGACCCGCTGAGTTACTCCGGCACTTTGGGTTGTTTTTTTTTGTAAAGCAGCATCTGCAGTTCCCTGTGTCTACTCCAAGATGGTCCTTGCTGAAGTACAATGATTGACTTATAGGGCCATGGAGACATACAACATGGAAACAGGCCCTTCGGCCCAACTTGTCCATGCCCACTAAGGTGCCCCATCTACACTAATCCCACGTTTGGCCCATACATCTGTAATTCTTTCCCATCTATGTACCTGTCCAAGTGTCTTTTAAATGTTGTTATAATACCTGCCTCCTCTTTAGTTTAGAGATATAGTGTGGAAACAGGCCCTTCGGCCCACCGAGCCCATGCCGACCACCAATCACCCGTACACTAGTTCTATCCTACACACTGGAGACATTATTCAAGATCAAATGAAACTACAAGCCTGCATGGAGTTTAGAGTGTGGGGGGGGAAACCGGAGCACCCGGAAAAGACTTGTGTAGTCAGAGGGAGACCGTGCAAACTCCGTACAGTCAGGATCAAACCCGGGTCTCTGGCGCTGTAAGGCAGCAACTCTACTGCTGTGACACCGTGCCACCCACAGTGTGCCTTGCAATTGTTCCCTGACTTGCATTGTTAGCAGCGCAGCAGTGTATTTAACAAATATGAAATGTTTCCTTGTCTCCTCGAGGGGGGGGGGGGGGGGTAATATCAGCTCATCATCTCACGGGTTGAGCGAAGACATTCAATTCCAAAACAAATCTGCTCTGTGCTTGGAGGTCTAATTATTAACTGAATTAAATATTGTTTGCTAATGGACACTAGGTACATGGTGGACCGCTGCCAGAGACTGTACTGAGAGCATTCATTTAAAGCTGCTGAAATTGTTCTCCCTGTCCCGAAAGACTATTTGTGTCGATGTTTCATGATGCTGTGGATGCCTTTCGAAAGATCCGCTGAGCAAAAATGTGTGTGCATATTTGGAAATAATTCGGTATCACCATAAACTCACGCAGATTGTGAATTTAATAGATTCATGGACGGATTAAGGACAACTATTGAATAATAGTAGGAAGGAACTGCAGATGCTGGTTTGCACTGGAGAAAGACACAAAATGCTGGAGTAACATAGAAACATAGAAATTAGGTGCAGGAGTAAGCCATTCGGCCCTTCGAGCCTGCACCGCCATTCAATGTGATCATGGCTGATCATCCAACTCAGTATCCCGTACCTGCCTTCTCTCCATACCCTCTGATCCCCTTAGCCACAAGGGCCACATCTAACTCCCTCTTACCCTCTGTGGCAGAGAGTTCCAGAGACCCACCACTCTCTGTGTGAAAAAATTCCTTCTCATCTCAGTCCTAAAGGATTTCCCCCTTATCCTTAAGCTGTGACCCCTTGTCCTGGACCTCCCCAACATCGGGAACAATCAGCGGGACAGGCAGCATCTCTGGAGGGAAGGAATGGGTGACGTTTCGGGTTGAGACCCTTCTTCAGACTGATGCTGGGGAGAGGGAGATACATAGATAAGGATGTGGAGTGTGAAAATAGGACAAAGGGAATGGAGATTAAGGAAAAAGTGGAGTCAGTCTCAGTCGACCCCACGACAGAAGGGGGAGGAGATGCTCAGTTTGATAGCCACAGGGAAGAAGGATCTCCTGTGGCGTTCTGTGCTGCATCTTGGTGGAACCAGTCTGTTGCTGAAGGTGCTCCTCAGGTTGACCAGTGTGTCATGGAGGGGGTGAGGAGCTGTATTGTCCAGGATGCTCCGTGTCTGTAACGGATGATGCTGGAGGAACAGGAGTTGCTCCTTGCGTTCACCTGCTCCAGGCACCAGTACTCCATCCCTCCCTTCTCCAAGTCCCGGCACACCAGCAACTGGGAGAAGATCTGGCTTCATAGACCCAACTCACCGCCCCCTTCATTGCAACTTGGATGAGTTGCCGATGAACATGTCTTAGAAAACAAGGACAATTAGAATAAACAAAGAAAGAGTGTAACAAATAGGTCAATATTTAAGAGGATATACAAGGAACTGCAGATGCTGGTTTAACACCTGCTGGTATCCACCTATCACTCGACTGCTCCCTTATCTGTCTTTGTCCTGCGATTCTTTATTCGCCCCTCCCCTTGCACCCACATCCCCCCCTCTGGCTTCACATTTCACACCTTGTCTCTACTTATCTCACAACCTATTCACTTCCTTTTCACTTCCAGCCTTTCTCCAACTATCACTTGTAACATTTTGTCCTGCCCTCACCACTCTTCCAGCTTTCTCCACCCTCCTCCAATCAGTCTGAAGAAGGGTCCAGTCCAAAAACGTCACCTATCCATGTTCTCCACAAATGCTGCCTGACCCGCTGAGTTACTCCAGCACTCTGTGAAACGTCACCTATCCATGTTCTCCACAGATGCTGCCTGACCCGCTGAGTTACTCCAGCACTCTGTGAAACGTCACCTATCCATCTTCTCCACAGATGCTGCCTGACCCGCTGAGTTACTCCATCATATTTAATCCCTCTTAGTTCCTCCCTTAATTCCAAACAAGCTTCTCCACTACAATTGTTCCTGCGTAGGAAGGAACTGCAGATGCTGCTTTAGACTGAAGATAGACACAAAATGCTGGAGTAACTCAGCAGGACAGGCAGCATCTCTGGAGAGAAGGAATGGGTGACGTTTCAGGTCGAGACTGAAGTCTGAAGAAGGGTCTCGACCCGAAACGTCTCCCATTCCTTCTCTCCACAATTGTTCTTGCGTTGCCTGTACGGACTTGCCATCAAGCATTTATATTCTGCACTCGCCCAGCATCTCCTGTAGTGTTATCATGTTCTTGTGATTTATTAAATAATGAAGGTAGGTGCAGACCTTGGTGTGAGTCATGCCAATTTAAGTGTGTACCGGCTGAGAGAGCTGTGAGTTAATCACTGGGACTGCGAAGCCTGATCATCATTTTGAAAGAGCTCAGAAAGTGTACAGTGGAGCACTGATAAGGCTTAGCCAACTGCATTATTCCACATTGCTTCGATTTTCTGAAACCTCTTTTATAAACCGGGGCAGTGCAGATGTGAGTGCATCAGGACTAATTGCTTCTCATGGTTCTTCCGATAATGGATGCAAATTTCCTCCGAAGGACGGCAATTATTTGCTGTCACTTAGAGCATTCCACAGTTTTACTGCTGATTCATAAAACTCACGCTGATCAATGTTGATCCGTCATTGATAAAGTATAGAAGCCCATAATTAAACAAAAGCATGAAAAGATATTAAAACTTTTTGCAATTTTCACCGAGAATTCTACATTGAATAGTGAGTAAATGAAGAGCCTTTCTTTTTTTAGATCAACTATAGTGGAATTAAGTGGAAGTTAACCTGGTATATGAAGTGAATCCATGTTTAATTTAACCACTGGATTGGCACACTTTATTGGAACATTAATGGGGTTAGAATGGCTTTTAACTGCAACAGTCGAGCTGAGAGACTGAGCTACACATTTTACATTTGTAGATTAAATGTTGAACGTTTTCTGGGTCAGTGCTGGAAGATAAATTGGGTCATAAGTGATAGGAGCAGAATTAGGCCATTCAGCCCATCAAGTCTACTGCGCCATTCAATCATGGCTGATCTATCTCTCCCTCCTAACCCCGTTCACCTGCCTTCTCCCCATAACCCTGACACCTGCACTAATCAAGAATCTATCTACCTCTGCCTTAAAGCCCTGTCCCACAGTAGGAGTTCATTCCAAGAGCTCTCCCGAGTTTAATGAACTCTCCCAATGAACCTACAAACCTGCACGTCTTCAGAGTGTGGGAGTAAACTAAAGATCTCGGAGAAAACCCACGCAGGTCACGGGGAGAACGTACAAACTCCGTACAGACAGCACCCGTAGTCAGGATCGAACCTGGGTCTCTGGTATCTAGGGACAGTGAAATGCTTAGTTTTGCGTGCCACCTTGCCAGTGCGCGAGTGTCACCATGTGTTGGCACCAACAATGCTCCAAAAATACCGAACGGTCCCGGCTATTGCCCGCTGCCGCACCTGGCAGCAAACCCCCATCCCCTGCCAGTTCCTCCCTAGATCTCTGCACACTCCCACCCCACAAATCGGGGCTGTAAGCGTTGTAACTTCAGTTTGGTTTATTATTGTCACATGTGCTGAGGTAGAGTGGAAAGTTTTATTTTACCTGCTATCCAGTCTAAGAAAAGAGTGTACGCGATTATAATCAGGCCACCCACACTGTGCGGATACAGGATAAAGGTTAGAACCATGTTGCCATCCGCCTGTACGCCGTCAATATCCCTCGATTCCCTGAATCTGTGGCTGATGAGTGGACAAAGGCCAGCGATGAAAAGGAGGCGAAAAGGTGTCGGATAAATAGAGAAGAGGCAGAAATTGCAAATATTTCCAGGCTACTAATGGTTTCATCTTGGGATTCTTGCACTTTGCCGAGAAGAAAATACCTGTTAAACATTGCCGCCTTGTTTGTTTCCACAATCTTTTTTTTAAATTTCAAAATAGACTTTATTCAGGTAATAAATACATACAATGCGTGAAAAATCCATCCGACACTTTCGGAGGCTGCACAAATTGTTCAATACAGTCTATATACATTGCTCAGATTTCACAAATCTGTCCCCCACCCGTGCCACTCATGTGGCCCCCTGGCATGGGATACCTTCCCTTATTTTCAGGGGCGTCTCCACCATACACCATAGGCAGTGATGAAAGCAAATGGTATGTTAGCTTTCATACCAAAAGGATTTGAGTATAGGAGCAGGGAGGTTCTACTTCAGTTGTACAGGGTCTTGGTGAGGCCACACCTGGACTATTGCGTACAGTTCTGGTCTCCAAATCTGAGGAAGGACATTATTGCCGTAGAGGGAGTGCAGAGAAGGTTCACCAGACTGATTCCTGGGATGTCAGGACTGTCTTATGAACAAAGACTGCATAGTCTCGGTTTATACTCTCTAGAATTTAGGAGATTGAGAGGGGATCTTATAGAAACTTACAAAATTCTTAAGGGGTTGGACAGGCTAGATGCAGGAAGATTGTTCCCGATGTTGGGGAGGTCCAGGACAAGGGGTCACAGCTTAAGGATAAGGGGGAAATCCTTTAGGACCAAGATGAGAAAGACTTTTTTCACACAGAGAGTGGTGGGTCTCTGGAACTCTCTGCCACAGAGGGTAGTTGAGGCCAGTTCATTGGCTATATTTAAGAGGGAGTTAGATGTGGCCCTTGTGGCTAAGGGGATCAGAGGGTATGGAGAGAAGGCAGGTACGGGATAGTGAGTTGGATGATCAGCCATGATCATATTGAATGGCGGTGCAGGCTCGAAGGGCCGAATGGCCTACTCCTGCACCTGATTTCTATGTTTCTATGTTTCTATACCCTGCCCCCCATGTCCAGCAGCGGAAGGACGCTAGACTGTGGCCCTCCCCACCGAGCCTTGGCGTTGGCTGCACCGAGCTTCAGTGCGTCCCTCAGCACGTACTCCTGCAGTCTGCAGTGGGCCAGTCGGCAACATTCCCTGTCTTGTTTGTTTCCGCCATGTCCTCTGGCAACCCATTCCAGGCACCCGCCTCTCTCAGTGTAAAGAACTTGCCCCGCACACCTCCTTTAAACGTTCCCCCCTCTCACCTTAAAGTCTTGTTTGTGACATTTCCACACTGGAATGACAAATGACAAATGGAAAATCAAATGTGTGCAGCGAAGAGGGATTTTCTGGTTGGTGCATGGGAAACGATGTCAAATGAAAATGCTGCTGCTGCAGAATATTCTGTACAGAAACTGGCAATGTGACCCAAAGATCCATGCTCCACACCAGTCTAATCCTTCACTTAGTCATAGAGTTATACAGCATGGACACAGGCCCTTCAGCCCATCTCATCCATACCCACCAAGATGCCCCATCCAAGAAGAAGGTCTGATAAAGGTCTGATCAACTAGAAACATCGCCCATCCCTTCTCTCCAGAGATGCTCCCTGTCCTGCTGAGTTACTCCAGCTTTTTGTGTCTATCTTGGGTTTAAGCCAGCATCTGCAGTTCCTTCCTACACATGCCCCATCTACACTAGTCCCATTTGCCTGCACGTCAACCATATCCTTCTGAACCTTCCCCATCTATATACCTGCTCAAATGTCTTTTGTATGTTGTTATGATACCTACATTTGGAAGCTCATTTCATATCCCCGCCACCCTCTGTGTGAAAAAGTTGCCCCACAGATCCCTAGTGTAAACTTCCCCCTCTCATTTTAAACCTATGCTGTATCTATGAAATAATATTCAAATATTCCGCACTGTATCTCAAAACTAAACTAAACTAAACTGAACTGAACTAAACCAGGGCACGCTAGAGGCAGGAAACATCTTCCCGATGTTGGGGGAGTCCAGAACAAGGGGCCACAGTTTAAGAATAAGGAGTGAGCCATTTAGAACGGAGATGAGGAAACACTTTTTCACACAGAGAGTGGTGAGTCTGTGGAATTCTCTGCCTCAGAGGGCGGTGGAGGCCGGTTCTCCGGATGCTTTCAAGAGAGAGCTAGATAGGGCTCTTAAAAATAGCGGAGTCAGGGGATATGGGGAGAAGGCAGGAACGGGGTACTGATTGGGGATGATCAGCCATGATCACATTGAATGGCGGTGCTGGCTTGATGGGCCGTATGGCCTCCTCCTGCACCTATTGTCTATTGTCTAAACTAAATTAAACTAAATTATTCCCTCTAGTTCTTAACTTTCCTACCCTGAGAAAGAGATTGTGTATTAACCCTATCTATCTATACCCCTCATGATTGTATACACTTCTATAAGATCATTCCTCAGCCTTCTGTGCTCCAAGGAATACAACCATGTGTATAATGTAAGACCTATTTGTCATGCTGGGAGTGAATAGTGGCAATGTCTCGGTCGCTGATGGTTTCACCTGTACTTTACAGAAAAGAAAACACCTGGCCTCTTTCAGCAGATCACCAAGACTCACGGGACAGTCATCGGCATTTCAGCTGGAGTGGTGCTGGTTCTTCTTGTCATCTCTGTCCTGGTCCAGGTCAAGCAGCCTCGCAAGAAGGTGTTAGCCCGCAAGGCCACGTTGAACAAGTCGGGATTTCAGGAGGTGTTCGACCCTCCCCACTACGAACTTTTCTCGCTGAGGGACAAAGAGATCACCGCAGACTTGGCCGATTTGTCGGAAGACTTTGAGAACTACCATAAACTGAGGCGATCGTCCTCCAGTGCTTCGCGGTGCATCCACGACCACCACTGCGGGTCCCAGCCGCCAAACATCCGGCAAAGCAGGACTAATTTAAGCTCCATGGACCTGCCCTTTCGCAATGACTTCTCTCAGCCTCAGCCGATGAAGACCTTTAACAGCACCTTCAAGAAAAGCTGCTTCACTTTAAAACACTCGCAGGACAGTCCAGAGCGAGTCATAGAAGACAGAGTGATGGAGGAGATTCCTTCTGACATCTATGTGCGAGGAAGAAATGACACTGTTCAGCGCTCAATGTCCATTGACTTTTAAAACTCAACCGCTATGCCGTTTAATGAGCACTTTCCTTCGGGTTTCTTTTCTTCTCTTTGAAAAATGCTGCTTTGACACTTTGACATCTCGCACCACGTTTTAATATTATCAGCTCACTGACAAACGTAGTGGTGGAAGTGGGACTGCACTCACCTAAACCTCAGCGACTTTCTGCAAGGTGAACTGCCAACAAAACAATTCTGGATAACAGACTTTTAGTTGTGTTCTGAAGCTTGTTAGTGTTGTGTTTGCTTTACGCTTACTTACTGTAAATAAGCTGCAGATTTGATTTTCTGATCAGGCCACTAACTGCCCCCAGTTCATCGCAGGGAAGTATTTCAACTGAAGTAAACAGCATTGCATTAGCATCAAGATTTCTTTTTTTTTGTTACTTAAAAAGGAGACAATAATATTTTTGATCCTGCTAGTCTATGGATTGGAATGGCAACATATTCTATTTGTTATTGCTTGGATTTTTTTTCCAACAAGTTAATCGACCATGTTATTTAGATCATTTAAATCAAGTGAATGAAGTTATCGTTAGTGGACTCACGGAATTGTGTAATTGCCAGTTCTAATAAAAAGCTTGTTGAAATGTACACGGATATCTTTGCCTGTACTATTTGACACACTATTTGCAAAATGTCATACTTCAGCGACCTAATCGTCATGGAATGGAGATATAGATCAAGAGCCCTTTGTATCAGAACTGCAACGGGCAAGTAAGACACTAAATGCTGGAGTAACTCAGCAGGCCGGGCAGTATCTCTGGAGATGCGGAGGTTGGTCGGGTCGAGACCCTTCTTCAGACTGCTTGTCTTCAGACAAGCAGTCTGAGGAAGGGTCTCGACCCGAAACGTCGCCTATCTCCTTCGCTCCTTAGATGCTGCTGCACCCGCTGAGTTTCTCCAGCTTTTTGTGTAACTCTCTCTGGAGATGCGGATAGGTGATGTTTTGGGTCAGAGCCCTTTCCTTCGACTGGTGGTATTGGGGGGGACCCAGAAGCAAGAAAATACCCTTTTCTATACTTTTTATTTTCTTGGCTGCGCCCCCCCCCCCCCCCCCAATCCTACAATCAGTCTGAAGAGGGGTCCCAACATGAAACGCCACCTATCCAATTTCACCAGAGATGCTGCCTGACCATTCAAGTTTGCAGATGATACGAAAATAAGGGGAGGTGCAGGTAATGCAGAGAAAGCAGGGACCCTGCAGAAGGACTTGGGCAGAGAAGTGGCAGATGGAATGTAGCATAACAATGCATTTTGGTAGTAGGAATAAAGGCGTAGACTATATTCTAAATGGTTCAAGTTCAAGTCCAGGTTACATTTATTGCCACATGCACTAATTGCTACAGTGAGATTTGAGTTACCGTACATCCAATACATGATAGAGTCGAACATGAACATTCTCACACAGCGGAATCAACGTTTCCCACTGTGAGGGAAGGCAGTAAAGTTCAGTCATCTTCCTCCTTGTTCACAAATGGGGAGAGAATCCAGAAATCAGAGTTGCAAAGGGGCTGGTGTAGAATTAACAAATGTTAACTTGCAAGTCAAATCGGTAGTAAAGAAAGCGAACTCAATGCTAGCTTTTATTTCAGGAGGGCTTGTACACAAAAACAGGGATGTAATGCTGAGGCTCTATAAGGTGCTGGTCAGGCCTCATATTGTGAACAATTTTGGGCACCGTATCTGAGAACGGATGTGCCGGCTCTGGAGAGGGTCCAGAGGAGGTTTACAGGAATGATCCCAGGAATGAGTAGGTTAACATATGATGAGCGTTTGATGGCACTGGGCCTGTACTCACTGGAGTTTAGAAGAATGAGGGGGGGTGAAAGGCTTGGATTGAGTGGGTGTGGAGAGGATGTTTCCACTAGTGGGAGAGTCTAGGACTAGAGGTCACAGCCTCAGAATTAAAGGATGTTCCTTTAGGAAGGAGATGAGGAGACATTTCTTTAGTCAGAGGGTGGTGAATCTGTGGAATTCTTTGCCACAGACGGCTGTGGAGGCCAAGTCAACGGATATTTCTAAGGCAGAGATAGATAGATTCTTGATTAGTGCGGGTGTCAGGGTTTATGGAGAGAAGGCAGGAGAATGGGGTTAGGAGGGAGAGATAGATCGGCCATGATTGAATGGCAAAGTAGGCTTGATGGGCCGAATGGCCGAATTCTGTGCCCAGAACTTATGGCCTTATGACCCGCAGAGTTACTCCAGCACTCAATGGCCAATGACGTGTTCTTGTCACATGTGCAAAGTGCAAACTCACGGTGAAATTCTTTCCTTACAAACAGTCCAGTAGAGTATTGCCGTACCGTGCCCGATGAAAAATGTCTCCAGCGTCACTCACTCTTCACAAGGCACAAATAATCTACTGAGCCCGCGTGCAAGAGGCAATATGTTTTGCTGCCATTTTCCAGGTCCAGTCCCCACTCCAGGTGTTAGGAGTGGTGCCCAGTTCAGGCAAGACCCAGGCTCCTGCGGGCCTCCAGCCCTCGCCTTCCTTAGTCAACCAACGAATGGTTGGTGGGGTCGCTGCGAATCGGCTGCCCCGCCAGCAGCCTGTCCGTTATTTCTACTTTATTTGTTTTTTTTAGTGTGTCCAAATGTTTGTTTTAGTGTCTCTCGGTGTGTCTTGTGTGGGAGGTGGTGAGGGGGGGAAAGGGGGAAACTGTTTTCGGTTGCCTCCTTCATGGAGAGGCGGCTTTTTCCATGTCACCTCCCTCGCGGCTAACAGCGTGGATTGGAGCGTCCTTTCCCAGAGTCGGGCCCGGAGTTTCCGCAGCGGGACCACGAAAGAATGTAAGTGGAGACAGTAAAGGGCCTGACCCACATACGTGTCCTTGGCACGCAAATGACACAACCTCATGGTCGCGTTCAGCCGCGACGGTCCCGCGAAGGTCGCGCACGATTTCATGCGTATGCACAGCACGTGACGTCATTTGAAGATGGACACAAAGCTGGAGTAACTCAGCGGGACTGGCACCATCTCTGGAGAGAAGGAATGGGTGACGTTTCGCGTCGAGACTCTTCTTCAGTCTGAAAAGAAGGGTCTTGACCTGAAACGTCACCCATTGCTTCTCTCCACAGATGCTGCTGGTCCCGCTGAGTTACTCCAGCACTTTGTGTCGCTCTTCAATTTTCTTGGCCCCGCTCTGGGTGTAGAAGTGGGGACGGATCCGGACCGCAACGGCCGTGAGCCCCAGGCCGAGTTCGGCGATCGTTTGCCTGCTTCTGCTGCTGTTGGAGGTGAGACGTTGCGTCGCGCCAGGGTCTTGGGCCTGTCCCACTTTGGCCGTCAGTTCCACGACAGGCCGTTGGCGCGCGAAGATTTCGTTCGCTACAAACATTTCGGAGCCCCTTGTGATGTCGCGAACGACTACACACCCCTCTGCGCTTCTCAGTGTGACCGGCCCCGCGCGGCCATAGGATGCCCGTACCCCTCAACGCGACCACGAGGTCGCGTAATTTGCGTGCCAAGGACACGTAAGGCCCTGAAGGCTAGTGGGAGAACTGGGAAGGGGGAAGGAATAGAGAGAGAAATACCTGAAGTTGCTCCCCCTTCCAACCTCTCCCACTAGCCTTAAGGGCCTGTCCTACAAGCATGCAACTCTATGCAATTAGCGCGACCTAACGTGGTCGCTTGAGCCGTCCGGCGTCGCGGGGCCGGTCCCACTTCGATCGCCGGAGCCGTGCGGAATTGTGCGGAGTTCGTCCCGACATCGCGCGGGGCTCTGAAAAACTGACTATGTTCAAAAATTCCGCGCGGCAACGGCTTGTCGGCTCGCAGTCGCCTCGACGCATTACACACAGCCTCGACATCGTGCCTCCGTGAACCTATCTGTAGGCGCCTCCGTGACCCTCTATGTGTGTGGCTCCGTGGCCCTCTGTGTGTGTGCCTCTGTGCCCCTCTCTGTGTGCCCCTCTCTGTCCTGGCGAACTTACCTTAAGACTTCGCTCCAAGTTCGTCTCACTTTGCGCCGCGTTGCGCCACTCACCCAACCTCCGCGCGGCCCTCGCTGCCGGTTTGGTCGCACTTGCCACATGCAGGCGCATGCTGGTGGGAACGGCCCTGTACAGGGGATCACCCGACCCCCGCGCGGCCCCCGCTTCTAGTTTGATCGCGTTCATCGCATGGAGTCGGATGCTGGTAGGACAGGCCCTTTACTGTCTCCGCCTACATTCTATCTTTGTCCCGCCCCAACTCTCAGTCTGAAGAAAGGTCTCGACCTGAAACGTCACCCATTCCTTCTCTCCATAGATACTACCTCACCCGCTGAGTTACTCCAGCATTTGTGTGACCACTTTCAAATGCATTTGCATACTTTGTGAAGAGTGAGCGAGTGATGTTGGACATTTATAATGATCTCCCGTAACTCCTAGCCATTAGTATTCTACAAGTAACCTTTCAGAAGATGATTTCTCCATTCAACGCTCTTTAGATTGGTACATCTCCTCAGGCAGAATATGAGAACCTTGAAGAAAATAAACCACAATAAATTAAATCCACACACATTTATGCAACAGAGAAACTTTTGCAAGTTGCTTTTCAAAAATGTAATCAATATTATTTTTCAACTGCCAGGTGTGTAAAAAGTTGAACATGCTTTTCAAATTCCATCCGACCCTCCCCATCTAAACAAACTATGACAGGTCCATTAATTTTATTGATTTTTTTGATACGCAATCTTCATTCTTTAAAGTGAACCCACAAACAGTGGGAACTTGTCTCAAGCTTATACAGAATAGGTGAAGATTGTGAAATGTGATGAATGTGGATAGTTCAGGAGCAGAATTAGGCCATTCTGCCCATCAAGTCTACTCCGCCATTCAATCATGGCTGACCTAACTCTCCCCCTCAACCTCATTCTCCTGCCTTCTCCCCATAACCCCTGAATAAGTTGATTGAACTGAGATGATTGAAAGAAACAGCACTGAAATAGGCCCTTCGGCCCACCGAGTCAATGCCGACCGCCGATCGCTGGTTCACACTAGTTTGATGTTATGTTAGTTTAATGTACAGAGGCCATTCAATCTACAAACCCGCATCTCTATCGGAGAAAACTGAAGCAGAGAAACATAGACAACAGACAATAGGTGCAGGAGTAGGCCAATCGGCCCTTCGAGCCAGCACCACTGTTCAATGTGATCATGGCTGATCATCCATAATCAGTATTGTTAAAGAAGGAACTGCAAGAAGGGTCTCGACCCGAAACGTTGCCTATCTCCTTCGCTCCTTAGATGCTGCTGCACCCACTGAGTTTCTCCAGCTTTTTGTGTAACCATCCATAATCAGTACCCCGTTCCTGCTTTCTCCCCATATCCCTTGATTCCGTTAGCCCTAAGAAACATAGCCCTAAGAGCTAAATCTAACTCTTTCTTGAAAACATCCAGTGAATTGGCCTCCACTGCCTTCTGTGGCAGAGAATTCCACAGATTCACAACACTCTGTGTGAAAAAGATTTTCCTCACCTCCGTTCTAAATGGCTTACCTTATTCTTAAACTGTGACCCCTGGTTCTGGATTCCGGCAACATCGGGAACATATTTCCTGCATCTAGCCTGTCCAATCCCTTAAGAATTGTAATATAGAACATAGAACATAGAACATAGAAATTAGGTGCAGGAGTAGGCCATTCGGCCCTTCGAGCCTGCACCGCCATTCAATATGATCATGGCTGATCATCCAACTCAGTATCCCGTACCTGCCTTCTCTCCATACCCCCTGTTCCCCTTAGCCACAAGGGCCACATCTAACGCCCTCTTAAATATAGCCAATGAACTGGCCTCAACTTCCCTCTGTGGCAGAGAGTTTCAGAGACCCACCAACACATATATGTTTCTATAAGATCCCCTCTCATCCTTCTAAATACTAGCAGCTGGAGGAAACCCACGCAGCCGCTCACAGAGCGTGCACACTCCACACAAACAGCGCCCAAAGCCAGGATCGAACCCGGGTCTCCGGCGTTGTGAGGCAGCGGCTCTACCCGCTGCGCCACCGTGCCACTCTTACTTGGCTGAGTAAAAGCAGGTAATTTATACGGAGTAGAAATGTCAGGTATTGATGTGCCGGCTTGACATTTGCATTACTCTAATCAACAATGCCAAGCGATCATTTCAGTTATAATTAATATTAATTGCCTAATTTAGGAGCAATTTTTTTCATTAGCTAACTGTAATTCTTGGGGTTATTGAAGAGGAAAACTATTTTCATTTAAATGTCACAGATGTTGCAATCACTTCCACTTCTTCCTTTAATATCTTTTATTTATTTAACCTTTTACATTTCAAACATATGACCTTGCAATAACAGCCGATAATATTACATTTTACACCTTAAATGAGCACTGGAAAGAGATTCGGGAGAGCATAAA
This sequence comes from Raja brachyura, assembly GCA_963514005.1. The sequence goes on along the minus strand of OY740797.1, from coordinate 3,661,263 downwards.
ATTACAAAATGATGTTCTTCTGTGGTGTTCTTCTCGACCCAAAACGTCACCCATTTCTTCGCTCCATAGATGCTGCCTCACCCGCTGAGTTTCTCCCGCGTTTTTGTCTACCTTCTGCACAGAAAGGTGCATTGACTTTAAATCTGTGAGTACATTTTTAAAGAACTGTATTGAAGAAACACTGCTTGTATTTCTGTGCAGACTCTCGTATTCTCTGATATTTCTGAGGTGCTGTAGAGATAGTGAATTATCTTTAGAAGCAGAACCAGGTTCTTTCAGGCAAATGATTGTGTAATATGTGCATGGCTTGCTGTGACAGACGCAATGCTCTGAATGAATAATCAGTCGGCCTTTGTCAGTGCCAATTAAAGGTTCATCAGAACACTAGAAGGTCTTGGAGGGGAGGATGTCCGCTCCTCAAACTGCGGAGCATCCTGGACAATACAGCTCGCCCCCTCCATGACACACTGGTCAACCTGAGGAGCACCTTCAGCAACAGACTGGTTCCACCAAGATGCAGCACAGAACGCCACAGGAGATCCTCCTTCCCTGTGGCTATCAAACTGTGCAACCCCTCTCCCTTCTGTCGTGGGGTAGACTGACTCCCCCCCCCCCAATCTTTGCACATCTCCAATCCTTTCCACTTGTCACTTTAAGTTCATGTTTCATGTATCTTGTGTTTTATGACTGTTGGCAGATCAATTTCCCTCCTGGGATAAATAAAGTTGTATCGTATCGTATCGTAGTAAGACACTCCTTCTTTTCTCGGTTGATGGATGTTTTACACTTCTTCTACATATACAGGTTTCATCTTTAAACTAAAAGACATTTCTCTGACAATTTTGCACTCTCTCAGTATTCGATTGAACTATTGACTGGGATTACAAGAGTCAAGAAAGGGCACAGAGTGCTGGAGTAACTCAGCGGGTCAGGCAGCATCTGTGGAGAACATGGATAGGTGACGTTTCACAGAGTGCTGGAGTAACTCAGCGGGTCAGGCAGCATCTGTGGAGAACATGGATAGGTGACGTTTCACAGAGTGCTGGAGTAACTCAGCGGGTCAGGCAGCATCTGTGGAGAACATGGATAGGTGACGTTTCACAGAGTGCTGGAGTAACTCAGCGGGTCAGGCAGCATCTGTGGAGAACATGGATAGGTGACGTTTTGGGTGAAAGGGTGTTCTGTGAGAACCCTCTCTCACTGCACTCCCTCTGTGAACCTCCTCAAGAGAGCCAAGAGTGTTTAAATGTCCTGTACCAGCAACAAAACAATGGAATTCTTACTTGTGGAGATAGGCACAAAATACTGGAGTAACGCAGCAAGTCTGGAGAGAAGGAATGGGAGACATTTCTCGTTGAGACCCTTCTGCAGCTTAACACTCTTATTAGTTCAATAACACTCAAATAAATATATAATAATCAATAATACAATAAATAAATAACGGTAATATTAAGTAACCATTAGAGTGCAGAAACCAAAGTCCAAATTGCAACCAAATTCTTCTACTGACTCTTTGAAGTCCTTGACAGGTCAATTTGGGGGGAATATCTGGGATGGCATTCAGCACTTTGTGTCCATAAATGCAGAGGTCCCAGAAGTTCAATGTAAACAGCACCTCCAGATGATCCTAGATGTTGGGTTAGGGGTTAGGGGCATGTTGGTCGTTGGGAAGAAGTTGTTCTTGAGCCTGGCAGTCAACTTTTCAGACTCCTGTGATAGACACAAAATGCTGGAATGACTCAGTGGGTCAGGCAGCATCTCTGGAGAGTTGGAATGGGCGAGGCTTTGGATCGAGACCCTTCTCCAGACTGGTTAGGGATAAGGGAAATGAGAGATATAGACGATGATGTGGAGAGATAAAGAACAATGAATAAAAGTGACATTGACGTAGGCAGACGCCTGTACTTTCTTCCCGATGGCAGGAGTGAAATGAGAGTGTGGCCAGGGTGGTGTGGGTCCTTGATGATGCTGGCTGCCTTCTGACTGCTCTCTCAAGTGAATGTGAAGGTTCCTTTGGCATTATTTCAAAGAGTCAGAGAATTCTTGCAGTACCACGTCCGATATCTCTCCTCAGTCAACATCACAAAGAGAAATTAATTTGGCATCAATTGGAATTTTGTGGTGTGCAAACCTTCTGTGCCCTTTTGCATATTTCAAGGTGATTCACAGCTAGTGAAGCACATTTGATTCATTAATTAATGTTGGACATGTTGCAGTTAATATCCACATCTCAAAATCCAGCAAATGGCAAAATATTGATGCAGGTGCTGGTTTATATCAAAGATGGACACAATCTGCTGGAGCAACTCAGTGGGTCAGGCAGCTTCTCTCGAGCTAAAGAATCGTTTAGTTTAGTTTAATTTATTGTCACGTGTACTGAGGTGAAGTGAAAAGCTGTTGTTGCGTGCTAACCAGTGTGCAGAAAGACAACACATGATTACAATCAAGTCATTTACAGTGTTTAGATGCATCATGATAAGGGAATAATATTTAGTGCAAGGTAAAGCCAGCAAAGTCTGATCAAGGATAGCCCGAGGGTCACCAATGAGGTGGATAGCAGCTCAGTACTGCTCTCTGGTTGTGGGAGGATGGATCAATTGTCTGATAACAGCTGGGAAGAAACTGTCCCTGAATCTGGAGGCGTGCGTTTTTACACTTCTGTACCTTTTGCCTGATGGGAGAGGGGAGAAGAGGGAGTGGCCAGGATGCGGCTCATCCTTAATTATTGCTGCTGGCTTGTCGAGGCAGCGTGAGTATAAATGGAATCAATAGAAGGAGTAGGAGTAGGAGTCTGAAGAAGGGTCTCGAACCGAAACGTCGCCTATCTCCTTCGCTCCTTAGATGCTGCTGCACCCGCTGAGTTTCTCCAGCTTTTTGTGTACCCTCAATAGAAGGGAGGTTGGTTTGTGTGGTCGGGTCTGAAGAAGGGTTCCGACCCACAACGTCATGTATTCTTGTCCTCTAGAGATGCGGGCAGACCTGCTGAGTTACTCCAGCAGTTTGTGTCTGTCTTTAGCAAAATAGTGATGACAAGTTAAGGTGGATGTTCCTTCATGGTGTTGGTTGAGGGCCAGATGTTAGTTGTGGTATCGCAAGAGTGCCCATTTAATTGCGATTGTGAGGTGGTGTTGTATACATTGAGCTTCTGGGACCTCTACATCCATGGACACAAGGTGCCCAATGCCATCCCAAATATTCCCCCAATTTGAGCTGTCAAGGACTTCAAAGAGTCTGGAAGGTAATGTCAACGCCTACTTGAAAACATATAGAATTTTTACAAATTTATGAGTCAAGACTTTTGTCGTTTTGATATAAAGATGTTAAATTCAAAACTCACTTTCTGCTTGATGGATACAAGGCGCTTATTTTTTCTTTGACAAAATTGGGAAGAATCTGTCTGGTTCATTGTTAAAGCTGAACGGGGATTGTGCCAAAGACAGAAATGATTCATGTAATTTGCAGCAACAATGCGACTTCAATGATTTGGAAAGGGCAATGTGGAAATATTCTGTTTATAAAGAATGGAGAGTGTGTGGGATTAGGATATGAATCATATGCTTATTTACAGTAGAGTACAGGAACAGGCTCTTCAGCCCACATCATGCCAAACATGATGCCAGGTTCAACTTATCTCCTCCAAAGGACCTGTCCCACTTGGTGATTTTTTCGTGATGTGGCGGAGATGCGGCTTGACACAGCGGTGATGACGTACTGACGCGTGGTGTTTTTTCAAGCGTCGCAACATTTTTTTGTCGCCGCTGGACTTTGAAATGTTCAAAATCTTTTGGCGACACTGATATGATGCTGGCAGTCGCCGAAAAAAATCGCCAGGTGGGACAGACCCTTAACTGCACCTGATCCATTTCCCCCCATTCCCTACATATTCACATGCCTCGCTAAACACCGCTCTCGTATCTGCCGTTATCACCACCTCCAGTGCTTATCTGTGTAAAAAAATCTGCCCCACGCATCTTTAAACTTCGCCCCTTCTCAACTTAAAGCTATGCCCTCGAGTCCCTGTTCAGGATAGTTTATTGTCACACGTACCGAGGTACAGTGAAAAGCTTTGTATCTGATATTTTCACTCTGGGGAAAAAAAGTTCTAAAGGGCCTGTCCCACTCACGCAACTTTTTCAGAGACTGCCGGCACCCGTCATACGTCATTGCAGGTCACCGAAAATGTTCAACTTGTTGAAATTTCCAGCGGCGACCAGAACAAGGTACGACTCCTTGGGCGACTACTCATGACCATACAGGCTTCACCCCGCGACATGTCGCCAGGGTGTCGCCTGTATGGTTGTGAGTAATCTCAGTCATAGCGTCTTTCTGGTCGCCGCTGGATTTTCAACATGTTGAAAATTTTCGACAACCTATGATGGGTGTCGGCAGTCGCCGAAAAAGTTGCGTAAGTGGGACAGGCCCTTAACTGTCTAGAACTTCAAAGAGTCAGTAGGATAATGGCAAAGTCTCCAGGAAAATACATAGAAATATATTACTGTTAAAGGACGTTCTTTTAGGAAGGAGATGGGGAGGAATTTCTTTAGAGGGTGGTGAATCTGCGGAATTCTTTGCCGCAGAAGACTGTGGAGGCCACGACAGTGGATATTTTTAAGGCAGAGATAGATAGATTCTTGATTTGTACGGGTGTCAGGGGTTATGGGGAGAAGGCAGGAGAATGGGGTTAGGAGGGAGAGCTAGATCAGCCATGATAGAGTAGACTTGATGGGCCAAATGGCATAATTCTGCTCCTATCACTTATGATCTTCTGACTGATGGCCCTCTGAAATTCTCTTCATCAACAATTGGTGGATGTAATCTTTGTAGCTCCCTGTTGGATTGCAACCTTGTCGTGGTCGGGGAGCTTGTGTGTCTCAGTGACCCCTAGAGCTACGCCAGCGGGAGATTTGTCTCCTGTTAGGGTCTCCCATGCTGGACAGGTCAAAGGGTAGAGGCAAGACGAAGAGCGATCCGCCGGTCCTCCAGGTTGGAGGTTGAGCACAGGGCTAACAACCCTGTCTCGTAAAACAAATATGTTACAGAAACAGCAACTGAAGGAATCAACACTGCCGAGTAGAGGACCTTCGATGCTGCCCTACATGCCAGGAGGCATAATAGGCAGTAAGTAAGTAAATAGGTCTAAGGCTTCTTTTTAGTTAGACCAGTGAACAGAATACTGTATGCGGTATGTACCTTTGTTAGGTTCCTAAACATGGGCTCAAGAAATTGATATGTTATTTGTGTCCGCTTCATGACCCCGGAAAAGCCCCAAACGACCCCCAGGTTAAGAACCACTGAGTTAGACTGATGTCCGATCTTCAGTGAAGTCTTTGCTATTCAATGCCACTCTCCTAGAGCTGCAGAATGTTTTAAAGGTACAATGGCAAGGCATTAATGTGCAAAATCAGGCTTGACATTGAGCCAGTTTTTGTAGGATTGCACAAACCAGTACTAATATACCTTTCGTGTTTTTGTTGATATACGACTAATTTTCCCACGTCTTCTTATTCCACATCAGACGTCAGAAGAGAAAAATACTGCTATTGTCTATTTCCTGATTGGTCACAGAGTGCTGCATCGGCTACATGTATAGTGTACAGCAAACGTGGGCTTGGCTCTCCGCTGCCTCCCAGTGGCCACAGTTGTCAATGGCAGGGAGGAATCACTGCACACAATGAATGCTTGTGTGTATGAACAGCAGCTTTTACCAATTGTCAACAATTGTGCGTCGTGCACTACTTCTCCAGCTCAAAATCCCATGCCCACTTGTAACAGGCTGAGAGGTGAGACAGATTAAAATGAAAAACAAATTCTGAACAAAATTCTAACCATTACCTCCCCATGTTTAGAACATTGAACAGTACAGCAGTGCAGCGGTGGAGTTGCTGCCTCACAGCGTCGGAGACCCGGGTTCGATCCTGACTACGGGTACTGTCTGTACGGAGTTTGTACGTTCTCCCCGTGACCCGCGTGGGTTTTCTCCGGATGCTCCGGTTTCCTCCCACACTCCAAAGACGTGCAGGTTTGCAGGTTAATTGGCTTGGTATATTTGCAAATTATCCCTAGTGTGTGTAGGATAGTGTTAATGTGCAGGGATCGCTGGACATAGAAATATAAAAAATAGGTGCAGGAGTGGGCCATTCGGCCCTTTGAGCCAGCACCGCCATTCAATATGATCATGGCTGATTATCTAAAATCAGTACCACGTTCCTGCTTTTTCCTTGGACGGCATGGACACGGAAAGGGCCTGTTTCCATGCTATATCTCTGAACTAAACTAAGCTGAACAGTACCACACAAGAATAGGCTCCTTGGCCCACTACCTACTTCTCCTCTCAACGTCTGGTATACTAGAGTAGACAATCCAAGTTTGTTCCACCTCTCCCTGCAGCTCATCATCATCATCCTCATCATCATCATCCTCATCATCATCTTCATCATTGAAACCATCAACGGGCGCGGTGCCTTACAGTGCCGTGTACGACAGTGATCGCAACTTCTACTGAAGTGTGGATGGCCGTTGGCTCGCTAGGAGCTCGTCCGCCCTTTGACAGGTATTGTTTATGGTCCTGCTGGGGGTCCACAGCCTCCTCCTCACCTGGCAAACCAGGTGGGGGAGACGGTTTAGTTGCCGACTATCCGACCATGGAGCAGGAAGCATGGGGTTGCATGGTACCCGTGGCGGGGGGAACTCTCATCGACCTGACTTGACCTAATACCTCTAATCCAGGCATTCCTTCCTGTAATGGGGCAACCAGAATGGCTCACAATGCTCCATAGATGCTGCTGCACCCGCTGAGTTTCTCCAGCATTTTTGTCTACCTGTTCACAATGCTCCAAGTTTCACTGTGTCTTTGCCTGTCAGAATCACATGTTCCCACTTCCCACCCATAACATTCCACATTCACCATATTCGATGGTTGACCTTGGTTTCGGATAGAATGGGCCTTCATTTTTCATGCACCCTCGCGCACATTTTCTCTCTATTTCCAATTAGGATTAGAAATGTCACATAATCTCATGGATGATTAATTGCCAGGGCCATTCATTTAGGGAGATACAATTTGGAAGGGATTTATTTTGTTCAATTTCATTATCGGATAACAAATATTTACAAAAAAAAATACGACTCCTTCTGAGTTCCTCCAGCACTTTGTGCTTGGCTCAAGATTCTAGCATCTGCAGTTTCTTGTCACAGAGTCACACAGGGAAACTGGCCCTTCGGCCCAACTTGGCCATGCCGACTAAGCTGCCCCATCTATGCTAGTCCCACCTGCCCGCTTTTGTCCAATATCCCTCTAAAGCTTTCCTGTACATGTACCTGGAATGTTTTAAATGTTGTTCCAGCACCTGTTTATCAGGAGTACCATAAATGAACAGTGTTCATTATTGCCATTTGCTTAATTGATATCATTATAGCTTTGACTTGAAGATGTTCAAGCCTTCCAACAGAATTAACCTCTTCAAACTTTATGTCATTAAAGGTGAAACCCTGCTATTTCAATGCCTTTGACAAACAGGAAGTGTACAGGATATTAGAACAAGAAAGACACTTTAAAGGATGCAAGCCACAAGAATTTACAAAATGATCGAAAGGTTTTAGCACTTTCATTCCAATTGTTACTGATATATTTTTCGCTACTTCACATTTCTTTGTGATACATCCCATCCTATTTCATTATTCCACTTTTACAATTTCAAATCCCATTTACTTTTATACTGAAATGTATTTGTGTGGTCCTATATATTGTATTTCCGCCAGCTCTTTCTCATCTACTCTACGCACTAGGGGACAACTTACAGGGTGCCAATTAACTTACAAAGCCGCACGTCTTTAGGATGTGGGAGGAAACTGGAGCACCCGGAGGAAACCCCCACACTGTCAAGGGGAGATCGTGCAAACTCAACACAGACAGCGTCCGAGTTCAGAACTTAGACCTTGTATAATCAGTCTGAAGAAGGGTCCCGACCTGAAACCTCTCATGTCTGTGTTCTCCAGCATTTGTGACAATTCTCAATATAAATCTTTCCCCAGTGAAGCACATGGAATTTCTCCTGTAATTTCAAATCTTTTGACTTGTAGTAAATGGCAACAAGTGCAAGGGGTTAATGAGCAAAATTGAGTTAGTGCAACAGAATGCATCCAGCAATATTAGAACAACTCTTCTCAGAGTGCACATTCAAACTTCAACTCACAACCCTCGGCAAAAGTATCAATATATAAATAAAAAGTAATGGATTTATATGGTTCCTCTCACCACCTCATGGCATTACAAAATTCTTCACATCCAATGAAGCATAATTAATGGTACAAAGATGACTCGATGGCTTTGAATTGTAACTTCCATTACACCAGAATTCCAAATGGATTTTTTTTCTGAAGTTCAAATAGCTTCTTCTACCCTCTATCTAATAAGGAGAAGCTGGATCTCGGCTGATCAGTAGGGCCTGCATCGCTTCGAAAAATACCTTCGATTTTTCCAGCATCTGCAGTTCTTTCTTAAAGATGAGGAAGTGGGATTACTTAGAAATTAACTTGAAAAATAACTTAGAATGAGTGTGAATGGGAGGTCGATGGTCGATGTGTACCCAGTGGGCTGATGAGCCTGTTTTATTCTGTATTTCGAAACAAAACAAAACTAAACTAAACCAAACTAACCCTAGCTATCGTCCCACCCTTGCTAATTTCACCAGTCAGTTTCCAAACCAGATCCTTTCAGCAGAATTCAATAAGCCACTGGCCCTATATCTATTTCATCATAACCGTCCATTAATAATGGCTCCTATTTGTAGCGATGTTACAAAACTTACCTTCAGAGGCGCTGCAGTTCTGCCACTGGCCGTGTGCGCGGCTTTGGCACCTTGGAGGGGGGGGGAGTGGTGGGATTAAAATGCCATTTTCTCCTGCTTGTTGGAGGCGGACTTCCTCGGGCTGCTAAGCTGCTGAAGAATAATCGACCAGACTTCCGTTCTAGATATGGTTTTTTTTTTAAATCGCTGGACAATTTAATTGCTGGATTAAAATAAAAAGCTACTTCTAACGACGTTAACGCCTACAATGTGACGGATCAAGTACAGGACAAAACACGGGGTAAGTCGTCTATTTTACATATAAACTTGCTTCTTGGGATGTCTTTAATCAAATTTTACGTTGCGAAAATGAGATTTGAGCACCATACGATCCGGCAGTGTTTTTCCTGCCGATATGGGGTTCAAATTCACCGCAACCGCAACGTTCCAATCGATCGCGTTCCACACACTCGCGAGATGATTTTAATGCCCATTAATTTACAGGTATTAAACATTAAATTCCTTCCATTTGGCCTATAAATTCATGACAATGAGATTTAAAAGTCAAGTTATATTGTGAATTCTTGTGTGAATGTTATTTGGACACTTAGGCTTTAAAAATGTTAACCTTTTCTTAAGAAATGGATAGATGTTTAGATCTAGTAATTGAATGTTGTAATTAGCTACAATTAGGTAACTAACTAATTATATACTTGAATTTCAGGTCATTCAAGTAAGATTGTTTCATATTTGTTTCAGAATGCTTCAATCTATAATAACTGGAAATGTCATTCAGTTCTCTTAATTTTTAAGAAAGTTATGGGCTTTTGACTGTCCTCGATCACAGCTTTTGAGTTAAGTCAATGGAAAGGCAAAGGGGAACAAGATGCTAATTTCCGAGTATGAAAATGGCCATAACTTTTTAAATACTGAAGATATGAAAGTGAATTAGGTGTCAAATTAAACTTCTTTTTATGCTTTATCTGATGGGGTAAATTGCAGACTTGATTTTTAAAATCTCAAAATGTTGTAACATTGCTACTATTTGGTTTTGGACAGCAACTTATAAAGTTTAGAGGTTTAGGTTTATTATTATAGGTGTACTGAGGTGTACTGAGGTGCTTTGTTTTGCTTGCAATGTTTTTCACACAAAGGGTGGTGGGTGTATGGAACGAGCTGCCAGAGGAGGTAGTTGAGGCTGGGACTATCCCAACATTCAAGAAGCAGACCGATACATGGATATACATGTTTGGAGGGATATGGATCAAATGCTGGCAAGTGAGACTAGTGTAGCTGGGACATGTTGGCCAGTGTTGGGCATGTTGGGCCGAAGGGCCTGTTTCTACACTGTATCACTCCATGACTCTATGCTGTCCAAACTGATCAGATAATACTGTACATAAATATAATCGATTCAAACTCAAGTACAATTGGTAGCGATTCTCATTTTCCTGCCTTTGCCCCATATCCCTCAAGCTCCAATAAATTATTTCCCCTCTTACCTTAAACCTCCGTCCCCTGTTCCTCATTCCCCAACGCTGGGTACAAGAACTCTGTGCATTCACCCCATCTATTCTGAGACTTTTATGCACTTCTATAAGATCACCTCAGCCTTCTGCGCTCCAAGGCATAAAGTCCGAGCGTGCCCAACATCTCGCTACAGTCAATTTGTATGGAGTATCTGATTGTATAAACAAATATATACATATGTAGATATACAGTTCGTATAGCTGATTTATGTGGAATAAAGTGTACATATATATATATAATAGTCCTTGTGGCTGATGCATGTATGATATTTGACAGTATATCACTCGTGGATAAAAACAGTTGCTCTACTCAACAGCCAAAATTTTGTAGCCTCCCTTTGATCTGGTATTTTGTTGGTCCACATGATTGATCAATGGTGTTTTATCATTAATGTTTTATTATTATTAATGTTTAGTGTTTTCTGAGTCATTCGTAACTGTGACTGTATGTCATGTTACTTGTGGGCGGAGCACCAAAGCAAATTCCTTGTATGTGAATACTTGGCCAATAAACTTACTTACTTACTTACATGTGCATACACACATAACACTGTATATAGCTGTTGTGTGTTGCATATGAGTGCATAAATGTACACACATAGACAGTATATATATTCTTAGTAGGCCCCCCTCGGTCATGACTGACCATGGGTGATGTATCCTGGTCGGATGCAAGCCTGGGCGATGTCATATGGAGGACAGGCTGTAGCCCATGCAGCCCCTCTCCATGTCGCTGATCGATCCAAAGGAACAGCAGGACCATTATAGTTTGGCACCAGCGCCGTCGCAGGAGCTGCCAGAGCGAGGTTGTAGACAACGACAAACTGCCTTAGGGGCTCCGACTTTCTTGAGATTTACTCCTGGAGCCTTTTCCATGACTGGATATGGCCACAAGGCAGTGGAGGTTTTAAATCAGAATTATCCCTCTCCTAGATGGACTGCCTCCCCAGGCTGACGAGCCCCATCTGCCAGAGATTCATGGGGGCGGGAGTGTCTACCTTCCCATGCAGGTCTATAGCACCTGCCCACTGCCCAAAGTGTATATGTGTATATATATATATATATATATATACACAGACATATATATACTCCATTTGCCTATTAGTACACACACACACATACATATATACTCACACATTTACCTGTACAAGTACAATCATACACATATCATTTGTCTGTATAATATATATTTCGCCCATTCCTCGCGGCCTACCAACAGTCTGGAGCGGGGTTTCCTGCCGGGACCAGACAGTACCTCAGCTTCGGCGGCGGCACAGCGTTGAGGCACCATCGTGGAGCGGGCAATGCCTTACCCGGGTCGCCGTGCGGTGAAGCTCCGGAGTGCTGTGACCGCCGACTCCAACATCGTGGAGCTGCGGTCTGTGGAGCTTCCAGCCGCGGGCGGGCGGCGCTGAGCTTCAAACGCCGCGGAGTCTGGGATATCACGCCGAGGTCACCAGTGACGGAGGTCCGACCAGCGCGGCCCACGGACTTCTGGAGTCGCAGTCTCCGGGGAAGAAGCGGCCGCTCCAGACACTCCGAGCCACTGAGAGTGTTCACCCGATGCCAGAGCTTCACCATCCGGCGAGAGGGCCTGAAGCATCGGGCTGCCGTAGCAGCAGCTGCAGAGACCTCAATAGGCCCGACTATGGGTGAACAGGGGATGGGACTGGACTTTTGATGCTTCCCCCACAGTGGGAACCATTGTGGGGGGATGTTTTTATGTTTATTGTTAAATTCTTTATCATTGTTATCTATAAATTGTTATCTTTATTTGTGTGCTGCAATGGCAAGTCAAATTTCACTACACCAATTGGTGTACGTGATAATAAATGTCCTTTGTATTCCATCTGTCCGTCAAACGCACACACATATACATCATAATTTTGCCTGTATAAGCATATACGCGCCATGAACCTGTCGAACTATACCCACAATATATAATTATATACATATAAAAATGAGCCTGTCTATATATCAATATACCTATATATATATATATATATATATATATATATATATATATATATATACATATACACACCTACACACACACACACACACACACCCATGATCCTGTCAAACTCTATGTTTACATAGAAACATAGAAAATAGGTGCAGGAGGAGGCTATTTGGCTTTTCAAGCCAGCACTGCCATTCATTGTGATCATAGCTGATCATCCACAATCAGTAACATATGAGAATCCGCTATTGTCCCCATATCCCTTGATTCCACTAGCCCCAGAGCTCTATCTAACTCTATTTTAAATTCATCCAGTGAATTGGCCTCCACTGTCTTCTGTGGCAGAATTCCACAAAATCACAACTCTCTGGATGAAACAGTTTTTTTCCAATTTCCAATGGCTTGATGTGAAAAGGCACTACTGCAAATGGTGGCTTGGGTGCTTTGGCTTGAAGTGAAAAGGCACCACTGCAAATGGTGGTTTGGGTGCTATACGTTGAAGTTAAAAGGCACCACTGCAAATGGTGGCTTGGGTGCTTTGGCTTGAAGTGAAAAGGCACCACTGCAAATGGTGGCTTGGGTGCTTTGGCTAACTTCCTGTTTGCACTGTATATTGATTTTAGATAAATCGCTACCACTTACGGCTGTGAGTTTTGGCCATCTTACTCAGTCCCCCTCCGCTCAGCAGGTGCAGAGGATTCTTCCCATCAATGAAAAATAAAGGTGTGATTAGTGTTTAAAAAATGTTGAGAATCGCTCTTTTGTCAATCATGCCATGAAGGCCACACCTTTTCCGGTGGGAGGGGGAGGGGTAATAAAAGTGTGGGTGTGGCTCAGTCGCTGCATGATGGGGGAGGGAGAGGTCATGAGTCTGTCTGAGCTGTAAATCAACTGAAAACACTGAATGTCTACTGAACTGTGAGTTTGGTGTTTTGTGTGGTTTTATGGTGGTTTCACCCTGTTTGAAATGGTATGAAACTGCATTTGAATGTGGTGGCCTTGCACCCTGCATGAAATGGTATGAAACTGCATTTGAATGTGGTGGCGTTGCACCCTGTATGAAATGGTATGAAGCTGCATTTGAATTTGGTGGCCTTGCACCCTGCTTGAAATGGTATGAAACTGCACTTGAATTTGGTTGCCTCGCCCCCTGCTTGAAATGGTATGAAACTGCACTTGAATTTGGTTGCCTCGCCCCCTGCTTGAAGTGGTTGGAAACTGCACTTGATTTCGGTAGCCTTGCACCCTGCTGAAAGTGGTATGAAACTGCACTTGATTTTGGTGGCCTTGCACCCTGCTTGAAGTGGTAAGAAACTGCACTTGAATTTGGTGGCCTTGCACCCTGCTTGAAATGGAATTTCAAGGAATAGCCATGAGTCAACTGCCAGCCCACCAGCTGTGAGTTAGCTGCCAGCACATCACGCTTGAGGGACTGAGCTGCCACCACAAGAACCCATACCAGCGCTCCCCCACTGGCCACCAATATTGGCATTGATGGAGAGGTGGAATATTGCGTTGGGGGACCAGCCCTCCCGTGTGAATGTGGGATCCAACGGGTTCCACTTAGTCTAGTATAGATATATACATACCTCATGAGCCTATCTATCTATATTTATACACCGCGTAAGCCTAACTATACATATACACACACACACTCACACACATATATATGTATATACACCCCATGAGCCTATCTTTATCTGAATACACAATGAACCTATCTAACTATATACACACACACACACACACACACACACACACACATATTTATCCACACACAAATATATATACACACGTACATATACACTCTCACAAATATATACACATATATATATGCACACATATATACACATATGCACATATACACATGTGTACATATATACACACATATATAATATATGTACACACATATACACAATATGTATGTCCATATATATATACAGTATGTATACATATACACACATATATAGCGTGTATACATATACACACACACATATATATAGTGTGTATACACACATATATATACACACATACATATATACACACACATATATATATACACACATACATATATACACACATATATATATATACACACACATATATATACACACATATATATATATACACACATACATATATACACACACATATATACACACATACATATATACACACACATATATACACACATACATATACACACATATATATATACACACACATATATATACACATACATATATATACATACATATATCCACACATACATATATACACACACATATATACACACATACATATATACACACATATATATACACACACACATATATATACACATACATATATACACACATACATATACACACACATATATATACACACACACATATATACACACATACATATATACACACACACATATATATACACATACATATATACACATACACATATATATACACATACATATATACACATACACATATATATACACATACATATATACACATACACATATATATACACATACATATATACACACACACATATATATACACATACATATATACACACATACATATACACACACATATATATACACACACACATATATACACACATACATATATACACACATACATATACACACACATATATATACACACACACATATATACACACATACATATATACACACATACATATACACACACATATATATACACACACACATATATACATACACACATATATATACACACACACATATATACACACACACATATATACACACACACATATATACACACATACATATATACACACATACATATACACACACATATATATACACACACACATATATACACACACATATATACACATACACAATATACATCATAATCTTTGATATACATGCCCACTCCATGCCCCTCCCATGACCAGCCCGAGGCCCCGCCCTGCGGGTGACGCGCTGCACGGCGAGTGTGACGCCACGTCCGGTCCCTCCCCCCCGCCCGCCGGCGCCGCTCGAGCAGCTTCCTCCCAGCACGATGGCGTCCGTGGCCGACACCAAGCTCTACGACATCCTGGGCGTCCCCGCCGCCGCCACCGACAACGAGCTCAAGAAGGTGGGTGGGTGGGCCCGCGTCGCCGTGTGTGTGTGTGTGTGGGTGGATGGGGGCCGTGAGGGGAATCAAAGCCGGCGCCCCGGGCCCGGCAGCCGGGGGGGGGGGGGGGGGGGAGAAGCCTGACCGGCTAGGCCGCGGCTGCGGATGCGGCCCCGTCACCCCGTCACCCGGCGGCGGCGCCGGCGGCGGCGGCGGGGAGAGAGGGGAGAGAGGGCGGGGGGACAGGGAGAGATGGGAGAG
The DNA here is from genome assembly GCA_963514005.1 of Raja brachyura. Next base: position 3,645,608 of record OY740797.1, on the reverse strand, counting down.
GCCGCTCTCCCCCCGCAGCGCAGTGAGGATCGGCGGCGGCGCCGCTCAACCCGACACCGCGGCACCATTTTGTCGGCTGTCACCGCACGTCCCCCCCCCCCCCCCGCTCCATCGAGGGGAGACTGTGCCCCCCTCCCCCTCCTCCCTCCCCCTCCCCCTCCTCCCTCCCCCTCCCCCTCCCCCTCCCCACCCTGAGCGCCCAATGGTTCCCTCACCCGCACCAAACCTATCCCGATCCTTTCTTCTTCCCCCTCTCTCACACACACACACACACACAGCGGTGACTGTGCTTCCCCCCCCACCACCACCCCATTGAGGAGTGAGTGTCCTCCCCTCGGCCCCATCTTCTCCTCGCCATCGAGGGGCCACTGTGCCCCCCCCCCCCCAACTCCTCCCCACCACCCTCAATGTTTCTTCTCCTAACCCAACCCTTTGGGTTTTGACCGTGCCCCCCCTGAGCAGCCACTATGCACCCTCTTCCTCTATTGAGCGGCCATTGTGACCCCCCCCCCTCAACCCCAACCCTATTAAGCGGTGACTGTCCCCACTTCTCCTTCCACCAAGGGGCCAATGTTCTCTTCCCCTCTCTTACCACCCCCCCTCCCCCACCATCAAGGGGCTACTGTGCCCACCCTGAGGGGTAACCATGTCCCCTCCTCCTGTTCACTGACAGGATGAGGGTGACTCTACGGAGGCCAGCATTGATTAGCTTTCCCTAATGCCTTGAGAAGGTGCTGAGCTTGGTCCCCTTGGTGATGGGGATTCCACTGTTATTGGGTATAGAGATGAAAGATTTTGATGGATCTTTATCTGTGTGTAAAGCATTCCCATTGTCAACATCTTTGTGTTCATCACTAGCCTGATTTAGAAGCATACTGTCATTCATCTGACATTGGGTCAATATAGTGAAGTAGTGGGAGGACCTTAGCCATAGAACCTTCCGTTCTTCAAGGAGACTGCTGGTCTCTTTCTCTGTGCAAATAGGAATGTGTAACAAATTCTGGCTTTGCCAATGATGCACGCAACTGTGAATAGCACTACTCCTAAATATGTTTGGGGTTAGATTGTTTAGAAATAATGACTGATGTTTCATTTACTAAATTAATTTTTGAAAAAGCAAACAGGAACACAGCAGGTCAGGCAGCATCTGTGGAGGGAAATAGACAGATGATGATGTGGGTTGGGACCCTTCAGGACTTGGCATGCTAGGGGGAAATGGTCTAGCAATGAAACACCGTTTAACCAGACCTGAAATTACGTTTATCCATTCCCCTTCACAGATGCGCTTTGTTCTTCTGAGTTCCTCCAGCAGTATTTTGCTCAAGATTCCATCATCAACAATTTTTTGTGTCTCGAAATTATTTTTCCACTTCCGTTTATAATGATGCTTTAAGTTTCAGGCCAAGAGGAAACCATTGATAACTGATACCTCTGAATATATTAAATGATGATACTTTAAAAAAAAAAGTGAAGAACAATTTAATGATTTCTGTGGAGAATTTATTGCTCCTGGAAATCTGAATGTTTTATTTGGGGGTCATTCACTGCTTCCCTGTGATTATCTCCATCATATAGCATCTTCTGCCACCAAGACTTCTCTTCTACAATCTTCCTGTCTGTTTGGCACTGGTCACACTATTTTAGGAATCTCTTGAGTGAGATTCTATTCTCAATGTACTCTAAACCCCAGCTAATCCAAAACGACTGCACAAGTCTTTCTGCCCCATAAGTCTCAACAATGGTTGCACACCATTTGCAATTTAAATTTCCTTATGTGAGAGTTGCCTAGGAGTAAACTATATTCCAACATCGTTTCCCTTTTTTCTCCTAGCTTCAGTACTTCATCCATTCTTTATTATTCTGCCCAAATGCCTCTGAATGCCTTTGGTAGCTACATGATTTTAGCTATTGAAATCTGTACCTTTCAGTTTCTCCATCCCTTTAAAAATAAAAAAATCGCCTTGAACATGACTCGTTAATATCTCATTAACTAATCCATTGTGCATCATTCTCCACTAGTACAGGAAGCAGGATTTGTGATTGGGTCAGAGAGTTCAGGATCAGCCATGAATGCTCGAGTGGACGATGGAATACTCATTTTCTCACACCCCCTTGGTTCTAAGAGTCATCTTACTGCCCCTCGCCTCTGCCTCCACATATGTTGGGACCTAAGAATAACTGATTCTGTTGTCTTGTCTACACAATGCCAATTGGCCCCCATAAATTAAATGTAAAGAACCCGAACCAGAATCAGAATCGCACTTTATTCGCCAAGAATGTTTTGCAATATACGAGGAAATTAATTAGAGATATGCTGAGATTGCTATAATATTTAAATAAACCTAGATGCTTGGCTGAATGAATGGTACAGACAAAGGTACTTGGTTGATAAAAAAGGAATAGTTTAACTATTGATAGATTGAATACATTAACTGATTTGGCAAATTGGGATGTATTTATTTTGGTAGAATAAAAACATAAGATGTGGAGGACAAGATGCAAAAATATAAATCCTTCAAAGTACAGCTTTAGTTTCAAATTGGGGCAGTCTTGCCCGAAGGCAAACCACTGCAGATGAAGGAGATGTGACATCAGCAGAAAATGCTAGAAATACATGCACGTCAGGCTTTGTCGGGAGAGAGAAACAATGTTTTAAGTAGATCCTAATGTCCTTTCAGTAGAACTCAGAAATATTGGGTGATAAGTTCCAGACAATACTGAGAGTGTGGTCAATCATAGGATTGCATGCCAGTGGAAAAAATATGAAAAAAAGACTACTGACTACTACAGTTATTACAAATCAGATTGAATATACACTTATGATTGTGGCAACTCAATTTAAAGTCCCAGTGTATTGAAAAGCCACATTGAATGCCACCTGCCTGCAAAGAAGGTGTGTGTAATTACATCAGCACCTTTTTTACAGGCGCTCAAGATGCCATACAGTAATACAAACCCCTCTTTTGAATTCCTTCCTGCAGAATCACGTTTAGTCCAGACAAATGAAATCATGAAACACAAGTCTTCCCAGTCAACAGCAAATGTACCGATTGTTACACAATATACATTTCAAGGCCTACCATTGTGAGCCAATAACAATAATATACTCTGAGTTTTAATGATGGCAGTTTGGAGCAATTTATAATTCTGAATGCATTTTCATTCTAAGTTGATGGAATAGAGATTTACTACACAGAAACTGTACAGAAAACCCACTCTATGGGTGATTTTACTGAATCTATCTTTACTTATTCTATTTACCAGCACATGGTCTGTAGCTTTATGCGGTGGTGATTCAAATTCAGATTAGTTTGTTGTCATAGATACCAGAGTTCAGGAAACTCCTTGTTCGAATGAAGCTTGTAGAGTAAACAGTACACAGGGTAGTGATAGGTAAACGATAAATACAATGTCATATGCAAAAGAGCAGAATACTGTAAAGATTGTAGTATAATCTGAAGTACTGCAGGGGGAAAAAAAGCACAAATAACAGTGTAACTGGAAGAGGCAGTATTAAGAGCTGGAGTATGTAGCAGCACCTTGGAAGGGGTGTGAAAGGTAATTGGATATGGTGTTAGTGGGGAAGACGTTGTTCTTAAGTCTAGATGTCCGGGCTTTCAAGCTCCTGTCTTCTCGCAAAAGCTAAAAGAGAGTAAAAGAAATGGCCAGGGTTGCAGACATCTTCGATGGTACCTCCCGGCTTACTGATGCAACCCACTGTGGAGATGGACTGGATAGAAGGAAGTGACGCGCCTGTGCTGTGTTCACTGTACTCCAGAAACTCCAGTGGTCAAGAGCAGAGCAGTTGCCATGCCAGACTGACATGCATCCTGTGACATAACCAATCTTCTCAGACCCTAAGTGAATATGGTGATGCACTTTCTTTGTCACTCATCAGTGTGAAGCGACCAGGTTGGGGTTGATGATGTTATGGATACTGAGGAAGCTGAAGCTGTCAATCATCTCTCCAGCAACTCTTTGATGAGGATGGTGTGTGTCCCCTTTTCCCTCTCCCTTCTACCCCCCCCCCCCCCCCCCTTCCTTGGGTTAACACCCAACTGTTTGGGGTTGCTGATGTTAAGGACAAAGTTGTTCAACAGTTCATCTTTCACTTCTGATATTCCGGCTTCCAAAAACCCTCTTTCTCAGATCATCTCCAAAACCTTTTGCCTCCTTACCTGAATGAATGAATACGTTTATTGGCCATTTATTCACATGCAAGGAATTTGCCTTGGTGCTCCGCCCGTAAGTGTCAACATGACATACAGTGACAGTTAGGAATGACACATTAAACATTGATAATAAAACATTATTGATTAAACATGTGAATTACATAAAATACTAGAGCAAAAGGAGGCTACAGATTTTTGATTAATGAGTAGAGCGACTGCTCATGGAAAAAAGCTGTTTTTATGTCTGGCTGTGGCAGCTTTGACAGTCCGGAGTCGCTTTCCTGAGCGAAGTGATTCACAGATTTTGTGGCCAGGGTGAGAGGGGTCAGAGATGATCTTGCCCACTCGCTTCCTGGCCCTTGTAGTGTACAATTCGTCAATGGGGGGAAGGTTGCAGCCAATAATCTTCTTAGCTGATCGGACGATTCGCTGCAGCCTCCGGATGTCGTGCTTGTTGGCTGAGCCAAACCAGACCATGATGGAGAAGGTGAGGACAGACTCTACGATGGCCGTGTAGAATGGGACCATCATTGCCTGTGGCAGATTGTGCTTCCTCAGCTGCCGCAGGAAGTACATCCTCTATTGTGCCTTGTTGACTGTGGAGTCGATGGTGCCCCCCCCCCCCCCCCCCCCCCCCCATTTAAGGTCTTTGGAGATGATGGTTTCCAGGAACTTAAAAGACTCCACAGCTGTTTTTGATGGTGAGTGAGGGGGGTGGGGAGGGGGAGCTCTCCTAAAGTCTACAATCAATTCCACTGTCTTAAGAGCATTGAGCTCCAGGTTGTTGCGATGGCACCAGGACGCCTAGCCCTATAGTTGTTAGTTCTTCCAATGTGTTTCACTGTAGACATACGTATGTGAGGGTGGGGGGGGGGGGGCGGGAAGAAGAAAGGAAGAGGTCGAGACAGTGGGCTGATGGAGAGCTGAGAAGGGGAGAAGAAAGCAAGTGAAATATGAGGTGCTGCTCCTCCAATTTACAGTGGTCCTCACTCTGGCCATGGAGGAGGCCCAGGGCAGAAAGTTCGGAATGGGAGGGAGAGTTGAAGTGCTGAGTCACCGGGAGATCAGGTAGGTTAATGCGAACCGAGCGGAGGTGTTGGGCGAAGCGATCGCCAAGCCTATGCTTGGTCTCACTGATGTAGAGCAGCTGACATCTAGAGCAGTGGATGCAATAGATGAGGTTGGAGGAGGTGCAGGTGAACCTCTGCCGCACCTGAAAAGACTGCTTGGGTCCTTGAATGGAGTCAAGGGGGAGGTAAAGTGACCCGTGTAGCATTTCCTGCGGTTGCAAGGGAAAGTGCCAGGAGATGTGGTTTGGGTGGGAAGGGACGAATTGACCGGGGAGTTACGGAGGGAGCGGCCTCTGCGGAAAGCAGACAAGGGAGGAGATGGGAAGATGTGGCCAGTGGTGGGATCCCATTGGAGGTGGTGAAAAAATGTCGGAGGATTATTTGATGTATGTGACGGCTGCTGGGGTGGAAGGTGAGGACAAGGGGGACTCTGTCCTTGTTACGAGTGGGGGGGATGGAGAGTGAGAGCAGAGTTACGAGGTATAGAAGAGACCCTGGTGAGAGCCTCATTTGTAGTAGAAGGGGGAACCCCCGTTCCCTGAAGAATGAGGACATCTCCAATGCCCTGGTGTGGAACACCTCATCCTGGATGCAGATGCGGCGTAGACAGGGGTATTGGGAATCTGAAGAGGGGTCTCGACCTGAAACGTTGCCTATTTCCTTAGTTGCTGCCTCACCCGCTGAGTTTCTCCTGCATTTTTATCTACCTTCGATTTTCCAGCATCTGCAGTTCCTTCTGAAACACTTCTTCAGACTGATTTTGGGAGGGGCGAGAAAAAGAAAGGAAGAGGCGGAGACAGTAGGCTTGTGGGCTGGCTGGGGAGGGGGAACGTTGCCTATTCCTTCTCTCCATAGATGCTGCCTCACGCTGAGTTCCTCCAGCATTTTTGTCTATCTGCCTCCTTTATGATGACATTCATGTGTTGAGCCCAGGACAGATCATCTAAGTGGTTAACACCGTGGAATAGGAACCTTTACTGTATTTCTGAAACAAAGACCCAGCACATATCCCTGTGCTGCATCACTGGTCACACGTTTCCAATCACTAAAATAACTCCCTTCTGTAACCGAGTTAATTTTGGATCTAATTTGCCAACGTCTTGGATCCCAATTGCTTGGCTCTAACCCGTTGGACCAGTTTCATGCATGAGATCTCGTCAATTGTTAACCATATAACAATTACAGCACGGAAACAGGCCATCTCGGCCCTTCAAGTCCGTGCCGAACAACTTTTTTCCCTTAGTCCCACCTGCCTGCACTCATACCATAACCCTCCATACCCTTCTCATCCATATGCCTATCCAATTTATTTTTAAATGATACCAACGAACCTGCCGCCACCACTTCCACTGGAAGCTCATTCCACACCGCTACCACTCTCTGAGTAAAGAGGTTCCCCCTCATGTTACCCCTAAACTTCTGTCCCTTAATTCTAGTCATGTCCTCTTGTTTGAGAGGAATTGTTGCTGAAGTTCATTTACTTTACCTCTTCAAAAAAAGTCAGTCACATTATTAGACTGGACCCCCCCTTCCAACAAAATCACCTTTGATTAATCCCTGCATTTCCAACTACACATTGATGGTGTCCCTCAGATTTTTTTTCCCCCCAATTACTTCCTCCTCACAAGCCTGTGATTACCTGGCTGTTGTCTGCAGCCTTCCTGAATAAGTCAAGTTCAAGTTACATTTATTGTCACATGCACCAATTGGTACAGTGCGATTTGAGTTTACCATACAGCCATACAAATAAAAATAACACAATACACGAGAGTTTAACATCAACATTTCCCTCAACGTTTCCCACTGTGAGGGAAGGCAATAAAGTTCAGTCGTCTTCCTCTTTGTTCACCCATGGTCGGGCCCTTTGAGCCTTCCGCAATCGCCGCTACGGCGGCCTGATGTTCAGGCCCTCTCACGGGATGATTGGAACTCCGACTTTGGAACGGAAGAACGCTAATAAATGCTAATAATGGAATAAAAGGATTGCACTGGCTTGCCTTTAGTCATCTGGCAACTTGTCCTGGGACAAGCAAAGAGGTGACATTTCACACTGATATCTTCATCCGCAACCACCTGTGCACAGCTGGTAGGGTACCTCTTTCTGGAGATTTATATCACAGCTCAGGCAGTAAATTGAGTTAACTTACTCATTTGGTCGTTCAGGGAAAATTTGGTACTGTTCATCACGGAACTGGAATAGTAGGAGGGATTTTCCAGTTATTGTCACAGTCAGCCAATCACAATTAGAAAATCAGTTTTATCTTCCCCATTTAAGCATTTGTTTTTACTTCCCTTCAAAGAATGAATAACTCCTTCAACATAATGACGTCCGCAGACCAGCTTCTATTTTTTTTTGCTCCTGTCACTGGGCCACTTCTGCCCATTCTTGGTCAATATCACCCTGTCACAATCTACAGGGCATCTACTCCATCACTGCCTCCCTTCCAGCCAATCCCCAAGCTCTGCCAGCTGCTTTGTGATGCAATTCACAGGAAGTAGAAATGGAGACTTGAACTTGGCCATTCTGTTGATTTTAGCCATAGGATTTCTATTATCTATGTCATACTCTCATCCTTCCGGGGGGTGCTGCCATGTACTCTTGCTCTTAGCATTGCCTGGTTAGGTCATTATCAACTGGATTTTTATACTATTTAACAGTCTCTACAATCTGCACCATTTTCCAGTTTTGCATTTGTTGTGGTATTTATAGTTCTACTTATTGTGTTTATTTTGTCCTCTGAGTTTCATGCAGAAAAGTTTAATTGCATCGTGGTATAAATGGGAAAAATTAATCTGAATTAGGACTATCTGGCACATTCCTTGGGTGTCTTATTTGTAAATTGGATTTTTCCACTGCCGTAATTTTGTCAAACATATTCAAATACATTCAGCATAAAGAGTAAATAAATGTTTGCAATTGTTATTTAACAAATAATTTAATGGAAAAAATATACAGGCTAAATCAAATGTTTCAGCAATTCATTTGTTCCTTAATTCATTTTTCTTAAGGCATACCGCAAGTTGGCTAAGGAATACCATCCAGACAAAAACCCAAATGCTGGTGACAAGGTAATTTTTTTTTAAATTAAAACATTGCTGTGATTTAAGAAGCAAAATGGAAAGAATGAGCTCCTGACATTTTAGTGGGGGTAAGGAATTGCCCTGAGCTGGCATAAACTCAATAGGCCAAATGGCAGTGGCTTGGGTGGCAAGGAAATGTTTAAAATATAAATTAATTGCTTGCACAGTTATCTTGCTTTCCAAAATGCCTTCAGTGATAGATGTGTTTGTTTGCCTTTCTAAATGATGCCCTGAATGCAAAATAGTATTGATCCATGTGCCTGAGACCATGCAGCTTGATATACTTGGCCCATCCAAATAAAATCTTGTTCATAATGTCTTCCTCTCGTGGATGTGTAACTCCATCCAGGGCAGCTTCCATAGGTGCCAGCTTCCCATTAACGTGACATCCACACCTCCATTCAAGGACAAAATGGTGAACGTGCAGGATTTTATTTGATGGCAATATTAATGTTCTTTCCGTCATTCTTCTGTCAAATATTTTTGTTAATTGTCTAGGAAACTAAATGAAACATACATTCAGAATGATAGTGGAAGTTTTATCCAAATCCCAGTTCAAGTTGATTGAAAATTAAAATCTTTGTCTTGTTACTATGCCCATCCAACAACTATGCTCAAATGGAAAGCAAAATTGATTAACCATGATCACTGCTACTATGGAATGTAGAGTTATGACCCAGTTTGCTCACCAAATGTCTAACCTCATGTTGCCGTTAAGTGAATGGAGGAATTCCACCATATAGGTGCATTGGCTATGTCTTTGGTAATTGCTTACAGCATTTTTGAAACTACACCTGTTTGCCAAGTATTTTGGTTGTGACCTTTTGCTAGATTACTTGTGAAAGATATCGCCGTTGCATACAATAAAACCTTGTTTTTAGTTGGGGCATTTTTCATTGAGTGAATTGATTGTTGGTCCCAAAGTGGCAGAGGTCGAGTTGATGTTTATGTTGGGGTGGAAACTTGTATGTTTCATGGCTGGAAACTTCCAACACAAATATTTGTAATGTATAGTCAGATGTGCTTTCATTATAGTCTTGCTTTTCAACTAAATGGCTGGCCACAAAACCTTGTTTGAGCATGTTTAAATCGATCGTTAAGATTTGAGAGCACTCAAACACATTATTTTTCATCCACAGTTTAAAGAAATAAGCTTTGCATATGAAGTTTTATCGAACCCAGAGAAGCGAGAACTTTATGATCGTTATGGTGAACAAGGTCTGCGAGAGAGTGGTGGTGGAGGAAGTGGAATGGACGATATTTTCTCGCATATCTTTGGTGGGGGTCTCTTTGGGTTCATGGGTGGTCAAGGTAGAAACCGCAACAGTAGACGAAGGGGCGAGGATATGGTGCATCCCCTAAAGTGAGTGTATTTCTAATTGTTTCCAAGGCTCTCTGTTGGCCCACCAAGTGCCCTGCTAAATGTGTTTTTTTAATTCATTCAACAGGGTTTCCTTAGAAGATTTGTACAATGCAAAGACGACTAAACTACAACTGAGCAAAAATGTTCTTTGTAGTTCGTGTAGTGGGTAAGTTGTTCATTATTTGAGCAAAGAGGAAGTTTAATCCAGAAATTTATTTGATTAAAAAATATATATATTTAACGTTGAGGTCTTGGTTAGAATAAGATCTGAAAAAGTTAATGCTGGCAAGAACCTTACCAAAAACAGCAATTTAGTGCTGGAGCCTTGTATCAGAAGCTCGGTGCTCTTCAATTAACATGCTGGGGGCAAGAAGACTTCAAATTTGAATGCAGTCGTCTAAAAGTTGCATGCATTTAATAAAACATGAAGTTTGCTTGGATTTTTTAAATTGCGGCTCCGAAACTCTTCAACTGAACCATCCAGTTATAAAAAGAACTCTTATCACAGTTTAATTTGGTCGTACTTTCTGAAGGACATTGCAGATGTTCTCCTTTGAAGGCACTAATTTCTAAAATTGCCATGTTCTTGGTATTGTGGCTACTTGATAATTAACTGAATCAATGGTGACCTTGGATGGTGCGTCTTATTTTGTCATTAGATAGTAATCTTTACTGATCTTTTCAAAGGAAGATGTAAACCATCAAAAATTCAGCTCTTTTTATGTCGTGATTTAATAACTAGTGAAAGTATTTTTATGAATTTGCATCGGCTCGGTATTTCTTTGGTGCCTTTTTAGTTACCCTGTTAGACAATAGACAATATGTGCAGGAGTAAGCCATTCGGCCCTTCGAGACAGCACCGCCATTCAATGTCATCATGGCTGATCATCCCCAATCAGTACCCCGTTCCTGCCTTCTCGCCATATCCCCTGACTCCACTATTTCCCCTGCTCTATCGACTATATAATCTTTGTAGGCTCTTGTCGCCCAGGCTATTTCTCCAGGATTAATCTTGAATAAATCTACTTACATTTTTACGTCTTCGTATTGTAAAAGACTGTGCGAAAGTCGATTTTGTGTTCAAATATTCAAAAAAGATCTAACACAGTTCTTAATAGTGCCATTCTCTAAATAGCACCATTAAGTGCCAACGGTATTATTGAATACATCAGTTCTTTCTATTCATAGCATTCACTTTTTTAAACAGTCAGGGTGGAAAGCCAGGAGCTGTTCAAAAGTGCACTGCTTGCAGAGGACGAGGCGTGAGGATCATGATCAGACAGTTGGCACCAGGGATGGTTCAGCAGATGCAATCTGTGTGCTCCGATTGTAATGGAGAAGGTAAGTCCATGTCTACTGTTTGCAAATACCACCTGGTGACTCGGCTTGCATGAGAGGAGGGTGAGGTAATCCCAGAGTGTTGGGAACAAATTTTAATTTGAGATGTAGAGAGACATTGTGGTCTGGCTTGCATTTGCTACGTAGATGTTTAAGAAGGAACTGCAGATCTTGGAAAATGGAAGGTAGACAAAAATGCTGGATAAACTCAGCGGGTGAGGCAGCATCTATAGAGCGAAGGAAATAGGTGACGTTTTTCCTATTTCGCCTATTCCTACGTCGCCTATTTCCTTCTCTCCATATATGCTGCCTCACCCGCTGAGTTTCTCCAGCATTTTTACTACATAGATGATAAGTGCAGGAGAAGTTGATCTTTGCTATACGTGCAAGAAGGTCATGGCATATCTTGTCCATATGATTACTGTGAAAAGCAAAGGCTGAAGGACTGTTTTCCAATGTTCCTAAATGGTCAGATAGTTTAGGTCTTGAACAGTCCTTGTCTTGTAAAGATGTCAATCCAAGTCCCTGAGCTGCATTGTTTTGACTTTATGGCCCTGTGTTCAGCCCCAAACAACAGACGAGGTTTTGAAAATGCGAGTGCACAATGAGATGGCAGCTTTTCACAGAGCCTAAACTCAAATCGATCTGCTAGCACAGGCTTTTGAGCCTTTTGCCCTTTGTTGACATTTTTAATTAATTATCATCAGCTTTTAAGAATTTGAATGGAATCCCGAGTGTGTGAAATATGTGTTTAAAGGGCGTTTATTTTACCAAATAATAATTAATTGCTCACAGGAGGCATTTTATCATATTCAATTCTTATCTCTTGGCAAAATGTAGTGCATGCTATGAAAAATTTCTGCCATCAAGCCTTGCTCAGCGACGTAGAATTAAATTGTGTCCTTTGATGTTGTTGCTATCCATTCCAGAAAAATTATCCTCTCTCTCTCTCTCTCTCTCTCTCCCTCGGTCTCAATTTTCAATTTTCTTTTCAATTTTAAACTTTATTGGCATGATAAAATACATCGCTATATTGCCAAAGTATAAAACGTGACATAGATATTTAAAATGCATAAATATAAATACAAGTATACAGTGCATGGATAGATGTCCCTGTACATAAACTCGCAATAGACCTATAGCCCTTTATTGATTGCTACACGTTCTTGCAGCTGTAAGCAGTACAACAGAATAGCAAGTTTAGCTATTCAATATTAATTTCTTAGTGTCAGTTAATGTCAATTAGTGTGTGTGTGCATATTGGTCATTCACTGTCTCTCAGGTTATGGCATGCTGTTGATATATCATCTTTAAAATCAGGGGTTGCCAGACTGAGTTTGTCAAAGTATGTTTTCCTTATTTTGTCAAATTTTTGGAATTTTAGGAGGAAGTGCACCTCTGTTTCAACCTCTTATGTCAAACTGGCCGCATAATCTATTTTCTCTTGGTTGCCAGAATCTCTTCCGTCTTCCCTTTTCAACTGCCAAATAGTGGTCACTTAACCTGTATTTGGTGAGGATCTGTCTCTGCTTTATGTCTCTAACAGTTGAGAGATAGTCTGCCAATTTATAATCTATTTTTGGGGCACGGTAACATTCTAATCTGCTTTGAATTTTGGTTTCTTTATCCCAATGTTTCAAATACGCTTCTTTACAATGTCTCCCTGTCTCTCTCTCTCTCTCTCTCTCTCTCTCTCTCTGTCTCTCTCTCTTTCATTAACTAGCACGACCTTTTAGCAAAATGGCAAAAATAAAGGCTGATTTGGGCACTCGATCATGAAACGGCATTTATGGCAGAATCCTGGCTCTACTCATCGCCTATGATAGGGAGTGTTCTCTGATTAGTTTGATATCAGTGAGGATTGTTCTCATTTTTTAAATTGCTGTTTACTTTAATATCTTTCATTAGGCCATATTCTCTTCAACACACATTGTTTATATTGTTGCCTCTGTGTTGGGGACGGGCTGCTGCCCCACAGCAGGTGACGAGCAACAACTGGGATTTGGTGACAAGCCTAGTGACCCCACCTCCCCATCACGCACACCCTCCAAATACTTACAGCTGTTAATAGTTTTTGACAATTTCCTGATGTCTCTAATAATCAATTAAATTAAAACCTATTAGAGTAGACTTCCTTAATTTATTAAAATTATTTGCCTCATACTTCATTTTCATGGTTTATAAACATTTCCAGTAGTAAAATGAAAAGAAATCACATCCTCTTTGTAATCAAGATGGGTGACCCATTCATGTGAATAGGGTTTGAGCTCATGACTGGCATAGAGTCGCATTCCCCCCCCTCGACGCATGGTACGTTAGCACTCGATTGTGAGTCTAACAGTGACGTGGGGGTATATCGTCACCTTTACCCAGTTAGTCTCCAATGTTTGCCTTTCAACCCATGTTGAAGGAAGTCAAATGTGGCCTGACCAGCAAGGAATTAGTATTCTACAATAATTCTGCAGAGCCTCCAGCTTTTAGTACATTTGGTCTTGTAGGGTACGATTTAGAAATTTTAAAAATTATTTCACTTACAATAGGTTTTATGTATTTTGTCAAGGTATCTGAGTACGATGGGATAGTGTCATTTAAGAGTCTTAAGGATGGGTATATGCAAGGAACGGAGGGATATGGATTAATGTGCAGGCAGATAAGAGTTGGTCTTGGCATCCTGTCCATTGTGTTCTTGTGCTGTACTGTTCTGCATTCTGTCTATTGGATAATCCCCTTAGCTTTGATAGTTATTGAAGTTAATGCTGGTTTTCAGAGGCATTTCACGATCAGCTGCCGTGCAAGACCATTGCTCAAGTTTGAATGCCTCGTACCACTTGCAGCAAAATTAGCCTAACATACTTGTAAATTCAAGTGGGCAAAAACAAGTTTTTTAAATTTGTTTGTTAAATTTAATTTGTTAAAAAGGTTTTTTAATTTACCAATTCTATCTTTATGCAAAATAAATGACGTGCCTTTCAAGGCACGTCATTTATTTTGCATAAAGATAGAATTGGTAAATTTATGTTCTTTTGAAAGTTTGCTTCTTTAGCCCGTGCCCTACCTAACTTGTGGTGTGATGTTTTTCAATGTTTACAGGGGAGGTTATCAATGAGAAGGATCGATGCAAGAAATGCGAGGGGAAGAAAGTGATAAAGGAAGTGAAGATTTTAGAAGTCCATATAGATAAAGGGATGAAACATGGACAGCGTATTACGTTTAGTGGAGAAGCAGACCAGTCTCCTGGCGTGGAGCCTGGGGACATTATCCTCGTTCTGCAGGAGAAGGAACACGAGGTTCGTGACTGCACGTTAATTGATTCCATGTTGACACTTCTCAGTGAGGATTTTTTTCAAGTTTTGTTTGATCTATGGGGAAACTGAGGTTTGTAACTGCTCGTTGGTAGTGATTTTTTTTTTCTCTCATTGAACTTTTTTTCAAGTTTAATTTATTCTGAGCTCAGAAGTTAGGAGATGCAGCATGGAAAGTGACCCTTCATGCTGACCTTCGATCACCTGTTCACACTAGTTCTGTGTTAGCCCACTTTTGTATGTCAAGTCAAAGTCAAACAAACTTTATTGTCATTTAGAAATACATTGATATATGCAGTTCCAAACGAAATTACGTTGCATTTGGCTCCCTGTGCAACACAATAAATTAACCGAAGGATAGGCATGGATGAAAAGGATAAATAGACAATGGTGGCAGCCCATTACACGGCATTCAGGAGTCTGATGGCTCGTGGGAAAAAGCTGTTGCAGAACCTTGATGTTCTGCTCCTTATTCTGCGATATCTTTTTCCCGAGGGCAGCAGAGTGAACAGTCCATGATGGAGATGTGTGGGGTCTTTTATAATACTGCTAGCCTTAGACACGCAACGTTTGGTCGCAATATCCCCGATTGAGGGGAGAGAGGCCCCGGTGATTTTTTCCGCTGTCCTCACCACTCTCTGCACAGACTTCCAGTTGGAGGCTCTGCAGTCCCCAAACCAGACAGAGATACAGCTGGTCAGAATACTCTCTATGGTGCCCCTGTAGAAAGTAGTGAGGATGGGATGGGGGAGATGAGCTCTTCTCATCCGGCGCAGAAAGTGCAACCGCTGCTGCGCTCTCTTAACAGTTGATGAGATGTTATTCGACCAGGTCAGACTGTTAGTGATCTGCACCCCCAGGAACTTTGTGCCACTGACCACCTCCACATCGCTGTTATTGATGTGAAGTGGTGTGGGACTGTGCCGGGTTTTCCTGAAGTCGACGATAACCTCCTTTGTTTTTTCGACATTCAGGATCAGGTTGTTCGTATTGCACCAGTCCACCAGTTGTTTCACCTCCTCCCTGTAAACCAGCTCATTGTCGTCCCTGATGAGGCCCACCACTGTTGTGTCATCTGCGTACTTCCTGATGTGGTTTGTACTAAACCTGGCACAACAGTCGTGAGTCATCAGGGTGAACAGCAGTGGACTCAGGACACAGCCCTGAGGGGAGCCGGTGCTCAGAGAGATGGTGTTGGAGGTGTTATTTCCAACCCTCACAGACTGAGGTCTGTCAGTGAGGAAGTCCAGTAGCCAGTTACACATGGGGGTGCCGAGGCCCAATGGAACCAGTTTGCTTATCAGGTGCTGGGGGATAATGGTGTTGAATGCTGAACTGAAATCCACGAACAGCATTTGCACATAGGTGTTTTTCTCCTCTAAATGTTCCAGGCTCAGATGGAGCACGGAGGATATAGCGTCCTCTGTGGAGCGGTTTGGCCTGTAAGCAAACTGGTATGGGTCGAGTGTGGAGGGGAGTCTGGAGGTAATGTGGTCCCTGACCAGCCTCTCGAAGCACTTCATCATTATGGGGGTGAGTGCTACAGGGCGGTAGTCATTGAGACATTGTATGTTGGATTTTTTTGGCACTGGTATGATGGTGGCAGTCTTGAAACATAATGGGTCGACAGCCTGGTTCAGTGAGGTGTTAAATAAGTCCGTAAGTACATGTGCCAGCTGATCAGCACATTCCCTGAGCACCCGCCCTGGTATGTTATCAGGGTCTGCCGCCTTTCGTGCGTTCACTCCTTTTAAGGTCCTCCGAACATCCACTATGTCAAGACTGAGTGCCTTTTCCTCACAATGAGGAATACCTTTGCTTGCAGGTGTGTTATTTAATGCCTCGAACCGACCAAAATAGTTGTTGAGTTCATTGAGGAACTCAATGTTGTCATCACAGGGTGGTGAAGCCGTCTTATAGTCCATGATTGATTTGATTCCCTGCCACATGCGCCTGGCGTTCTTGGGGTCATGGAAGAAGCTCTGGATTTTCTGACCATGGGCACGCTTGGCCAGCCTGTTGACTCGGTTCAGGTTGGCTCTTGCGGATCTGAGTGCCACCACGTCGCCGGATTTAAACGCGGCATTACGTGCTCTCAGCATTCCACGTACCTCTGTGGTCATCCAGGGTTTCTGGTTGGCCCGTACAGTGATGGTCTTGGTGACACAGACATCCTCAATGCACTTCTCCATGTAAGCAGACACGGACACAGCATACCCCTCCGGGTTGATGTGTTGGCTGACAGTTGCAGCCTTCTTGAACATGTCCCAGTCCGTGCATTCAAAACAGTCCTGTAGTGTTGTCATAGCTCCCTCTGGCCAGACCCTAACCTGCTTCACCGTAGGTTTTTCTCGGGTCAGCAGGGGCCTGTATGCAGGAATTAGCATCACAGAGATATGGTCTGAGGAGCCAAGGTGGGGGCGGGGGACTGTCTTGAATGCCTTCTTGATGTTAGTGTAGGCTAGGTCCAGTGTATTGATTCCCCTGGTTGCAAAGTCTACATGCTGGTAGTAACGTGGGAGAACAGTCTTCATGTTGGCCTGGTTAAAATCCTCAGCAACAATGAAGACACCATCTGGATGTGTAGATTGAAGGTCACTAATGGAACAATAAAGAGCATTCAGGGCCTCCTTAGTGTTTGCACTGGGTGGGATGTACACAGCTGTGATGGTTATAATGGTGAATTCCCTGGGCATATAGAAGGGTCTGCATTTTATTGTCAAAAACTCAATGTCTGGGGAGCAATAGTTTGACACCACTGTGGCATTCCCACCACCACTCCCTACACACGAGGGGCAATTTACAGAGGCCAATTAACCTGCAAACCGACAAGTATTTGGGATGTGGGAGGAAACCCGAGCGCCCGGAGGAAGACTGCAATCACAGGGAGAGCGTGCAAACTCCACGCAGACAGCACCTGAGGCCCATGTGGATTGTGCAGGCAGTTAAGAGTTGGTCTGGCCATCATGTTTGGTGCAGACATTGTGGGCTGAAGAGTTTTACTGTTCTATGTTGGTGAAACTTTCATAGAAAGCTTAAACATTCGATGAAATTAAAGAATTATAGAGAATGTAGAGAAATACAATACAGGCTTGTGAGAAAAAAAATGATGTTTCTGACATCAAAAAGGCAGTTTGCAGGCGGGTTTCTTGGTTATCTGGGAACTACTTGCAGTTATGAAGATCGATGTCCTCCATTGCTGATAGTGACCCGTAATCATGAACTTCAGGCCAGATCTGCTCAACCCTGATATCGTCAATGTGAAAGTGAAACTGCATCTCCTGAACATGCTGGAGCAACTCAGCGGGGCAGGCGGAAACTCTGGATAGAAGGAATGGGTGACGTTTCGGGTCGAGACGGTCTGAAGAAGGGTCTCGACCCGAACGTCACCCATTCCTTCTCTCCAGAGATGCTGCCTGTCCCGCTGAGTTACTCCAGCATTTTGTGTCTACCTTTGATTTAAACCAGCAATATGCAGTACTTTCCTACACGTCTCCTGAACATTCAGTAGGTTAGCCAATACATATTTTTGCTGGTCTTTTATCAAGCAATCCTTCGAACAAGCCATAAGGTGTATTGTGTGCATCAACGTCTGCAATAGCTGAGCATCTGCCATGGCTCCTCTACAACTGGAAAAGGCATGCAGATTGTCCCAATTAATTCTTTAAAATCTTGGATGGATGACAGTAATCACCATAGTCAAAATAGTGATCTATACCCTTTAATTCTGTCTGATGCCGGTGATGAATTAAGATGCCCTTTCCTCTGTGAAGTACCACTAGTATAGACCAGAATTTAAGCCCGAAGTCAAGGGGGAAGAGCATAACCTGTGTGTTACAAATAGCCAATTTTCCCAATTTTTTTTTCAAAGTGTTGAATAATTTAACTTGCTTTGATTTACAAGGTCACAAGCGCTGTTGTCATTTCCCCAAGTAATCTACATTTGGGAATTAAAGGGTTTGTTACACTAAAACAAATATTTGGGTGGTTGTGGATTGAGACTATGCTAAGATTTACACTATCTATAAAGGGACCAACTCTCAGTGTAAAATATGAACACACTGGTGTTCAAATTTATAGGTAGGTAAAAATCTAGAAATTGGCAAAAGATGTCCAGCTCCTAGATCAATAATGTGGATGGTCTTGTGAATTCCAGGCACAGTTAACATCTCAGAGCCAGAGTCATACTCCCGATCTTCTCCAACACTGGGTTATTTAAGGCAAGGGAAATAGAATGGTGCTCAAATTCAGTGGTGCAGCAGGTAGAGCTGCTGCCTCACAGCGCCAGAGACCCAGCTTTGATCCTGACCTCTGGTGCTGCCTGTAACAGAACAACATTTTTACTTGCTGTCGAATCACACTTTATTCGTCAAGTATGTTTTGCAATATACGAAGAATTTCATTGGCCAGGTCAGTCATACGATTAAAAGCAACAGATCACTCAAACACATTTTAACATGAACATCCACCGCAGTGACTCCGACACATTCCTCACTGTGATGCAAGGCGAAACAAAGTTCAAGTCTCTTCCTTTTGTTCTTCCTCGGTCGTGGGCCTCGAGCCCCCATTGACGGGATGATCTTGACTTCCCGCATGCCGGGCGATCGAATCTCGCGTCGGGGCAGGTCGAACCTTCCACGACGTTGGAGCTTCCCGACTAGCCTCACCCGACTGCGAGCTCTTGGTGTTAAAGTTTGCGGTGGGAGCGATCCCAGGCAAGGGATCAGCTCCGATGTTAACTCCGCACCTCGCGGTGGGGCTCACGACAGTCCCAGGAGGCTTCCAGCTCCATCGATGGTAGGCCGCAGAGCCCGGAGAATGTGATCCGAAAATGGATCACATCTCCGGGAAGGTAAGAAGCTGAAAAAATGTTTCCCCCGATCCCCTCCCCCTCCCCCCACATAAAACGACAAAAAGAAAGAAAATACGTACAGACTGCCGGCAGGGCAGCCATCTCCCCGGCGCCCTTGGTCATTTGCCTCATTCATCTACTCGCCTACTCTGCACATTTCTAACCTAAAAATAATCCAGTGCCCTTTTTATGTTATTACTGAATAACTGGAGGGGCACGGTGGTGCAATGTTAGAGTTGCTGCCTTACGGAGCCAGAGACCTGGGTTTGAGCCTGACTACAGGTGTTGTCTGTACGGAGTTTGTATGTTACCCCCGTGACCGTGTGCGTTTCCTCCGGGTCCACCAGTTTCATTCCACATGCCAAAGACTTGCTGGTTTATTGGTTAATTGGCCTCTAAATAGCCACTGGTGTGTAGGGAGTGGATGGGGAAAGTGGGATAACATAGAACTGATTTGAATGGCTGGTCAATGGTCGGCATGGGCCGAAGGCCTTGTTTCCATGGTGCATCTCTAAAATAATTCACCTAAATGCTATATTTACATTGTTAATAAAAGATCCCTGGCCCTAAAGTGAGAGGAACCTATTTCACTTGGATGAAATCTGGCGCACAGCTCAACTGTTCTGTAAACAAGCTGTTGGAAACCTCAGCATCCTGACCAATACCATCATCTCCAACTTCAAAGTTGTAATACTTTGAAGAATTCAGGATGAAGCATCTCAATGGAATTTTTCTAGCCCCAGTCCAGCATGGGTCAGCGGACAGCTTTGTTTAGTTTGTTATTGGCACGTGTACTGAGTTGCTGTACACAAAGGGCGGTGGGTCTATGGAACAAGCTGCCGGAGGAGGTCGTTGAGGCAGGCAGTATTGCACCGTTTATGAAAAATTCAGTCCGAAATGTGGATAGGAAAGGGGTTAGTGGGATATGGGCCAAACACAGACTTGTGGGGCTAGTGTAGATGGCGCATGTTAGTCAGTGTGGGCAAGTTGGAACGAAGGGCCTGTTTCCACACTGTATGACTACAGTGAAATTATTTTTTTGTTGCGTGCGATCTATTCAGCAGAAAGACTATACCTGATTACAGTCAAACCAGCCATGTACAGTTACTGGATAAAGGGAATGACTTTTATTGCAAGGTAAAGTCCAAATAAAGATATTGTGAAGATCTCCAATGAGGAAGGTGGTAGGCTCCCCAGTTGGCGATAGGGTGGTTCAGTTGCCTGATAGCAGCTGGGAAGAAACGGTCCCTGAATCGGGAGGTGTGTGATGAGCCTCTGTGCAGAGCCCTTCCACAGGGCTGGCTCCTGCTTCTAGTTCCACACCCAGCTGGCAGGCATTGAATGGGCTGAACATCGGAGAGGGCCAGTATCACAAGATGGATGATGTTTGACTTCTGACTTGCACAAGTCACATGCAACCTCAGCTCATTCTTGAAGACTGAGTCAGAACACGTGTCGAAAATGGAACCCGATTCAGTCTACCCAGCCATTCTGTCTCTACTCTTCCTTGCTGATCCCTTGCCTGAAAAAGGATCCGGAATGCTGAGCAAATCACTCTTCTCCTTTTCCCCCTCTACCACCTGAAGCATTATATTGCCTCTCTGTCTGCCCTGATGACACTAATTTGTCCTCTGGAGCAAAGGTTCACACACACTGAATGAATTTTAACATGTGTTATCTTCCACACACTTTGTGATGTTTAGGCGTAGATATATTATTGTCATGTGTACAGAAGTACAGTGAAAAGCTTTGTTTTGCATGCTGTGCTGTCCAAACAGATGACATATACTTTTAAGGGGCGACACTGGCACAGCGGTAGAGTAGCTTTCTGTACCGAGTCTGTACGTTCTCCCTGCGACTGCTTGGGTTTCCTCTGGGTGCTCGTTTCCTCCTACATTTGAGAGATGTGCAGGTTAATTGGCTCCTGTGAATTGCCCTTAGTGTGTAGGATAGAGCTAGTGTAACGGGAGTGGACTAGTTTCCTTGTTTCCCCACTGTATCACTAAACTACACATAAATACAACCAGGCCAATCTCGAGTATCAGAGGTAGAGCAAAGGAAGAGATAAGCACCTCAGCTCTGCACCACAACATTTCTAGACAAGTGGTTATCGCCTTATTTAATGCAAAAATACATTGATGGGAGTAAATTCTGTGAATCCCTGGCATAATTAATTCAGTTAAAGCGACCAAATGTGATTGCCATGTACAACTGTCTCGTTCATTACTGCTTTATTGGTGGTTTATGTAGCTGTGGGACTACATTTTATTTTGTATGTATTTATGCATTCCTTTAATAGAATTGTCAAACAAAAGTTAATCATCTCATAATGTCAGTGCGATAAACTAATTAAATGCATGCAGTGTTCAAGCACAAACTAAAATAGGTAAACATGAAAACAAGAATTGAATTCAATCTCAAAAGTAATGATATAGCATAGGTTGTTTTTATAGAATGAGTCGGTGAAGTTATATTTGTGTTGCTTGCATTTGTCCATAAGTGTATAGCGCACAGTTGGGAGTGCACTAATTGAAAAGCAAAGTGCTGGAAATGCCTGCGATATGCAAATAAATATGAATGCTAAAAATACTCTGGTCAGGTGGCATCTGTAGAGAGAACAATGTTAATATTTTATCAACTTGGAATATGTTGTCTGTTCTCTGCCCACAGATGAGACTTGCCATCTCAGTATATTCGGCATTCTATTTTTATTTTGGAGTACGTTTCTCGTCATGCGCCGTGCTCTAGCTGTTAGTGTGCAGGAAGGAACTGCAGATGCTGGTTGACACCGAAGATAGACACAAAACGTTGGAGTAACTCAGCGGGACAGGCAGCATCTCTGGGGAGAAGGAATGGGTGACGTTCCGGGATGGGTCGAGACCTGAAACGTCAACCATTCCTTCTATCCAGAGATGCTGCCTGTCCCGCTGAGTTACTCCAGCATCTTGTGTCTATCTCTAGTTGTTAATACTCATTTTACTCTAAAATTGGTTGCACTTAATTTACAGAACAACTAAAGATTGTTTTTGCTTTTCTAGGTGTTTCAGAGAGAGGGAAATGACTTGCACATGACCCACAAGATTGGTCTTGTTGAAGCACTCTGTGGTTTTCAGTTCACATTCCAACATTTGGATGGACGGCATATTGTTGTGAAGTATCCCCCAGGGAAAGTGATTGAACCAGGTACTGGCGGCACACTTAAGGGCCAGTCCCACCCGCGCAATTTTTATTGACGACTTGCTGGCACCCGTCATAGTCGCAGCAGGTCACCGAAAATGTTGAGCATGTTGAAAATACAATACAATACTGTTTATTGTCATTTGAACCTCATTGAGGTTCAACCGAAATTTAGTTTCTGCGGTCATACAACCAAGAAAAGAACCAAGACGCACACCAACACAATTTACACAAACATCCATCACAGTGAATCTCCTCCTCACTGTGATGGAAGGCAAAGTCTTATCTCTCCCCTGCACTCCCCATTCTCCTTCCCGATGTCAAAGTCAAAGCCCCCGGCGAGTGATGGCAAATGAGTCCTGCGGCCATTAAGGCCGTGCCGGGCGATGCAAGGCCCCACTCTGGGTCTTGATGTTGGAGCCCCCGGCGGGCGCTAGCAAGTCCCGCGGCCATTAAAGCCGCGCCGGGCGATGCAAGGCCACGCTCCGGGTCTTGATGTTGGAGCCCCCGGCGTGCGCTAGCAAGTCCCGCGGACATTAAAACCGCGCCGGGTGATGTAAGGCCCCGCTCCAGGTCATTTTCAACCCCGCATCTTGGGCAGGAGAAATTGCCACCGCGGGAGCTCCGAAAAGCGGTCTCCCACCAGGGACCTGCGAGCTCCCGGTGTTACCGTCCGCCAGCCCGCAGCTGAAGCCTCCGAATCTCCGGGGTCGGGCAGCAACAGCGAGCCACCACAGCTCCTCCCGTTCCAAACTCGGCCAGCGCCACGATGGTGAGTAGCCCGCAGCTCCGAGACTGGAGCCCCAGGTCCAGTTGGAGGCTGCTCCACGGTGCTAGGCCCCAACGACAACGGAGACCCGACAGAGAAAAGGTCGGGTCCTCCGTACAGGGAAAAGATTTTTAAAGTTCCCCCCCCCACCCACACACACACACATACCCAGCTAAAAAAAACACAATAACTACACTCAAACGTGACAAAAAATTAAAAAAAGACAGACGGACTGCAGAGGCCGCTGTGACGAGAGTCGCGCCGCCCACCGGATGTGGGCGACCAGAATCCAGCAGCGACCAGAAAAAGGTACGATTCTCTGGGCGACTACTCACGACCATGCAGGTGTCACCCCACGACATGTCGACACGTGACTCCTGTATGGTCGTGAGTAGTCGCCCAAAGAGTCGTACTTTTTTCTGGTCGTTGCTGGATTTTCAACATGTTGAACGTTTTTGGCGACGTGATTGCGACTATGATGGGTGTTGCCAAGGTGCCCAAGATATCGGGTAAGTGGGACTGGCCCTTTACCAATTTTCTCCTCCGGCATCTATTAACATATTTTTTGTAAACTGGAGCCTATTGGTTATGGCAGTGGGAAATGATTGCATTTTCTATCCATTAGTTGTCATGCCAAGTTAACCTAATCTCTGTCTGCACCTCATCCATCTCTATATCCACGTACCTATCCAAAAGCCTCAAGCACCACTATCGTATCTGCCACCACCACCACAGACAGCGTTCCAGGCACCCACCAATCTGAATACAAAAAAAACCCTCATGTCCACTTCAAATTTGGTGCCTCGCACTTTAAAGCTGAGCCCTCGTCTTTGACATTGCCAGCCTGAGGGAAAAGGTGCTGACTGTCTCCCTCGTCTATGCCTCTCAATTTATATACTTTCATTAGTTTACACTTTAGGGATGCAGTGTGGAAACAGACCCTTTGGCCCAGCGATTCTGTGCCGACCCATCACCCCATATACTAGCGCTAGCCCACACACTAGGGACAGTTTACAATTTACAGAAGCCAATTAACCTGCACGTCTTTGGAGTGCGGGGGAAACCGGAGCACCCAGAGAAACCCCACGCGGTCACGGGAGGAACGTACAACCTCCATACAGGTAGCACCCATAGTCAGGATCAGGCCCGGGTCTATTGCGCTGTGAGGCAGCAACTCTACCCCTGACACCACAGAGAGAAAACAAATCAAATGTTTGCATTTTCTATCCATTAGTTGTCATTGGGAATTAATATTTACAAACATCTTGTTCTTGAGAGTTTTATTTGTTGTGCTTACATGCGTAGTAACTAAAATAACAGCTTTTAAAACACCCCCTCACCGATTATGCCGACTCTCACTACCTCCCCGATTCCTCCGAATCTACTCAAGCTTTTAAAACAAGCTAGCTGTGATAGTTTCTTTGGAACTCTGTGTTATTTGTGCTCTAGCCCTATTACTTGATTAGAAGAATGGAAACCCTGAAAAACTCCAGTGTTCATGTACCTGGCCAAATGTCTTTGCAATGGCACTTGCCTCAGCTACTATGGTGGCTCATTCCACCCTGTGTGGGAGAACTTGGCTGCTTAGGTTTAAGATGAGAGAGAAAAGATTGAACAGGAACCTAAGTCCTCTAGCTCTTCACTCCCTGCCCCTTGGGAAGAAGATGGAAAATAACCTGTGCACGTGACCATCTCCATGGATACCCAGATCAGGGGTGGAATCAATGCGTTTTGGGAAAAAAACACAAGGTTTTTAAATTTGCGGGAAAACACAGCAGGTGGCCGTTTGGATTATCAAGTCTACACTTGCTCTTTTGTTATGTTCATCAGACCAATTCCCCCCACTTTTCTTACAACCGATTCTCTCCTTGGTGCTCATCTACTCCAGGGATTAGCGAACACCCACCTACATTAGAGGCTATTTACAATGGCAATATAACCATTTATAGAGGGCGGTGAATCTGTCAAATCAGAAGGCTGTGGCGGCCAAGTCGGATATTTTTAAGGCAGAGATAGATAGATTCTTGATTAGTACAAGTGTCAGAGCTTATGGGGAGAAGGCAGGAGAATGGGGTTAGGAGGGAGAGATAGATCAACCATGATTGAATGGCGGAGTAGACTTGATGGGCCGAATGGGCTAATTGTACTCCTATCACTTATGACCTTCTAACCTGCCACTGAGGTTACGGGGTGGGTGTATAAACTCTCTACAACTAGTACCCAAGGTCAGGATTGAACCCAGGTCCCAGAATCTGAGAGGCAGCAGCACTACCAGTTGTCCCCTAGTTTCAATAGACAATAGATGCAGGAGTAGGCCATTCGGCCCTTCGAGCCAGCACCGCCATTCAATGTGATCATGGCTGATCATCCCCAATCAGTACCCCATTCCTGCCTTCTCCCCATATCCCCTGACTCCGCTGTCTTTAAGAGCCCTGTCTAGCTCTCTCTTGAAAGTATCCAGAGAACTGGCCTCCACCGCCTTCTGAGGCAGAGAATTCCACAGACTTGCAACTCTCTGTGAGAAAAAGTGTTTCATCGTCTCTGTTCTAAATAGCGTACCCCTTATTCTTAAACTGTGGCTTAATTCATGGAGGAATTATATAAAACTGCAATACTGAATGAATTGATGTGTAATAAAGAACTGCGGATGCTGGATAAAATCGAATGTAGACACAAATTGCTGGAGTAACTCAGCGGACGAGGCAGCATCTATGGAGAGAAGGAATGGGCGACGTTTCGGGTCGAGATCCTTGGGTCTCGACCCGAAACGTCGCCCATTCCTTCTCTCCATAGATGCTGCCTCACCGGCTGAGTTACTCCGGCATTTTGTGTCTACACTGAATGAATTGATGTCAGTGTTCTTCATTGTAGTATTTTGATGCTCACTAGTGGGCCTCTCCATCTGAGAAATCGTACCTTTAAGTTTTTTTACATCATTTGTTTATATTTGCAATGTCATTCCTTCCCACAGGTTGTGTTCGCGTTGTTAAGGGTGAGGGAATGCCGCAGTATCGTAACCCCTTTGAGAAAGGAGACTTGTACATCAAATTTGATGTTCAGTTCCCCGAGCAGAATTGGATTAGCCCCGAGAAAATTGCCGTAAGTAGGAAGTTTGAATTTGGTTCAGTCAATCACGTTTTTTAGCAAATAATGTTCTAGATTAAAGTCACAGAATATTCCTTCTGTTCCAGGAATTGTACATATTACTAAGAACATTATTATAGGAACATACCACAAACATTGAATTCTCCAGTTTGGAGTAATATTCCACTTGACCCTCTCCTGACCTGAGTGCATGCCCAATATTGTACTTCCACTTGTATTCCTTTCTCTGGATTAACAATTCACCCCTCTCATTATCGCACCTTTTTACACCTGGATACTTTCAAGAGAGAGCTAAATAAGGTGCTTAAAGGTAGAAAAGTCAGGGGATATGGGGAGAAGGCAGGAACGGGGTACTAAGTGTTTTCACACAGAGTTGTGAATCTGTGGAATTCTCTGCCTCAGAGGGCGGTGGAGGCCGGCTCTCTGGATACTTTCAAGAGAGAGCTAGATAGGGCTCTTAAAGATAGCAGAGTCAGGGGATGTGGGGAGAAGGCAGGAACGGGGTACTGATTGGGGATGATCAGCCATGATCACATTGAATGGCGGTGCTGGCTCGAAAGGCAGAATGGCCTACTCCTGCACCTATTGTCTCCTTTTCTCTCTATTTCATCTCTAGCCTTTGGCCACATCTCTGCCATTCCAACAAACCTCCCTCAGAAGAAGGGTCTCGATCCGAAACCTCACCCATTCCTCCTATCTAGAGATACTGCCTGTCCCGATCAGTTATTCCAGCATTTTGTGTTTAGTATCTCCCTCACCAGCATCCACCTCTCAGTTGCCAGACTTTGTTCCACCACCAACCAACAAATGTTCTCCCTCCAACAACAATCAGTCTAAAGACCCGAAATGTCACCTATCCTTGTTCTCCACAGATGCTGCCTGACCCACTGAGTTACTCCAGCACTCTGTGTTCTACGCAAGATTCCAGCATCTGCAGTTCCTTGTTTTGGTTTATAGAAATACGTGGAGCCCTCCCTTCGCCCCATGCTGACTATTGATCACACTAGTTATGTGCCTCCCTTGTGTCTAATACAACATAGTATTGTATGAAGACAGACACTAAATGCTGGAGTAACTCAGCGGGACAGGCAGCATCTCTGGATAGAAGGAATGGGTTGTGTTTCGGGTTAAGACCCTTCTTCAAACCTTTATGACTAGTTATTAATCGATACATGGGTAGACAAAAGTGCTGGAGAAACTCAGCGGGTGCAGCAGCATCTATGGAGCGAAGGAAATAGGCAGCATTTCGGCCCGAAACGTTGCCTATTTCCTTCGCTCCATAGGTGCTGCTGCACCAGCTGAGTTTCTCCAGCATTTTTGTCTCCCTTCGATTTTCCAGCATCTGCAGTTCCTTCTTAAAAAGCATTATTAGATACATTACTAGTATCATAGTTATATGGTAGATTTAAGCAGGAAAACATTTTGTTTTAATAAACGTATTCTATAATGAAAGATGTTGTACGATATCAATGCTTGTGCTGTGTTCAGGAACTGGAAGACCTCCTCCCAGCCAGGCCTGATGTCCCCGAGATGATTGGTGATGTGGAGGAGGTGGACCTGCAGGAGTTCGACAACTCTCGCGGTACTGCTGGTGGCCACAGGCGGGAGGCCTACAACGATAGCTCTGACGAGGAGGGGGGCCACCACACTGGCCCTGGCGTTCAGTGCGCCCATCAGTAAACTTTGATAAAACACTTGCAAACCATGTTCTGTTCAGTTTTGGATATTTTCAGGTTTCATCTGATTTTGCTAAGAGCCAAGCTGGACTTTGTCACAACTTAATCCAGAGGAACTCTGACGGACATCTCTTCGCTGTATATGTAACTTTTAATTATATTTACCGAATGTATAATTTAAAGTCAACTAACCATGGCACAGTGTGAGGTGCTCAATTCTTTGACACCTATGCAGAGGAGCGGCTGGTGAAAATTAAACGTATATCACAAATTTGTCTGTCCTTGTTTCTGCTTTTTTAAAGAAAAATGTTTCTGTACATTCTTTGCTTTCTGCTGCCATTTTAAAAAAAATGATTTTTCTCGATGTTTTAAAGCCCTTATTTGTGTACACTTGACTATGGGCTGAAATCACATGAGCTGCTAACGTAAATAGTAAAAGACTTTAGTGGTGCACATATCTCCAAACAGCTGCATGTCACCCCAAGTGGAACTTCATCTATAAGTTTGAGAGCTTCAAAAAAAAAAAAATCAAAATAACGTGGTTGTAAGGTTCTTTTCTAGAATCTTAGTTCTGTGGTTGTTAAGTAATTACTTTAAATGGCAACAGAGGAACATTTTTTTTAACTCTGAGCCTGTGCTTGCAAGCTGGACCCATTCTGTTCACTTTATAAAGCTTGGACTAGGTTTTATTTAGCTTTTTTCTTTTCCTTCCCCCTCCCTCCCCCCTTGCCTTATTCTGGCAAAGTCTTTGGACCATTCTGCATTGTAACACTGATAATGTTTTCTTTCCATATTCAAACTGTTATTTCTGAAGTCCAAAATTGAGTCGTATGTTTAAAATGTTTGTTCAAATTAAAAAAGGTTTTGGAAAAGTTACGATCATTTGTATGCACTGTTAAGTATTTGGCTGGTTTGACCATTTTGAAGCAGGCATGTTAAAGATGTAAACCATTTACTAGAAATGCTGTGAAGTCTGATTTAAACAAAATATTTAGCAAATTATAACAAACTTGAAACCTGGCCTGCAACGAGTGAAATGGATGGTATTGATTAAATATGATAATGGGCATTTATTTTGGAATCATTGTGTGGAGGCTGTGAATATATAATGTGAACCCTGATAAAACTCTGGATCCATTCTTTTTATTTGAGCAAAGTCTGGTCGGGTCTCGGTAAATATTGTCCTCATCGCCCCGTAGCTGAACACTAGCAAGATGCATGCAGTCTGCTGAAGCATTATAAAATGCTCGAGCTTTTTAAAAAAACACTAAATTAACACCAGGTTAAAGGAGTCACCAAAGGTCGCGGAGAAGAAAAGGCAGAGATATAATTATAAAATCAGAATTCTGAAAGCTTGCAATTGTGGATGTTTAGAGTAAGTTGCTGAAAGTATTTAAATATGAGACTCCTCTTTAAACCTCTAGAGTTTAATGTGTCTGGTACGTACCTAGTTGACATCAGTGAGGCTGGGCTTGCTTGTAATTTTGTATACCTTGTGGAGAAGGCAGTGTAAGAGCAGATTGAGATTAAGTATCTGGTGAATTTACCCACTTTTCATCACCAACTATCGCATAATATTTAACATTTCTGAATGTAAGTTCTTTGGGAGAGTAATCCAAAAGCAAAAATGCTGGAAATCCAAAATTGGTGATACAGGAGTCTTGATCAACGGCTGAAGAATGGTTGATGGTTTTTCATTGCGATAAATATGAGATGTTGCATTTTGGTAACACACGTCAGACAAACCATACACAGTAAATGGGAAGGCCATGGGGTGCTTTGTAGAACTGAGACTTAGGGGGTGCTAGGTACACAATCCCATAAAGGTCGTGACAAGGTGATGAAGAGGGCCTTTGGCATGCTTGCTTCACCATTCCTTCATCAGTCAGCTTACTGAGTACAGGAATTGGGATGTAAAGTTACAGCTATACAAGACATTGGTAATATATTTGGAGTACCATATATGGTTCTGAAGTATAGGAAGGATACTCTCTTAAAGGGAGAGTAGCAAGATGGCCAGCGGTAGAGTTGCTGCCTTAGAGTGTGGAAGACCCGGGTCCGATCCTGACTAGGAGTGCTGTTTGTACGGCATCTTCCCTGGGTTCTACAGTTTCCACCCACACTCCAAAGATGTGCAGGTTTGAAGGTTAATTGGCTTAGGTTAAAGTTTGTAAATTGTCCCTTATATGTAGGGTAGTACTCTCGTATGGGGATTGCTGGTTGGCGTGGACTCGACGGGCCTGTTTCTATGCTGTGTCTAAGCTAAACATCACATCAAGCTGGAACGATTCACAAGGATGTTAACAGGATGGCTTGAGTTATACAGATAGGATGGGACTTTTTTTTCCTTGTGTGTAGGAGACTGATGGGTGCTAGAGTGGAGATATATCAGGGGTATGGATAAGATGAATGATCAGTCTTTGTCCCCAGGTAGACCAGTACAGTAGTAGAGGGCATAGGTTTAAGGTCAGAGGCAATAGATTTAAAAGGGATCTGAGACAACTTTTTCACCCAGAGAGGATGGTGCAGAGAAAGTGGTAGTGCAGCTGCATACAATTACAACTTTTGAAAGACACTTACACTGGTACAGTTTGGAGGGATAAGAGTTCAGGGCAAGCAAGTGGGACTAGCTCAGTGAATCTACTTGGTTGACAGGTGGCATTGGGCTGAAGGATCTGTTTCCGTGCTGCATTGTTGAGAATGATGGGGCACTGGGAGGCCAGACGTCAGAGTGGGATTGAGAATTAATGTGAAAAAACATTCATCCACGCTGTGTGTAGGCACCACATTGAGCACCAAACGCACTGCACAAGATGGGAGTCAGTGCTAGTCCCTACTGCAGCAGAAGAAACTGGAACCGTGGACCATAACGGCACAAACGTATCATCAACGGGTCTGGTAGCATCCTGACGAAAAGGAATAGGTGATGCCTTGGGTAGAGACCCCTCTTTGGTGTTGCATCTTCTCCCAATAAAGTTGTAAGAACATAAGTGATCGTGAGCAACCCTGTGAGAACAATTCCTTTGGCCCACTGAAAAGGGAGCAACGTACCTTGGGCTGGCATGTTGATAATGGAAGATCAAACTCTAGATGTCATTATTCACTGTCTCAGTCGCTCTACAGTCACACATTTCTCTGCAACTTAAAAAACCCCATCAGCCAAGTAACCCTTACATCCCCTCCCCCACCATTGTGGAGTACTTTCACTATGGTCCTGTTGAGTTTCACTGTCTTTTAATTCATTATCACCTTGCCCACAGCCAACAATGGACCATTGTGGACTCCACATTTCATTAATTATTGTTGCTTTTTCCACAAGGTCAAAAGTGATAGGAGCAGAATTTAGGGCCTGTCCCACTTATGCGACCTTTACAGGCGACTGCCGGCACCCGTGATAGGTCGCCGAAATTTTCAACATGTTGAAAATTCAGCGGCGACCAGAAATACACTTTGGAGACCTCTCACGACCATACAGGCACTATGGTCATGAGAGGTCACCTGCGACATGTCGCCTGCATGGTCGTGAGAGGTCGCCAAAGAGTCGTAGCGTCTTTCTGGTCGCCGCTGAATTTTCATCATGTTGAAAATTGTGGCGGCAGTCGCCTTTAAAGCTCGCGTAAGTGGGACAGGCCCTTAGGGCTATTCAGCCATTCAATCATGGCTGGTCTATTTCTCCCTCCTAACCCCATTCTTCTGCCTTCTCCCCATAACCCCTGACACCCGCACTAATCAAGAATCTATGATATTTTTGCATATCTTTCATTAATTTGTTCTACGTACTTTCTGAGGCCAGTTCATTGGCTATATTTAAGAGGGAGTTAGATGTGGCCCTTGTGGCTAAGGGGATCAGAGGGTATGGAGAGAAGGCAGGTACAGGATACTGAGTTGGATGATCAGCCATGATCGTATTGAATGGTGGTGCAGGCTCAAAGGGCCGAATGGCCTACTCCTGCACCTATTGTCTATGTTTCTATGTCTCTCATTTCCCTTCCCCTGATTCGCTCTGAAGGATCTCGACCAGAAACGTCACCTATTCCTTTTCTGCGGAGATGCTGCCTGACCTGCTGAGTTACTCCAGATTTTTTCTCTATCTTTGGTTTAAACAAGCATCTGCAGTTCCTTCCTACACAGTTCTGATGATGGTTCAGTCCCAGTTGTCATTATACCTTTCTTCTTGCGTATGGTATGGCGTGCACAGCCGAAAGTTTCAAAGACTGTTTTGCAGTTCCCCAAGATTTAGCACAGCAGGTTGACCTTGGTAGGTTCTCTGACTGGCTCCCCCATGTGGCTATAGCAAGTTTTACAGTTCAGTCAAGATTGCAGATGTGAATGTGGATTAAAAATAACTGGCCATTTATCAATGCTAAATTTGTGATGAGCAGAAACGTGGACTAACAACACTAATCTGAAGGGTCTCAACCCAAAACATCACCCATTCCTTCTTTCCCGCTGAGTTACGCCAGCATTTTGTGTCTATCTTCAGTTTTAACCAGCATCTGCAGTTCCTTCCTACGCTAACTATACAACACTGGTCCCAGAAATAGGGGAATATAACACAGGGTAGATTACAAATTTCAATATAAGATAAAAGGAACAGCAGATGTTGCATTACAAAAAAAGACAAAACAGTCTGAAGAAGGGTCCCCAACTCAAAATGTCACCTATCCATGTTCTCCAGGGATGCTACCCGACCCAGCGAGTTACTACATACAAAGCGCTAGAGTAACTCAGCTGGCCAGGCAGCATTTCTGGAGAAAAGGGATGGGTGACATTTCAGTTCAGGATCTATCAGACCCAAGTTACCAAGCACTTGCAATTTTAAGTCTCATCCAGCATTGAAGGTGCAGAAACTTACTGCATGTACATCAGCACGTGACATCCTAAATCAGCGCTACTCTGCAGTTTGAAAGCGATCGGGTGGGGATTACTCACAAAATAATATCTGCATACAACATAAGGTGACAAATAATCTCCAAAAAAAGACAAAGTGCTGGAGTAACTCAGGTCAGGCAGCATCTCCGAAGAGCATAGATGGGCGACACTTTGGATCAGAATCCTTCACAAAACGATATAACAAGTTATTTTGTTTAAGAAAGAACTGCAGAGGCTGGAAAAATCAAAACTAGACAAAATACTGGAGAAACTCAGTGGGTGAGGCAGCATCTATGGAGAGAAGGAATAGACGACGTTTCAGGTCGAGACCCTTCTTCGAGTTATTTGATAACCTTTCCATGGTTGGAACCTGCTTGACCCGAGTTATGCCACTCACACTGTAGTTCTGGAGGATACAGCATATGAGAGAAGAGTTAGGAGAGCACAATATGCTGTTACTGTGGAGTGAATACACCAGATAGTGACAGGCATGGAACCGCAATCCAATATGACCAGTGCCTTCAGGGAATTGTAATTTAGCAATTGTGTGCAAATGGGGATAGACTGCATTATAAACCTGTGATCATGAGTAGAGTAAGAGAGACGCTTTCCTGAGAAGCCATACAAGTGCATACACCTAGCAGCAAGTAGCCTGCAGGCTTAGTTGGTTAAATGTCAAATGTAGGTACAGTGAAAAGCTTTTTGTTGCAGTCCAACCAGCGGAAAGACTATACAATACTCAACCAGAGAAAAGTCACTCGCGGTGCACAAGGCAAGGTGCAAAGCATTTGGAGGTTGCAGATAGCAGCCGTCAATGCCATGTGCTTAGACCAAACGATTGTCCCAGTCACAGACATTAAAATTCAGCATCTGCCAACCGCTGTCTATCGTGTCTGCATATTGGAGTTTCAGCCCAGCTCCACGGGGTTGGGATACAGATGGAGACTTCCATCTTGACGGGCAAGGACCAACTTGTACATACATAGTACTTGTGACCATGGGTCATTGCGAGCTCCAGCCTTTCTTGTTACCGGCCCCTGGTTTGTTCTGGCCTTTTCCCACCTCCAGCTCCCTCCAATCTACTCTCAGTCTGAACAAGGGTTCTGACCCAAGACATCACCAATCCTTTTCCTCCAGGGATGCTGCCTGACCCGCTGAGTTGCTCCAGCACTTTGCGTCTATCTTCGGTATAAAGCAGCATCTGCAGTTCCTTCCCACGCAACATGTGCATGGGGTCAGAGTTAAAGGACAGCCTCTAATCTGCCTGCAGTGCTTGCCCAAGCAATCTAGGTCCTAGCCACATTTAACCTCCCTGCCCCTGCTTCCTTCCAGCAACCTGCAGCCATTCGATACCAATGTTCAATTTGCTCGTTGTATGTATGATCCAAAACAAGGAAAGACAATAAAAACACCGTAAAAACGTTTTTATTTGTCACAGTTGCTCAATTTTCCCACTAAATACATGCACTGTTTAAAAAATTAAAAACATGGAATAAAAAAAAGTTTCCCAACACTTATGCAAACAACAACAGGATTCACTTTAGCATCAAATCCAAGATTAATGGAGTAGAAAATGTAAAATCATGGCTACAAATATTTATATACTGTTGGCGTGCATGGCCGAGTGTTGAGCCTTCTCACACAAAGCTGTTAGACGAGTCTGTGGGGAGAAAATAAATGTGGAAAAAGTTCAACATTAAGTTTGACCTTTCCCAGAGAAACTTGTCACTGGTTCGGTGACGAAGTCAGTATCTAGTATCAAACAGGTAATAGGGACCAAATACCAGCGGGGATAAAACATAACGTCTCGCTGCGACCGAGATTTCAATTAGAGCAACAGAACACAAGGCCACAGTACAGCAGGGTGCCCTTCATCCCACAATGTCCATGTTGAACGTCATGCCAAATTAACCTAATCTCTGCCTGCACCTCATCCATGTCTATATCCACGTACCTATCCAAAACCCTCAAGCACCACTATCGTTTCTGCCTCCACCACCACTGACAGACAGCGTTCCAGGCACCCGCCAATCTGAATACAAAAAAACCCTCACGTCCACTTCAAATTTTGTGCCTCGCACTTTAAAGCTGAGCCCTCGTCTTTGGCATTGCCACCCCGAGGGAAAAGGTGCTGACTGTCTACCTCATCTATGCCTCTCAATTTATATACTTTAATTAGTTTACACTTTAGGGATAGTGTGGAAATAGACCCTTCGGCCCAGCGATTCTGTGCTGACCCATCACCCCATATACTAGCGCTAGCCAACACACTAGGGACAGTTTACAATTTACAGAAGCCAATTAACCTGCACATCTTTGGAGTGCGGGGGAAACCGGAGCACCCAGAGAAACCCCATGCGGCCATGGGAGGAATGTACAACCTCCGTACAGGTAGCACCCATAGTCAGGGTCGAGCCCGGGTCTCTGGCGCTGTGAGGCAGCAACTCTACCCCTGACCGCACAGAGAGAAAACAAATCAAATTTTGTCCAATCCCTCCTTGTGGCTGCAGGAAGGAACTGCAGATGCTGGTTTAAACCAAAGATAGACACAAAATGCTGGAGTAACTCAGCAGAACAGGCAGCATCTCTGGAGAGAAGGAATGGGTGACGTTTCTGATCGAGACCCTTCTTCAGACTTACACTGAAGGTCTGAAGAAGGGTCTGGACCCAAAATATCACCCATTCCTTCTCTCCAGAGATGCTGCCTGTCCCGCTGAGTTACTCCAGCATTTTGTGTCTACCCTCCTTGTAGCTAATGCCCCCACCACCAATCCAAGAAGCATTCTGGTCAATCTCCTCTGCTCCTTCCCCAAAGCCTCCACATCCTTCCTGTAACGGGCGACCAGAACTGCACGCAATACTCCAAATGCCAAAGTCCTATAAAGCCAAGCATTGCATGTGCATCTTCCCCACCTAAACAATCCCAGAGGTTCAGTCTAGGAGGACAGAAAGCCAAGGGATCATCTTAGAGATATAGAGATATAAATAGAGTCTTTCACCCCAGGGTAGGGGATAAATCAAGAACTAGGAGACACAAGTTTAAGGTGAGAGGGGAAGAAGATTTAATAAGAACTGGAGGGCAACTTTTTCCACACAGAGGGTGGTGGGTGAATGGAATGAGCTACTAGAGGAGGTGGTTGATTCTGGGACTATATAACAAGATTTAAAACACACTTTGATAGGAAATATACATGGATGGGGAAGGTTTAGAGGGATATTGGCCAAATGCAGGCAAATGAGACTAGCTTAGATGGGGCATCTAGGTCAGTGTGGACAAGTTGGGCCAAAGGGTCCGTTTCTATGCTGTAGGGAGTGGATGCTAAACATCCAACTAGTGTCGGAAGGAACTGCAGATGCTGGTTTAAACCAAAGATAAATACAAAAAGCTGGCGGGACAGGCAGCATCTGTGGAGAGAAGGAATGGGTGACGTTTCGGGTCGAGACCAGTCTGAAGAAGAGATCCTGCCTGTCCTGCTGAGTTAATTGGACCAGACTAAGCGGGTGATCGATGGCCGGCATGGACTCGGAGGGCTAAAGGGCTCGGATTCCACGCGCAAGACAGACCCTACAAATGGTGGTAAAAATGTCTCCCGTTAGAAAACACCAAACGAGCAGTTGGTTAAAAGGGTTTAAAAACCATCTGGAGCTTTAGCTGGGCAGTAATTCTCACATCATCACAACTCGAGATGCAGAGCAAGATGCTTACCGCAAGCAATTGAATACCCTGAAGAGTTTGTGGATCAAGTGACAGCACATCGATGTTATTTACCTCTTCACCAGCTGCACTGATTGCCTGTGAAGCAAGGTTCAACACATCACAAGCGGCAATTAACCCATTTGCAGATGCAGAGTAATAACTTCAACTGCAAAAATAGTAAACTAATAAAACCACTCGGTTTCATCTTAAAGTACAAAAACAATTGTCCCCAAAACACACACGAATAGAGGCAAGATATTGCTGAATAGCAAAAATTAAATAGCAGCGCATGTTTACATACTTTGTGTATGGTCCTCAGAACAAGGCATTTCACCGTGACGCCACGCGAGATAATAAAGTATCAATCATTCATCAATATATCGCTCACATTCATTTCTGAAGAAGGGTCTCGGCCCAAAGGAATAGGTACCGTTTTGGGTCACCCATTTCCTCCGCTCCACAGATGCTGCCTCACCCGCTGAGTTTCTCCAGCATTTTTGTCTGCCTTCACATTCTTTTATGCATTTCCTCATGTTTGACTTGATTGTATTTATGAATGGTATTATAACCATATAACAATTACAGCACGGAAACAGGCCTTCTCGGCCCTTCCAGTCCGTGCCGACCATTTATTTTCCCCTAGTCCCATCTACCTGCACTCAGACCATACCCCTCCATTCCCTTCCCGTCCATATACCTATCCACTTTACTTTTAAATGTTAAAATCGATCCTGCCTCCACCACTTCTGCTGGAAGATCATTCCACACAGCCACCACTCCGAGTAAAGAAGTTCCCCCTCATGTTACCCCTAAACTTCTGTCCCTTATCCAATTTGTGGCGTGGGAGTGTGCAGGGAGCCGAGGAGGAACTGGCAGGGGATGGGAGGGGGGGGGGGGTTTGCTGCCAGGTGCGGCAGCGGGCAATAGACGGGACTGTTCGGTGTTTTTGGAGCATTGTTGGTGCCAACACATGGTGACACTCGTGCACTGGCAAGGTGGCACGCAAAACTAAGCATTTCACTGTCCCTCGGTACCAGAGACCCGGGTTCGATCCCGACTACGGGTGCTGTCTGTACGGAGTTTGTACGTTCTCCCCGTGACCGCGTGCGTTTTCTTCCACATCCAGAAGATGTGCAAGATTGTAGTTTAACTTGGCTTTGGTGAAAATTGTGAATTGTCCCCTAGTGTGTAGGATAGTGTTAGTGTACGGGGTCGATCGCTGGTCGGCGCGGACTGAAGGGCTCGTTTCCACGCTGTATCTCCAACCGGAACTAATTTAAGCCAATTGAATGCTCAAGACCAAAGATTTATTCTTGAAGTTTCAAAAAATAGTCCATCGTGTGGTTGGAAGTCACTGACCTGGCCATCAGCCAATGGTATTTTGATCATCGGCAGCGATCGGTTCACTCTCGAACGATGCAAACACTGGCTCATCTTTGGTCCAATTCTGATTTTAAGAAAACAAAAGTCAGTGCGAGCAACATCTACTTGGCGTTTACATGAGGATTCTGCCCCGGTGCCAGCAACAATATACAAACACAAAAAGCTGGAGTAACTCAGCGGGACAGGCAGCATCTCTGGAGAGAAGGGATGGGTGACGTTTTGGGTCGAGATCCTTCTTCCTACCCGAAATGCCACCCATTCCTTCTCTCCAGAGATGCTGCCTGTCCCGCAGAGTTACTCCATCATTTTGTGTCTATCTTTGGTTTAAACCAGCACCTGCTGTTCCTTCCTGCACACCTCACTGTTTTTTTTTTTAAAAACAGGTTAAGAACATTATCCACATTTAGACAAAAATGCACAATAATATTAGTGGCAAGTTTGATTAAGTTGCAATCCATATGCATCGCAACTTAATTACAAGGTGGGGGAAAAATCTACAAGTGGCTGGGTTTTAGCACTTAAAGTTCATGTTTGACCAAATCTCAATAACCAAACTCACACCAACAGCAGCAGATTAATCTAGCAGAAACTAGGACCTGCAGATGCTAGTTTACAAAAAAAACCTCGTGTTACTCAGGTCAGGCAGCGTCTCTGGAGGACATGTGGAATTCTTTGCCACAGAAGGCTGTGGATGCATAGTCACTCGATATTTGAGGCAGAGATAGATATATTCTTGATTCATAAGGGTGTGAGAGGTTACTGAATAATGAAGTAGATATTCAAAGTCTACAGAGAGATTTGGGCCATTTGGAAGAGTGGGCTGAAAGATGGCAGATGGAGTTTAATGCTGATAAGTGCTACATCTTGGCAGGACAAATCAAAATAGGACGTACATGGTAAATGGTAGGGAATTGAGGAATGCTGCGGAACAGAGGGATCTAGGAATAACTGTGCATAGTTCCCTGAAGGTGGAATCGCATGTAGATAGGGTGGTAAAGAAATCTTTTGGTGTGCTGGCCTTTATAAATCAGAGCATTGAATATGGGAGTAGGGAAGTAATGTTAAAATTGTACAAGGCATTGGTGAGACAAATTCTGGAGTATGGTGTACAATTTTGGTTGCCTAATTATAGGAAGGATGTCAACAAAATAGAGAGAGTACAGAGGAGATTTACTAGAATGTTGCCTGGGTTCCAGCAACTAAGTTACAGAGAAAGGTTGAAGTTAGGTCTTTATTCTTTGGAGTGCAGAAGGTTAACGGGGGACTTGATTGAGGTCTTTAAAATGATGAAAGGGATAGACAGAGTTGAGTTGGATAAGCTTTAACCATTGAGGGTAGGGAAGATTCAAACAAGAGGGCATGACATGAGAATTAAGGGACAGAAGTTTAGGGGTAACATGAGGGGGAACTTCTTTACTCAGAGAGCGGTGGCTGTGTGGAATGATCTTCCTGCAGAAGTGGTGGAGGCAGGATCGATTTTAACATTTAAAAGTAAAGTGGATAGGTATATGGACAGGAAGGGAAGGGTATGGTCTGAGTGCAGGTAGATGGGACTAGGGGAAAATAAATGGTCGGCACGGACTGGAAGGACAGAGAAGGCCTGTTTCTGTGCTGTAATTGTTATATGGTTATATGGTTACGGAGAGAAGGCAGGTGAATGGGGTTAGGAGGGAGAGATAGATCAGCCATGATCGACTGGTGGGGTAGACTTGACCTAATTCTACTCTTATCGCTTATTATCTTATTCAGGGAACAAATATGCCCCTTTGTTGTTGAAGGTAGACAAAAATGCTGGAGAAACTCAGCGGGTGATCTATGGAGAGAAGGAATAGGTGATGTTTCGGGTCGAGACCCTTCTTCAGACTGATGTCGGGGGGGACGAGAAAAAGGAAGAGGTGGAGACAGTGAGCCATGGGAGAGGTGGGAAGGGGAGGGGAAGGAGGGGGAAAGCAGGGACTATCTGAAATTGGCGAAGTCAATGTTCATTACGCTTGGGTGTAAACTACCCAAGCAAACTATGAGGTGCTGTTCCTCAAATTTGAGGCCATGGAGGAGGCCCAGGACAGAAAGGTCGGATTCAGAAATGATTTCTTAAAGATAACTTCCACAATAGTCTTAAGATAAATTAAAGATGGCTTTTACTTTTTGTCACTCAAAGACTTCTTCAGCGGGGTTCCGTGATGAACAGCGGTCTTTTCACTGCCCGGTTTTGGACCGCCGCTAGGAAAAGATATTGAAAATAAATCATTTGCATTGCCATGTTCCATATGATGCAGAAGGCGGCCGATCGGCCCGTCAAAGGTGGACACCTTTACCTTCTAATGCACGTGTCCTTATCATGACTGGTAAAGGAACTTGGTTTGGTTCGTGGAGTCTGCAACAAAAACATTTAAACATAGTGTTTAGGTTTATTGTGCTCATGTGTAGCAAGGTAGAGTGAACAGTTTTGTTCTGCATGCTGTCCAAAGAGATCAGGTGTTACTATACACAAATACAATCATGTCAAATCAGAATATGATAGTCCGAACAAAGGGGAAGATACGGAGTGCAGAATATAGTTCTCAGCATTGGAGCGCCCCAGTTCCACAGACAAACTCCAGGGTCCGCAACGGGGAAAGAGGTGAATAGATTCAGAGTCAGGCCCTTCGGCCCAACTTGCCCATACTAACCCACATGCCCCATCTACACTAGCCCCACCTACCTGCTAAACCCGTCCTAACGATGTACCTGTCTAAATGTTTCTTAAACGTTACGAATGGAAGGACCATTCAGAGGGCTGTTCACAGAGGGGCAGAGGTTTCGTGGGAAGCTACCCCAAAGACAGACATGGGGGGGGGGGGGGGGGGGGGGGAGAAGCAACAGTGGGTCTTTGAATGGTGGCAGATTTGGAAAAGGGGAGATGCAACGAGACCTGGGTGTCATGGTACACCAGTCAGTAAAAGTAGGCATGCAGGTGCAGCAGGCTGTGAAGAAAGCGAATGGTATGTTGGCATTCATAGCAAAAGGATTTGAGTGCAGGAGCGGGGGAGGTTCTACTGCAGTTGTACAGGGTCTTGGTGAGGCCACACCTGGAGTATTGCATACAGTTTTGGTCTCCTAATCTGAGGAAAGACATTCATTGTCATAGAGTACAGAGAAGGCTCACCAGACTGATTCCTAGGATGGCAGGACTTCCATATGAAGAAAGACTGGATAGACTTGGCTTG
Source organism: Raja brachyura (assembly GCA_963514005.1). The sequence continues at coordinate 3,604,545 of OY740797.1, read as the reverse complement.
TACTCGCTGGAATTTAGAAGATTGAGGGGGGATCTCGTAGAGACTTACAAAATTCTTAAGGGGATGGACAGGCTAGATGCAGGAAGATTGTTCCCAATGTTGGGGAAGTCCAGGACAAGGGATCAATGTTTAAGAATAAGGGGGAAGTCTTTTAGGACCGAGATGAGAAAATCATTTTTCACAGAGAGTGGTGAGTCTGTGGAATTCTCTGCCACAGAAGGTAGTTGAGGCCAGTTCATTGGCTATATGCAAGAGGGAGTTAGATGTGGCCCTTGTGGCTAATGGGATCAGGGATATGGAGAGAAGGCAGGTACGGGATACTGAGTTGGATGATCAGCCATGATCATATTGAATGGCGGTGCAGGCTCGAAGGGCCGAATGGCCTACTCCTGCACCTATTTCCTATGTTTCTATGTCTTCCGTCACAATCAAATTTGCTCCAGTTTTTGCATAAACTGACAGGTCATTGCATTCTGTAGTCTTGCAGGATTCGGGACAGAGCAGGGGTTAGTTTATTGTCACGTGTACCGAGGTACAGTGTAACGTTTGTGTTGCGTGCTAACCAGTCAGTGGAAAGACAATACATGATTACAATCAAGCCGTCCACAGTGTACAGATACAGGATAAGGGAATAACAGGAAGTGCAAGATCAAGTCCAGTAAAGTCTGATTAAAAGAGTTTCCAACGAGGTAGATGGTGGCTCAGGACCGACTCTTGATTAGTACAGGTGCACTAATTAATACCTTTGAGTAGTACAGAAGAATAAGGGACAAGCCATTTAGAACGGAGATGAGGAAAAACTTTCTCACCCAGAGAGTTGTGAATCTGTGGAATTCTCTGCCTCAGAAGGCAGTGTAGGCCAGTTCTCTGGATGTTTTCAAGAGAGCTAGATCGGGCTCATAAAGATAGTGGAGTCAGGGGATATGGTGAGAAGGCAGGACAGGGTACTGATCGGGGATGATCAGCCATGATCACATTGAATGGCTCGAAGGGCCGAATGGCCTATTCCTGCACCAGTCATCTATTGTCTTGACCCATTGAGCAGCCTGGCCAGAAAACCAACCCATCAGAACAGGTCCAAGTCACTATCCGAGCCTCAAACCAATACGAGGAACTAATAAACTCCCACATGCAGCCTCACTCATTTATCAAAGTGAAATGTTTAAGAAAGAACTGCAGATGCTGGAAAAATCAAAGGTAGACAAAATTGCTGGAGAAACTCTGCGGGTGCGGCAGCATCTATGAAGCGAAGGAAATAGGTGCCTCACCCGCTGTGTTTCTCCAGCATTTTTGTCTACCAACAAAGTGAAATGAGTGTTTGCGTCACCGAGAGATTAGATCAGATAGTTGTGCTCCAAGACTTTGTGTTTGGGAACTTACTTTTGCAACTGCGCAAGATTTTGTGGCCGGTATCTTTGCTCTGCCTTTCGATTCTGTCGAGTTTGAACTCAACGGAGCTTTGCCTGAAAACGCACATTATTAGTCTTTCATCTAACCATCTAAAATTAAAGATTAACGCATGCCTTTTCCACTCTTATACACTTGCCTCTTTTCATTGCCTTGTTGGCAAGTTCAGCCATCATCCCTTCATCTGGTAGATCAGCCTTTGAACACAAAGATGTTCTATTAGTTGGCCAAAGGTTTGCTGCTACATTTATTTTTCAATAAAGTACTTTATGTGCGGTACAGCAGTAGAGTTGCTGCCTTACAGCACCAGAGAGCCAGGTTTGGTCCTGACTACAAGGGCGGTCTGTAGACAGGGCCGAAAGGCCTACTCCTACAGCCATTTTCCCCATGATCTGCCTTGGTTTTCTGCGTGTGCGCGTGTTGAAAATTCAGCGGCGACCAGAAAGACGCTACGAATCTTTGGGTGACTAGGAGACTACTCGCGACCACACAGGCGACATGTCGCAGGGTGAAGCCCGTTTGGTCGTGAGTAGTCGCCCAAAAAGTCATACCTTGTTCTGGTCGCCGCTGGATTTTCAACATGTTGAGCATTTTCGACGACCTGAGATGACCGACGAGCCGCCGAAAAAGTTGCGTAAGTGGGACAGGCCCTTTAGTGTGCGGGGATCGTGGGTCGGCACGGACTCGGTGGGCCGAAGGACCTGTTCCTTGCTGTGTCTCTGCACTAAATGAAACTGCTTGATGGCTTTTAAAAAAAAACTCCATCAGGCAACCCTGTTCCAAGGCCCCTAATGTCCAAAGGTTAATCAATGAATTGAACACCTGGTCTAACAAACGCAACATGCTCCCACTGGAGACGTTGTACCATGGAGCACTCCGCCCCTGGTCAGGGCATCTACATTGCACTGTGGTGCTTGGCATTTTTGAAAAGGTAGCAAACTTTGAGAAATTCCCAGAACAAACTCAAATAATGATCCAGAGAGCAAACATACTATTACTATTAGAGACTTTAGAGATACAGCCCAGAAACAGGCCCTTCAGCCCACCGAGTCCACACCAAACCAGCGATCACCCCGTACACTAACACTATCCTATGCACTAGGGCCAATTTACAATTTTACTAAAGCCAATTAACGTACAAACCTGTACGTCTTTGGAGTGTAGGGAGGTGGGGGTGGGGCAAGAGAGAGAACCGGAGCGCCCAGAGAACACCCACGCGGTCACGGGGAGAACACGCATACTCTACACAGGCAGCACTCGAGCTCAGGATCAAACCCGGGTCTCTGGCGCTGCAAGGCAGCAACTTCACCTAGTTAATTACTCAAGCGTCGAGTCAACTACTCACCATCACAGCCGCAGTGGAAATGTGATCTGTCCCTCCTGTATCTAAACAAGGACGGAAATGTGAAACATTAAAATGAAAGATATGGAAGTATCTTTACCCGAGCTACTTCACTGCAAATGGACAGATCTGGCTTTCATTTCCATAAACATCTTTCCAAACCATTCCCTATATATTTGCCCATTTGTCATGAAGCTGATCCATATGAAATGTGTTTTACAGGGATCATATTCAAGCAGCCAACAGGTGCAGGAGTAGGCCATTCAGCCCTTCGAGCCAGCACCGCTATTCAATGTGATCATAGCTGATCAGTATTGCATCAGTACTCAGTTCCCTTTATCCAAAATCACGTTACTGAAGGTTTACTTGCACCACAACAAAGCAATATCATTGTAGTCGGAAATGCATCTTTGGGTAGAAATGTTTGGTAGAAATGGAATGGGAAATGGGATGGAGAAACCAAAATATTTCATATACAGACACACAATGAGGACAGCCTAATGCAGGCATCAACACCAGACAAACATCGAAACTGCAGATGCTAGTTAACACACAAGAGGGTACAGAGTGCTGGAGTAACTCAGCGGGTCAGGCAGCATCTCTGGAGAACGTGCATAGGTGACGTTTTGGATTAAGATCCATTTTCAGACACAGAAGAACGGTCTCAACTCAAAACGTCACCTATCCATGTTCTCCACAGATGCTGCCTGACCCGCTGAGTTACTCCAGCACTCTGTGAAACGTCACCTATCCATGTTCTCCACAGATGCTGCCTGACCCGCTGAGTTACTCCAGCACTCTGTGAAACGTCACCTATCCATGTTCTCCACAGATGCTGCCTGACCCGCTAAGTTACTCCAGCACTCTGAAACGTCACCTATCCATGTTCTCCACAGATGCTGCCTGACCCGCTGAGTTACTCCAGCACAGTGTCCTTTTGTGAACATTAAATACACTTCATTGGATCAAATTGGAGAGATTATGGAATCCCAGATAAGATACACTTATAGATTCAGGAGGAGGCTATTCAGCCCTTCAAGCTAGTACAACCATTCAATATGATCATGGCTGATCATCCAAAATCAGTACCACATTCCTACTTTCTCCCCATATCCCTTGATTCCATTATCCCCAAGAGCTAAATCTACCTCTCTTGAAAATATCCAGTGAATTGGCCTCCACTGCCTTCTGTGGCAGAGAATTCCACAGATTCACAACCCTCTGTGTGAAAAAGCTTTTCCTCATCTCAGTCCTAAATGGCCGACCCCTTATTCTTAAACTGTGACCCCTGGTTCTGGACTCCCCCCAACATCGGGAACAGTACTGGAACCACGCTGGCCTCTTAGAAACAAGGGAATGGAAAAGGTGCCGAGATTTACTAGAAGAAGGGTCTCGACCCCGAAACATCTTTAAGAAGGAACCGCAGATGCAGGAAAAATCGAAGGTAGATAAAAATGCTGGAGAAATGCGGGTGAGGCAGCATCTATGGAGCGAAGGAAATGGGTGACCTTTTGTGTCGCGACCCTTTCCAATTGAAGGAGGACAAAAATGCTGGGGAAACTCAGCGGGTGAGGCAGCATCTATGGAGCGAAGGAATAGGTGACATTTCGGGTCGAGACCCTTTCGGGTCTCGACCCGAAACGTCACCTATTCCTTCAACAGTCAGAAGAAGGGTCTCGACCCGAAACGTCACCTATTCCTTCGCTCCATAGACGCTGCCTCACTCGCTGAGTTTCCCCAGCATTTTTGTCTACCTAAGAACTACTAGAACTTCGCCCAAAATGGAACATTATACTTATTATGACTGAGCGAGACATTCAGTACTTGGAAAGAGACAAGATGGAGAAGGGATGGAAGACGTTGCCCTTGCCGACAGAAAATGTGGAATTAAAAGACAGGCATCTTTGTCACAAAGCTTCACGAGTGTGAATTTGATACCATAGGGACTGTTATAGTAACCGCAAACGGAGAGCAGAAAAAAAATGGGACATGTTTAGCAAGACTAGACATGGGAAGCAAGTACATTCTGTGATTATACTCATCAACATGAATCTTGATGAAGATTCACTTTTTACACAGTGTGCATTTCATTTCGCTATTAGATTTTAAAAAAGTTTTACCAAGGAAATCTCGCAGCCTCATCCTTTTGATTGCAGCTGGCATCTTCAGCAAGTGGACAGCCAGCACACTGTCAACCATGTCCATTTGTTTCACAAATGCTTGCTCCATCTCCCTTATTTTCTCATTTGCTGCAACGGAGGGATATAATTAATTGAACTAAAACAGCGGAAATAATGAAACGTTCAAACTCATGAAGTGCAATTAAGCTGAACGCAGTATTGATCGCATTCAAATAAATGCAAATTAAAAAGCCGGTCAGGAATATTCAAAGAATGGAAAGGACAGAAGAGAGAGATATGAACCTGCTCACATCCTCTTATTTACCACAAGTATTTACACAAGAAAATAGTTATCAACAGTCTACAGTTTCCAGTAATGAAAGAATCTAGAACCAGAGGTCACAGCCTCAGAATAAAAGGGCATGCTTTTAGAAAGGAGAGCAGGAGGGATTTCTTCAGCCAGACGGTGGTCATAAGGTCATAAGGAGAATTAGGACATTCGGCCCATCAAGTCTACTCCAGCATTCAATCATGGCTGATCTATCCCCATTCTCCTGCCGTCTCCCCATAACCTCGGACACCTGTACTAATCAAGAATGGTGGTGAATCTGTGGAACTTGGGGGCTGGGAGGACAAGCCATTTGGCTGTTTTCAAAGTAAAGATTGATAGATTTATTGATTATGAAGGGCGTCAAATATTACCGGGGGAAGCAGGAGAATGGAGTTGTGAGGGGGAATATAGACCAGGCATGATCGAATGGCGAAGTAGACACGATGGGTCGAATGGCCTAATCCTGCTCCTATATTTTACGGTCTATGATATAAAGACTGCGAGCAAAGCGAAAGCAACGAGTGCAGTCAGAAACTTGGAGGAAGAAATGGGTCTGTGGAATTAATATTCAATCAGCAGAATTAAAACGTACCTTTAGCATCGAAATACTTCATGAATAGTTGTATTTTCTCATCTTTGAGCTCTTGCGGGAGGGCGCTCTGTGTAATTGCACCTTCAGTGTCCCAACAGCGAGCCCCGGGAGCTCCAAGTCCTGCGGCCATCCTTAGATCATCAACACACACAGAGTTGGGGTGGGGAAAATCTACCGCCCTTTATTCAGTGTTGGTGCTGCTGAGAATAATGATCCAATTGAAGTCTAATTTAATTCAGCCAGTGAGCGTTTGGTGCAGGAAGGAACAGCAGATGCTGGTTTAAAACCGAAGGTAGACACAATAAACTGGAGTAACTGAGCGGGATAGGCAGCATCTCTGGAGAGAAGGAGTGGGTGATGTGTCGAGACTGTTTGGGATTGTTTTCATGTTGCATACCTATGAGCCTCGTTGCAACCACAGTGGCTCTTTGGTCTATTAATTGGGCTATTGATTGCAACGTGCGCCCAGTAAAATTTGAGAAGCTATCAGTGTTTCTCCAGCTCATTCCCAGCAGTTTCCCACCGCGCAATAACGCAGCTGCAGTCCTGGCTTGTGAATCATTCGTGATTGCTAATACTAGTTGCATCTTTGTTCGTGCAGTTGGTGTGACATTCGTAAAGGTTGTAAATTCTCCAAGACGGTCGCGGCTGGGCATCAGTTTGGCGTGGTTGACGGTAACCAGAGAGGCATCTTCAACTCCAACCACCCTGACCTGAAACATCGCCTATCTATGTTCTCCATTGTCTGAAGAAGGCTCTCGACCCGAAACGGCACCCATTCCTTCTCTCCACAGATGCTGCCTGTCCCGCTGACTTCCTCCAGCACTTTGTGTCTTTTTGTAAAGCAGCATCTGCAGTTCCTTGTGTCGACATCTCAAACTAATAATGGGCTGTGCTGCTAAATACGCCAGTGGTAATTGTTCTGTGAAACTATTTTCCTCTCGGATGAATGGACAGATAACCTCTCCAATGTGGTCCAACTCGTTAAACTCCCGCTGTTGATAACTGATGAGTCAATGTGGTCTGAATACTTGGCCTCGTCCAAGATCCACCAGGGTGATCTTCCTGCGACGTGAGGCGCCAAATTAACATAATATACCATGCAGAAGTGACATTTCTGCTGTTTTCATATGTATCTCTTAAAGTCACCTATCCATGTTCTCCACAGATGCTGCCTGACCGCTGAGTAATAGCCCTGTCCCATGGTACGAGTTCATTCCAAGAGCTCTCCCGAGTTAAAAAAAATCAAACTCATGGTAAGCACGGAGAATGAACGTAGCGAGTACGTCGGAGCTCGGGGACGTCTCTTAGCGGCTCGTAACGCTAACGGCAGGTACTTGGGACGACTCGCTAACGGCAGGTAAGCACGGGAAGACTCGTGAAGATTTTTCAACACATTGAACAATGTCCACGAGAGCCTCAAGTACCGACGAGTGGCCATTACCGTAAATCTCCGAGTTCGAATCAGGGCAAACGCGGGAGAGCTCTTGGAATGAACTCGTACTGTGGGACAGGGGTTTTACTCCCGCGCTCTGTGAAACGTCACCTATCCATGTTCTCCACAGATGCTGCCTGACCCGCTGAGTTACTCCAGCACTCTGTGAAACGTCACCTATCCATGTTCTCCACAGATGCTGCCTGACCCGCTGAGTTACTCCAGCACTCTGTGAAACGTCACCTATCCATGTTCTCCACAGATGCTGCCTGACCCGCTGAGTTACTCCAGCACTCTGTGTATTTTTGTGAACACTGGGCCCATTTCCAGGGAGATCGATTTGAAAAGATGATGGAATCTCAGATAAGATACACTGAGAATACGTGAACCAATCTGCCCTGTTTGAAATAATGTACAAGTTGAATGGAGAAGATGCCAAGATTTATTAGAACTTCACCCAAAATGGAACATCATGCATGCTAGGAATATTGAGATGATGGATACTTGGAAAGTGACAAGATGGAGGAAGTATGGAAGATATTGCCATTTGCAAGGATACGTATCTCTTAACTTAATCCAGACCTTTATTCCCATGTGTATTTAACACGGCTTGATTAGTTAATATCGTCTGGTGAATAGTTGCAGACAATTGACCAATTCAACATTTCGCAAACCAATTTATCACTTATTTTAATTTCAACAAATGAACTTTGAGCTGGGTCTAAAATGTGTGTATGTCGATATATACATGTGTGTACATATGTGTGTATGTATATATACATGTGCATGTGTACATATGTGTGTGTATTTGCTTCTGCAAACCAATTTGTCACTTGTTTTAATTTTGTTATATATGCAAAATAAAATGGGGGTGTGTGTGCAGCGTGCATATAATGTGCATGCATATATGTGTGTACGCACCTTTTTTTATATGTGTATATAGTGTGTATACACACATGTACAGTGGCTTGCAAAAGTTTTCATACCCCTTGAACGTTTACACATTTTGTCACATTACAACCACAATCGTAAATGTATTTTATTGGGATTTTATGTGATAGACCAACACAAAGTGGTGCATAATTGTGAAGTGGAAGGAAAATGATACATGGTTTCCAAATGTTATTACAAATAAAAAACTGAAAAGTGTGGCGTGCAAAAGTATTCTGCCCCCCTGAGTCAATACTTTGTAGAACCACCTTTTGCTGCAATTACAGCTGCAAGTCTTTTGGGGTATGGGTTAGGGTTAGGGTTGAACACTGAATGTATTAATCCTGGCCAAATTGGAGAGGCTTGGACTTTAAAATGGGGTTTAAAAACTTCAGGGTTTCTGGGAGATTTGGTCAATTTGGAGTTGCTCTCTGCAGAACGGGGACAAGCTGCGGAGTGGCACCAGTGTGTCTAGAGCCTAGATACAAGTTGCAAGAAAAGAATAAGAACATCTGCAGACCCTGTCAATTAGGTGCAAAATGCATAGAATGGATGCAAACCAGACATACATCTTGTAAATAATGTTGCAGAGTTCTACTTTGCCAAGTGTTGATTGGATGAGGTATTGAGCCTTGTCTGGGTTTCTTGCAGATCAGGGTAAATGTTTCCAAGTTGGCCTCCTTGAGAAGTCCTGTTTGAATACAATGTATTAAGATGCTGTATTATTGGGTTAGGGAAATGGCTGTTATGTATGGGGTTAACCGATATCTGTACTTGGATTGTTCAGAGACCACCTTTCGGCCCCTTGAGGTCCTGGGACCTATAAAAGTCCACTGCCACGAGGACCAGCATTGATCTTCTGGGAGAGAGCTTGGGACTGCGTGACCTTCTGGAGTGTCTCATTTGAGTGAGGCCTAGAGGGCTTGATCAGGCAGATACGAAGATCAAACCCGCAGTGCGATAAGTACAGTAGTTGAACTGTAATTGTGTTTTGTCAAAATAAAGATTAGTAGTTCAAGTGCTTGATTCACTGATTTTTGACTGAAACTAGACGGGGGGGGGGGGGGGGGGGGGGGGAGCTTAGAACGAGCAGTTTACAAGTGCACCTTGAAAGATGAGCTACAAGTCAATTTGAGATGCAAGCCTTTTCTCTCAAATTTAATTATGTCGGTCAGTACAATGGCTTGTAGCCGGATGAATTAGCTGCGTTATCTTCAATTAAAGTCAAATAAAACCGTATGGTGTAAGAGTAAAGGGCCTGTCCCACCAGCATGCAACTCTATTCGATTAGCGCGCCCTAAAGTGGTCGCTTGAGCCGTCCGGCGTCGCGGGGCCGGTCCCACTTCAATCGCCGGAGCCGTGCGGAGTTTGTCCTGACACCACGCGGGGCTCCGAAAAACTGACTATGTCCAAAGATTCCGCGCAGCAACGGCTTGTCGGTTCGCAGTCGCCTCAACGCATTACACACCGCCCCGACATCGTGCCTCCGTGAACCTATCTGTAGGTGCCTCCGTGGCCCTCTGTGTGTGTGTGCCTCTGTGCCCCTCTGTCCTGGCAAACTTACCTTAGACTTCGCTCCAAGTTCGCCTCACTTTGCGCCACGTTGCGCTACTCACCTGACCTCCGCGCGGCCCCTACTGCCGGTTTGGTTGCGCTTGCCGCATGCAGGCGCATGCTGGTGGGAACGGCCCTGTACAGGGGATCACCCAACCTCCGCGCGGCCCCCGCTTCTAGTTTGATCGCGTTCATCGCATAGAGTTGCATGCTTGTAGGACAGGCCCTTAACGCTGGAAGGGGATTTTTGTGATGCAATTTCACTCCTTGCAGCCACAAACTGCAGATGTTGGAAACTTGAGCAAAAGACAAAGTACTGGAGAAACTCAGTGGGTCTGGTAGCATCTGTTGAATATTTTTCCTGTTGTCTGTGGCAAGAGCATCTGAAGAGCCTGGGAGATCCCAGAGAGGAGATCTCTTGGGGTGAAATGTATCAAAGTTCACTCCTTTGATATCAAATAAGTTTTTATTGCAGCTGAATATTTATTGTAACAACATTTATTATAACAGACACTCTGATAATGTCAACCATTGAATCAATCATAAAATATTTCTTAATAGGAGACAAAGCTGCAAGAAAATGCAATCTTTATTTTGTTCTTCTGAATTTGTGGAAGGCCATGAATAGAAAATAAAATTCAGAGTTACGTAATTTATAAAAGCAAGCTGTAGTTATAACTAGTAGAAATAAAGAACTGTAGATGCTAGTTTACAAAAAAAAGAAAATATGCTGGCACATCTCAGCGGGTCATGCAGCATCCCTGGAGAACGTGAATAGGTGGCGTTTCAAATCGTGAGACTTCTTCAGAATGAGGGGGCTCGATCCGAAATGTCACCTGTCCACGTTCTCCAGGGACACTGCCTGACCCGCTCAGTTACTCCCGCACTTTGTGTCTGTCGTTATAGCCACTTGTCCCTCAAACTGCACAATGAAACTGTAAACATGTCATTCTTTAATGGGCGAGTGACAGAATTATTCCCTTTGTCATAAGTTATCAATTATTGTAAAATCCATTAGCCTGGCAGTGTTACAAGTTAATATAATGTCCGTCAATCCGGATAGGTTTTAGTAGCTCAATTTGCTGAGAAATCAATATTGTACATAAGGTAAAGGATGGCCGGGGTATACAAATCTGTTCATGAGTATGGCCACAGTATATGGAATGTGGCACCTATTACACAAGGCACAATCTCAGGCATCACTAAGTACCTGAAACCAGGAGATATGTCTGGCTATTTGAGATTAGAGTTTTGAATCTGTGCAACATGTTAGCACCCGATATGATGACATTAATTCATTCTATAAAAAACGTTACCAAATGTACAAAAAAGTTCAAATGGTACTGTTTCACTGTAAACAGGTGTTTGGAAAAATAATGCAGCAGATTTGTACAAAAATAACAGTATCGCTACACCAAACTGACAAGCTGATGTAATTGTTTCTTCATTTCATTTTAGTAAACATTAGTTTGACCTTTTGATGGGAAGGAAGATTGGGTTAATGTCGATGTGGATTTCTCCAGTAAACAATAGCAATGATGTTCATGAATATTTCTGAAGAAATTTAGTGTGAAAGTCCTTTACATTCTGCAATAGCACTTTCAGCTTCTCAATTGGAAGAAGAATAGTCATTCTGGGGGAAAAAAAAGTTGCAGGTGTCAGTACATATTTTTATAAACTAAATCTGCTAAATTTATAATATGTTCAACTTTAAAAAAACAATTGCTACAAGAATTAATCATGTCCATTCTTAATGAATCATGTTTCCGCTCTTTGTGTTTGATGCCTTGTAATGTAATCCCCGCACTCTTTTAGATCAAAATTAATTAATCATGTGTGGGGTTCTGAAAAAGTAATACATTTGCAGGAAAGGAGATGATTAACTGAGGAATTGCTTGCAGTTCAAAGGGGAAATGAAACATTGAGGTTATAGGGACGGTAAGTAAACAGCCCACCAGGGGTTGTGGGATGAATGTTCTTTGTGAACAGCCGCGTGTGTCGTGGGGGGGGAGGGATGCGGGTACATCACAATACTGTTGTAATGCTGAGCAGAAAGCAGCTTCTCTCTGGCAAAGTTTCCTCTGCAGCGAGGTTTCTGTGGGTTAGCAGATTCATTATGGGGAGATGAACCAGGATCACAGCTGTCAGCATTTGAACATTAAAAAGTACTAATAGTTTGGTCAAGTAAAGCAGCAATGATCAAAGTTCACAGATGCAAGGACAGAATTAGCTGTGCTAATAAACAACTTATTGGATTTTTAAAATTATCTATGTCCTGTTTCTGTACAAGAATGATCCCAGGAATGAGCAGGTTAACCTATGATGACCATTTGTCGGCACCGGGCCTGTACTCGCTGGAGTTTAGAAGAATGAGGGGGGGGGGACCTCATGGAAACATATAGAAGAGTGAAAGGCTTGGAGAGAATGGATGTGGAGAGGATGTTTCCACTAGTTGGAGAGTCCAGAACTAGAGGTCATAGCCTCAGAATTAAATGACGCTCTTTTAGGAAGGAGATGAGGACACATTCCTTTAGTCAGTGGGTGATGAATCTGTGGAATTCTTTGCCACAGAAGGCTGTGGAGGCCAAGTCAGTGGATATTTTAATGGCAGAGAAGAATAGATTCTTAGGTACATAAATATACTGGAGAAACTCAGCGGGTGCAGCAGCATCTACGGAGCGAAGGAAATAGGCAACGTTTCGGGCCGAAAGCATGCCATTTCCTTCGCTCCATAAATGCTGCTGCACCCGCTGAGCTTCTCCAGCATTTTAGTGTACCTTTCATTTTCCAGCATCTGCAGTTCCTTCTTAAAGAATAGATTCTTGATTAGTACAGGTGTCAGGGATTATGGGGAGGAGGCAGCAGAATGGGGTTGGGAGGGAGAGATAGATCAACCATGATTGAATGGCGGAGTAGACTTGATGGACCGAATGCCTTAATTCTACTCCTGTTCCTTATGTACTATGCACTTCAAGTAGACAGGGTTCACCAGCATCTATGTTCCTCATAAATCTCACTCATCGTACAAGATCTGACCGTATCAGCACCTCGTTGCATTTCTTTCTCACTTTCGTGATTATCAGGATCACATTAACTACATTCAGGCTCTGTCTACTTCTGGAAGCAACTCACACCTACTTGCCACCTCCGTAACTGGGCAGCTCCCCCCTGAATTCGTTTACCTCTTCCACACTAACAGAAACATCTACTGTGTAAAGCGTTTTCATTAATATGAAGACCCCTGCTGAACCTTTAGCACAGCGCAGTACAGCACAGGGACAGGCCCTTCTGCCCACAATGTCTGTGCCGCATGTGATCCATATCCAATTTTCCCTGCATATTTATTTGCTTATCTAAAATCCTGGTATACACCACAATCATATCTGCCTCCACCAACACCCCTGGCAGCCACCATCCTCTGGGATTAAAAACTAGCCGGCACATCTCCTCTGAACTTTGCTCCACTCAGCTTCAAACTATACCCTCTAGTGTTTGACATGTCCACCCTGGGATGATCACAATGTATGGTGGTGCTGGCTCCGAGGGCCGAATGGCCTACTCGTGCACCTATTGTCGATTGACAAATGTTCAGACAGTCTAACTTCTAAACTTCTTCAGATTTGTCTGGTAAATCTCTCTTCATATGAATCCATTTTGTACCTTCATCTACACCTCCATGGTTTTACTATTGTGGAGTTCAGGACCGAGTGTGATATAACCAAAGTTAAATACAATTTTAACAAAACTTCATTAATACAGCACAATTTGGTGATGCAGGACTAGCAGATATTCTGAACTATTGGGTGTTTAAGAAGGAACTGCAGACGCTGGAAAAATTGAAGGTTGGCATAAATGCTGGAGAAACTCAGCGGGTGAGGCAGCATCTATGGAGCGAAGGAATAGGCGATGGAATAGGAAACGTCGCTTATTCCTTCGCTCCATAGATGCTGCCTCACCCGCTGAGTTTGTCCAGCATTTTTGCCTACCTTCTGAGCTATTGGATGGTAATTTTCAAACTTTAGAAAGATGTTACGAAGGGCAGGTGAAAGGGGAGTGCCGGAAACTCGGAGGGCGGTGGAGGCTGGTTCTCTGGATGCTTTCAAGAGAGCTAGATGGGGCTCTTAAAAAGAGCGGAGTCAGGGGATATGGGGAGAAGGCAGGAACGGGGTACTGATTGGGGATGATTAGCCATGATCACATTAAATGGCGGTGCTGGCTCAAAGGGCCAAATGGCCTACTCCTGCACGTATTGTCTATTGAAACATCACATTTACTTAGGCAATAAGTGATGAACATAGTTTATTCACAAACTAATTGTTACGAAGTTTGCCAAGGGGGTAGAATTACCTAAAATGATGTGTTCCTTCCCTTTGACCAAATCCACTGCCAGGCACCACACAGATCCCGGTCTCCTCCAATAGTTTCATGCAGTAAAACATATCTGGAGCCATTCCACTGGCCTAAATAAGAGCAACGCAAAGACGGGTAAAGCAAACTGTTGTAAATCTTCTTGATTCTCATTTATTGTTTTGAGCCAGGGTGAAGAGGTCATTGCAACTACATTACAATAAAAATCCAGACATTTACAATGCATTCTGTTTAGAGATTTATTAAAAATGCTGCAGTTATTGCCACGTTTTGTTGTTTTAGTTCACAGATACAGCATGGAAAGTAGGCCCTTCAGCCCACAGAGTCCATGCCGACCATCGATCAGCCGTCCACACTAGTTCTATGTTATCCCACTTTCTCATCCACTCTCTACACACTAGGGGAAATTTTACAGAGGCCGATTAACCTATGAACCTTTGGGATGAGAGCAGAAACTGGTGCACCCGGAGAAAACCCACATGGTTACTGGGAGAAAGTGCACACTCCACACATTCCATCTCTGTTGGAGAAGGGAACTATATGGGATTACTTTGGACATTTGTGATCCTGCAAACTAATTACAGGACTTCTGATGGGTCATGCTTCCATTACATTCAGCTGTGAGAAATACAAGACAAATGTAGAAATGAATAGAATGCAAAATAGTAAAAACTAACTTTAACAGTGATGTAAGCGATCAATGAATTTAGCCATTGTGTGAGCAGTGATTTATACATGTTATTGATTGAACTACAAACCTGTGCTTCTTTGATAGCATTGGAAGGAATAAAAATTCTTGGAAATGCATACATTGCCCCTTGCAAAGGGTTGCAGTGCATTCCAGAAATAGTATTCAAGACTTCCTCCGATAACCTGGCTTTCTCAGCAAGATTTTGCAATACCATCATCTTCTCCTGCACATTAAACAGATGTTCCTTGTTAATAGGTGTAGCATTATGTCACACTTTAATTCAGTCAACACCACAATTATCTTGACTTGTGCATGCGTATATTAAAGACAAAATAATTATGCTGTTAATTTGAAAAGGATATCTCTATCCCCAAAACAAAACTCCATTATTTTTTTTAATTAGATTTTAGATCCTATCAAAGGTCACAGTATGGTTAATATTTATAGCACGGAATATGAATCCATAAACTCAGCATACATTCTTGTACATTGAATGCCTAGATTGAGATTTTCTTAGAGGGCATATGAATTTTGCATGTGATGGGAGAATTCTAATCCATATGTAAAACCCTAGTCTCAGATTAAAGATAGATTCCAAATTTATTTTTAAAACTAGGTGCAGTTTCAATTTTTATATTTAAAAAAAAATCAGTGATAATTGTTTCTAAAGATTCCCAAAGAAGCAGAACAATGAACCCATTTCCCTCACATAATGCTAGATTATAGCCTGTTCCTTTACTGATTTTAAAGGATCCAAAATGTATCTTGTTTTTAAAACAATTAGATTGCTGCCAAATTACAATCTCCATATTTGAGCATAATCCCCGATTCATTTAGCTAAATTCTTCTCCCTCCCCCTTATGTTGAAATCTTGCAACTGCAGTTTGAGTTGTTAGATTTAAAAAAAAAGTAAATTATGTATTCACTGGATGTGGGTCTCAATAGACAATAGGTGCAGGAGTAGGCCATTCGGCCCTTCGAGCCAGCACCACCATTCAATGTGATCATGGCTGATCCCTGGTGATTATTAGCCATTCCTACACCCCAGAACTGAAGAGGTATTTAGGAGCCAACCACCGACAGTGGGTCTGGAGTTACAAAGATCAGACAAGAATTATTTTACAGGAATGAGTAGGTTAACCGACGGTGAGCATTTGTCAGCACTGGGCCTGTACTCGCTGGAGTTTAAAAGAATGAGGGGGAGGGGAGAACCTCATTGAAACATTCAGAATAGGGAAAGGCTTCGACTGACTCGGTGTGGAGAGGATGTTTCCACTAGTGGGAGAGTCTAGGACCAGAGGTTATAGCCTCACAATTAAAGAACGTCCTTTTAGGAAGAAGAAGGAATTTATTCAGTCAGAGGGTGGTGAATCTGTGGAATTCTTTGCCACAGAGGGCTGTGGAAGCCAAGTCAGTGGATATTCTTAAGGCAGAGATAGATAGATTTTTGATTAGTGCAGGTGTCAGAGGTTATGAGGAGAATGCAGGAGAATGGGGTTAGGAGGGAGAGATAGATCAGCCATGATTGAATGTAGGAGTAGACTTGATGGGCCGAATGGCCTAATTCTACTCCAATTCCTTATCACCTTATGAGCAGGCAAGGATGTGAGATTTCTTGAAGCTTGTGGTGAAACAAGGGTCTATATAGTTACCATTACTGTCACCATCTTTTATTACATTTTAGATATAATGTGGCATCAGCTGATACACAGACCACCTATGGTTGACCTCTCGTCAGTAGTTACTAGGTTGTCACGTGACATCAGGGGCTAAGGGGAGTGTCCTGCTACATAAGCATATCTCACCTTGAGATCACTCCAGTCACCAGGTAGGTGAGCTGGAGACAACACCCTTGCTCAGCTACAGCAGCAATGACAATTATGTTAGTGGACCAAACTTACATGTTACACCTGAATAAAGCAACTGTTTATTCACCACGTTTGGTGCCGTTATAATATATTCAAATTCACCAGGTGTTATGATTAGATTCAACCTCATGTCTCTGGTTTGTGTTTAAAATTCTAGCTGATAGAATGCATCCTCAGATGGTGCAATGACTGAATAATCAACTTCATGGAAGAAGGATAGAATTTAAGAGTATTTGGCAAGACACCACACTGAAGGAACTCAGCGTCTGTGCGGGTCTCAGGGTCGGGCAGCATCTGTGGAGGGAATAAATAAGCAACATTTCGAGTTTGGACCCTTCAGACTGATTGTACTTGTTTTTCTGCTTTGCAGTTTAAGATATTGAAGCACATTGGAAATATGGAAAATATTTAAGATCCATGGAGTCTGGAAAAACAGCTACGATCGAACACCTCTTTGAAGAGAACTGCCAATGCCTACGTGATCCTCCGAATCCTATATCATACTAAATGACCACAAAAACTGCATAGGTAACAACTTTCAACATATTATCTTAAAGGACGATTGCTAATCTGATTCAATTGGCACATTTTCTTGTTTTCCATTTGCAGTGACTTCTTCAAAAACAGAAATTGCTAATTATTTTTAAGCAGAGGATTAACAATGGAAAGGGAGAGCAGAGGCAGTTCCAGGATAACCGCACAGGTGAACTAACCGTTTGAAAAGTTGTGTAGGATTCCTCTCCTGGCATTGGGGGGTTGACCACCACATCCATGGCTACTTGCCCTGGAACAGGAGAGCACAGCCGAACTGAGAGCAACTTCTCAAAGTGAGCCTTAACCTCAAGGTCCATGTTGATGACTTCCATATAGCCACCCCTAAGTCCACATCTAGAAGGACAGAAAGGTTCAGTATCAAGCTTATTGGAAGAATGAACAATATGGGCAAGCACAACAGATAGGAGTTTTGGAACATCCTTAATGTAAATTGCATCAATCTTATTATGAAATCTTTTTGATTCCAAATCCTCAGGATAAATCGGCTACAATGCTTTTTACTAAAAAAGCCAAAAATGTTTTTCAGAGGTTCATCCACTTCCATCAGGACTCTTCTCGGCCTCCGACTGTCCAAAGAAAAAACAAGTTTTACACAAGAGTTGGTATCTGATTACTGCGGGAGGTTACATGGAAACACCCACAACTTTTTATCTCCCACCCCCAGGCAATTTTATTTTCTGTTTGTCAAGTTAAAGTAACTTTTAAGTAGTTCTCTAGTTCATAAACTCCAGGAGCAGAATTAGGCTGTAATTCTGAATTCTACACCGGCATTCAATCAAGACTGATCTTTCTTTCCCTCTCAACACCATTCTCCTGCTTTCTCCCCGGACACCCGTACTAATCAAGAATCTGTGAATCTCCGCCTTAAGAATATGACTTGGCCTCCACAGCCGCCTGTTCCCGATCGGAATGGTGTTATAACCTATCCGGTTCACATAATACATAGTGTTCTCGGATTCACTGATCGCATCGCATCCAATTTACATTATAGAAACGTGTTAACAAAACTACCTATACGTAATTATTGAAAATGCAAATAACTCAGGTTATAATATGTACAATAGAAACACTTACTCTCCTGTATACCCTTTGGATGTGGAATGAAAAGAGGCCAATTCCACTGTATTGAAGTACTCAGCACCCATCTCATGCAGTACTTTCTTGAATGAGTGGAATTCACAATCTTCTGCATATATATTTTCCTGATAAACCTAGCATACAGAAAATAAAGCATACAAATACTGTTGAACAATATACACAGAATATACAGAGACTCTCAAAATTACAATGCTGCATTTAGATTATTAGATAAATTCCATTAAAAATCTCACCTCATCAGCCAAAAGGAATAATTTTTCTTCATACGCAAAACGAATTACATCCTCAATACATTTTTTGCTTTGCACTTGGCCTGTATGTGTATTTTTTAAAAAAGGTGTTAGTTAAAAACTCTGTTTTATTTCACAATTCAAATTCAGAAACTTTCTTACACCTTTTGGTGTGTTGAATTATCCATCACTTGCTCAATGTCTACATTTTCAAAATAGTGGTGCGGTCTTTGTAGGCAACTAATCATTTAATTGATTTTTTAAAAAAGACAAAATACTGGAGTAATTCAGCGGGTCAGGCAGCATCTCTGAACTTGTATAGGTGACCCTTCTTCAGACTGTGGTGAGGAGAGAAAGCTGGAAGAGGGGAGGATAAGTGATAGGTGGATACAGGTGAGGATAAGTGATAGGTGGATACAGGTGAGGATAAGTGATAGCCGGATACACCCACCAATTTCAGTCTGAAGAAGTGTCCAAACTCAAAATGTCAGCTATCCACATTCTCCAGAGATGCTGCCTGACCCACTGAGTTACTCCAGCACTTTCTGTTTTCCTGTAAACTAGCTTGGACAGTTCCTTGTGTGATCACTTAATTGAGCAGTCATCTGATCTGGTTTGCTTGCCAATGAAACATTTCCAGCAGTTAATGTAGAAGCCTCTAGAGGGGGCTTTTGCACAGTGACACGCATGATTTCAGAGAGGGAGGCTAGATCAAGGACCTAAAACCGCAACTCCAGCAGTTGTGCTGAATTTAACATCAATGTTTAATTCTGTTTCCCACATGCAATCAACTAGATTAACATTCTTATTACTACAAGAAAGGAAAATGCAGTGGGTGACTGATGGTAGAGGGCGGGAGGGAAATAGCAGACAAAATGTGCAGGAAGGAACTGCAGATGCTGGTTTACACCAAAGATAGACACAAAATGTTGGAGTAACTCAGCAGGACAGGCAGCATCTCCGGAGAGAAGGAATGGGTGACGTTTCAGGTCGAGAGCCTTGTTCAGACTGAGAGGCAGAGGAGCGGGAAAAGAGATATATGAAAGGGTAAAGTGTAGAAACAAGAGATCAATGGGGAAGAAGTTCAAGGAAAATGTAGAATAGATCATTTTTAGCTTGGAGAAGGTGACAATGAGGCATACAAAGTAGCATTTAATCAGGAGGACAGTCAAACTAGTAGGGAGAAAATGCCTTTGTTCTGGCCCCGATTTGTTCCGACCTTTTCTTGCCTCAAGTTCCCACCTCTATCTTCCAGTCTAAAGGAGGGTTTCGACCCACAACGTCAACAATTCCTATTCTCTAGAGATGCTGCCTGACCCATCTGAGTTACTCCAGCATGTTGTGTCTATCCTCCCAAGTGAAGGCAGGCTAACTACAGACAATGACAGCATATGTAGGGTAGTTATATTAAAACACGCAACAGGTCAATCTCGGGTACAAGGGGGTGTTCACTAAAGGGAGAACAGAGGAATGGCCTTATCTCCATGCTAGTAGCCAATAGCATTGTCACTATCTGCAGCTTCTCACCAACTCAGGCAGTGGTATTTTTAATGCCTAGATTAACAGTTTAAATCTATATTTAATTGGCATCTAAAAGGCCCACTGCCATGGTTCAGCACCGAGTACAACTCTAAAGTAACTCCCTCTAGCAAGGACATGGAATCCACAACCTTCTCTCCCAAGAAGTAAAAGTGTTACAACAAAGCCTGATAACAGAGTGGAAGAGGCTGAATAACACGCGATCCATTAGAATGTAGAGACGTCTCTATTAAGACAGGCTTTTCAATGTTATTCGCTATTGTTAGTGAAGCCCGAACAATTCTAACTAATGCATGCATCTTATTTTCTAAATGGTAAAATACCAGTTGGGTTTCCTGGGTTAATAACGCAAAGAACTTTTGGGAAGCAATATTCCCTGGCCTTGTCCAGGCTTCGCCTCAATTCACTTTTATCCAGAGCCCAGTTATTGTCCTCATCCAGGTAATAGTTGACTTGGACAGCACCCAGCTCCGAGATGGCCGCAGAGTACAAGGGATATTGTGGGATTGGAATCATTACCCCAGTTCGCATTCTGCCTTCTCCATTCATAAGAAGTTTCAATACACACTGTTAAAAAAAGACGCACAATTCAGAAAATCTGAAGCTGTCGTTTATATATAGTTCATAATAGAACAAATGTAAAATTAGGTCCAAGAGCGTAGCTGTGGAAAGCCCACTCCTGGAGTTAATGACTAAAGTACTTGGCCATTGAACGGCTGACATACGTACAGTAATCCCATCACTTGCTCCAGTGGTAATGTAAATATTATCAGGATCTGCAGGAACTCCTCCATCTCTTGACTCCACATACTTTGCAATGTCTTCTCGGATGCAACGCAGCCCTTGGCTTGCACTGTAGGAACCTGGAATTATTTTGTTAAGTGTCATTTAATGAAAACTGGTGATTAATATTTCATTTAAATTTCATTGGATAACTATTTCAAGCAAGTCAGTCCTCTAAAAGCACATCTACCCAACCTATACACAAAGATCAAGTACAAGCCACATTCAACTTCCAGCTGCAGCTTGGTTTAGAACAGAAAGTATAGGAACATCATCTTCCTTGGGAACAGCCTCTTCCACGCTATTATCAGGCTTCTGATTGGTTTATCAAGAAGCTAGGGTACTGTCTGATTCACCTCTATTCCATTGCAGACATTGGACGTTGTCTCTGGAACTGATGTGCTACAATGCTGAGAACTATACTCTGCACTCTGAATCTTCTCCTATTGTCTACTTTGAACTGACTGTATTCACGCCTTGGTATACCTGATCTGTTTGGATAGCATGCAAAACACAGCAGTACAATGTACTGCGTGAGAATAATAAACCTGAACCGACTGTCATAGTTTTTCATAGATATTTGTTTTCAAAGTCAACCATAGAGCTGGTGTTAGAGCACGAGTGCTGCGGAGGCCAAGACATTGAGATGTTTAAGGCAGAGTTGTTTATTAGGAAGGGCCTTAAGGTTTACAGGAGAATGGGGTTGAGAAAAATGGATCAGCCATGATTGAATGCTAGTGTAGACTTGATGGGCTAAATACCCTAATTCTGTTCCTATATCTTATTGTTTGGATCTGATCTAATTTTGTCAGTGCCAGATCCTAAAATATCTGTTTAATTGTCCATTCCTAGAGGGCCTGGCAGTAGATGCGTGCCATTCACTCACTTGAGGGAGGTGTCAGAGCCTGGGATAATGATTGCCAAGTAACGATTATCTGCAGAATTCACATCACCCTTTTAGCATTCTTATTTTTACCTTTTATTACAATGGATAATAAATTTCTAAAACAAACTATTGACCCACGCAACCAAAGTGTGTCAAGACTCATGCAAAAATGTAGAAAAATACCTCCTGGTTTTGCAGTCTCAACTGACACATCATTCACACAATTCCTGCTCCCTCCATCAACAGAACTTTGTTGTAAAACACAAAGTGCTGGAGGAACTCAGTGGGTCAGGCACTAATTGGGTGGGGAATAGACAGGCGATGTTTTGGGTCGGGGCTCTTGAGACTGGTCAAGATTCCAACATCTGCACTTGTCTCTCATTGAACTTTGATCTTAATTAGACTCTGAACCAAAGCAAAGCACACCGAAGCTCCACGACCAATTTGCCATCAGACCGCGTACTCAATGACGACCTCAGCATTCCTCACACCACTTTCCCCAATGCGAGTTTAGCAGCAGAAAAAGGAATGAAACAAACCTACCTATACTATAACCTCCACAATCCTGTAGAATACGCTGCGCTCTCTCCTTAGCATCAGCAGGAAAATCGGGACTCTCAATCAGTTCAGGACAAGTACAAAGAGCAACGACCTGAATAGAGAAGAAACATAACCAATCATTCAAATGGATAAGATAGATAGACACAAAATGCTGGAGTAACTCAGTGGGACAGGCAGCGTCTCTGGAGAAAAGGAATGGGTGACGTTTTGGGTCGAGACTCTTCAAATGGAGAAACAAGGGTCAGGTGCTGGTTTACAAACAATATGAACAGAACATGCTGGAGTAACTCAGCAGGCCAGGCAGCATCTTTGGGGAAGAGTTGGGAGGGAGGGGATGAAAATGGGCTATCCATGTATATGGTTTGCCAGTTAGTAACTTTCCTTCTACCAACAACATTGATAAGTAATCATCTACAGTCTGCCTACTGTTTTCAAAGTGATCAAAGCAAGAATCATTCATTTCTTGGGAATATTTCTCAGGAACTGCCATATGACAGAAATATATATTGCTGCAGACAAATATCCCAAATTAATACATTTCATAATTGAATTCCTATGTGGCATTCAAAGGCTTCAGACAAAATGGTGGTTTTGAAATGTCTTAAGTTTGAGCGTATGCAGAATATCAAACACAACCTTTACTGGTTTGCTGAAGCACAGTAATCCATGGTTTACCCTTGCCTCTGGCTCATTCTTTGATCATTGCAGCTGTTAACTTATCTGCAAGCTGAGTTTTGGTGGCTCGGTTTCAACAGTTTTAACAAAAGTTGCATTCTTTGAATCAATTGAGTTTTTTTCTCTAAATCACTGATGTGGAATCACCCCAGTAAGGTTTTTGAACGGTCTTTAAATCATCTTTGATTAGTCCTCTCTATTCAATGATGTGACAGCTCCAACGTACTGCTTTGGTGTGTGACAGGAGAATATGAGGAACTGCATCTCCCATTAGAGGAAACATAAAGTGCTGCTTTTAAGGCTAGAGGATGTTACGTAATAGCATTATTAAGGAGTCAGCGCTCACAGCTTGGTAACAAAGGCAGAATGCTGGAGTAAGACAGCGGGTCAGACAGCATCTCTGGAAAACATGGATAGGTCACGTTTCACGCTGAAACGTCACCTATCCATGTTCCCCGGGGATGCAGCCTGCCCCCCTGAGTTACTGTAGCATTCTGAGTCATTGGCTATCGAAAGTGAAGCACAATACTGGTAGGGATACATCTGTTGGTGCGCAACAGATGAGTAAAGTCTCTCTCTTTTTTGAATGGCTTGTGAGTGTCGCATGCAGAGCGAGGTGTGGGAGAGTTACGGGATAAATAATATTTGGATGAAGAGATAGAAGTTGCAAGTAGAAAAGTTAGGTGTTTCCTCTTAAAAATAATTCTCATGAATGGTTATTGGAAGATATCTGTATGTAAATCTGGACTGTCGGTGAAATATTTGGAAAATTAAACAAATATTAATACTAAATGTTTGACCATTCATTCAGTTTTGAAAGTGGAGCCACATATATTGCATCTCTTAAGATATTGAATTTTGACCAAACTCGAGGGGAAAAAAAGGCACTGGTGCAAAGCCAATTACTCTTGGTCCCTGGGAAAAAGTGCAAATTCTCCCAGCGATCAGGCTACAAGTGAACCATCCACATGCATATCCGTGGTCCCAACACAAACCACCAAAAGACTGAAAAATGATGTTAAATAATCTCTAGTACTGATGGCAAATATGCACCACCAATTAAAGCAACATAATGGAGAACAGTGAATAAAGACAGACGTTATTGACAGGGACCTGCAGGAATTAATTTTCTTTTTTGAAGTACAGATCGATTAACATTCCTTTTGGAAAGCACTGCAGTAAAGGTTCCGTGCTCACACCTACCTGTCTCAGAAACGTGATTGGCTGCTGTCCCATTGCGTGAGCGTCACCTATATTAGCTTTGATTATTTCTCTGAAGGGCTTCTGGGCTCCCTGGGTAAAGAAAAAACAGAAGAATGTAATCATTGTCAACTATGGCTATTTGCTGGAGAAGCCAGTTAACTTTGCAATTCCACTTAACTGTCACTCATGGGAAATACATTGAGCAGATGGTTCTATCAAATGTTTGCCAGGAATATTTGCTTCTGGAATAACATAAAATAAATGGCATCTGTATAACATCCTTACATTATTCCTGTAAAAATAATCAACTGTAAATGTATATGTGAAGTAAATAATTTAAAAATATATTACAAAGCGCATCAGTTGATCCAAGCTGTTCGTAGACATTACCTCATCTCATAAGTACACTGTTGAATCTCATAACATTTAAGTTTTAAAGTTTAATATCTGCAACAAAGGACAAAATTAAGTAGCTGCAGATCCAATTTACTAAAATCAAATAATTCTAATTAAATGGAACGTGTAGATTACAACAAAGAAAAACTAATGTTCCTCCTCATAGTTTAAGAAGGAACTGCAGATGCTGGAAAAATCAAAGGTAGATAGAAATGCTGGAGAAACTCAGCGGGTGAGGCAGCATCTATGGAGCGAAGGAATAGGTGACGTCTCGAGACCCGAAAAGTCACCTAGTCCTTCGCTCCATTATTAGTGAGCCTGTGGAGATTATTGGGAATTACAGCGTGATCCAAGGAATGGCAAAATGTTCTATTCAGATAAGTGCTCGATGCTGCACTTAAGTAGTTATATACAATAGGTGCAATAGTAGGCCATTCGGCCCTTCGAGCCAGTACCGCCATTCAATGTGATCATGGCTGATCGTCCACAATCAGTACCCCGTTCCTGCCTTCTCCCCATATCCCCTGACTCCGCTATCTTTAAGGACACTAATCTAACTCTCTCTTGAAAGTATCCAGAGAACCGGCATCCACCGACTCTGAGGCAGAGAATTTCACAGACTCACAACTCTCTGTGTGAAAAAGTGTTTCCTTGTCTCCTTAGTTATACCAAGGCCTACCTTCACAGTGAATGGTAGGGCTCTGGGGAGTGTTGTGAAGCAAAGGGATCTGGGAGTAGATGGACATAATTCTCTGAAAGTGACATTACAGGTAGATAGGGTAGTGAAGGCAACGTTTGCCACTTTCTCTGTCAGAGAATCAAGTAAAAAAGTTGGGACATTATGTTACAAATGTATAAGGAGTTACTGAATATTGTGTTCAATTTTGATCACCTTCTTATTGGAATGATGCCATTAAACTGGAAAGAATGCAGAGAAGATTTACCAGGACATGAGCTATAGGGAAAGGTTTGACAGGCCGTAACTTTATTCTGTGGAGGTCAGGACACTATGAAATGTTCTTATAGAGGTGTATGAAATCATGAGGGGTGTAGATAGGGTAGGGGAACCAAGAACTAAAAGGCAAAGTTTAAAGTGAGGCGGCAACCTTCCCACACACACGGAGGGTGGTGGGTATATTGAATGAGCTGCCAGAGGAGGTAGTTGAGGCAAGTACGACAACCACATTTCAAAGTCATTTGGCCAGGTATACGGATAGGAAAGGTTTAGAGGGATATGGGCCAAATGTGGGCAGGTGCAACTCTTAGATGAGGCATCTTGGTCAGCATGAGTGTGTTGGGTTGAAGTGCTGTTTCATGCTGTATGACTGCAACTATCGCTCCTCCAACAATTTGGGATCTATGTTCCCTCAACCTGGTGTAGGAATGAACTGCAGATGCTAGTTTAAACTGAAGATGGACAAATAGGTGGAGTAACTCAGCGGGTCAGGCAACATCTCTGGAGAAAAGGAATAGATGACGTTTTGGGTCTAGTCCCTTGTTGAGACTCAACCTTGCCTTCTTGTGCAACGATGGTTTCTTTTTCACAGCTGTGGTCGTCATGCCTTCAATCACAAAGACCACAAACTGCTGAATAGCTGCCTTAACATCTCCTCCTGTCCTTCTCATGGTGAAAATTTAATCTACGCTTAAAAATCACCTTCTAATAATTAAAACAATATTTTCATGGATCTCTTTTACTGTTGTGAAGCTTCTAAAATGCAAGTTGTCAGCCTGCTCCAAAGTAATTTTATATTTGTTAAAAGTTAACAAATGAATATTCTGATCGTTACATCTTTGAACATTTCTTAAGAACAATGATGTTCATACCTATAATAATAGTTCTATCCTACGCACTAGGGCAATTTACAGAAGCCAATTAACCTACAAACTCACACGTCTTTGGAATGTAGTTATTCTACTGCTACTGCAACTTCTACTGCAGTTGTACAGGGTTTTGGTGAGACCACACCTGGAGTATTGCGTACAGTTTTGGTCTCCAAATCTGAAGAAAGACATCCTTGCCATAGAGGGGGTACAGAGAAGATTCACCAGACTGATTCCTGGGATGTCAGGACTTTCATATGAGGAAAGATTGGATAGACTCGGCTTGTACTCGCTGGAATTTAGAAGATTGAGGGGGGATCTTATAGAAACTTACAAAATTCTTAAGGGGTTGGACAGGCTAGATGCTGGAAGATTGTTCCCGATGTTGGGGGAGTCCAGAACAAGGGGTCACAGTCTAAGGATAAGGGGGAATTCCTTTAGGACCGAAATGAGGAACACATTCTTTACACAGAGAGTGGTGAGTCTCTGGAATTCTCTGCCACAGAAGGTAGTTGAGGCCAGTTCATTGGCTATATTTAAGAGGGTGTTAGATGTGGCACTTGTGGCTAAAGGGATCAGGGGGTATGGAGAGAAGGCAGGTACGGGATACCGAGTTGGATGATCAGCCATGATCACATTGAATGGCGGAGCAGGCTCGAAGGGCCGAATGGCCTACTCCTGCACCTATTTTCTATGTTTCTATGTGTGAGCAAACCAGATCAGCTGGAGAAAACACACACTGTCACAAGGAGAACATACAAACACCACACAGACAGCACCGGAGGCCAGGATCGAATCCGGACCTCTCGGGCTGTGAGGCAGCCCTGCGCTGCTCTTGTTGTCCCGTCCCCTTCCCCTCGCCAAAAAAAAAGCACATTTGGATTGAATTACTCTAAATGAAACAGGAACACATTCCCTTGCACTACAATAATAACTAACAAAATATATACAATGGGAAGCAGGAGGGAGGGGATACCTAGTACTGATAGAATTATTGATTATTCCTGGCAGAACAAGAACAAACTCCCCTATACAACAGTAAGCACAGATGAAATCTGCTGCGGAAAGCAAGTGGTAGAAAATAGTTGTTATAAATCACGCCAGTAACTGAGCAGGGTGGTAAGAATAAACCACATCAGGCCAGTGTAGGCGAGTTGGGCCGAAGGGCCTGTTTCCACACTGTATTACTCTATGATTCTAAAACAGCCTAAGTAAATGGGAATGAGGTGTGCAGAGCAGAAGACAGAATCATTTATCTTGTAATCTGTACAACAGACCAGTAGCCGGTAGTTCTTCAAATTTTATGTAACATAGAAAATAGGTGCAGGAGTAGGCCATTCGGCCCTTCGAGCCTGCACCGCCATTCAATATGATCATGGCTGATCATCCAACTCAGTATCCTGTACCTGCCTTGTCTCCATACCCCCTGATCCCTCTAGCCACAAGGGCCACTTCTAACTCCCTCTTAAATATAGCCAACGAACTGGCCTCAACTACCTTCTGTGGCAGAGAATTCCACAGATTCACCACTCTCTGTGTGAAAAATTATTTTCTCATCTCGGTCCTAAAAGACCTCCCCCTTATCCTTAAACTGTGACCCCTTGTTCTGGGGTTCCTCAACATCGGGAACAATCTTCCTTCATCTAGCCTGTCCAACCCCTTAAGAATTTTGTAAGTCTCTATAAGATCCCCCCTCAATCTTCAAAATTCCAGCGAGTACAAGCCGAGTCTATCCAGTCTTTCCTCATATAGAAGTCCTGCCATCCCAGGAATCAGTCTGGTGAACCTTCTCTGTACTCCCCTCTATGGCAAGAATGTCTTTCCTCAGATTAGGAGACCAAAACTGTACGCAATACTCCAGGTGTGGCCTCACCAAGACCCGGTACAACTGCAGTAGAACCTCCCTGCTCTTGTACTCAAATCCGTTTGCTATGAATGCCAATATACCATTCGCTTTCTTCACTGCCTGCTGCACCTGCATGCCTACTTTCAATGACTGGTGTACCATGACACCCAGGTCTCGTTGCATCTCCCCTTTTCCTAATCGGTCGCCATTCAGATAATAGTCTACCCTTCTGTTTTTGCCACCAAAGTGGATAACCTCACATTTATCCACATTATACTGCATCTGCCATGCATTTGCCCACTCACCCAACCTATCCAAGTCACCTTGAAAGCCTCCTAGCATCCTCCTCACAACTAACACTGCCCCCCAGCTTCATGTCATCCGCAAACTTGGAGATGTTGCATTCAATTCCCTCATCCAGATCATTAATATATATTGTAAATAGCTGGGGTCCCAGCACTGAGCCTTGCGGCACCCCACTAGTCACTGCCTGCCATTCTGAAAATTACCCGTTTACTCCTACTCTTTGCTTCCTGTCTGCCAGCCAGTTCTCTAGCCACATCAATACTGAACCCACAATACCGTGTGCTTTAAGTTTGTATACTAATCTCTTGTGTGGGACCTTGCCGAAAGCCTTCTGAAAGTCCAGATATACCACATCCACTGGTTCCCCCTTATCCACTCCACTAGTTACATCCTCGAAAAATTCTATAAGATTTGTCAGACATGATTTACCTTTCATAAATCCATGCTGACTTTGTCCAATGATTTCACCACTTTCCAAATGTGCTGCTATCCCATCTTTAACAATTGACTCTAGCATTTATGCTAACTGACTCTAGCAGTAAATGTATAATAGTTTTGACTTCAGTAAAATTAATTTGTTTAAGCTACTGTGGGACCACAGTAAAGATTTTTTTAAATGCCTTCTACGTGTGGACTATCACGAGACAGCATTGGAAATTACCTAAATATTAAGGGAAATGGGCTCATCAACAAGAGGAACAATGTGATGTAGTCTAATAGTTCTGATGGAGAATGAATGCAGTGTACTGCCGCAGTAAGCTGGAGAAAATACTGCACTGTTCTTGCCGGATTGAGAAGCATGCACTAGCATAAAACTGTTCATTTTGCAAATCGGTATTATTACCATTTAAATGTGGAGAATACATTGTAAAGATTGCAAACTCAGTGAAGTCAAAATCCAGACTGCACAACTATTGCTAGGCTAAATAAACAATCTGTATGCTAATTTTACACAAGTAGGTTAGCTGAGGAAATATGGCAGACTCTTTCATGCCTTGGATTCTCTTTTGCATTTGGATACTATACACTAGACCAGACCCAGCATGAATGCATAAGATTATTTTCAACTGCACAAATGAGCGTGAACTGACTCAAAAGAATCCATTTTATGCAGCCAGCTGCCTGTGGTTTCATCTGCCTGTAAATATAGTTTTAAGTTTGAATTTTTGCAAAGTACTAATCGAAAATGTGGACTTCATTTTATTCATCGACACACCTTTGGCACACACCAAAGCTCTCGTTAAAATACAAATACTCACTTTATATTGGCAAATATTTATGATTTGAACCGAGGCCAAGAATTTTAAAACATCAGTGAATGACTTTGCATAAGATAACATACAAAACCATTTTACTGAGAAACCATGTGGAATTAAACTGGAACTGGAACCCCTGTGGATATTTTTAAACAAATCTTCCAGATAAATGAGTATGTGTTCAAGTTTCATTCCACTGCGCTTTTATCTAGTTCAAACTGCCTCCCTGTGCTCTAACAGAGGACCAGGAAGCAGTGGGCTGAAGCTACAGATGAGTTATTTTACCAAAAAAAAGCAGAAAAGGAATAAGAAAGGGGATAATTTACATAAGAAACTCCAGGGACCAAAATTACAAATGTTGAAAGATTTGCCAACAAAGCAAGCCTTGGGCAAGAGGAAGACAAAGCAACATCAAGCGGTGTGTAGAATATGCAAGAGGAGGTTAGGTCAAGGTTAGAATGAGATTGCATTGTGTGACAAAGCAAATATATATTCAAACAGGGCACAGGTTGTTAATCTCTTAACAAACTGCTGAAAAAGGTTGAAGACGTGGAATAACTAGGAAGTGACTGCAGTTAGGAGGAAGCATGCATGACAGGAAACACATTTCAGAGTTAA
The DNA here is from genome assembly GCA_963514005.1 of Raja brachyura. The sequence continues at coordinate 3,574,131 of OY740797.1, read as the reverse complement.
ATTACAAACTGAAATAGTTAAGGGCAGCTCCCTGAAAATAAGATGATGGAGAAATTAAATGTGTTTTAAAACTGCAGATGTTCAGCAGAAAGGGGAAGCAAGAGCATCACCAGTCAAGTGACAGTTTATTTTAGAGTGCTTCAAGAAAAGAAACTATATGCAAGTTTCAGGAATAATTTCAGTGCTTTTAAGTATACAGATGAGGAAAGGTTGAATAGATAAAAGTATTTAAATGGATAAAGGATCAAATAGTACCATGAAAATAAACACAGTGCTGGTATAACTCAGCAGGCCAGGCAGCATCCCTGGAAGATAGATAGCGGATATTTCAGGGCAGAACATGGACTTCTTCAGACCAGAAACATTGCTTATGCATGTTCTCCTGAGATGCTGCCTGACCTGCTAAGTTACTCCAGCACTCTGTCTTTTTTGTCAACCAGCATCTGCAGTTCCTCGTGTCTACTTAAATGGGCTCACTGATATGTGAAATGGGAAGGCATTTGCAGAGTAACATTGGATCAAGACTCTAATAAACGAGACAAAGAGGAGATAATAGTGATGGAGTTAGCTCATATGCAGGTTCCATTTTGAGAACTGCAGCACATTACAAACTGCTAGCAAGTGATTCCGGAGACACGGGAATGAGGTAATGCCAGAGAAAGGGGTCAGCAAGTCATCTGGAATGTTGCTGGAGCAGTGGGAATATTTGGCCATGATGATGAGAGATACTGAGTTTAGACAGCTACAGGTTCTGGCTGGCTCCACCTAGGCCAAGCCTACATTACCCCACAAATCACATTTGTGGGTGCAAAGACAAGAGAAAATAGGAAACTTGGATAGGACCAGAGCATCAAACCAATAAAAGAAGGCCAGCAACACATGATACATGACACATAAAAGATCCCACACATCTCCATCACGGACTGTTCACTCTGCTGCCCTCGGGAAAAAGATACCGCAGCATAAGGAGCAGAACATCAAGGTTCTGCAACAGCTTCTTCCCACGAGCCATCAGACTCCTGAATGCCATGTAATGGGCTGCCACTATTGTCTATTTATCCTTTTCACCCATGCCTATCCTTCGGTTAATTTATTGTGTTGCACAGGGAGCCAAATGCAACGTAATTTCGTTTGGAACTGCATGTATCAATGTATTTCTAAATGACAATAAAGTTTGTTTGACTTTGACTTTTGACTTGACTTGATATGTTGAAATTATGTCAGTGAAATTGGATCACGAGGGCTTTGTGGTCACAATGGTATATTAGTCACATTGATTCTTGGTAAAGGACTAACCCAAATGAAGTACCAAGATAATTGGTGAATTCCAAGGTTTCCTTCCCTGTATTAATCTGAAATTTCATTCACATTGCTGTCAGCCCAGGTCTACTTCAGAGTCCAGGTCATCCATTACGATCACATTCCTCTTCACTTGGCGCACAATTCTTCCCAAAGCCTCTGCAATGTGCAGCTTATTTTCCTTCACAACTTCAATGTTTACCTCAAATTTACCCAACACATTGTCAGAGCACGGCTAGGCAGAGGTGCTGGAGGGAAGAATGAGGGGAGGGGAGGGGGGCGGGGGGGGGGGGGGGGGGGAAAGAGTAACTGTGACTGAATATTTGCACACTAATTTATAGTTTAGAATATGGGAGGAAAAGGAGAATGAGGGAAATGACTGGAAATTAATGGGATTTTTCCTTTTGAATGGGATGGTTGCTGGGATATATGATGGCTTCTAACTAAATAGTTAGGTCTTACACTATGATAAACGTGTCCATCTGCTTTAGAATTGCTGTTTACAGAAAGTGAGGAATGTTTCTGCAGTAAAAATGTAATAACAATAGGTGCCAAGAGTTGCTGGAGAGATGCTATGAGGCACAGGAACAAACAAAGGGAATGAACATTGAAAAAAAACCAGAAAGAGCAAGTATGCAGATAAAACTCAAAGCATTCGATACGATATGATGAAACTTTATTCATCCCCAGAGGGAAATTGGTCTGCCAACAGTCACAATACACCAGGTACATGAAAACTTGAAATTAAAAGTGAAAAAAAAGACAAGCGACTGTTGGCTGGCTTCACTGGAACAAATGAACAAACAAACAGAGAATTATCCCCTATGCAGAGGATTCTAAAACTAAACCACCCCCCCCCCCCCTACCGGGTCCCCCCACGCCAGTTCCTCCATTGTTCTTCACAGCAATGCTGGATCCCCATTGTCTTCCTCTGCCCCCCCCCCCCCCCCTCGCTCCTTGACCGTTGATCGCGAGTCCTCCCCCGCCCGCCGAGACTCCCATTACCGCCGCCGAGGCTCCCATCAGATTACATGAAGAGATTCAACATTTGGAAAATAGAGATTGGAGACAGCAGCGACAGAGAACTGATTGATGGAAAGTTTGACAGACACAGCATGGATACAGGCCCTTAGGTCCACAGTGCGCGCGGCAAGCATTAATTACCCGTTCACACTAGTTCTACGTGATCCCATTTCTCATCCACTCCCTACAGAGGTTGATTTACAGAGTGCCAATTAGCCTAGAAACCCATACATCTTTGGGCTATGAGAGGAAACTGAAGTATCTGGAAGAGACACATGCGTTTGCAGAGAGAGCGAGAAAACTCCACACAGACAGACCTGAGGTCAGGATTGAATCTAGGTCTCTGGCGCTGTGAGACCCGCTGCACCACTGTGCCCCACTGCATGACCATGAATAGTTTGATGACTAGTTCTGTCCATGTCAGCCTATTTACTGGAAAGTGTTTACAAACAAAAAATTGATTTCGAAATGTGGATTGTATGGCAAGAGATGTCCCTTTTACCTGCATTATTAATAGATGAGAGGAGATTCTATGTACACTAGTTTGATTAAGTCCAAGCTCTCTGTAACGTTTCATGATTTTCTTGGAAGGGTTCGGATAGTTAAAAGAAGGAAAACTGTGGGACGGAAAACTGTTGCACAAAACTCAGGTAGGGACACCAAGCTACACTGGGCAACAGCAGAGAAACGAGGAGGCTGATGTAGAGAGAAAAGCAGAGTCAGCTATAGAAGTTGTAGAAGCAATAGACAGAGCAACAACCAAACGTCAGCAAGACGCCAGCACTCAGAATGGCAACACTGTAAACAAAGTCTGGCAAATTCTCACAGGATACTCATTGCACCTGCTTTTATAATGATGTCCCAAAGTAAATATGTTTAAACTATTTGCTTCAGGCAAGCCAGCTCACATGATTAAGTTCATTCCTTAATTTATGAATAGATTTTTCATACCAATAAGTACCATGTGATTAACAGCTTAAAATAGTTGAATTGTGCCTTAAGGGAAAAAACAGAAATGTTTCTACACTCATGAAACCAAGGTTAATGTAACGTAAAAGAAAATACTTGAAGCAATTAACAGATCTAGCAGCATCTGCAGAAAAAGGAACATAGTTAATATTTCAGTCCAAAGACAGACACAAATAGCTGGAGTAACTCAGCGGGACAGGCAGCATCTCTGGAGAGAAGGAATGGGTGACGTTTCGGGTCGAGAATGTTTCGGTCTGACGACCCTTCATCAGAACTGGGAAAGTGAGAAAACACATTAGATTTAAGTTGCAGTGAGCATGAGAAAGAAAACGGGGAGGACAACTGAAATCACTCCGAGGCTATAGCCAAGACAGGATTGCTAGAGTGATAAGCCATTGGTCAACTGGTTGTGACTGAGGTTGTTATGGAGAGGGAAAACAAAATAAAGGGACACTTTTCCACTATTTTCTGTTTTCTATATCTGTAGTTATTTTGAATTTCATTATCATATCAAAAACATGATAACATTAATACGAAGTTACAAAATCCTTTAAATACTCACTATACTAGTCGGATAGTCTAACAGTCTAACACAATAGAATGGTCCATTGAATGGAAATGGAATGAAAAGACCACTTATTAATCTTGGTTTCTATTTACTGAAGCTGTACAAATCTTTCTGAAACAGGATACCTACAACAGCATTTCAAGAAATTGTCTTTGCAACTAAAGATACCTTATTTACCTACAGAAGCCAGATTGCAAAAAAGGTATTAGCAAAGGAAAAGAGTTAAACTGGAGTTACTTTAAATGCAGAGATAATGTTTCTTAATTCTGATGGTACCAATTTACAATATGTTCACTTCATGCAAGGACTATTGAGTCGCAATCCTGAACAACTTGGAATGAAAACCTTGCTCTCATAAGATTCATATTACAGAAAATAACTTTTCTGTGAAATGGTGTTGAAGACTGCTTCTCGTCGAAGAGTGTTGTTGCCAACAAGTTAAATTGTTACCAGCTTAAATGACTCACTCTTCTCAGTGTGATACAGGCAATGAAAAATACGAAAACAAAACATTGCAGATACTGGGAATCTGAAATTACATACAAATAATTCTGAAAACTGTAACGTCCAGGTTCAGGAACAGCTTCTGCACTAGTTATTAAGCACTACTACTTGAAATAAGCTCTGAACAACATGCACTTGTTTGTCTTTTGTACGTATGTGTGTGCGTGTGTGTGTGTAATATAATCTATATATATGTCTATTTGTGAGTATGTGTATATATACACACACACACTGAACTTTTTTTCTCTCATTTATTATATTGTTTACAGTGTACTACGTTTACATATTCTGTTGTGCTGCTGCAAGTAAAAATGTAATTATTCTATCTGGGACATATGACATTAAAACACTCTAGACTCTTGAATAGGGTCCAAGGACTTACTGTTCTCCTATTCCCATGTTGGATATGCTTGAATAAACACTTGGCTAGATCTTCATTAGACAGCCACGATAATAAATAGCTCAAAAACAAGATCCTCCAAACCCCACCCACCTTCCAAACCATCCAATTATTCACCAAAATAAAAGTGAATGTATACAGCAAATAATTGCCAAGAGTAGGACATACAATATCTTAATTAGCTTTGTTTCTTTAATTCTTTATCAGAGAGCACAAAAGACCTGCGGTCAAATGTTGCCTTTCATGAGCACCATATGTTACCAGACCTGCTGAATGCTTTCAGCACCGTTGGTTTTTATTTTCAAGTTATAGTGTGAAAATGAGGGCGCTGAGCATGCCCTGATAACATTAATGTGTTGTCAAGATTACAGACCATTTTCCATATTTGTCACACATGCAGATGTCGAAAATCTGCCCTTGGTTAGCAAGCCGATGACCGCTGGAAGGGGGACAAATTTCCAAAGGAATTTGGGCACATTTGCGAAGGAGGCTCCCTGCAAGAATTCAATCATGGACAGTGGAATCAAATTAAAGCACTACGCAGCCTCAACACTGTCTTATTTTGGGGGACTTGAGAAAATGTAGATGCTGGAAATTTGTGTTGGAGTAACTCAGCAGGTCAAGCCAGATCTGTGCAGGGAATGGATCGGCAATGTTGGAACCCTTCTTCAGACTGTCTTCTTTCACTCAATTTATTTTAACATTCTGCCACAGACATGCCCGAATAATGTAAATAATAATGCCTGATGCCAACTCACTGAGATCATTGGGCTGTCTCTGGAAATGATGCGCTACAATGCTGAGAATAATATTCTGCACCCTTTGCTCTGCCCACTATACTTGAAGATAGACATAAAATGCAGGAGTAGCTCAGTGGGACAGACAGCATCTCTGCAGAGAAAGGTCTTCAGATTCGAGAAGGGTCTCGACCCGAAACGTCACCCATTCCTTTTCTCCAGAGATGCTGCCTGTCCTGCTGAGTTATTCCAGCATTTTTGGTGTAAACCAGCATCTGTAGTACCTTCCAACTATACTTGAGTCTGGCTGATTTGTATTTATGTAAATGCACTATCTGACCTGTTTGGATTGCATGTAAAACAAAGCTTCACACTGTACCTTGGTATACGTGGCAATAGAACACTGTATCTTGGTATAAGTGGCAATAAACTGAAAGGTTACCAGGAAAGGACATGGGGAGTAAAGAAACAACTCGTTGACAAGTGCAGGAAGGAACTGCAGATGCTGGTTTACACCAAAATGCTGGAGTAACTCAGCGGGACAAGCAGCATCTCTGGAGAGAAGGAATGGGTGACTTTTTTGGTCGAGACCCTTCTCGAGTCTGAAGACCTTTCTCTCAAGAGGTACTGTCTGTCCCACCGAGTTACTCCTACATTTTAGAATCATCATGCCTCCAAAAGCATTGTAGAATCATCAGCCATGATCACATTAAATGGCGGTGCTGGCTCGAATGGCCTACTCCTGCATCTATTGTTTATTGCATCATTCCAGAGAGAAAGCAGAATGGCCTCAATGAGTTGGCATCAGGCATTCTGCATTAGGATTGGATTAGGGTTACAAAACGAACAAGCTACCTGTATTATTTCTATATTATTCCGTTTTTAGAATTGAAGCCTTTTAGGACAGGCAGCATCTCTGGGGAGACGGACTGACACTCTGACAGGGCGAGTAGAAGGACGATGGGCCGAACAGGCTGCGGCTTGTCCTTGTTGAGGCACAGGTTGCATCCATCCCTGCATCCATCCATGCATCCATCCATCCATCCACCTACCTACCTGTTGCAGCTCTCTCTCCAGTTGTGCAGCTTTAATGACGATGGGCCCGCGGACGGCGTACTCGGCGGCGCGGACGTGCGGGTTCAGGCTGCCCATGTCCAGCACTCTACCGCTGCCGCCGCCCCGCACCGGCACTGCCGGCAGCTCCTTCACTGCTGACCGGGTACCCACCGTGCTGAGGCGGGCGGCCCACGACCCACAGGCCACCCATCCCCGCCTCAGCCCGTACATGGCCGTGCAAACGACGCTCGCTCAGTCGCTGGGTCGGCTGGCCGCCCTCACATCGGCGCGGCGGCTCCACAACCGTCCGTCCGTCCGTCCGTCCGGAATGCCCAGCCGCGCGGGGCTCTCTGGGAGTTGTAGTCCACATCACCGCCGCCTCCAGGACCGTCAGCTCCATCTCCGGCAGCGGCCGCCGGCGCGGGGCCCTCTGGGAGTTGTAGTCCACATCGCCGCTGCCACCTATGCATTGAGAACCGTTAGCTTCAGCTCGGCCGCGCAAGGTACCCTGGGGGTTGTAGTCAACCTTCCCCTGTCACCAACAGTTATAAACCGTCAGATTCACCTCGCCCACCAGTGCCCTGTTCACAAAGTGTTCGAGGAGTTGTTGTCCAAGTGTCCGTCGTCACAGGCGGCCTCAGAACAGTTTGTTTTACCTCAGAGTAGCCAATGCCCAGCGCGCGGGGTGCTCTGGGAGTTGCAGTCACATTCTCTCCCGCTTTACCAACGGATTCAGCTCGGCCTTCCGCGCAAGGTGTTCTGGGGGTTGTAGTCCATGGCGCCGCTGCCACCGTGCCGCGCACGAGTGCGGAGACTACGATTCCCAGAAGGCCACTTCACGGCGGCGTTTCGCTCCCTGGCAGGAGGTTGGCAGATGTTGGCCAAAGAGAAGGAGTAGATGGTAATAAGGTCCATGTGTGGCATGTGTGTCCGTGCAAATGGGAGCAATGTTCGTGATGTGAAATGGCCGAGCTCAATGTGGAGTCCAGGAGCTTAGGAATTTAGGGCTCCTCATTGCTTGGGCAATGTGCTAAGAATATACTAGCAATGTTACAACATTTTGAGATTTTAAAAATCAAGTCTGCAATTTATCCCATCAGATAAAGCATAAAAAGAAGTTTACTTTGACACCTAATTCACTTTCATATCTTCACCATTAAAACAAGTTATGGCCATTTTCATACTCGGAAATTAGCATATTGTTCCCCATTACTTTGCCATTGACTTAACACAAAAGTTGTGATCGAGGACAGTCAAAAGCCCATAACTTTCTTAAAAATTAAGAGAACTGAAATAAATGTTCAGTTATTATAGATTGAAGCATTCTGAAACAAATATTAAATAATCTTCCTTGGATTACCTGAAATTAAAGCATATAATTAGTTAGTTATCTAATTGTGGCTAATTACAAAATTCAATGAGTAGATCTAAACATCTATCCATTTCTTAAGAAAAGATAAACTTTTTTTAAATTGCCTAAGTGTCCAAATAACATTCACACAATAATCCACAATATAACATAATTTTTAAATCTAATTTTCATGAATTTCTGGGCCAAATGGAAGGAATTTAGTGTTTGATTCCTGTAAATTAATGGCCATTTAAATCAACTAACGAGTGGGTTTTAGTGGAATGCGGTGGATTAGAACGTTGCGGTTAGCGGTGAAGTCGGGGGGAAAAATACTGTTTGTTCATACATTTTTTGAGACCCCATTTCGCAACATAAAAATATTATTAAAGCCTCCCGAAAAACCAACTTTTAATATAAAAATAAACTATTTACCTTTTTTTCTCCCCTACGGAAAATCCTTCCGGTTGTCAGTTCCCACGGCTTTTGAAGGTGATTTTTAAATTACTCTAGTTAACAAATAATTTAGAGTAATTGAAAAATACCTTCATTGATGAAATGTCGGAGCGATTTTTCTTCCGCAACGAAATCGCCCGACATTCATCGATTATCCAGGTCTGTTGAAAAAACGGCACTTTAAGCCCGCCCCCCTCTGAAAGGCGCCAAAGTCGCGCACACGGGGAGCGGCAGAACTCCAGCGCCGCTAAAGGTAAGTTTTGCAACATACCTACAATAAGGTCCATGTGTGGCATGTGTGTCCGTGCAAATGGGAGCAATGTTTGTGATGTGAAATGGCCGAGCTCAATGTGGAGTCCAGGAGCTTAGGAATTTAGGGCTCCTCATTGCTTGGGCAATGTGCTAAGAATATACTAGCAATATTACAACATTTTGAGATTTAAAAAATCAAGTCTGCAATTTGTCCCATCAGATAAAGCATAAAAAGAAGTTTACTTTGACACCTAATTCACTTTCATATCTTCACCATTAAAACAAGTTATGGCCATTTTCATACTCGGAAATTAGCATATTGTTCCCCATTGCTTTGCCATTGACTTAACACAAAAGTTGTGATCGAGGACAGTCAAAAGCCCATAACTTTCTTAAAAATTAAGAGAACTGAAATAAATGTTCAGTTATTATAGATTGAAGCATTCTGAAACAAATATGAAACAATCTTACTTGGGTGACCTGAAATTAAAGCCTATAATTAGTTAGTTACACAATTGTAGCTAATTACAAAATTCAATTACTAGATCTAAACATCTATCCTTTTCTTAAGAAAATATTAATATTATTTAAAAAGCCTAAATGTCCAAATAACATTCACACAAGGATTCACAATATAACATGATTTTTAAATCTCATTGTTATGAATTTATAGGCCAAATTGAAGGAATTTAATGTTTAATGCCCGTAAATTAATGGCCATTTAAATCAGCTTGCGAGTGGATTTTACGGAACGCGATGGATTGGAACGTTGCAGTTGCAGTGAATATCGGCAGGAAAAATACTGCCGGTTTGTATGGGGAATAAATCACCATTTCGTAACATGAAATGTTGATTAAGGTAATTTTAACAAGCAAGTTTATATGAAAAAATAAACGGCTTTCTTTTACCTGTCCCCTAAGTAAAATCCGTCCCCGTTGTCGCCGTTCACAGCATCAGAAGCTAGATGCCGGTAAGTGAAATTTTTTTTTAAAATCGCCCGACTATTTTACTCCAGCGCTGAAATAGTCGGGCGATTTAAAAAATGTTTTTCACCTACCGCACCCCGAGAAAATATAACTCCAGAAGGCAGGGGAAAACCGCATTTTAACCCCGCCCCCCCCCCCCCCCCAAAGGCGCCAAAGTCGCGAACACGGCCAGTGACAGAACTGCAGCGCCGCTGAAGGTAAGTTCTGTAACATACCTAGATTAAGTCAAGGACCAATGATGTTTAATTGTCATCTGCACCCACAATAGAACAATGCCATTCTTGCTTGCAGCAACATGACAGGCACGTAAAGGCAATTCACACATATATATACATGCAATCGAACATAGATGCTGGAAGTAGACACAAAATAGTAAGATTGAACGAGAACTTACCAGTTTGAACTTTGATCTATATTTTATGAGGAGTTGCGATGAGGGATTTCGTGAAGACCCCGCCAGCACGCATGCGCGACATTCTTCAAAGCAGCGGTGTGGAATCACAGATAACAACAATGACTGAAGATAGTAATGTTCAAGAGACTCTGTATACCAGTTGACCTTATAGTAGAGGGTTGGGAGCGGAGGGCACGAAATCCCTCATCGCAACTTCTCATAAAATAAAGATCAAACTTCAAACCGGTAAGTTCTCGTTCAATCTTACTATTTTACTTCGGAGTCACGTGAGTGACTTTGTGAAGATTTCAAAGCTCTGTGATTTCATGCTCTGGACCACGTCCATGCTCACACACTGCCGCAATTACTGATGGAGGAAGTATGTTAACGTATTTCAGACTTGAACAAGCTGAAAAATAATAACTTATTTATTAAATACAAACAATAAACCCCTAACTCGGGGATAAACGTTTTATGGAACAGTACTTAAAACTGACTCCGCAAACGTTGCGGGAACGGCCACAGGCTTATTATAAAACCGCAGAAAGGTTGTCTCACTGGCCCAGCCCGCGGTTGCGAAGACATGATCCATGGGAACCTCCATGGTCCTCGCCGCTGATGTGGATGCAGCCCTGGTAGAATGAGATTTTAAAACGTTAGTATCGATACCTGCTGCACCCAATACCACCCTGAGCCACCTGGAGATAGTCTGCACCTTCACCCGGTGATGTGGGTTCTTGTGGCTGATGAACAGACCCTGCTCCATCTTCCTGATGGTGTGTGTTATTTTAACATAATATCGGAGATGGGTGGCTATACAGAGTATTGCATCAGCGGGGTATGCTCGGAATTTCAATTGCAGCCCTGTAGATCCAGGTCTGTGCTGCTTAAGCAACTCCTATAAAGAAAGTTACTTTGCCAGGGGTCGAGACCATACTGTCCAATCTCAGTTTCTGCAAAGTCTGGACCTGTTGTGCAGTGGTCAGTGCCATCAACATCATCACTTTGTAGGTGAGTTTATCCAGCGGTAACCCCGTCATAGGCGACCAGCTCCTGAGTAGGGTCAATACCACCCCTACATCCCAGGTAATATTATATCTTGGTCGAGGAGGGTTAGTATTGAAAATACCCCTCATTAGTTTTGATACCAGCTGATGCAATCCAACTCCTATACTGAGGTAGGACAACAGTGCACTCCTGGCACTGTTTATGGCACTGTAGCTGAGTCCCTCATCAAAATGAAGGCCCGCGAGGAATTCCAGCACGTTAGGGATCGTGGCAGAGTTGTAGGTGGTTTTGGTCTGACTGCAGTAGGCCTCCCATTTCCTGATGTAGGTTAGGTACTGTTTCCTAGTGGACTCTCTGCACGACGCCGTTATGATGTCCATGGTCCTGGATGACAGCCCGAACTCCAGCAGTGGCCTCTTCAGAACCTGCAAGCCAACAGGTTCAGATGACCATGGCATGGATGATACTCCCCTGTGATGGGGTTGGTGACCAAATTTTGGCATTTGGTAATTTGTGCCTATGGTACTTTTAGCATATTGAGGACCATCGGGTACCATGGTTGTGTAGGCCAGTCGGGTATTATCAGAATGCCTGTTGCAGAATCCAGTTGAATTTTCTGCAATACCCGACTGATGAGGCAAATGGGGGAAATCATAGAAAAACCATTTCCCCCAATGTAGCAAGAATGCGTCCATCGCCACTACCTCAGGATCTGGTTCCCAAGATACATGTTGGTATCTGATGGTTCAACCTGGACGCAAAAAGGTTGATATCTGGTGTTCCAAATTTGGCTATAATTTTAGCAAATATTTGGGGCTTTTAACATCCACTCGATGTTGTCATTGAATACTCGTGACCTGGTGTCCACCACTGTATTGAGCTTACCCGGAAGGTACGTAGCTGATATCCAAATATTTCTTTCAATACACCAGAGCCAAATTGTATTTGCCAATTCATCACAAAATATTGACTTGATACCACCCATATGGTTTAAATATGCCACCACAGTGGTATTATCTATTTGAAGACGGACATGCATATGATGTAAATTAGTGCAGTAAGCCCGCAGCCCGTGAAATGCTCCCAGCATTTCCAAATAGTTTATACCTTGTGACTGAAGAAGTGTAGACTCGTGCGAATCCCATCTGCCCCCACAACTAGAAGTGGTGTCGGTAGCTCCCCAGCATTGGGCGCTTGCGTCGGTTTGTAACACGACTGATGGGTTGGATATAATGATGGGATTAAAACAATCACTAACATTGCTAACCCACCATTGTAGCTCAATTTTTGCCTTAATCGGCAGCTGCATAGGCCAGTCAAAGTGTCCAGCATTTGCTTTTAATGCTGAGATTTTTGCTCTTTGTAAATTTTGATAGTGTAATGGGCCAAATTGTGCAGCTGGAAATGTAGCTACAAGCTTTCCAATTACCTTAGCAGCATGTCTAATAGTCGGTTTCCTGGCGCAAGCAAGGCTGTTACATGCCTCTATAATGTCTATTGCTTTGCTGCCTGGGATAGTGACCATCATATGATTGGTGTTCATTTTGAATCCCAGTTAGTCCATAACCACAGACGGGTTGAACTTAGATTTGTCTGGATGGATAACAAACCCTAGATTCTTGAATAATGTTTTGGTAGCTGTTACTGCTAGTTCAGCTATTTCAAGAGTTTTCTCCACAATTAAGATGTCATCTAGATATGCCATGACTATGTGATTTTGTCTGAGAGATGCCAATATTGGTTTTAAAATGTTGGTAAATAACCTAGGGGTTGTGGTAAGCCCATTAGGTAGGGCTTTGTATTGCCATAGTTGCCCCATCCAGACAACAGTTGATCTCATACTGTGTGTTGCACAGTAGTGCCAGAGCATCCTGTTGCTCCTCCGTCATCTCTGTCCCGTCTATGGTTCTGGCAAATGCCGTGATGCCTGATGTCAACAACTTGAGGATTTTTTGAATCTTCAACTCCTGGGCCCTGATCCCGGGACTAATGTTACCCCAGATAGGCGTGTTGACAGTCGGGACATTAAGCAATACACAATTACCTGGGGCTTTGTATTTATTGATAGCCTCCGTCACCACCTGTTCCTGCAGCTGGTGAGTTGAAAGGTAATTAATGCTCGCCGCTAGTTTGGGCTGAAGCGGTTGCCCTGAATGCCCTGGTTGGGCAAATTTAGAGACTACATCCAGTAGTTCTTCCTCAGGGATTTCTTGTAATGCTGGTTCCTGCGCCAACCCCTCTTCAAAGTCAGCTAGCTGTTGACTCCTGGCACTGCCCACGGATGAAGGAGACATACTCGGTGGACCTGCTGCGTGGCTCCTAGAGACCCAGTTCTTGTTGTTGCAGGTCCCGCTCGAGCAACTGCTCCATCATACGCTCCATCCAGGCCATGCAACCGCCGCCACTATCTGCGGACGGCAAGTCGGCTTCCCCAGGTTCTGGAGAACTGCTGGGGCTTCTGCGTCGGCCCGCACCTCGTCGAGGTGATGACTAGGGTACCTAGGCAGGTAATCGCTGCCTGCCGCTCCTGCGGGGCTACACGGCTCCCGCGCGGACATGCCGCTAGTCCGCCGTCTTCTGGACTGAAGCGGTCTGCCTGTCTGGTACAACAGCAGTGGTGATGAGTCAGTGCCGGCCGCCGCAGCAGGGCTCCCCGACATTCACGCAGGCTTACCGCCAGTCCCGGTTATACGGGACTGAAACGGCGCATAGTCGCTGCCAGCCGCCTCAGCGGGGCCACACGACCGAAATACATTGCCACCGGCCTGCAATCTGGCAGCTTGCCCTGGTGGTGAGTCGGTGCCTGCCGCTCCTGCGGGGCTCCTCAACTTCCCAGTAGGTCCGTCACTGGTCCGCGATCTGGCAGACTTCTCCGGTGGCATGTCGATGCCGGCCGCTGCAGCGGGGCTCGACCTCGGTGCGGCTTTTCCCCCCTGGTCCGCCCTCTGGAGACCTGTAACGCAGGGGAAACAGAACGTGCCGTTGAACGTGGCACGGGTTTACGCACCTGTATTCCGCTGGCCCGGTGATGTTTGGGCAATAGCGGTAGGGAGTCAGGGTCTTGCCTACCCTGCTCCCATGCGGTGCTCCGACCAACGTGCAGCTCCTTAGCCTGCTGTGGTGGAGAGGAGGGCCCTGTCAACTGAACAGAGCTCCACAACCTCCGCGTTCTTTTCCCGGCCCGCGGAGCGGGTGCTGCCGGTGTTGCCGGCAACTCCGGGGATTGTGGCCTCTAACTCCCATCTGAAGTCCCGCGGCCCTTGGAGGCATGTTTTCAATGCCTTTCCTTTCTTCGATTCCATCGTTCCTGTTAGTAAAAACAATTCTCTTACAGGAACTAACCAACTCAAGGTTAGTTTAAATTTACCTTGAGGCCTTTTTGAAGGTGCCGTTGGAGGAGCGCACTCCCCCCTCTAGCTGTCGACTGCAAATGCGAGCGATGATATGTCGCGCATGCGTGCTGGCGGGGTCTTCACGAAGTCACTCGCGTGACTCCGAAGTAAAATGCTGGAGCAACTACAGCATGCTGGTGATGCAGGAAATACTAGAATGTAGAAACAAAGAACTGCGGATGCTAGTTTATACCAAAGATAGACACAAAGTGCTGGAGTAACTCAGCAGGTCAGGCAGCATCTCCGGGTCAGGATGCTTTTACAGACTCCAGAAGAACTTCAGAAAGAGTCTGAAGAAGAGTCCCGACTCCCGACCCATAAAGTCACGTCCTTTTTCTCCAGAGATGCTGCCTGACCCGCTGAGGTTACTCCAGCATTTTGTGTCTATCTGCTGGAAATACTAAGCTGGTCAGAGAGTATTAGCTATAAGGAGAGGATGGACAAACTTGGCTTGTTGGATCATGAGGTCCAGGTCCAAAGCTCCCCAAAAGTGGCAACACAGGTAGATAGAGTGGTAAAGAAGGCATTCATCAATCTTGGCATTGAGTATAAGGAACTGCAGATCGACACAAAAAGCCTGAGGAAGGGTCTCGACCTGAAACATCACCCATTCCTTCTCTCCAGAGATGCTGCCTGTCCTGATGAGTTACTCCAGCATTTTGTGTTCATCTTCCATTGAGTATAAGAGTTGGGAAGTCATGACGCATCTTTGTAGAACTTTGGTTAGTTTGGCATGGCATTTGGTTGTGCCACATTTGGAGGATTGTGTGTGCAGTTCTAGTGTTATTACAAGAAGGGGGGAGTCAAGGAAAGAGCGTTCATGTCGCGGCCCTGTTTCCACCAATCTTTCCACCACCACGCACAAGAAGCGACTAGACAGACACACATTGTATGCAGATGCCGAGAAGTGTATTCTGCTCTGGCTAAACAACTTCTAATCTTGTGTGTGGGCTCGATAAGAACAAGAAGAGTGCGGAGGCTTTGGAGAGGGTGCAGAAGAGGTTTACCAGAATGCTGGCTGATAGGAGGGTTTTAGCCAAAAGGAGAGGTTTGTCAAACGTGGATTGTTTAGTTTGGTATAAATATACAGCATGGAAAAGTCCCTCTGGCCCACCAAGAAGGTTAATGATTACGTTCAGCTACTCTGCCTTCTTTAGCCAAATAGTCCAAAGACACGTTTTACCCCCGTTCAGAAATGAAGAAAGGCCACTCAAATAAAACAGTGCAAATGAATTGATTTCATTTGTAATTAATGCAGTAGAAAATCTGGGGAGATAAATTGGACATTTAAAAATGTTTTTAGAATACAAATATGGGATAGAAATTCAAGTGGTGACATGAAAGCATGTATTAAATATTAATATTTGAAGATAAATTAATGTCAATATATCTTGTCTGAAGATAAAGACAATCTTCAGCTGAAGTGGTGTAGGCAAAGTATCATATTTATTTGCAGACCAATACTGCTATTTAGTTTTAATTTAGGTTTATTATTGTCACGTGCAACAAGGTACAGTAAAAGTCCAGTATCCCAACAGATCGGATAATGCATAATGACAAGGAATAGTAAGATTAAACGAGAACTTACCAGTTTGAAGTTTGATCTTTATTTTATGAGGAGTTGCGATGAGGGATTTCGTGAAGAACCCGCCAGCACGCATGCGCGACATACTTCAAAGCCGCGGTGTGGAATCACAGAAAAACCAAGCCAAGAAATGACTTGTTATAGTAAGATTAAAGAGACTCTAGTTACCAGTTGACTTTATGATCGAGGGTTGGGAGCGGAGGGCACGAAATCCCTCATCGCAACTCCTCATAAAATAAAGATCAAACTTCAAACTGGTAAGTTCTCGTTTAATCTTACTATTTCATTTCGGAGTCACGTGAGTGACTTCGTGAAGACTTCAAAGCTTCTGTGATTTCACGCCCTGGACAACGTCCATGCTATCACACACGCTACTGAAAAGGTGGACAGCAGTAATCAATTTCCGTCACTGTTTCTCTGAAAAAATAATAATATTTATTAATAACAACAAGAAAGGACCCCTCACTGAGGGGGAACTGCATGTTCTCGGCCTGCATCCAGCACGGCTCCTGCGAACATTCCAGGTATGGTGACGGGTTTATTGTAAAACCGTTGAAAAGTGGCTTCACTGGCCCATCCCGCTGTGGCAAGTATCTGGTCCATGGGCACCTCCATGGCCTTTGCCGCCGATGTTGATGCTGCCCTGGTGGAATGGGATTTAAAAACATCAGTGTCAATACCTGCTTTGTTCAAGACGATCCTGAGCCATCGGGATATCGTCTGCACCGTCACTCTATGGTGAGGTTTTTTGTGACTGATGAACAGGTATTGCTCCATTCCCCTTATTTTCCTCGTCACTTTGATATAGTGGCGGATATGGGTGGCTATGCATAGCCTAGCATCAGCGGGGTATGCTGGAAACTCCAGCTGCAGCCCTGTGAATCCAGGTCTATGCTGCTTGAGCAATTCATCAATGAAGAAAGTGACCCGTTCAGGGGTAGAGATCATTCTGTCGATCTTGGCCTTGTGAAGCGTTTGCACCCTTTGTGCTGAAGTAAGTGCCATCAACATCACCACCTTCAGGGTGAGTTTGTCCAATTCGAGCCCCGTCATGGGTGACCATGTTCTCAGCAGGGTCAGCACTTTGCCAATATCCCATGTGACGTTGTAACGGGGCCTCGGCGGGTTGGAATTAAATATCCCCCGCATAAGTTTGGAGACCAATTTATTGGATCCTACCTCAATATTGAGGTAGGACGAGAGCGCACTCCTGGCGCTATTGATGGCACTATAGCTGAGATGTTGATCATGGTGTAGCCCCGCAAGAAATTCCAGCACATCTGTGATGGAGACGGAGTCATATGCAACGTCCATGCGGCCACAATAGGATTCCCATTTCCTGATGTACGATAAGTACTGCCGTCTTGAGGACTCCCTGCATGATGCTCCCATGGTATCCATTGTCCTTGAAGATAGACCATACTGAAGTAGTGGCCTGTTCAGATCCTGCAAGCCAATAGATTCAAATGACTATGGCAGGGGTGTGGTTCCCCTGTGGCAGGGTTCGTCACCAATTGTGGGCAACCCTCCAAGAGGACCCATGGTTGACTTATCATTCCAAGGACCACCGGATACCATGATTGCGTAGGCCAGTCGGGTATAATGAGGATGCCCTTGGCAGCATCGAGCTGGATTTTCCGCAATACCCGACTGATGAGGCAGAATGGAGGAAAGGCATAGAAGAACCATTTCCCCCAGTCTAGCGAGAATGCGTCCATCGCCATTGCCCCAGGATCTGGCTCCCATGATACGTATGTTGGTACCTGATGGTTCAACCGTGACGCAAAAAGGTCAATATCCGGTTTACCAAATTTGGCTGTAATTTTGGTGAATATTTGGGAGTTCAACATCCACTCGATGTTGTCATTGAACTTCCGTGACCTGGTGTCCGCCACTGTATTGAGCTCACCTGGCAAGTAGGTAGCTGAGATCCAAATATTCCGTTGAATACACCAGAGCCAAATTGTGTTTGCCAATTCATTGCATGAAATTGACCTGGTACCGCCCATATGATTCAGATAAGCCACCGCAGTGGTATTGTCTATTTGGAGACGGACATGAGTGTTAGTCATGTTTGAACAATAGGCTCTAAGTCCGTGGAATGCTCCTAGCATCTCCAAATAGTTTATCCCTTGTGCTAACAACAAAGTAGCTTCAAGTGAATCCCATCTACCTCCACAACTGTTATTGTTGTCTGTAGCTCCCCAGCCATGGGAGCTTGCATCTGTTTGCAAGTATACCTTTGGACGAGGCACAATGATGGGTTTAAATGAGTTATGGATATTGCCAATCCACCATAGTAACTCAAGTTTTGCCTTAACCGGCAACTGCATGGGTCTATCATAATGTCCAGCATTTAATTTTAATGCTGTTATTTTTGACCTTTGTAAATTCTGATAGTGTAAAGGTCCATATTGAGCAGCTGGAAATACTGCTACAATTTTGCCAATTACCCTGGCAGTTAATCTGATAGACGGTATACTGGCGCAGACCAGGTTCTTGCATGCTTGAAACACATCACCAACTTTGTTAGTTGGGATGGTGGTGATCATGCGATTGGAGTCTATTGTGAACCCCAAGTAGTCCATGATCTGTGCGGGGAGGAACTTTGATTTGTCTGGATGGATTATAAACCCCATTTGTTGAAAAATTTCCACTGTGGCTGAAACCGCCAACTCTGCGGATTCCAGAGTGTGCCCAATTATGAGAATGTCATCCAAATAAGCCATGACCGTATGATTTTGTCTCCGCAGTGTAGATAACACTGGCTTGAGTAGTTTGGTGACCAGTCTGGGGGCTGTAGTAAGCCCATTGGGCAATGCTTTGTATTGCCAAAGCTGATCCATCCAGGTAAACTTCAAGAACTTCCTATGATGTTTCCGAATGGATACTGAATAGTATGCATCTTTTAAATCAATGCATGCCATGAAGCAGCCCTCCGAAATCAAAGATTTGGCTGTTTCAAATGTGTCCATTTTGAAATGGGTGTATTTTACAAAGGTATTCAAGTGAGTTAAATCTATAATGACCCGGCATCCACCGTCTTTTTTAGTTTTAGTAAATATATTAGACACAAATTCAACTGGTTCATGTGTGGTTCGTTCTATCACACCTTTGTCTTGTAAACTCAAGATTTCAGCATAGCCTTCTGCCAATTCTTTTTTGGAAAGTGCAAATTTGCGATTCGGCATATGCTGGGGTGGAGGCAATTGGCCATGAATAAACTCAATTTCATAACCCTGAATACTTTGCAAGATAAACTCATCTGAAGTGATGGTTTCCCAAGCCTCCTTAAATCCCCGTAATCTGCCCCCAATTTGTGAGGTTAGACATGCAAGTGCATGGAACCCAGACCCCCTTACCTTCATGGTTATCGGCGGTCCCTGGGATTTTTGGTGGGACGTGGAGGCGCTGGGTTTCGTGGTTGGTGCGGAATCCGCATCTTCCATGCTGGCCGCTGAGGGCCTAGTCCTAAAAAAGGCCTGGGCTGATGAGGCTGTTGATATTGAGGAGGTGCCGGAACGTAGGTCCTTGTTGGCCTATCGGTCTGACCTCGTGGCCTGAAGTAAGGTGTCTTCTTGGCCGAAGGTCTGGCCACAAAATGTGGTCTCATCAGACCTATGGTTTTCGCATGGTCATCGAGCTCTTTGCCCTGCTTTGGGAGGTCTTCCCCGAACAGCTGTCTAGGTGGGGGGGTAGGAGGTGCTCTGCATAGTCCCGCAAATTTGGGATTCAAGGAAGGTTTGATAATGCTCTTCCGGAAAGCGTTGATCTCGTACTGCGTATTGCAGAGCAGAGCTAGAGCATCCTCCTGTTCGGTGCTTAGATCAACCCCATCTACCGACTTTGCAAAAGCGGTGATCCCAGACGTAAGCAGTTTTAAAATCCTCTGCAGTTTCACTTCCTGCGCTCTGATGCCCGGGCTGATATTACCCCAGATTGGCATGTTCACAATCGGCACGTGGAGTGAATTGCAGTTCCCTGGAGCCTTGTGTCTCTCCATGGCCTTCGCAAGGACCTCCTCCTGCAATTGATGGTTGGTAAGATAATCTATGGTTGCGGCCAGTTTGATGTTGAGGGGTTGGCCTGATGATACGGGTAACCCGAATTTGGCTGCCACATCCAGCAGATCTTCCTGAGGGACCTCAGGTGCTGCTGGGGCATGTACCAGGATATCCTCCTCATCTGGTCTTATGTTGTCCATAGATGGGGACGGGGATATATCCATGAGTCCCCTGGAGCTGTGTGTGTCCTGTTTCTGATTGAGTAGAACTTGCTCCAATATCCTCTCCATACGATCCAAGCGCCCTTCATCGGGCGGGTGTGGGAGGTAAGAGGCCTCGTGCCCGAAGGAACTCCTGAGGCTTCGATCATCAGTCCGTACCTCGTCGAGGTAATATCGGTACTGTGATGATGTGTCGCTACCAGCCGCCTCGGCGAAGCTGAGCGATTCCCGCGCGGACCTGCTCGAGCGCCTCCTCTTCGCTGAGCTGGACCCGGCTGCCTCAAAGGGCATGGGTGGGGAGAGGTCGGCACCTGACGCCGCAGCGTGGTGACCCGACGTCCGCACGGGCTTGCCGACTGTCCTAAATCTGGACCCAGACGGCGTACGGTCCCGACCTGCCCCCAGCGGGGGAAGCGGTGACCTAGGCGAGGCTCCACCCTTGTGACTCCTCCTGGTCCCTCTGGGTGGTGAGTCGACACTGGCCCTTCTTGGTCTGCCAGTGGACTCGGGCATGCCTGATTCACCAGACCACTTCCTAGTGGCTCCTGGTGAGACCTCAACCCGCGAAGGGCTAGGTAGTGGAATTGTATCCCTGCCTCCTTCAAGAGGGCTCAGGGAGAAGGGCCGTGCATCAGCACGCGAATCCCTTTTACTTGTCTCTGCAAACGACCCAGTGGGTGAGAGAGAGATGGAGTCAGGATGCACCTGCTCCGGCGCTGTACCGACTGATTGTTCTGCAGGTACCCCGCTAGGGCATAGCTGCGTCGGTGAACCGGATCCTGTGAATACAGGGCTCCCCGGCTTGCGCGCCTTTTTCCCGGCCCGTCCTCCTGCCGTGGAGGGGGGCTCCGGGTTGGGTTGCCGACAACTCCTTGCAGAAGTTGTACGGCCTTTACTTTTTCTACTGTCCATGTCTCTGTGGAAGAAAACACAATTATTCACACAGAACAACCAACTCAAGGTTGTTAGTACTTACCTGAGTGGCCCTTATGAAGGGCTGGTGATGAGCCGCGCTCCTCTCCAGCCGTCGACTGCAATGCGAGCGACGATATGTCGCGCATGCGTGCTGGCGGGTTCTTCACGAAGTCACTCACGTGACTCCGAAATGAAATTGCAGATGCTGATTTACCAAAGAAAGACACAAAATGCTGGACTGACTCAGTGGGTCAGGCACCTTCTTTGGAGAACATGTGTAGATGGCATTTACTCTACATAAATATAATTGAGTTAAACTTAAATACAACAGGTAGAGCACAGGGGAATATACAGAACTAGACCATGTTCACACGGGAGCGCTGGTCCTCCAACGCAATATTCCACCTCTCCACCAATTCCAATATTGGTGGCCAGTGGGGGGGCTTTCTGGAGCGCTAGTATGGGACATTTTAGGCCGGATGGATTATTGGGCTGGCAGCTCAGTCACTCAGGCCTGGTGGGCTGGCAGCTCAGTCACTCAGGCTTAGTGGGCTGGTAGCTCCATCGCTCAGGGGTGGTGGGCTGGCAGCTCAGTCACTCAGGGCTGGTGGTCTGGTAGCTCAGTCACTCAGGGCTGGTGGGCTGGCTGCTCAGTTACTCAGGGCTGGTGGGCTGGCAGATCAGTCACTCAGGGCTGGTGGGCTGACAGGTCATTCATGGCTATTCCTTAAAATTCCATTTCAAGCAGAGCGCAGGCCACCACATTAAATTTCAAGCAGAGTGCAGGCCATCACATTCAGTTTCATAGCATTTCAAGCAGAGTGCAGGCCACCAAATTCAATTTCACAGCATTTCATGCAGAGTGCAGGCCACCAAATTGCCAAACAACTCATTGCATTGTCATTAAGGGCTAACAACTAATTTATTGCAAGTACATTGCAGACACACAGTTCAGTTGATTGACAGCTTAGAATCACAGTTGTGGGCTCTCCCTCGCGATCTTCCAGAGTGACTGACTCACGTCCAGGCATCTGGGTTTTTATAGTCCTCCCCCCCCCCCCCCCGGAAGGGGTGTTACCTTCATCGTGGTGATTGACAGCTGATCTCAAGATTTTTTAAACACTCATAACTTTTTTATTTTTCATCGATCGGAAAAAACTTCAGGCCTGCTCAGTGGAGGAGGACTGTGAGTAAGATGGCCAAAAATCATAGCGATATATGGTAGCGTTTTTTTCTGAAATCAATATACAGCGCAGACAGGAAGTGGTCAAGATGAGACTTTTAGTTATTTAGATATAGTTCTCATCATTGTAGCACACCTGTTCCATTGACAAAGTGTAAGGTCCACAATGGGGTAGAGGTGTGTCGGAATGAACTGCAGATACCGGTTTAAACTGACGTTTTGGGTCGAGACACTTCTTCAGACTGGACTGGGTTAAAACGTGGTCGGAGAGCAGGTGGAATCACACAGGGGGAGCAGCGAGAGAGGATCCAGTCTGAAGACGGGTCTCGGCCCGAAACGTCACCCTTTCCTTCTCTTGGAGATGCTGCCCATCCCACTGAGTTACTCCAGCATTTTGTGTCTATTAGGGGGTAGAGAAAGTGGTTGCACTGAGAATATCATAAGATATTTTTGAATGGTGGGGGTTCAAGAGACAATATGGCCCACTCCTGCTTCAATTGTTTAAAAGAGAGACTGTAGAAATCGGGGCAGGCCGAAGGCTGTGACCCTTAATCTCCTCAATGAGATGTGGGCATTTGTTGAACTTGACTCCATGCTATTGGTGAAGAAAAGGTTCCAACCCCTTTGTGCATTAAAAGTGCATCGTTATCAAACAGCACTCCAGTTAGCTGTCCTGGACAATATGCGATCGATATTCTGCATGATTTGCAATTGTTGTGAAGCAGATCTGGTTTTAAAAGTTTCCCTGATTGTTACTGAAGCGAGTGTTCTTTGCTTGGCTGAATGCTAATTGAATTTAGAAATTTCTGGTGCCCCTTGGAAAATAATTCATGGGTATTTCAGAAAAGGACAGACTATCACCCACCTCATGTGAAGGAATCGCTAAACAGGATTTGGGATGAAGTCCAGGTTGTGACTATCTGTCTTAACCCATCAACTAAAAATATGAATTGCCCCATAAATCTTGTTATAGTCCACGTTGCAGCTCGATTACTGTTTTCACTAGCAGCCAAATATTCTGCTACATTTGGCTCATCACAGCTCCAAACATAATGGTTAACTCTGACTACAGTAAAGGGCCTGTCCCACCAGCATGCAACTCGATGCGATTAGCGCGACCTAACGTGGTCGCTTGAGCCGTCCGGCGTCGCGGGGCCGGTCCCACTTCGATCGCCGGAGCCGTGCGGAATTGTGCGGAGTTCGTCCCGAGTTCGTCCCGACGCCGCGCGGGGCTCCGAAAAACCGACAATGTCCAAAAATCCCGCGCGGCAACGGTTTGTCGGCTCGCAGTCGCCCCGACATTTACACACCGCCCGGACATCGTGCCTCCGTGAAACTATTTGTAAGTGCCTCCGTGACCCTCTATGTGTGTGGCTCCGTGGCCCTGTATGTGTGTGTATCTCGGTGCCCCTCTCTGTGTGCCCCTCTAAGTCCTGGCGAACTTACCTTGGACTTGCTTCATGTTCGCCTCGCTTTGCGCCGCGTTGCGCCACTCACCCAACCTCCGCGCGGCCCCTACTGCCGGTTTAGTTGCGCTTGCCGCATGCAGGCGCATGCTGGTGGGACCGGCCCTGTACAGGGGATCACCCGACCTCCGCGCGGCCCCCGCTGCCGGTTTGATCGCGTTCATCGCATATAGTTGCGTGCTGATGGGACAGGCCCTTAATGTGTTTTATAATGGGTGCTAGTGCACCTTCTACCATCCCAGGGTATTGGAGATATTATACCATCAGATGATTTTGTGCTGCTGAATTTAGTTCCAAAATCAAATAATAAGAGAAGCCAAAAGGCAAAGGCAATGTACTGAACAATCAGTGCCGCATATGAAGATTGAACGTGTTATGAAACTGGTTAAATATGCATATTCTGGGGCTGACCACCTATTAAAACCTTTCAGTGGTATATATATTTCAATTTGCAGCCAGATAAAGATATCTTCATTGGAATTTCTGATCAATATGGTTCCCGCGAGGCTGTTCTGATCTGCCCATCTTACAGCCTGTAACAACAGAAGACACAGTGCTGGAGTAACTCAGCGGGTCAGGCAGCTCCTCTGGGGAACATGGATAGGGTGATGTTTCACACAGTGCTGGAGTAACTCAGCGGGTCAGGCAGCTCCTCTGGGGAACATGGATAGGGTGAGGGTGATGTTTCGGGTCTGGACCCTTGCACAACATTCCAGCATCTGCCGTTGCTAGTGTCTCCACTGAACAGATATTTGGGATGCAGAGGAGTTTTGAATTATTTTCTGGTTAGTGCCCTCTATTGCTTGCTGTCAGCATAACAATACAGAGAACAAGCATACAATATTAGATGCAAAGTGCTGGAGTAACTCAGTGCGTCAGGCAGCACCTCTGGAGAACGTGGACAGCTTATGTTTTGGGTCGGGACCATTTTTCAGACGCGCCAAAATCCCAACCCGAAACGTTACCAGAGATGTTGCTTGACCCACTGAGTTATTCCAGCACTCTGTGTCTTTTTTTGTAAACAGCATCTGCAGTTCCTTGTGTCTCCAGTGTGATCCTTAACTATAACAATGTGAAAGCATCCAAAGTGGTTTAAGGTGAGAGGAGAAATACTCTCAGAGCAAATTAAATTCCATGTTTAACTTGCTACTACTTTGCTCATGTAGTCATAGAGCCATACCAACATGTCCATGCCGTCTAAGATGCCCATTTACACTAGTCCCACCTGCACATGTTTGGCCCATATCCATTTAATCCTTTCCAACCCATGTACCTTGTCATTGTACCTGCCTCAATTATTTCCTTTGGCAGCTCGGTCCATATACCCATCTGTGATACCTGTGTTAAAAAAAACCATTAGGTTCCTATTAAATCTTTCCCCACTCAAAACCTATGTCCTCTGTTTCTCAATTCCCCTACTCTGAGCAAAAGACTAATTTTTACCCGATATATGGTGTGATTTGTAACTAATAATATAAAAGCTTCCAAAGTGATTCATCACCTTGAGACCACTTACGTAAACGTAACAGCAAAACCAGTGAAATGTTTCCATGAAAAGGGAAATGAAACATAAACCACTATATCCTGCAAAAGTGACAAATGAAGGGCTGTCAGAACCATCATATCTCCTAGTTCATTGTGTACCAAATCACAATAATATGTTTGAAATGGCAGATAAAACCATAGCTTTTAAAAAGTCGCTTAAAATATAGAAAGAAAGAATTCTAAGAAAGAACAGAATTGTTTTGATGTGTTCTCATCTTATGAATTGATGGCTGTTAATAACACCATAGACATCCATCTTAGTCTCCAAAGGGTAAATAATATCATTCTATTTAAAATCAACCCTTCAAAAAATTCAACTGGTTTCTAATCCACGAAAAGGAAGTTTTGGTCTCCAAATCTGAGGAAAGACATTCTTGCCATAGAGGGGAGTACAGAGAAGGTTCACCAGACTGATTCCTGGGATGTCAGGACTTTCATATGAGGAAAGACTGGATAGACTCGGCTTGTACTCGCTAGAATTTAGAAGATTGAGGGGGGATCTTATAGAAACTTACAAAATTCTTAACGGGTTGGACAGGCTAGATGCAGGAAGATTGTTCCCGATGTTGGGGAGGTCCAGAACAAGGGGTCACAGTTTAAGGATAAGGGGGAATTCCTTTAGGACCGAGATGAGGAAAACATTTTTCACACAGAGTGGTGAGTCTCTGGAATTCTCTGCCACAGAAGGTAGTTGAGGCCAGTTTATTGGCTATATTTAAGAGGGAGTTAGATGTGGCCCTTGTGGCTAAATAAATCAGGGGGTATGGAGAGAAGGCAGGTACAGGATACTGAGTTGAATGATCAGCCATGATCATAATGAATGGCGGTGCAGGCTCGCAGGGCCGAATGGCCTACTCCTGCACCTATTTTCTATGTTTCTATGTTTCTATGAAAGCATTTGATTTGCGATCCATTATTACTGGTAGACACTGAGACCTTGCCAAAAACATATTGGCAGCATGGTGTCTCGACCCGAAACGTCGCCAATTCCTTCTCTCCATAGATGCTGCCTCACCCGCTGACTTACTCCAGCATTTTGTGGTTACCTTAGGTTAAATGTTCATTTGGGTTCTACCTCATAAAGGTATACTCGTGTTTTTGATTCACATTTCTCAAATTTCGAATTCTACTTTAATGTTGTTGTACTAAAAAAACACAATTCTGAGAGCCTTATTAACAGTGCCATGTTTTTTTAAACCTTTGGAAGAGCAATGGGTATATTTTTCTATTCATAGCCCATAGCTTCATCGCAAAAGATTTGAGTATAGGAGCAGGGAGGTTCTACTTCAGTTGTATAGTGTCTTGTTGAGACCACACCTGGAGTATTGCGTACAGTTCTGGTCTCCAAATCTGAGGAAGGACATTATTGCCATAGAGGGAGTGCAGCGAAGGTTCACCAGACTGATTCCTGGGATGTCAGGACTGTCTTGTGAGCAAAGACTGGATAGACTCGGTTTATACTCTCTAGAATTTAGGAGATTGAGAGGGGATCTTATAGAAACTTACAAAATTCTTAAGGGGTTGGACAGGCTAGATGCAGGAAGATTGTTCCCGATGTTGGGGAGGTCCAGGACAAGGGGTCACAGCTTAAGGATAAGGGGGAAATCCTTTAGGACCGAGATGAGAAGGACTTTTTTCACACAGAGAGTGGTGGGTCTCTGGAACTCTCTGCCACAGAGGGTAGTTGAGGCCAGTTCATTGGCTATATTTAATAGGGAGTTAGATGTGGCCCTTGTGGCCAAGGGGATCAGAGGGTATGGAGAGAAGGCAGGTACGGGATACTGCGTTGGATGATCAGCCATGATCATATTGAATGGCGGTGCAGGCTCAAAGGGCCGAATGGCCTACTCCTGCACCTAATTTCTATGTTTCTATGTTCTATGTTTCTATATAACTGTACCATGTAACTCAGAGGGTCAGGAAGCATCTTTGGAGAACATGGATAGGTGACATTTCGGGTCCGGACCCTTCTTCAGACTTGACCCGAAACATCACCTACCCTTGCTCTCCGGAGATGCTGCTTGACCGACTGAGTTACTCCAGTACTTTGTGTTTTGCTTAACATTCCAGCATCTGCAGTCTCCTGTGTCTCTGTGTTGTTTACTCAGTCAGTTCTTTTGTGTAATCCAGCATCTGCAGTTCTTTGTTTCTACATAATGGTTTCCTGCTGTGCCACAAATTTGTATGATTGTATGCCTGATCTTCATCCATTAAAATTAATAACGGGAAAATCACGTGAACCATAGATTAGGCTTGATGACATCAGCAACTGAATTACTGATACATATTCTTGGTGCAGGAACCTCTGCAAAAATAAGAACATTTATCCCCCATTCTGTTTAAAAACAGAAGTGAAATCTATTTCTCCAGACGAACTTACCCAGAGAATTATTAATTTGTTTTTTCTAGGTTTTTGCCAAATACGCATCTATGCTTACTGTGATCTGCTATTGAAATTAAATTAATAACATGTCTCATACTGTGTTACTGCAGGGAAATATTTCAAAGTGTTTCAGAACCAATGAATTATTAATGTCAGAGTGCTGTTGTTATGGAGACAAACTCTTCTAGTTGGTATCAGTGGAACCAACATTATTTTACAAAAACTTGATTCCAGAGTAAAATGTCATTTGTTTAAAAATGCAAGAGGAATTTTATTTAAATGGGAACATTACATTGCTTAATTAAATATAAATCCCCAAAAGTGTTCACCAATTCTACTCCTCAGTTCTATTGCTTGATACCAGGTACTGCTTTAGATTAATAAAATAATTAAAAGGTAAAAAAAAGTGTTTGCCTGACTCTTGTACAGTGATTTGGCTTTTTTTAGAGTGCAGGAGGCAGAGGGGTGATCTGTGGTGTGTGTAGAATCATGTGGCGATGGAGAGAGTGAATGCTCAGTCTTTTACCCAGAGCAGAGGAATCAAAAACTCAACGTCACGGGTTTAAAGGGCATGTCCCACTTACGCGTTTTTTGTCGGTGACTGCCGGCACCCGTCATAGCGATGTCGTGGGGTGCTGCCTGGATAGGCATGAGTAGTCGCCCAAAGAGTCGTACCATTTTCTGATCGCTGCTGGATTTTCAACATGTTGACATTTTTTCGGAGATCTGCTGCGACTATGCCGGCAAGTCACCGAAAAAAATCGCGTAAGTGGGACAGGCCCTTTGTGCAACTTTTTCCACACAGGATGTGGTGGGTATATAGAACAAACTGCCAGAGGAAGCAGTTGAGACAGAGCACAGTAACATCACAAATGTATGTGGTTATAAAAACTTGACATTGTTTCAGTTGATGACATATAAGTTTTCTATCTTTTGTTAATTGGTCTAGGCAGGTTGAGTAGAACTACTAGTGCTATTAAAAATAAGAAGTAATGAGTGGCTATTCGGTAGAGCTGCTGCCTCAAATCAGGCACACCAGTTTCTTGATTAGTATGGGTATCAGGTTATGGGAAAAGGCAGGGGAACGGGGTTGAGAGGGAAAGATAGATCAGCCATAATTTGATGGCGGAGTCATCTTGATGGGCTGAATGGCCCACATCTGCTCCTATCACTTATGATCTTATGACAAAGCCAGGAGCTTGGGTTCAATGCTGACAACAGAATATGTGGAAGCTTCAAAGGGTGTACGACCAGACTCAGGAACTGCTTCCCCCCCCATGTCATCAGGCTTCTGAATGGTCTTTCCATGAGCTAGGGTACTGTCCGATTCACCTCTACCCCATTGCGGACATTGGACTTGTTAACCTTGTAATCTTTCTGTCAATTAGCTGGGCAGGTTGAGAGACAGTGGGAGAGGTCTCCCAGCATTATCAAAAGTGAGAAGTAACGATGACATTTCTGTCATCACCACCATAGCAACACTGGACATGAATAATATTAGCTGTTAGTGCTGCAGCATCTGTGCTGTCAAATGAACTGCTTTAAGATGGAGACACAAGGAACTACACATGCTGGTATCTTCTTTACATCCATCAGGCTATTAAACACGACAACATCCAAATAGGCGGCAAACTA